>CM035226.1:25736996-26936996 GCA_020226215.1 Sindora glabra
AATTAATTTAGGGAAACTCGACTATCAATTAAGAAAGTTAAAATTGGATTAGTGTAGATAGGTGATTCAATCCAAAATTATTAAGTGAAGTCTGATCCCTAGGTCTTTTATTCATCTTCATCTTTACTCCAATTGCATCCATATTTATTTTAAGTATTTTCTGCATACATCTTTATTTAATTGCTTCAAATCCAACTTAACAATTTGCCAAATAGTGTTAGGATTATAAATTTTGGTACTTAGTGAAACAATCCTCGTGGGAACGATACTTACTTATCACTTTATTACTTGTTTACGATAGTGTGCACTTGCGCTAATTGATAAACCATTTCACACGTAACAAGTTTTTGGCGCCGTTGCCGGGGATTGTTATCATTAATATCAATACCAAGTAATCTTAATCCTAATTTGGTTATTATTTTACATTTTCTTCTTTCTTTGGTGTTTCTTTTCTCTTTTCAGGTTTGTTCTGGTGTATGACCAGATCAAAAGTTGCTGAGCCACTGCTATTTGATTTTGAGATTGAGAGAACTTATCGAAGGAATCGAAAGATACAGAAGCAGTCAATTGTAGATCAAGGTGAAGCAATGGCAGATATGAGAGAAGAACAAGACACCAAAGCACTCCATGACTATGCCACACCAACAGTCATGGATACCATTTCTGGAATCAGGAGACCACCTGTACCAGCCAACAACTTTGAGATCAAGCCAGCCATAATTCAAATGATGCAAGCAAACCAGTTTGGAGGTTCTCCAATAGAAGATCCAAATGCACATATAGCCAGCTTTCTGGAAATCTGTGATACATTCAAGCATAATGGCGTTTTTGATGATGCCATAAGGTTGCGACTCTTCCCTTTCTCACTTAGGGATAAGGCTAAAAGCTGGTTACACTCTTTACCAGTGGGGAGCATCACTACATGGAACATATTGGCACAAAAATTCCTAGCAAAATTCTTTCCTCCAGCTAAAACTGCAAAAATGAGGAATGAAATTGCTTCATTCACCCAACATGACATGGAAAGCCTTTATGAAGCATGGGAAAGATACAAGGAGCTGCTAAGAAGATGTCCTCATCATGGGCTACCAGATTGGCTACAGTTGCAGACTTTCTATAATGGATTGTCTAATGCTACCAGAACACTTGTAGATGCTGCAGCTGGTGGATCATTAATGGGAAAAAGCATCGAAGCTGCTATGGAGCTGTTGGAAGAAATGGCAGCAAATGCTTACCAATGGCCTTCTGAACGCAACACTTCAAAGAAAGCACTTGGAGTCCATGAGCTAGACATTCTAACCACTTTGTCTTCTCAAGTCACCTCTTTATCCAAGCAAGTGAGTTCATTAACAGCTCAAGCAAATGCAATCAGAACTCCTGCAGATGCTTGTGATTTATGTGGAGGCCCTCACATGAGCACACAATGCCAAGAAGGAAATCCATTCATTCCTTCTCAACTTGAACAAGCTAACTATGTGGGGAATCAAAATCGTCAAAATGATCCTTTCTCAAACACATACAATCCAGGATGGAGAAACCACCCTAATCTAAGGTGGAGGAGTAATCAGAATATGTTCAAACCTCAAGGGAATTATCAACAGCAAATTCAGCAATCACCACCACAACCAAAGGCGAATTTAGAAGAAGCATTGGCTCAACTAACCATGAATACTTCCCAATTCATGGTCAGAACAGAAGCTGCACTTAAGAATCAAGAAGCAACCATGCAGAGTCAAGCAACTTCAATAAAAAATCTGGAGGTGCAAATGGGCCAAATTGCAAGTATGCTGAATTCCAGACAACCAGGCACTTTACCTAGTGACACTGAGAGAAATCCCAGAGAGCACGTAAAGGCTGTTTCATTAAGAAGTGGGAAGCAGTTGAATGAGCCAGAATCAAGGAAGAAAAATGAAGAAGCTCAGAAAGAAGATGAGGTGATTCCAGGAAGAATGACTTTTCCAGATAATCCTCCACCATATGTTCCACCAGTTCCATTTCCCCAAAGATTGGTGAAAGCTAAGCTAGACAAACAGTTTAGCAAGTTTCTGGAGGTGTTCAAGAAGTTGCATATCAACATCCCATTTGCTGAAGCTTTAGCCCAAATGCCCAGTTATGCAAAATTTATGAAGGAGATTTTATCAAAGAAACGCAAACTGGAGGATTTCAAAACAGTGGCCTTAACTGAAGAGTGCAGTGCAATTCTCCAAAAGAAACTACCGCCAAAGCTTAAAGATCCTGGGAGTTTCTGCATACCCTGTACCATTGGAGAGTGTGAATTTGAAAAAGCCTTATGTGACCTTGGTGCAAGTGTGAATTTGATGCCATTATCTGTTTACAAGAAGCTGGGATTGGGAGAAGTGAAACCAACTACCGTGTTATTGCAGCTAGCAGATCGTTTAATAAAGCATCCACGTGGAGTCCTTGAAGATGTGCTAGTAAAAGTTGATAAGTTCATCTTCCCAGCAGATTTCATAGTGCTTGACATGGAAGAAGATCAAGAAATTCCTGTCATTCTTGGGAGACCATTTCTTGCAACTGGACGAGCTCTAATTGATGTACAGAAGGGAAAGCTTACTTTGCAGATTCAAGATGAGCAAGTGTCCTTCAACATTTTTAAAGCCCTATCTTTTCCTGATGAAGGTGACACCTGTTTTAAGGTTGATTCAATAAGCAGCTGCACCAGAGAAGTAGTAGATGAAATTTGCTCTAATCAACCTTTAGCAGTCAGCATGATGGACACATCTCATACTACTGATCCCAAAATTCTAGAACAAGTCAGTTATCTCGAAGCCAATTCACCAATTTTCATAAAAAGGCCATTCGAAGATTTGGGAGAAAAACCACCAAAGCCAGTTCCTTCAATTGAAAAGCCACCAAAATTAGAGCTGAAAACACTACCCACTCATTTAAAGTATGCTTTTCTAGAAGAAGATTCAGCTTTGCCAGTTATCATCTCATCTGATTTAACTACTGAAGAAGAAGAAAAGTTGTTGAGGGTGTTAAGACAGCACAAGTCCGCACTAGGATGGTCAATTGCAGATATTAAGGGAATAAGCCCTTCAATCTGTATGCATAAAATACTGCTAGAAGAAGACGCCAAGCCCCGTGTGGAACATCAAAGAAGGCTCAATCCAAATATGAAGGAGGTAGTTCGTAAAGAAGTGCTCAAATGGTTAGATGCTGGCATTATCTACCCAATTTCTGACAGTCCATGGGTGAGCCCTGTACAAGTTGTACCAAAAAAAGGAGGCATGACAGTTGTTCCAAATGAAAATAATGAGCTGATCTCGCAGAGAACAGTGACCGGATGGAGAGTTTGTATTGACTATCGAAAGCTCAACAAAGCTACCAGAAAAGATCATTTCCCCTTGCCATTCCTAGATCAAATGCTAGATAAATTGGCGGGACAACCTTATTACTGCTTCCTTGATGGATACACTGGTTACAACCAAATTTTGATTGCTCCTGAAGATCAAGAGAAAACAACTTTTACTTGCCCATATGGAACATTCGCCTTCAGAAAAATGCCCTTTGGATTATGCAATGCTCCTGCAACCTTCCAACGGACAATGATGGCAATCTTTTCAGATATGGTGGAAAATTTTATTGAAGTATTCATGGATGATTTCTCAGTGTTTGGGGAATCTTTTGATCTCTGTCTAGCTAATCTGCAAAAGGTGCTACATCGCTGTGTGGAGACTAACCTTGTATTGAATTGGGAAAAATGCCACTTCATGGTGAAAGAAGGTATCGTGTTGGGACACAAAGTTTCAATTCAAGGGATTGAAGTTGATCGAGCAAAAATTGAAACTATTGAAAAATCATCTCCACCTGCAACAATCAAAGGCATCAGGAGTTTTCTGGGCCATGCTGGTTTTTACAGGCGATTCATTAAGGATTTCTCAAAGATCACAAAACCACTATGCAAACTGTTGGAGAAGGACATTCCATTTGTGTTCGATGAGAATTGCATGTCAGCATTCAAAACCTTGAAGAAAGCTTTGATCTCAGCACCAATCATTGTCGCTCCAGATTGGAATTTTTCGTTCGAAATAATGTGTGATGCAAGTGACTATGCAGTTGGAGCAGTCTTGGGCCAGAGAAAGAATAAGATTTTTCATGCAATCTATTATGCCAGCCGAACACTCAATGAAGCCCAAATAAATTATGCAACAACTGAAAAAGAGCTCCTTGCTGTGGTATTTGCCTTTGACAAGTTCAGAGCATACTTAATTGGCTCCAAAGTCATAGTCTGGACGGATCATTCAGCAATAAAATACTTGATAGAGAAGAAGGATGCAAAGCCTAGACTAATCAGATGGGTGCTTCTGTTACAAGAATTTGATTTGGAGATCAGAGATAAGAAAGGGACCGAGAACCTCATTGCAGATCACCTTTCTCGACTTGAACTTCCCAAACTTGAACCAGAATTGCCAATCCAAGAGTCCTTTCCAGATGAGCAGCTGTTTAATGTGAGATCATTATCAACTCCATGGTATGCTGACATTGTGAATTATTTAGCAAGTGGGATGATGCCATATAAGCTCTCTGGACAACAAAAGAAGAAATTCTTAGCCAATGTGAAGTATTACTTCTGGGAAGATCCATTTGTGTATAAACATTGCCCGGATAGAATCATAAGGAGATGTGTTCCAGAAGAAGAAATGACCAGTATCCTTTCCCATTGTCATTCATCCCCATATGGCGGTCATTTTGGAGCAAATCGAACTGCTGCTAAGGTTCTTCAGTCTGGATTCTATTGGCCTACCCTATTCAAAGACTCTCAAGCCTATGTAACCGCATGTGATAAATGTCAGAGAACAGGAAACATCTCTCAGAGACATGAAACCCCATTGACCAACATCCTGGAGGTAGAATTATTTGATGTATGGGGTATTGACTTTATGGGTCCTTTTCCATCTTCATTCGGCAATCAATTCATTCTAGTAGCTGTGGATTATGTCTCCAAATGGGTAGAAGCAGCAGCATCTCCTACAAATGATTCTGGAGTGGTTGTGAAATTCTTGAGAAAGAATATATTCACAAGGTTTGGAGTACCTAGAGCAATCATAAGTGATGGAGGCAAGCACTTCTGCAATCAACAACTTCAATCTGTGCTTACTAAATATGGAGTAACTCACAAGGTGGCAACTCCTTATCATCCACAGACCAGTGGGCAAGTGGAGATATCAAATAGAGAGTTGAAATGGATTCTTGAGAAGGCAGTGAACTCCAACAGGAAAGATTGGGCAAAGAAGCTAGATGATGCATTATGGGCTTACAGAACAGCATTCAAAACCCCAATTGGTACATCTCCTTACCAATTGGTATATGGCAAAGCATGTCATCTTCCGGTTGAATTGGAGCACAAGGCATACTGGGCAGTTAAGGCATTAAATTTTGATTTGAAGACAGCTGGTGAAAAAAGGCTAATGCAACTCAATGAACTTGAAGAATTTCGCCAACATGCTTATGAAAATGCTAAGCTCTACAAGGAGAAGACAAAAATGTGGCATGATAAAAGAATTATAAGGAAGGAGTTCACACCAGGGCAGAAAGTACTTCTCTATAACTCAAGGTTAAAACTCTTTCCAGGAAAGTTAAGATCAAGGTGGTCAGGGCCTTTTACTGTGGTTCAAGTTTGGCCGTATGGAACTGTGGAGATTCAAGATGGTGACAGGAAATTCAAAGTGAATGGGCAAAGATTGAAGGAATACAATAACAGTACATTGAACATCATCAAGACTATCATCACGCTCGAGGAGCCAGCTGGTAAGTATTAAAAAAAAAAAAAGCAATAGGTTAGAACTTTGTCTAGCTAAAGACGTTAAAGAAGGGCGGCTGCTTGGGAGGCAACCCAAGATTTCTTTCTCTTCTCATTTCTTTTCTTATTTAAGCACACATCGCACAGCATTTTTCACTCACAATTTCAGCTTTCATCATTTTCATCATGGAGGAATGCCTTGTAAAGCTTAAGAGCAGATTCCCTACTCTTCCCAAAGATGTGCTCAGGAAAATCTACAACTGTCGACTTGAAAGAATGAGGGCATTTAAGCATTTGGGTCTTCCCGAGGACATACGCTGGATTATTGAAGCTAAGTTACGTTTAGCAGGTGAGTTTAATGAATCATTTGTTAGACATCTGCCAGGTATGGGAAGAAGTTCTTACTCTAAAAAAAGAAGAGCTAAAAGAATGAGAGTCTGTCATAAGTGTGCAAGGTGGAACTGTAATAGGCTCTGTAGGAGTAAAGGAATGATTTCAGTAAATCGAGAGGACAAAATCCGATTCATAAAGGATGGACTGAGTAAAGAGTCACTGGATAATATTATTCAGACTCTTGAGACGTATCCTAGCGGAGATGTTCATGTTGTCCTTCTTGATTTAATGAACTTATTCCATGCAGAAAAGGAGCGCTACAGTCTTGGGGATCTGACTGTAAAAGACCCTGTTTGCCAGTTTATAAGAAAATTGGATGGGAAGCAAATCCTCGGCTCATAGAAGCCGTTTAAGCCGTTACTGAACGAAAAATCAGAGGAAGATGTGAGCCACAATCACAACTACTGTACATATGTTTGTCTGCTTTACGTTTCCTTTATCTTTTTATCTTTACAGTTGCTTTTTAACTTTTCGTACATTTATCTTCTTTTTAAGTTTACCTTTTCAGCATCTTTTTGACTTTCTTTACATTCCGTATTTTACTTTATTCAGGCCATTATTACACTTGTCAGTTTTGTACAGTATTTTTCTGATATTATCTGATTTGCGTGATCTCTTTGTTTCTGCTTTTGTATTATAAGAATGCATTTCAGCAATCACACTTTGCAAAATGTCTGAGAGCGAAAGTAAAGAGGAGGAAGAGGTCGAAAAACCATCAAAATGTGGACTTAAATCTATCTGTGTTTTTGGTGAATCTTTTGCTGGAAAGAATGTAGAATTTCTGCTAGCAGCAACTGAACTTGGTCATGCATTAGCTGCTAGAAAGATTGCCTGTGTGTATGGAGGAGGGCTTCATAGCTTAAAAGGAAGTGCAGCAATTTCTGCCAACACTGGAGGAAGCAAAATACTGAGTATCCTTGTGAATGGTTTAGATGATAAGAAATACGCCATCGGTAAAACAGTAAAGGTTTCAAACTTGCCTCAACGTATAGGATGCATGCTTTACACTGCTCAAGCCTTTATTGCTTTACCTGGTGATTTAGAAGCATTAGATGGAATTTCCAGCATTGCATATTGGATTAACTTGAACTTTCATCAGAAGCCAGTAGGTTTATTGAATGTTAATGGTTTTTATAATAGTTTGCTATCTTTTTTAGATCAAGCTGTGGAACAGGGATTCATACCCCAAGCGACTCGTCGTGCCATAATGTCTGCCTCAACTGCTGATCAGCTGATTGACCAATTGCAAAGCTATACACCTAAACCAGATCCATCAGTGAAAAAGAAAGATTGGCAATCTCCAACCAGCAGTCAGAAGCATGAGCCCGACACCACTCTCCGGTTGTAACTTTCTTTACTCTTGGTTTTACTCCCAAAATTTCTTTTATGTGTGCGTTGTTTATGCATTTCCTTTTAATAAGTCCTTTTTGCTACTCTGTTGAAGACATTGGGGACAATGTCTACATTAAGTGTGGGGGGGATTACAAAAAAAAAAAATTGTTTTTATTTTCGTAGGTTTTTTTGGTAGTAGAACCATGAGATTCATTATAAAAAAGGGGGGATGGCCGAGTAAAGAGCTTTTTACTCTTGATACACATCCTAAAAAAAAATTATTATTAAAAAATATATATATATATATATTTTCCTGCTTATTAGGTTCTTTTCAATAATTTTAAAAGATTTCATAACATGATTGAACAACTTTCTTACTTCCTAGGATTGATAGATTTTGCAATGGATTTTGAGTTGGATTGAGTTGGAAACCTCTAACCGTGAGATTTTGAGCCTATTTGTTGAATCAATATTATATTTCTTACGTATGATATTCACCTGTTAAGTTGTCACTCTAGAACTTGCATGAAATTTGGTTGAGATTACAATTTACATGCATACTCAAATATGATAAAGGCATTTTTTTTTCCTCAGTTTGAACTAAATAGCCAACCCTGCAGTTTTACCATTGATAAACCCCTTTGAGCCTGATTAACCATTTCTTTGCTTTAACCTATTAATATGTCATTTAATGAAATATCAATTGTCTTTACTTAACCCTAGGGATTAGTAGAGCATTTGAATTTTTGAAAAATGGGTTTTTGACAAAGTGTGGGGGAATATGTATTACTAACTTCAAAGTTGCAAGGGTTTTTATTCAAAAAAAAAAAGAGAAAAACTAAATAAAAATAAAAAAAAAAGAAAAAGAGAGAAATTGATGAGAATCGTGGGCTGCTATGTTAAGATAAAATTATTTAGAGATTACCCATGTTTGAATTGCTCTATTAATTTCTCTCCTTACTTCAGCCTTTCATATCCCTGTTTTATCTTTCCTTTACCTTGGCCTCATTACAACCCTTAATAAGACCTTTTGATTTGAAGTGTGCATGTAAATTAGGTAGTGGAGATTGAGAATTTATGCAAGCCTATGGTAGTGCAATCTTTAATAGGATGAATTTGAGTGAAACACTTGCCAATAAACATTTGAGAGAGGAAGAGTTCCAGTGATTATATCAATCTGATTCAATCCTTCTCAAATGAAGTTGCAATTTCTTTTTGATTTTATATGTCAAGATTTGTTGATTCATGAATGCTATGATATCTTTGTACTTTAATTATCTTTCTTATATTTTTCTAACTATCTCATGGGTAGATTAGTACTAACATTAGCATTAGTATTAGTTTTCTTTTATTTTGTATTTGTCCGAGGACGTCCAACAGCTAAGTGTGGGGGAATTTGATACGTAAAATATTTACATATTTATTTTCCCTTGTATGATGCATTTTTGGATGTTATCTTGTTAAATTAAATAAATTTAGTTGCATTTTGTGAATGGATCTTGAATTTGAAATGAAATCAAATATTTTAGATAATGCTGTAATCCGATACTGTTTCAGGTTTTAGGCCATATCTGGAGTTCTGGATGTCCGATTGGGCTGTTCTTTATATGGATGGAAAGCTAAGAAGAAGCCCTAAAACTTTCATGTTTTAAGAAAAGCCCAGTTCGGGACCTAAGGATCTCAAATTCTGCTTGGAAGATGAAACAGTGATTCTGACGGAATCTGACATATGGCTACTAATCTAATCACAACTTGAGCTAGATATGTCCAAATTAGGAGTTCTTTATATGCAAATTGAATAGAAGATCCAGCCCTACAACTCCTATGTTGACATAAAGATGTAAATCAGCCATTTCGGTGGTCAAAAGTTGCCAACAAAGTGAAACAACTTGTGCTGCGAAAATCAAAAATGTTGGCTGCGTGTGATTGGTAGCAACTTGTCAAATTGGATGGCTTGCAGCTGGTTTATTTACCTATAAATAGGTGGAAGTAGAGAGCATTCAGGATTCCAAGCATTGAATCATTCATTCATGCATCTTAGATAGTAGTTTAGTTCATGCAATTTTAAGTTCTTGTATGCCTCCTACATGGATGGTTCTACCTCCTAATGGATGGATAGTATTTTCATTTTTATGCATTTGTAATTGTATCCTTATGTTCTCCTCCTACATGGACGGTTCTACCTCCTAATGGATGGATAATATTTTTATTTTCATGCATTTGTAATTATAATTTTGTGTTCTCCTCCTACATGGACGGTTCTACCTCCTAATGGGTGGATAGCTTTTATATTTTCATGCATCTGTAATTATAATCTTGTGTTCATGAATGTGATGATGTTTTTATTCTATGTTTGTGTTTAATTTCATTATGTTCTAATTTTTTATCTTCCTAGGGTGATGACGTAACTTGATAATAATGGATTGAATTCTAATCTATTGAAACTAATTTCGTTTTTACTTCCTAGATTGAGTTTTAATTATTGCTCTTAATGCTTTCAATTGATTGGCCACCTTTTGAATGAACTCAATATGTGTGTTGAGACCGGAAGGAGATACATGTGTATGGAACCTATAATTAAAACCGTAAATTACATATGAAATAGGAATATATTCATATGGTTTATGTAGTCTTAATGAGTTCCATAAATCCTAATGCATGATTAGTTGTTTTAATTCACATAGGAATATAGTGGATTAGCAATTAATTATAGAATTACTTGACCTTGGAAGAGGCTAGTAATTAATTTAGGGAAACTCGACTATCAATTAAGAAAGTTAAAATTGGATTAGTGTAGATAGGTGATTCAATCCAAAATTATTAAGTGAAGTCTGATCCCTAGGTCTTTTATTCATCTTCATCTTTACTCCAATTGCATCCATATTTATTTTAAGTATTTTCTGCATACATCTTTATTTAATTGCTTCAAATCCAACTTAACAATTTGCCAAATAGTGTTAGGATTATAAATTTTGGTACTTAGTGAAACAATCCTCGTGGGAACGATACTTACTTATCACTTTATTACTTGTTTACGATAGTGTGCACTTGCGCTAATTGATAAACCATTTCACACGTAACAATGTGCATCGAAATAAAGATACTCTAAGAGACAAGAATAGGATGTTGCATCATATTCTTAGATCATGGATTGTGCTTAGAGTTAGTTCTCAAAACCAAGATACCAAGTTGGACACTCTTATTTTGTTTTATCTTTTGCCATAATTCTATCAACCTTCATCACATTATTTTGAGTAGAATAGCTGAGCAAGCTAATGAATTAAAAAGAGGGAGCTTAGCATATAATATGCTATTGACAAGCATCCTTAAGTTTTATAAGATCAACTAGCAAATTACTGAACTTCTTCAACAAACATAAAAAATGCACATAACAAGAACAACGACAACATTAGTAAAAGAATAAAAAAGACACTTACTTATTCTACTATTTGTACACTAGACTATATGCTACAAAAGTTCTCTTGAAGAAAGGATATGAAGTGGAATGTGATTGGTGGTCACTTAGAGCTATTATGTATATGTAAAAGAGACTCATGTAAAGTTTATGTTATCATATAATAAATATTTCAATCAGACATTCCATTAAATGCTTTCTATGTAATTCAAGTACAGTGTTTCTATTATAATGTTTTATATATTTGCCTTTAATAGATATAGTTTGACATAAAAACAAGGTTTATATAATGATATTGTAATCAATTTCTGAAAGAATATAGAATTTATTTAAAAATATCAAATTTGTTTTGTGAGAATTAGTTGGTGCTTGAAATACATATATTGAAATTGGTCTACATTGGAAAATATGAGTTAGGCAAAATGGTGAACCACCTAACTTATACCATACTACTAGCTTTATGAGCCTAACAAAAGTTTAAACAACCTAGCAGAGTATTGAACCACCTAGCTCATACTATTTCACTAACTTTTGAGCTAAACAAAGTTTAAACAACCTAGCTCATAACCACCTAACTTATACTCTCTATCTTAGTTGAAATATATATATGACTTCAATCTCTTATACAATAATTGTTATCACTAAAAAAACCCTTTATAGCAACAACAATGTAGGTTGTCACCACAAGAAGCTTCTTGGCAACAATAAATGTAAAAAGAGTTCAAAGATTTCAAAACTATAAATACAAATATAATGACTATAACTTGCATACTCAATAATAACAAAGAAGTATGTAAAGAATTATGAAAGTAGTATTAGATCTAACCCTAAGTTCTACTTTACAAACTAAGTAACAATGACTGCTTAGAGTTAAAGCAATAATAGAGCTCATACTATCACAATTGTATTTCCAACAAAGCTAAGCTCAAAGACACAACAAGCAAATTGGAAAATAAACCAATCAAAAAATCAAAAACTAAACAACTAAACCATAACCTAGTTATAAGTCCTTGAAATCCTTAGTCACTTTCAATGAAGCTAACATAAGCCTGTGCAATTAGCTAAAAAAAGAAATGAAATATCAAAACTTTTTCACTATTTCTTTATAACTAATTATGAATATGTCTTAATTCTTACCAATTTTGAATTTCATAATTCATTCAATGCCCAATTGAGATATATTTTTCACATAATAGAAACTTATACCTACAAGGATAGAAACAATACATTTACTAAGGGACATAATGGTTTAAGAGGTTTAGTGTTGTTTTCTTTGTACAAAATGTCATAGTTATTCCTACATTTAGCTTCCAATAATCAAGCTTCAAGGAATAAAGGTCAATTCACTTATGCTTCCTAACATCTAGACCGTTCTTAAAAATTGAATCTTAAGTCAGAGTCACTATCTCTGCAAATTACAATAAATATCACCAATGAATCAATGGTTCAATAATAGAAATAATCTAAGTAGTATCATTTGCCATCTCCACAAAATAGAATAATATCTCTTTCTCATTAGTTTACCTCTCATTAGCACATCCATCCTTGCTAACCTTATGCTTGGAACAGTAACATTTGCAATTTATGCAACTTTATAAAGATATATTTAATAGCAATGTAGACATATAAATTAATATACAAAAGACATAGACATCAGGAAAAATTTATCATAATTATGCCCAAACCAAAAAAAATTAGAAAAGTTTTATTTTCCTTATTTTAATTCAACATCATTTATATCACTCTTATGCTTTAAAATGATAAATCATCCTTCAATAATGCCCATATCAAACAAGCATGCTCCACAAACGAAAAAGATACAAGTAGCAAAGGTAATTAATCATTTCAAATTTACCTTATCAGTAATTCAATCAATAGTGGTGTTTAGTGATGGCAAATTGACATAGTTAACTAAAAACATGATCAACTAACACTAGAGAATAAGTTGAATTATAAATTATTGATCAGTTCTCACTAATATTGGAGGTAAATCCTAACAAAAAATGAAACTTGTAAGGAAAAAGTGTGAACCAAATCAAGAGCACAATTAACATTTTTAGAAAAGTTTCAAGGAAAGTCTTAAGAGAAGAAAACAAAGGGCGAGAAATGAACTGAAGCTTGGAGTTAGAATCAAATAGAGTAAACTTAAGAGAATCAACATCTAAAAGAAGAGATTGAAGATTATCAATGTTTAGGATAAAGTCCTAGTAGTGAACATTGCAAACTTTTTCAATTTATGATTCTTCGAACTGAGCAAAGCAATGAGGATGGTGAAAAAAAAGTTTTAGGATACTTGGAAGCAAAACCATTGCTAAGAAATGATGGCAAATGAGAGAAGAAACTAGTCTAATTTGTCGGCGAATTCTTCACCATTTTCTGAAATAACTTTTTGGTGAAGCTTAACGAGTTGCATCATCTAGTAAGAATTGAGTACTTAGCAAATAGCTGATTATGAAATTATCATAGCAGAGGTGTGAGCTACATAATTACTAGTAGACAAGATCACATTCAATATTAACTAAACCCTAAATTTTTTTCCAAATCATTGTTTCGTTAGCAATGACATGGATCACAAGCATTTTAATTCTTAGGTTTCATTTGCAACTCGCATTACATCCTATCTTCTTTCATAAATTTTCACAATCTTATGAAATAATTTTTTTAAACAACGGTAATGATTATAACAAAGCAACTAGACACTTAAAATGAAGCCACGTCACTTTGGGTTCCAAACCCCTCAGGGTGCCTTAGAATTCCTCTACATTTTAAAGTTAGCTTCACTAAATTAAAATAAGTAGTTTCAAAGTTAAACATATCATAATATGTATTATTGTATTATTAAATTGTGAAAAGTGAGATATTACTCTTGATAGAATGAAAAGATATAGCTCTCATATATCTCTAAGCATAAAAAGTTTTGTTAATCCTACTGCAAAAATAAAATGTTCAATAATTTATAAAATTTTAAAAATAATTTATTTATTAAAATATAAGTAAAAGTAACACTAAAATTTTCAATACCATAATAATACAACAAATATTATCCCAAACATGAATAAAGTTTGAAATTTAAATATATCATGTCGAATCACATACTAGTATTGCCACAATCTTAAGCCATATGCGCACAATTTTTATTGCTAGCTAACATTGAAATAATTTCAAACTAAACATGTCATTTTACAAGTTATATTGTTATCCTCTTTAGTTTAATAAAAACTTTATTTTTATTTATATAATAAGTGCCTTTTTTTGTACATTAATAATTCAATTAGCATTGAAATTTTTATATTTATCACTAATATCCATCACTATTTCCACTGTTAATTTTACGGCCCCATGATGAGCAAAAGAAAAAAATGATCGAAGGAATTTGTGACACCTTTGTCCATTATAAAGCCTCATATTATTGAACAAAATTTTTGTTTCTAATTTCAAATTTAGTGGCAGAAAAATCCGTCACTAAATTGGAGAATTTTTATGAAATTAGTGGCATCATTATTCATAATTCCATTGTTAATCTAAGAAATATTTATTGATATTCTATTTATTTTTCTAGCGAGGCAAATAGCAAACATACTACATTATTGGGGATTTTTTTAATCAAATACGCATCCAATAATCAAAATTTGGAGCCAAACTTTATAAAATAAAACTAAATGTTAATATTTTATTTAAATTAACATAGAAAAAAGAAAACAAAGGAATCTAATATTTGTACAAAAATCATTGAAATTTAATATAAATACAAAAATTACAAAATAAAAAAATCCTAGAGACTACAAGTCTAACTCTTAGTATCTCTTTGGTGGTTACCCTTTGGTGCTTTTATCCTTAGTTAGCTGGCAACAATAAAGGAGCTGAACTACTTATCTCTATCCTTTAGAGTAGATATGCTAGCATACACTAGTGTTATTTAATAGCATTAAATGTAGCAATAAACTATTGCTCCTAGGCTATCAATCCTCTATCATGTTGCCTTAAGCTCTACATTTTGCAAGGATGATCTAGCAAAGGCAACAATGGCCTAGCAACCTTGTACGCCTCCAATCTCATTCCATAAATGTAGCTTTTTTTGTTTCGATCATCAGTTGCCTCCATCCACATCAAGGTCTAGTTGACTTACACTGGAAAACCCTTACCACTATGAGCTAATGCCTAAGAAAATTGTACCTCCACCATCCTAGAGTACTCTTTTTACCAAATTAAATTTAAAGGTTAAGCACTTTTTATAGATAAAAAACATAATGTAATGAATATGATAAACTATTATTAAATATTACCCAAGTCTAGTTAAATTAATCTACAAATGCTTCAATGTCTTTTAGAGTGACATAAGTGTAGGTGTGAAAGAATAGATTTGGATCAGTAAGCATCTAGCAAAAGCTAGCCACTTGAAATGTTATAAAAAATAAAATAAAGTTAGTTATGGAATGAATAAATATGCTAAAACTAAAATTTTAAACTAAAACTAAGTAAAGATAGAATTATTGATGTGCAAGCTCCTTTCTGTTGTAAATGCCTTTTTTTATCTCTTGCTTTCTCTTGAAGTCAGCATCTTCAGCTAATTTCATCTTGAGATCTATAAAAATGTCATTAGCATGTACTCAAACTTTTTTAGCAAACCTTTTCTCACCTAATCTATAATGCTTCTATAATTTATTACAACCTTATGGTAAACTTTTTTTTAAATAATGTATATAGCCTCGAGTTGCCACTTATTTATGGCCTGTAAACATTTACTAATTGAAATCAAATACTAATAATTATGAAATAAAAATACAAATATAAATACAAATTAAGCTATAAAATATAAATATAAATATCATCTAATCCCTAGACCACTGGACTTTAAGTTGCTACAAGACGTTAGTATAGGTGAAGGTTAGCATCGTGACGTGCTCTTGTATCACATTTGTTATATTCTTAATGAGACTATGAATAGACATAGCAATCAACCTATAGTCAAATACAACTAAATATAGATGTGCAAACTTATAATAGATGTTAAACATTCATACAGATCAATAAAAATTAATACAAATAAATAATTGAATGTAAACCAATACTTACAAATCACCTTTACATTATGGTTTCTCCTAAGTTCTGCTAAATACTCCAGCTTTACTAAAATAACCAAACTAAAGCAAACTAAATTAATCGACTCTAATTTTCTCAAGTTCAAATACACTCTAAATTGCACTTTCAAATGCAATTTATGAAGTTTCTAACATGAAAGAATGTTAAGTATAAGAGAATATAAGATAGTAAACTAAAATATCACAATAGCAAGCCCTTTGGGCAATTACATAATATCATAATCTAGTGTTTATGACTCTATAGCTAGCAATATATATAACCAATAATACACATATACTCACATTAAAATAGTTCTTCACTTGCTACATAATAATTAAACATGTCTAACAAAGTGTAAGGGCAAAACTTATGTGCCAATGGCATTCTTCTTTTTCTACCACTCGATTTCCAACACAAAATATAAAGTATTAATAAATCATATAACCTAACTAATTAGTTAAGGCACAATAATAAGTTCAAGATACACGCAAATACATATATATAGAGAGAGAAAGAGAGAGAAAGAGAGAGAAAGTATACACATGTCTATGTAACCAATTAATTGCCTTATTTTATTATAATTATTTATCTATTCTATTATCCAATTCCTTTTCTATGCAAATAATAAATGTAAAGATTCCTAATCCATATGCACCATGTAAATAACATCAAATTCTAATGTTATTATAATGGTATACACCTTATCCATTTAAACTAAAATTTCCTTGGTGGAAGTTAATAAATTAGTCCTTTGTCATGTGATCTTAAGCAATATCCCACCTAATTAGCAAAAATACTATTGATTGTTATCAAGTTAAATTCCAAATTCAAGCTCTAGGTAATAAATTAAGCTTAAACCCTAAAACTAACCCAAATTAAAAATCACCAAAAATAAAAATTCATAAACTTATTGATTAAAAGATATTATAATGGGTGAGGAAGCTCTTTGTAGAGGCAAAAGGTGGCGATAATGACAAAGCAGAATAGTAGTAGTTACATAAGTCTGAAGGTGAGAAAAAAAGGAAAAGAAGGAAAGGACAAAAATAGAGTGCTCATATTGGGTTTTAATATATGATCCAATTTATCAACAAAATTAGTGATGGATAAATTTGTCATGAATCTATTTTAATGAAACGATGGGTCTCAATTAATGACAAATTAGTGATGAATTATCAAACATTCATCAATAATTTTGGAAAAATTTTAGTTCACCTCCAAACAAAAATATAAATTTTCGTCATCCTTACGGGTGTGATTTGAGATCCCATAGAATGTATACACTATTTGTAAAAAAATATATAACTAATTAGAGGAAAGTGATAAGGCATTTTAACTATATTTAATAAGCAAATTTGAAAGTGATTAAACACTTTATATTTTTTTTATAATTCCCTTGGTGAATTTATTTCTCATCTTCCCTTGTAAAATAAGCTAGTTTTAATGTTTTATTACTTCTTTGATCTTGATTTTATCGAACGCTTCCTATCAATTTGCAATGAAGACCTATACTTGTTCATTTAATTCATATTTTATTTTGTAAGAGCAGATCTAGAACCAAGAAGATAATATTCATTTGATTCTTCAAAGTTTGTGTTTTATTTATCTGATTTTATATTTTGTTAGTAAGTTTTCGGGAAAAAAATATTGCAATAAAAACATACCACCTTAGTTCAGAGACAACAGACAAGTGACAACAAGTGACAAGTTGAAGTTCTCTATAAAACTAAAAGAAAAAGGAACATTACTGAAAAGCCGTCCGTTTTTTCCTTCGCACAATCACGGTTAAATTATAGCAGTATGCTCTTACAAACACCCAAGCACAAAAAATTACACACTAAGCTCCGTTTGTATTTTTGTAGGAATTTTTTTTTTACATAAATAGAGGAGTATCATGTATTTTGTTTAAAAAAATTTGTAATTAAATTAATTATATTTAATATTTGAATATATTAATTTCTTTATATTATTTTAATAATTAATGGAAAATATTTTCCGCCACAATAGAGGGAGGATGAGACAATGAATAATAGAAGATAATAGGAACTGTACAAACTACGGAGCAGATAATATTGTCGTCTTAAAGATAATAAAACAGATAATTCTCAAAATAATAGGACAACAATACATGAATGATTGGTTAATCTAGGAGCTCAATTTTCACTCCTCTGATACTAACAAGCCCTCTCCCGTACTTCGGAACCAAAGTCACGGCAACACTATCGTCATCATCAGCTCCCAGATCCTCCAACAAATCCGTTAACCCTAATCTCAAACAAGTGACCATCTTCTTCTTATCCTGAATCGAATGAGGTACACTAACAAAACTTCCTGCGAATTCAGTATTGTTCGGTCTGACGATTTGACCGCCACCTTCATCGTTAACATACACATCAAACTTCACTGCTTTGTTTCTGTCAAACTCAATCCCTTCAATCACTAAAACCTCCTCCTCGTCCTCCTTCTCCTTCTTGCTCCTCGACTTTTTCGGCCTCTTCACCTCAATTCTTACAGCTGAATCCAAAACCAATGGAAAATCGCTGCCTGATGAGCCTGAGCTCTTCCGAGCAGATTTTCGGGGTGTGGGCTTGTATTTTAACCATGGGATATCAACATCTTGATAGACATATCCAAGCTTTCTAGTGTCGAGGCAGTCCTCGATCTTTACACGAACAAGATTCTTATTCTCATCATAGAAGACAAATGCAGTATTCAACCAGTCTGGATCATTCAACTGTCTTCTTTTGCCACCCAACATTTTCCAAATCGTCCACATCCTATCTACATTCGAATGGTCAGAATAGAAAATGGGATCTCGGGCAGAGGCATAGAAGACTCCCATGTCCTCGAGGTTTGGTTGAGTACTGTCTCCCGTCCATAAATGGATCTCATTATGTGGAATTCTCTCGACAGAGCCCGCTCCAGGGTCTGGCTCATCCCCCGCACGGTACGGTGTACCGAAGAAGAGTCTCGCATTCTTAGCGTTGGAGATCATTTGCCTATACATTACAGTGAGATTAGTCAGGATCTGATCATCGTTCGCGGTCGGATCATCGTCGATGCCATATAATAGGTCGATCAATGTTGGCGGTTGATGATTGGCGTTTCGAAGATTTTCATAAAGTGGTGATTTTTTGTCTGTATAAATGGCAGGAATTTCCATGCCCGGGGCAGAATCCCAGTTCCAAAATGGAAGAGCGAAAGTCGGGTCATTTATCAAACTGCCCAAAATTTTCTCATTGAAATATAGGTACCAACGATGGAAAGGAAAGAAAAGCCAAGAGCTGTGGACTGGGAATTCAAGATCAGGAAATCCAATCTGATGATAGGCACCGTCACAATAAGCGCAATGAATATTGGCTTGTTGTCTGAAATTTCTAGGGTCATCGGCCGGAAGAGATTTCATGAGCTCGAGAGCCTTTTTGTACTTAGCCAAATATTTACCATCCACCATTTGAGCTGCTGGTCGAACTCGAAGCGGTTGGCTTATGGGCGGAAACTTGAAATCTATTATCTTTGTGGAAATCGGTGGGCAACAATTGGTCGGTTTTGTACCTGAGGGTAATTGTGCCGGACCGCAAGTTGTTAGGTCCGGCGCTAATATCGGAGCCGCCACAGCAAATGGGTTGTTGCTAAGGGTGGCAGCACCACAAAGTCCTCCTAGACCAATGAGGACATCCCTCCTATTTGCGATAATGTTTGGTGGCTGTTGTCCATCGGAGTTTGGCTTCGAGTTTTTTGAGTTGCGATTTGTGGCCTTAGCAACAAAAGTGCGGTTTGGTTTTCTACGTTTGGAATTTTGGTAGGAATTTCTGGACCATAGACAGAAGGAAGAAGTGGAAATAATGGTGGAAGAAGAGGCATTATTGGTAGAGATCAAAGACAGCAGTGTGAGAGAAGCCATGTTTTTGTCATTTTGCTTTGGGTCGTAAAATGAAGGGGCGAGCTAGTTGCTTTCATACTGAAATTGTTATGACTTTTCTTTGAGTTTGCGTGAGGAATTGGTCTTCTTAGAAGATCTTCCAAAGTTTATTGATAGCATCAAAATCGAAATCAACCATCGAAAAATTGGAAAAACCACAGACAATGACATTAAGATAACGAGCAATAAATTTCTATGGAGCCTGTTTAGGCCTGTCAACTAGCAAATGTGATACAAGCACTAAAATTGACTACTTAAATATTACTGACTAGTTTTAACATGGGTGTTAGATTATTTGAGGGGAAAAGATTACTTAAATACAATATATAAGAAAATAAATTTAACTACTTGGACATCTTCACCTACTGTTATAGGCCATATAATTTGGATCTAATAATTGTTTTGTATCAATTAGACTTGAAGTATAACAAAAAATTGTTAGCAAACTGTTTAAGGAATTTTCTTTTATTTTTCTTTCTGGTAAAGACATTATTTATCTGTTTAAGAGGATTAGCTCTTCCAAACACCTTTCTTTTATAATATATAGTGCATCTAAATAAGGCTAGGGCAATTCTCTTATAGCTGTTTTTTCCCCTCTTATATACGTTCATGCAAGTGAAAATTGAGAAATTGTAAGGGTAAAAGTATACTACATATGAGATAGAACTAGCGTGGTTAAATTTGAAACAAATAGATTTTAGATTTACATAGACATATGATTTCCGTTGAGGAAAATATCTCCTCTTTAGACACAATCAGATAATCAAATGAATTAGAGTCATATGGTAAAGCACACATTTAATGTGGAAAGCTTCAAACTCTAGGAGGAAATTCACAAGTGAGAAAAGAGCCATTATATTATCACTGAGTACAAAATAATGTATGTGAAGGTTTTCAACTATAACCCCACACTTTTCTAATCACCATTCTTATTCACAAACTTCTATAAGAGTTAAATTTCTATGTAACTCTCATAAGTACTCATCTCATATCTTTCTTATATCATGAATTTTTTGTAAATATAAATATTTATAATTCAATAATATTTGTTTGACAAGGAATTTCAATCCAACTATAACTCAAAAGCCTAACTTGAATAGGAAAATAATTCACGGAAGAAAACAATTAATATAATTGATAACAATTATAATTTAAGCCTAGTCTAATAGTTTCCATACAAAGAACTAAAAGTGAAACCAAACAAGGTATTTCCTTCGATAATTAATGAACTTTATAGCAAAATCTGGGCTTCATTTATTTTGATAAAAAAATATTTTTTATAAAATATAATTATAAAATATTAAAATAAAAATATCTTTTCTTATTGTTAAATAAAAAAAGTTTGGAGAAAGTACATTTCTATTTTTTTAATAAGGAATTTACTTCCTTCTATTATTATAATTATCAATATTATTTTGTAACTATAAATATAAATGATATATCATGCTTTTATCATTATGTGTGTGTGTGTGACATTTTCATGCTTTTTGACAAAACAAAAGCAACCTTAATTGTTGAATTAAAAGCAAAGAGGAAAAAGTCATATACGTTTGCTTTCTTCAAGAATGTAAATGCAAGTACAAAACTTCAATAGAAATCCTAACAATAATTAAATTACTTTTACTATCCAATACTTCTCATTCCTTGATCAAATTAAAAAAAAAAGGTCTTTAAAATTCTAATTGATTGGATGAAATAGAAATAAAAAGAATGATAAAAAAAAATTTGTTTGTTATACACTAGAAAATGGAGATGTCCATTCTTACAAAATGATTATATTCTATTAAATGATGAAATTTTCATTTCATAACAAACATTATGAGAAATAATGGTAACACCGATAACACTTTTTGTGATGACAAAACTTCGATCATTGGTGATTCATGCCAAGACTTTTACTGACAACAAAGTCATCAATGATGATAGAAAATTTAATGGATGCTAATTTTTTTGGATGGGAAAATTTTTGGCAAGAAAAATGCACCCTTCAGTGATGACAAAAGTCATCGGTAAAAAGCTTACACTTTTGCCTATGACTATTGTCATCAATGTACATTTTAATCAGATATTGGTTAGAAAATTTAACTTTTAACTATGACAATATCATCATTAACAGTTAAACTTTCACCAATGACTTTTGTCATTACTAAAGATCAGTATGGGAAATTGTGCCTAACTCTTCAACAATAACTTTTTTCATTGGTAAAATATCAAACTTTTAACGTTAATGACGATAAATGTCATCACTAAAAAGCTGGGCATAATTTCATGTACCACTCTTTAATGACAACATTGTCATCACTAAAAGTTGTGATGACAATGTTGTCATTGAAAAGTGGCACAAGAAATGAGGCCCATAAATATCCTATTTAATAGCAACGACAATGTCATTACTGAAAGTACTTGATTTTTAACAACAACTCTTCAATGATGACCGAGATTTTTATTGTTGCTGAAGAGTTCATCTATAAATAGTTCTCAAGTGCCATTTGAAGCTCATTTCACGTGGAGAGAAGGGAAGCAGCAAAGTGAGGAAGACTAAGGTAAGTTGAGTTTTGTAGTTTTTTTATAATGTAATATATTTTTTATTTATATATTTTTTGTAATGTAGTATAATTTCTTATGTATATGTTTTTGAATTGTTAGTTAATATTACTATTCACTATTGTTTATGTTTGGCATTTGGAGAGTATTGATCAATAGATTTATTTCATTGAGTTATGTGAATCAAATTTTATAATATTTTATTTGAATATGTAATTTATAAGTTGAATAATATGAAATGAATTTATTTACTTCAATGATATGATAACTTTGGTATGAAATAAATCCTATTTAGTTTTATATGTTATAAATGTTAAATGTGTTACATAATTTTATTTTAATGTACAATTTATAAATGTAAATTTTGTTGTTATTATGTTACCGAGTAAAATTATAATTTTGCATAATATGATATGTGAATAAAATATTTAGTTAGGTTAGTAAAATTTTAAAGTTTAGGATGTAGTTTGAAGTATAAGATTTTTAGTTATACTGAAGTAAAAGTATGAAATTAGAATGATTATATAAGTATATTTCAAAACATATATTGACATGAGAGTAAGCTTTTGGGTTTGTAATTAAGATCTTTCAATATAACTTATTAAAAATATTTCAATGAAAATGTATAGTAGAACAATCAAATGTTATAAACATATTTAATAATATTGAATATATGAACAAGATATTTTGAAAGATTTAAAAATTTAGAACAATTATATACATAAAGAATAATATTATATATTAAATAAGGTAGAAGATATTAAGATATTGAAAATAGAAGACATAAAAAAATATTGAGTATATAAATAAATCATCTAAATAGATTATAAAAGTCAACATTTTTATACAATAATGAATAATAGCATATATCATAGACATAAATAATAATAATCATTATACAAATGCAAATAAGCCTTATAAAATATAACGACTACATAAATATATTTGAAATAATATATTTATATGAATGTTAGATTTTAAAAATGAAAATCACATTTGGGTTAACATAAAGTAATAAATACTTGTTAATGAAAATGTGTTAACATAAAAAATTCAAATTATAAAAATATATTTGAATAATTATATATTATATATGAATAAGGAATTTTAAATAATTGAAAATTAAAATTTTTTATATATTCAACAATAACATTAGATATTGAATAAATAAATAATAAGAATAAAAAATACATACAAATCACACAAAGATAGTAACAATAAGATTACATACGATAATATATTTTAATAAAATTAAAAATAATAAAGAAATCATTACAAAATAATAAATAAACAATATATTTTTAAAAATGATAGAATATACCATTTCATCATTTATAGAATGATCTTTTTACACACATATCCCTCAATTTTCATATATTATAATATATGATAAAAAATTAATTTTTAATATATCTCTACTAAAACATTTTAATAATAAAATTTAAAAAATGATATTTTTTGCATTCTTTACAATAAATATTTAATATAAAAATTTAGTAAATTAAAATTATACTTTTTAATGATAAAAATTAAATTGTGAACATTTTTTACCATATCATATATTTCAATAATAGTAAATTATTTAATAACATTTATTATATTTTTGTAATAAGAATATTATTGTCATTAATTAAACTTTTTTTGTTTTATTCTTATATTATTTTATTGTATAAAATATAAAAATAGAATGAAATATGTATTTCAATTCTTACTATATAAAATATAATTATGAAATTATTATTTTATCCTATTCTATTCTTATTTTCTTTCTCACTTTCATTTTAATTTTATTTCATTATACCAAATATAACATAAAAGAATGAATTCAGTCAACTTATTGCTCCTAATATAAAAAGCCTTTAATGATTTGTTTGGGAAAAAGAAGATATAAAAGAGAATCAGAAGGAATAGCGCAGCCCGGACCGTTATTTACGATAAAAGGGAAGATATAAAAAGATTTCACTGATTTTTTTTTTTTTTTGGGCCCGGGGGGAGGGAAGCTTTGAACGGGAAACGGAAGAAATTGCGTAGCCCGCAACGTGATTTACTATAAAAGGAAAGATAACCGCTCGGAGCCGGCATATTTGGATGGAAGATAGAATTTTATGTAAAGTAGTAGTCTAACAATGTGCATATGTAGAAAATGAAGTAATTTAATGTTATTTAAATGGGAATATGGAAGTTTTAGTGATTATAATTTCACTAAATTTATAATTTTATCCTTAAAATTTTAATTTATATAATTAAACTTTAAAATATCAAATAATTATAATTAATCCTCTCTCTCTCTCTCTCTCTCTCTCTCAAATGATATTAAATTTAACTAATGAAATGTTATGTGTCATCTTGTGGATAATTAAATTTTACATGCAAGTATTTATTTTTATTCAGTCATGAAAATTCATTTATATCCTTCAAAATTATCCATTAAAATTTAAATACATTAAATTTATATTTAAAATTATATAATATGAATTAAAATTATAGCTTACACTTACTCTTTTTTTTTTTTGAACTAGTGCTCTTTAGCAGCCTTAGTTATTATGTCCTAACTCTTTATAATTGCTACACTTTACAATGGAAGCTTTACTAACTACATTTAATAGTCGTGCTTCATTTTCTTTTCTAATTCTTTAGGCTATAGGCCTTCTAGGTAACCTTGCTAGCATTAGAGATGTCATATCTCCCTCCTCTAATGTAGTTAGGTTAAGCAAAGGATTGATGATATATGAGTATGCCTTCAAATACATGGAGTTGTGATAGTGCACATCATAATATTCCTCAATATCTAGGTGACTTTTCCTTATGCAAGTAGTAATATGCCTATAAAAAGGCCTACTTATGGCCTAATAATTGCACTTATAACTTCTTGCAATAAGATCAACTACAAATCTAATGAATCCATTCATGACTTTGAACATGCCTCTACCAATAACATTGACCTCACAATGACAACAATCACTTAAAGTTTGGTTGAGCTCTTTCATAATGTGTGGCCCCACTTTATGATCTTAATTAGTTCCTTCTTGGTATCTTTTGTAATAGCTATTGATTATCTTAGATCTAATTCCATCTAATAAGGTAAGTATTTGTTTGTCTCTCAAATCATTGATCCACTTATTGAAGCTTTCACATATATTGTTAATGATATGTAGGCTTTTAATTCTAAAATCAAATGTAGATCTAGTCCATCTTTCAATTAGGATGTCCATCAAGTATTCTTATGCTTTATTACTTATGGCAAATGATTTTTCTATAGCCTCAGTTAATAAAAACTTATTTGAAGCTGTGATTATCATCCAAAAGTAATCTCTTAACACTAACAAAGGATGTTTGTGCTTAAAGTTTTGTGGTAAATATTATGCATAATGTCTATGCAATGAATAAAGGAAAATAATTCTCACTACTTCTAGTAATCCCTACCAGTCACAACAAAAGGTGTCATATTAAAACAAAGTAATGATATAGTGTAACATATATCAAATTAACATAAGAAGAAGATATTACTTGTTACTCATTATTCTTGAGAGTAAGTGACTTATCCACTGTACTCAATTCAATGGTTTAACCAAGGCACTATAGAAAGAATCCATAAGACTCTTTGGTCTCACCTTCAACCACCATGTATGTAATAGGAAACAATTTATTATTTCTATCAAATGAAATTACAAATAATAACACCCCACCAAAAGGATCTTTTATATGACAACCATCTAATCCTATAAAGTGTATACACCCTTTTAAGAACTCATCCTTGCAAGCATATAAAGAACCTTCTAAATATGGGATTAGGATTTATAGTTATCCCCATCTTATATATCATCTTCACTATACTTTCTCGATTTCTTTCTTTAGGAGGTCTTGCATAACTTGGTAGCTTTTTGTAAGATGTTGCATGTTTTCTTTCCACTTCTTGCAAATCCTTTCTCCTTACTCTATATAGCTGCATTAGATGAGCTTGAACTTCATAATGATTATTTAGTTGGTTATACATAAGCTTATAACTTATATAGGAGTTTGCCTTCAATAAGTCTACTAACTTCTTTGCCATTTATATGGAGTCAACATTTGTTTTTTTTTTTTTTTCAAACAAGTGTGAACTTCATTATATTTTTTTATCATAAATGTTTTTCATCTAATAATAGGAAGGCATAAACCCTTAATGAGCAGCCTTGTGCAGCATAAATGATAGTCACTTTTAACTTTTCATTTTTTTCCTAATGACATCAAAGCTCTCTTAAATCATGAAACCTTTTAAAACTACTTTAAATTCATTGACATTAACAGAAACATGATTTTCTTAAAGCTTTACCTTCCTAATTTCTTTATAATAGAATCTTTTTCCCTTGTAGTTTTGTGAGAGTCAATTTCTCAACTTTCTTCATTATTATTACTACTACTAGTTGTAGAAAAAATATCCTCACAATTGACATTAAGGTCATAATTAGAAAGCTAATCCTCTTTTTCAATTTCTAATTTAGTGTGGACAACACCTTCATCACTTTCATCCTCTATTCTCCTATCACTTATCTTAATATAATCACCACCTTCACCTTTAAAGTCAGTATACAAAAACTTCTTATCAAATTTGGTTACTTCATGTTAGGATTCTTATTCAATGGATTCCTATTCAGTCTTAGGCCTTTTTTTTTCTTTTTGCTCGGGTTTAAATTAAGGAACACTATTAGGTTGAGGTTAGGCTCTTTGGTAAGGTTCTAGTTAAATGGCATTATTAGGTTACGGTTAGCTTCCTTGGTAAGGTCCAAGTTTAGGAACATTGTTAAGTTAAGGTTGGACTTTTTGGTGAGATTATACTTAAGGTAAACTGTTAGGATCATGGTCTAAGTCAATATAAATAACATTACTTGTTTGGGGCTTCTCTTATGATAATGGTTTTATTACACTAACATCCTCAACTTTTAAATATATCCCATTAAGAGTACTATTCATGTCAAAAATCTCCAGTATATGTTAGCCATTAGTAATTTCTAAGTACTAATTGGTAGGGGAAGTCCTACATCTGATAGTGAAAACACAATCGATACTTACAAGGATATCTTTTAGAATAAACTTATAGATTTTAGAGACTAAGTGCATATAGCTATACCTGTCAAAATCTATATGTTCTATGATATATTATTGGTCTTAGTGTCATGTGTAGAAAGTGTAGGAGTTTATTATATTATCTTGCATGTAGTAAAACAAAAAATATAAGTCCAAATAATAATAGTGCTAAACTTTTTTATTGTGAAGTATTTTTACTAAATAACATTAGCCTAGACAAAAGTAGTGCCATATACAAAAACTATCAACAAATTTCACAAAAAGTAGTAAGTTCTAAATGTGAGAATGTGATAAAAAATAATTAATTTATTAACTAAGAAAAAAATCTCAACAAAAGGCATTAAAATAATTTACTTCATAAAAGTGAATAAAACTACCAGCACGTATGTCTTAAGAGATAATACTATCAAAAATAACTACTAGACAATGAGTTTTGAACATAAGAAAAATAAATAAACTAAATTAAAATGTAGATTCAATTATTCACAAAATGTTCTAGGTAAAAATGCATGGCTTATAAACTGAACTTGTACATATGATTATAATCATAATCACTTTGTTCATTTTCCTTGCTTCATGATAAAAAAAAAAATCAAAGTGAAAATATAAGAAAAACAATTAGAAGCCATCAATGAGAACTTTATAGGTTGAAAGCACTTTTGTATTCATAAATCATGAATAGCTAGAAGTATAGAGTGCATATCAACAAAGAAAAAATTATTTGCCATATTGATAAATTTAGAAGTTTTATTTATCTAAACTCAATTAACACTATCAAACTTGTACTTTTTATACAAATTCTACATTTGCCAAGAGATAATAATTATGCTTGCATTGATCATGTCCTCAAACCCAGAAAAATTTGATATCAAATACATCTTCCTTTCAAAACATAAAAAGTATTAGACCAATAAAAAATTGCATGTAATCTATGGCTTTTAGGTTTTATTTTTTATTTTTTTTTTCAAATCATAATAGGGATGTTTGAATTTAAAATCTTCTAAAAATTGTTAAGACATTACCCTAATGGCTTATTCTGGTGTAATCTTGTTTTAGAATAATTAAGTTTGTAAATAATTAAACTAATAGAGAATATCAACGATGAAAGATAAATAATAACTAATGTTATAAAAAAAAATTAAAATAGAATATCAATTGATATATAAATGATGAAACTATCACATTATGTCCAATTTGATGAGGTTTACACATTTTACATATAATAATAAGAGTTTGGACCATATGTAATTAAAAGGAGACAAAAGTAACCATATGTACTTAAAAGGGCACAAAATGATCTCAAGTAATAAATGCCTACAAGATCTTCAAGTTAAGAAGAATATTAATATCAATTTTACTCAAATTACTTAAATGCCTATTGAATAGGCAATTATTTTCAATTTTTAAAGAGAGGTGCTAAAGATAGTAACATTATGTTTTCAGGAATTCAAAGTCATCAAATAGAGTATAAATTTAAAGGTCTTATTCCTTATATTCAGAGCAATGAAAAATCATGTTTCTATTACACTGTTTATTTAACTTCAAACTTTCAAAGATAAAAAAGCACTAAAACCAAAAATTAGGCAATTATGGAATTAAATTAAATTATTTTTTGGTTTTTTCTCTCTCCTTTACTAAAAATGCTATTATGCTTCTAAAAATTCCAAATCTAAATTAATAGCAAAACCTTTTTACCCAAAAACCCATAAACACAAGTTTTCTTCTCTTAATCGAAGTTTGAATCAAAAAGCCAAAACCTTTTCAATCCAAATATAAAAATCATGTAGCTTTAAACCCTAATAACTCAAGCTAATATACTGAAATTAGTGAAGATGAGATCTTACCAGTGCTAATCATGAAGGATGGCGCTTCCAAATCTTCCTAGATGTTATCTTCCTTGAAACCCTAATCACATTTTAAATAGAGAAATACAAAAAACACTAAAAGAATTATTTATACAAAATGATCCGATTGCTTCAGTTTACTAAATAAAAGAAAGGATAAAATTATCTTTTTCTTATTAATTTTTTAAAATTATTATAAATAAAAGAATCAAAGAATAATATAAGGGTAAGATTTCAAGTTAAACTATAAGAGAAGAAAGTGTATTTTACTTTACTAATTTAATAATAATAAAATAATAAAAGATATTTAAGTAATTTTAATGGAGATATATTAAATTAAAATATTTAAATTAATTTTATTCATTCTCTTTTATCTTTATAATAAGTGCACTAATAATTGGAGTAGTTAGGAGTGGTAGCAAATTGATTATAATACCCTTTATTATTTTATTATCATTAAATTAGTAATATAATTTTTTTCATCTAAATGAAAAAGTGGCGATTGCTAACCTTTGCATATAGATGTGGAGATTAGCAATCCCTACACATACATATGCATATTATGTAGTGTTTAAATTCTTTTTTTTGGATTAGCTTAGTAGATAAGGCATTAGTTCTTATATGTGTATGTGTGTGTGTGTGTGTGTGTGTGTGTGTGTGTGTCTTCGGATGATGTTATTACTATGGATGGAAATCGAAATACAATTTTAGGACTTGTTGAAAATATATTAAATTGTGTTATGAGTAAGATCTGATGTTATTATGGGAGATGATATTAATATTCTGGCTATATGCACCAAATTTGCATGCCTATTTGTGAAAGGATAAGATTAATCCTAGAAAGACAAGGTTAGGTTTATAAAGAGATAAGAATGATTAAAAATCATAAGAAAAATTATTTAATTGTTATATTTGGATGCTTTATTAATTACTTAAAATTTCTTATAATTATTATTAAAACTACAAATGAAATAAATGTCACATTAAAGTGACACCTTTAGTTTGGTATTCCACAATTATAGTTTACTATGATATTCTTAGAATTATAGTAAGGCTAGTAGGTATATAGATTCCTTCCATGCATATAACCTTTTCTTATGCTAAGGTACAAATACCTCCTCGTTCTTACAAATGAGACAATAGTTATATTTTATCTAAAATTTAGTAGTAATGTTATATGAATTGTTGAATTTCAATTATAATTTATTTAGAATGGTTACTTATTGAGTTTCCTTAAAATTCTCTCACTCACTTACTCTCTCTCTTCTCTCTCTCTCTCTCTCTCTCTCTCTCTCTCTCTCTCTCTCTCTCTCTCTCTTTCTCTTCTTCTCTTTTCCTTTCTTTTCTATGAGGACTTGCCCCTTAGGTGCCTAGTTATTGTTGAATAGCTTAGAAATGGGCCCACTTAAGAATATTAGTGTTAAAGTAAACTTTAGTGAACAATTGGATTAAATATATGAAAGGCATTTCGTTGCATGATCAATCAAAATTTAATCATATTTGGCTTTAACTTTAATTTCTCCTTGAAGGAAATATACCATTGCAAGTTTGTTATTGCATTAAACATATGTAAGGAAGGCTTATAGGTGATTGCTCATAGTCATTACCTACACTAGTCATATGCCACGAGATAAGTCACAATATTAATGAATAGCATTGTTCATCCAAAGAATTCTTGCACAAATCTCACTTTTTGAGGCCAATCACTTAATTAACTCATCATGAAACAAAAAAGCTATGTCCTATGCCATAGATTCATCAAGAATCACACCTCAATCATGAATTTGTAGCATCAAATTCTTAAATTTTCATTCAAGGATAAAGAAAACCAAAACATAACTCAAAAGGGAAAATCATAAAAATCAAAGTTAGTTAGAATATTTACTTACAAGTTATAAACACTATTACAGAATTGTAATTCTATAACAATTGATAGACATTTATCATAAAAAAAATTGATGTGAATATTAATATAGTGGTATTTTTTAAATTAGCAGGACAAATAAGATGACATTTAAATTAAAAATTGAAGTCTATAGTTATATGCTAAATTTCCATGTAAACCAAAGATGATGATTAAATAAAAAGTCAATGTCATCTTGTGATGGTCAAAATGTTTAAAAATAAAAGTGATATTAAGACATTGATCACATATACAATTGACGTTGTAAGTGAATCCATATCGTTATATTTAAAAGGGCAAAAAAAACTTAAGACCTTGCTTAAATAAAAAATTGCTATCTTTTTATTATGGTTAACATGTTGAAAAAAATAATGTTAAGATGTAGGTCTTGTGAATAACCGACATTATAACTGAAGTCAAACTATTATGTTTAAAAATTCATAAGAACTTATTACATCAATTTTTCAAACAACTGATGTTGAAATTGATTACTCAGTAGTATTTTTGTAAATATTATCTTAACTTTATACATTTATTTTTTGTTAATCCAACATCATTTATTAAAGACATTAGTTTCCTAATAAGAAATTGATATATAATTGTTATCTACATAACTTACGTTAGCTTCTTTGTTTCCAATCACTTTTGTTTTCTAAAACCTACTTCCTTGACACCACCTTCACTATCGAAACTTCTTTGGTGAGTTCTAAACCATCATCACATCTCTTGTGGGCTTAAGTTTGCTTCATGATCATTCTAGTTAGCAACAAATTTTTTAAATGTTTTCCTTTCTCATTTTTATTATATTTTTGTACATTAAATGATTAAATCTAACTATCTAGTTAGGATGTTTATGTATCTATATGGTGATATTATGAGAGCCTCATTCATCCCTAAGTTTAGAACTATATTATATATTGTGTTTGGTGATACTTTTAAGGTTTAGTCACACTCAGGTTATATAGTTATGGTATGCATTGTTTGGTGGTAATGTCTCTAATATTTTTACTTGCTATCTTTATCATTGCATACTATTATATCTTTTTAGGAGGTCATATTTATCATATATTTCAATAATTCTAGTTTACTTTACAATTATGTAAATTAATGAAGGAGTCTGTGATAACTAATGTAATCTTAATTCAATTGCTTGACATGCAAGTTATATATTTTTCAATGCAATTTAGTGTCACATTTATTTTGAGGACTAATCTTATATCTACTATTTTTTTCATCATTTAGTAATGTTAACTAAAACTTTGTTACATATACATAATTGACACTAATTTTTTTTATAAATACAAAATATAGGTTATATACAAGAGGCAACTACCTTTACTTAAAACACACACACACACACACACACACACACACACACACACACACACACACAAAGGGTCCTACTACCTTAAAGGGTATTACTGCAATATAGACTAGGAGTGAGAGATTACCTCTTAAGTCCAATAAGAAATGGTAGCCGAATGGAGAAAATACTGACTAATTTGTTAATTTTATTGGAGTGATTGTATAATTGAAAATATCAATAGTTATTCATTATTAGAAGAGAGTACCTAAGGGATTAAAAGATAACATTCAGAAAGAGATCTTAACATATACACTCAATTTAGATAGATTTGCACTATGTTTATGAAAAATTGATTAGTAACATACTCATATATAATATAATCTTTCATATATATTTTTTTCTTGTACAAATTGTTCAATATTCTAAGTGATAGGTTAATGCGTAACAAAATACTATAACATGCATAACCTTATGGAGGAATTTCAAATCAACTTTAAGGAAAGAATACATCAATGTTCAGATCATGAAAAAAACTAACCAATGTAGTAATGGAATTACCTTGACCAAGAATTATGGGTGAAGTATCAAAAATAATGTAAAGACAATTATTTCAAAGTAAATTTTTTACCTTTTACCATCTAATTCATTTTAATGTCTTGTTTGTACATTATTTGTACTTATGAACTAATGTACCCTCTAGTCAATAAGCGTTAACTAAGTCCAATTAAAAGAAGCAAAAGAAAAATATACATCAACACAAGCTTTTTTAAGGAGGTTACAAGAAGCTAAAGAAAGACTTATTGGTTGAAAGGCAAGCTGAAGATAATAAGAGCAAGAACACTGATGAGACATCTTCCATTTCTCATGCCAAGTTATGGAAAAGAGGGAAAGTAAACAAAGAAAGGTAATACACAACCCCAGAGAGTTAAGTTGCTACAAAGAGGATTATAAGTATTAAAATTTATATCAAAATGTGTTGTTTGATTTTAAAACTTGCATTTTAACTTATTTTCAATCATCATTTCAATTCACTCATTCAATTAATAGTCATTTCACAATTCAATATTTAATATGATACCTTGTGAATTCAATTAATCAATTTCTTAGTTATTTCGCACAAAAAATTCTTGTTCTATATTTCTTAATAATAATAATAATAATAATAATAATAATAATAATAATAATAATAATAATAATCAATTATTTTTCACACAAAATATTTTAAATTTTATAGGGTATAACAATAATTCAATAAACTTCACTACTTGAATAGCTTCGCCTAATGTTGCGGGCCACATAATTTAGACTTAATAGTTTTCTTGAATCAGTACGATATGAGGCATGACAAAAAAAATAGTTAACAATATGTTTAAGGAATTTTCTTTTATTTCTCTCTTGATAAAGAAATTATTTATCTATTTAAGAGGATTAGGTCTTCCAAACACCTTTCATCTATCATATATAGTGCACAGGATATAGAACAATTCTTTTATAGTTCTTATTTTTGTCCTCTTACGCTCATGCAAGTGAAATTTAAGAAATTATAATGGTAAAAGTATACTACATATTAGATAGAACTAGCCCGGTTGAATTGTGGGCAAAAATTTTACAAACTATATTTATTGGAAACAACATTGTATAATGACTAGAGATTGACCAGTAAGATTCTTTCATATTTTTAAAGAATAGATCATGATCGCTAATTAGCTAGTAAAGTGGGCTTTGAAGGATTGTAGTAGGATGTCAATTATGACAAGCATTCCTTTGAATTGCATTCTATTACTTTTCAGAGACTTATAGCAAGTCTCTTCTTTGTAATCCTTATGGTTCTTGACCCAGTGTAATTATTTAAAAAAAAAAACCATAGATTTCAAATTTACATGACATATGGATTTTTATACAAAGAACTAAAACTAAAACCAAATAAAGTATTTAATGGAATTATAAAAATTAGGACCACTATTTTTCCTTGGTGCATAAAAATATATTATTTTTATTAAAAAATATCATTTTACAAACAATGTAATCTTTAAGATCAAGTTACACAATAATTGTTTTGTTATTTAAAATATTTTTATGATAGAAGTCAATAAATTTTTATTTTTAAAAAAATCAAATGTAAGGTGCATTCTATACTAAGAATAGGGATGCAAATAAGTCAAGTTATCTACTAGGAGTCTGCAGCCTAGTCTAACTTAACTAATTTATTTAAACAATTCAAGTTTAGGCTAATAAATTAGCCAATTTAGATAAATAGGCTAAGTTTTTTTCTTTAAGCTCATTTGTAGACTTATTTAATTATAAATATATTTATAAATAATATAATATAATATATATTATATAAATAATATAAATACTTTAATATATATATATATATATATGTATGTATGTATGTATGTATGTATGTATGTATGTATATAAGCCTAATTAGGTCACTGAATAATTTTAAGTTTTAAAAAAGTTTCAATCTATTGGTAAATTTAAAAATATATTTATATAAAGAGACTTTTAAATAAGTTAACAAGTTACGTTAGGCATCTTTAATAAGTCAGGTTGAGCATGGATTTTAATATTATACAAGTTAACAGATTAGGCTGAAGCCAATGATTTAGAAAATAGATCTAAAATATTTAAGGTAAACCCAGTTCAACAAAATTCATTTGCATCTCTAACTAAAAATGACATTTGAACAAGAATATTCAAATATTTTATTTTATTAAAATTGTAAACCAACTTTCATCATTAATTGTTTAAAATATTTTTTCAACAAATTTTTGTTATAATTATTAAACATCAACTTTATTTGTAAGCATGAAATAAAAGAGGAAATAAGAAAAATAGAAGAAACAGCAGAGTGGGAAGGACTAGGGAGCCTCTCCAGGATCAATACCAAGGAGGAAGAAGAGAGAAAAGGAAAGGAATGGAAAGTAGATTCAATAGAATGAAATAAGGAATAGTAGTTAAAGACAGAAAAAAAAAAGAAAAAAAATTAAGAAAAAAAAACTTATAAAGTAACCGAAAAAAGTGATTTTTTATTTATTTTCTGTTTTATATTCTATCATTTTCTAAGTTTCTGTCAACTGCCATTACAGGAAGAAAACGAAAGGATCAGTGATGAGAATTCTGACCGCGTGCACTACTAATAAGGTCAAAAAAAAAAAAGGGGGGGGGGGGGGACACCGATTAGAACATGGGGACCCATTTGTACTTAACGTCATTTAGGTTCAATAATTATCCAAGGAAATGGACCGATTATCTCTTAGGAAATATATAGGATAAATTTTAAATTCAAAAAAAGATAAATATAAATTTTTTAGACAAAATCATGGATTCTAAAAAAATAAAATTCGGAATAAAAACCTATTTTCTATCATTTTAAAAATAAAAAAAATAATAGAAAAAAATTCAGACTTATTATCAAAACATCAATCGGAATTGTGGTCCCTCATGGGAATGGATAAGCCTCAACATGTCACTCTGCCACGCGAATATGGCATATTCCTTCTTCATTATGTGGGGGCTGCGGGCGATAGGGGATTTAATTTCAAAGTTCATTTACTCACATAACATTATTTTATTATAAAAATGGAGTGAAGAAAAGATTTTATAAATTTTATTAAGGCTGATGCAGGGAAAGAAAATAGAGAAGGAAATTTTTTATTTTATTTTTTGGATGGAAAGAAAAGAAGGAAAAAGAAATATTAGAAGTAAAATTTATAGTTAAAATTTTCTACTTAATTTAAATTTAAAAAAAAATCTTTTATTTTCTTTCCAATTCAAATTTAAAAAAAAAAAATCTTTCTCTCCTATTCTTTTCACCACCAAACAAGGGATAAATGCTGTTATTAATGGTGGTAACTGGTGTATGAGGGGGGGAAGAAAAAGAAAAAGATGAAAGGTAGGAAATTTTTTTTCCAATAACTTAACACCTGTAAAACCAATACAAGAAACCTCAAGGCCAGAGAATGCTCAATCCTTAGTAGGATAGGGATAGGGATAAGATAGCACTAAAGAAAAATACAATGGAAACCTTCGTCACCAAAAGATTTAACACCGGAATTAATAACGGAAAAAAGGGAGTCAGCAAACAATATATTAATAATTAAATTAGCAACAAATTAATTGTATCCATTGCCAAATCCATCACAAGTTGGCAAGACAACAAAGAAAGAAATGTACGACAAGATAGAATTAGTAACGTATTCATTTGTTGCTAAATTTATGGACATTGACGGAACCTTCATCACTAAAATGCATATTAGCAATAGATTTTTTTGTCTCAAAATTGAGTTTATCTCTAAATTTGTCACTAAATATTAATTTAATGACAAATTTTAAACAGCCAATAAATTCATCATTAAACTAAAAAATTCATAAAAAATTAGTGGCATCATCTTCAAAATATTATTGCTAATATTATTCACTTTATCAATACATTATTCATTTTTTAACAATCCAATCAACAAACACCCTGCATAATCAAATTTGATAAAATCTACATCCTATCAACAATCAAATACTCCAATCGAATTTTATGAAATAAAATTAATTTATAAGATAAAAATGAATGTACATATTTTATCTATATTAAGTAAAAAGATAATAAAATTAATAAATTCCAATATCTATCCTAAAAAATTTAAGATCCAAGATCTATACAAATGAAAAGAAAATTCCTAAATCACCAACTCTCAAACAATATATTGATGTTACACTCATATTACTCAATCATCAATTACTAAAATGCAAATCATTGCCCCTAAGCTATCATCATCCTTTGACCACTTGTGTGTCAAATTACCATTTTGTGAAATAAAATTAATTTATAAATTCATGAAATAAAATTTATCATCTAATCAAATTTCATGAAATAAAATTAATTTATAAAATAAAATTAAATACACATATTTTATTTATATTAAGTAAAAAGATAATAAAATTAATAAATTTTAATATATATCCTAAAAAATTTGAGATCCAAGATCTGTGCAAATGAAAAAAAATAAAACAAAAATTATAAATTGGTAGCTCTCAAACAATGCATTGATGCTACGCTCATACTACTCAATCATCAACTGTTGAAATACAAATCATTGCTTCTAAGCTATCGTCCTTTCTTGGCCACATGTATATCAAATTACTATTTTGTAATAGACAAAGACAATCTTATTTCTTTTTTATATTGTTAACTTAATGAAGTAAATCTAAAAATAGCAATAGCAAGAAAGAATAAGTATTTCTACAAGAGTAAACTGATAATGGCTGTAAGGATGAAAATTGTTGTCATGGATATGAGAATAAGAAACTACTTCAAAGATACCATGAAGACAATTATTCATTTTCTCCATTATGCAACCACTTTTGAATACCTAACTGTTTACACCTCTTCCCTAAAGCCATGAGGCCCACGTTAAGCTCATTGTGTTAGGAGTATGTAAAAGTACGCTCTCCTCCTATAATTGGAAAAATATTAAATAATTACAATGAAATAATTTAAAATATTAGTAAGCTAATAAAAAATGCCACCTATAACTTATTTATAGTGTAAAATATCTCTAACCTACGAAAGTACCATTTCCTTTTTTTTAACATGAATGTGTTGTTCCATTTTAAGTAATGAGTTATCTCCTTTCTTTTTTTTATCTTGAATATGTTATTCTACATTAAGACTTATGAGTTACCCTCTAGATCTAGCGTCTTTGATACATGGTCAGGTGCTCTATATATATCAACAAATCATAAAAATTAAACTAGAATTCGAAAATACAAGTGCATTTAGTTCTTTTTCAATTCATTTACTATTACTTCTCTCACTTCCTACTTATTGCTATGAGACTAATATTTCCACAATTAGCAATGTAAGTTTTTTCCTATTTAGTTCTTTTGAAAAAGAGTTATACCTTTACTAATTTTAGTGGTGGTAAGGAGAAGAGTTAATTTAAAATCCTTTTTGACTAACTTATGGATCACACTTAGCAACCAATGATACAAGTTTTGCACTATTGAAAACTAAGTGCAAGTTATAAGTAGACTTAATAGAATCTTATCCCTACCTTCACCAAAATTAGCATAGGTACAATATCCCTTTTAGAAACACGAAAAGAACATCTATCACAAAATATAGAAATACTAGGTTTTAGTGAGACTTCTCCTAGTAGTAAGCAAGGAGTGAAAGAAGTAACAGTATAATGAATTAAAAAGGGAACTAAATGCAAATAAGAATAGGAAATTAGCATTAATATTAGAATTTGTCAAATTTCTTATCATAGGGAATTGAACTTGGTTAATTACAATAAATCAAAATAATGTGGATCTTTCACATCTACTAGAACAAAGTATATCTAATCAAGTAAGATAGTTTTCCACTAATAGAAACTAGATAGAAGATAGAATTCAAAATCCATAATAGTAGGTAATTCAAAATCAAACACAACACTACACAGTTCAAATGATAATTATGTTATTGCAATTATGAATATGGAAATTAAGAGAAGGAAAGGAAAGGAATATAATCAAATAGTAAAATTCTTATGCAACCATGTTCATGAAAATCGATGATAATATTCACATTACATGTCACTTCATTCACTAGAGTAGGCAATTTAAAGGATGATACTACATGGACATCATTAGACAGCATGAATACTTCTAAATCATTTTTTTGGAGTAAACTTAATTATCCAACAATTTTTCAAAAATGAACTAGGAAGAATTAAAAGTTATAACACTTTTCCTACCAAGCTTAATTTATGGGTCAATCAAGTTGATAAAGATTTAAGTTATTTTCAAAATGTTGGGCTAAATATTTTAGGATTGATAATTAAGGTGGTATTAGATAAAGTTCAAGACAAATTTTATCTACATAACAATCTTGTTTGATGTTATAATAATTTAGTTTTATGCTTATACTTGTTACAAGAATTGGAGACTTGTTTTTGGTTATACTTGTTTACAAAAGTTGTTAACTTGAATAGTTAATTTATTATATCATATTAAGTTAGAGACTAATTCATTTGCAAATTTTGCTTTTACAATTAATACAATAGACTATAGATTGAAGTGAGATCGTAGAATTAGTTACTTTCAATAATTTAGATTCAAGGAAAAGTAGTTGAGCTTATGGATTGAGCTTGTTCCATAATATACTTAAAAAATGATTCTTTTGGGCTTGGATTTTTTTCATATATACTGAATTTTTTTATTTTTATATGGAAAAATTCTAAAAATCTAAAAATAACTAGAGACGGAACTAGCAATAAGTTTGAAAATCCGTCAATAAATTTATAACATAAATATGATTCATGAAATGTTATCTAACAACAAAAATTCCATCTTTAAATCCGTCGTTAAATTTTCGTTACTAATTTCTATTGCTAAAATGCTAATTTTTTTTTTGTAGTGTAGGGATAACATCAAATTAAATACATTTTTTATTATTTACCAAAAAATACATTTTTTTATTATTTCTCTCCACCCATCATTATATTTCTAATTTTATCTTGCATCCTCGCAGTCGGCGGGACGCCCATCATTATTTATATCTAAATTAAGTAACAGACGATGGCATTTGGGAATGACAAGATAAGTATGGAAAGCTTGCAATGATGGGGTTAAAATAGGAAATGTGTTTAACTTTATGTCGAAGATGGTATTACTAATATAAATGTGTTATATATCTATATGCTATGCAATGAGTGAGTCCTATATAACAGGAGTAAGTACGTTATAACATAGTAGATAAAAAAAAGAAACAATTTATAAGCTATAATTAATTTATTCAATTCAATTAAAATTCTAACTCATTTAAAATATTTTTAATAAAAATATATTATATTATATTTATATTATATCTAATAATATTGGTGTATAAGACTCTAAGCTATATATAACCTGAGTGGTTAGAAATGAAAGAAAAAAGGAAAAACATGCATTGAAATAGATAAATTTGATTTCATTTCAAAAAATTCTCATCTCTTCTCCTTGATGATCTTGCTACTAAATATTTACCTGTCTAATTTTTTTACTATGCTAATTCTTTATATTCTTGCTAATATTTGATGTTGTTTCATAATTTTCAAAAACAGTGAGAGCTTATGCATCAGTAAATAAAATTAAATACATAACACACAGTATTGAATCTTTTAACAGTAAGGAAAAAAAAGAGTTCTTATGAGACTCATAATACTAAACTTTAATGTGCATATGAAGAGGAACTATATGTTGATGAAGATATTATTGCCTTTGATCTTTAGAAGAATTTCTTTTAGAATTGGGATGGATTTCCACTAAAATGCAGGATCAAACCTATGAACAAATTTATTCTAAAAGCATAATTTACTTTTATTACGTAGTGATGTACTTTTGTTATGGGTCTAACTTTAAACATGATATTCGAAGTTGATATTGAAAGAAACCATTTTAGTCATCATATTCAACTTTATCACATGTGAATCTATCATGAGTGCAGAAAGTTGTGGTCTGATTAACATCTCTTCTCCTTCCCAATTTACATGTCTACCTTGAATCTAATCTTCTGTCAAGAGTCCTGGGGTGTTGTTAAGCTTCTTTGATTTGAACTTTTAAGATCAGTTTGTGAACCGATGTCTCGAGAGGTTAGGAAATCTTCCTTCCTGCTGCTTAAAATAAAATTATTTACATAACATTGTCTGATAAATTATGGGTATGTGTTATATGCTTTTGTTTGATTTGGACGAGGAATTATAGAAATTTCGCTAAAGTATGATACCAGCATGCATTCTTCTTTGTTGCTTTCTTCTCGACGATACTAAGACTGCTAAAGTACTTGAGTCGTATCTTCATGTTTGGCTATTGACTTATTGTTTATCTTTGATCATTATTGTAATTGGAACCACCTTAGAATAAGTCTTGACTATTTCTTAACATTTATTCTCTTAGCTTCTCTGCAGATTTCTCACCTTTGACAACATAGAATATGGAAGCTAAAGGGAACAAGTCAATGGTATTTTCTGCAATCCAGAAGTATTAGAAGTGCATTCACTGATATTATGCAATATTTTGGTTTTTTTTTTTTTTTAACTATTGAATGTCGCCAAAGGTTTCGTTGCAGTTGTTGCTGTATTGGTAAGTCAAAACTTGCAAAATTGGTTACCACAAGAAGCCCCAAAAAAAATGAAAAAATAATTCTTATGATGTACATGTACGACATAGGGTGGTGAGTTTAAGTGTTATTTTTCTTTTAACAGTAAACCATCAAATTTCTCTTTGAAAGATATATATTATATCATATTTTCTCTGAAAATTTATTTTGCATCAACTAACTATAAGAGAAAATCTAAAGTAACATATGTCTTTTGTTAGAAATTGCAAAATGGTTGATTTGATTAATGAATTTTTCATTACAAGTGTTGATACACTTGAGAATCTTCTCTCTCTATATGAGAGCTCCAATTTTATATCTTTTAGGGACAAATCTGACATAAAAATTAAATACTGTATGATGTAAAACATACGTTCAAGAAAAATCTTATGTAAACTGTATTATTTAAGGGTTAATTTGATGGTTTATTCCTTTTTTCTCAAAAAAACAAGATTTTATTCACCTCTTTAGTGAAGGTGAAAAATAAGCTTTTGAGAAGAGTTCTAAATTGAATAAGCCACCATTTCAAGTTTAAGCATACGAAAGTATAAACCCCCTTTGTCCTGAGATTGATAAGCAGTAAAAATATTCCCCTTTTGATATACCCACCGTAAACCAAAACATTAAGCATATAAAGTACTAACCCATATTATATTATCTTGAATATCTTCTCACCACTTCTTTTCAACCTTGCCTGATCTGACTAATCTGCTATGCAAAAAAAACCTTACTATCTCAGTAAAACATAAGATATAGTGATATAACAAATGGAGCTAAACCTCTGGCTTAACAACAAATTTAAGTGTTCCAAATGTACATCACCTTCATAAATTACATGAACAGTGTCAAGAAATGCCAAGAAGGACATTTGAGGAAGCTAGATGATTTTATCTGCTGATTCTTAGCAACTCCAATTTACTTCACGTTAAAACAGACTGATCATAGTTTATCAGTAATAATAAGCAGTTTCTTCCTCACAGAGCAGTGTAACATAAGCATATTACCTCTTGGCAAAGTGGAAAATTTTCTTTAGTTGCTGCTGCTTTAAGTCTGCCAACATAAGTGAGCGATGCAGCTAAGCAAACACACAAAGCAGAATATATGCCCGCAAGAGTAACGGACTCAGATACTCAAACACTGCGCATCTCTGTTCGTGCAAAAAAAACAATCAGTTCAGAAAAAACCAAAGCCTTTAATAATGGTGTATTGCTCTCTATAAATGAGATTGTCAAGTCATTCCTGCCAAAAAAGCAAATGCATGCCTTCAGAAAAGCATTAGGTGCTTGCTCATTTTGTGGCACTGGTATAAGAAAACTAAGAATTGGTTTTGGCAACAGAGCAACTCAGTGTAATAAATGTTGTTTCCTGAGATGCGCAGTTGAATAAGAAAAGAGAAATTATTTTTTATAGATAAAATTCAAAAGTTAGGTTAACCTGGTTATAGATGAATATGTTATCATTATCAGAATTGCAGCTAAAGAAAACACATTAACGTGCATATACTTTATTTAATTTCATGACATGGTTAATTGGCTCAATCTATCAAATTTATCTAGACTAATAACCTATCTAGTATGTGTAGGCCAAGACAACCTATACTTAAGAGGATGTGAATTGAGTGTTTCTAAAATTTTTGTTATTTTTAAAATTCTCTTTAATAATCTTTTAATTTTGAAAAGTCATAAAGATAATTTCAATTCAAATAAACTCAAAAAAATTTTATGAAAATATTTGAACTTAAGATATATCAATTTAATAAATTTATGCAAATCAACTCATTCAACTATGTATAGACAAATCATCATAAAGCTTTTGCATAGATAAGCATTTGATCATCCTAGAATCAAGATAAGCATTATAACATAATATATTCAATAATTTCATCAACTATGCATAAACAAATCATCAAGAAACAAATTCAACACAACATATAATAATTTAATACATTTATGCAAAATAACTCATTTAACTATACATAGATAAGGAATCAAGAAATACATGCATAGATAGATTTCTCTTTCAACCATTTAGTTATCCAAGTATCAAAATAAATGTTAATTCATTCACTAAAAATAGAGCATTGTATCAAATATAATAAGAGAAAGGGTAAAGAAATCAAACACAATGATTTATAGTAACTCCCCTTTGAATATTCTTTCCAAGATGTACGTTCACTTTCCAAACTTTCTAAGTTTATGTCTTTTCAAGTTTGAATCAGGCACTTGAAGAAGCATCTTACAATACTTTTGCTCTTTCTTAAGTAAATTCTCTTTCTACAAACCTCACTCTCTCTAAGATTTTTTAAAGAATATCTCATTTTTTATAACTAAAAATTGATTTAAGATAAATAATAACTCATTTGACCTCACTCATAAAGTGAATGAAACAAATGAATGAAGAGCTAAAATTATTATTTGGATGAAAGAAAGAGTAAAATAATGTTAAAAGATGAAGTTTAAGCTTTCTACATATTGTTGTTAATGATTCTTAATTTATATAAAAAGCCTATATGGCATTATATCCATTTGAATTATTTGGAAATGAAAACTAGTGGTTTATAGCTGTTAATCACCCACCAAAAGAGAGAAAATCACTTATGATGAAATTTTTAGCTTCTATTTAATAGGAATTGCTTCCTAAAGATAGGATTGTATACTTGATTTTAAAAAGTCATAACTTCTTCATTTTAAGTTCATTTTAAACAAACAACCTATTGCTAGAAAGGTATTTTAGTACAATTTCAAATCAAACTAGTTTCATACTCGTATCATTTGTGTTTTTTTAAGATATAATTAAAATAATGAGTAAAAGTCAGAAAAATTATATTATAAAAATCTAATTTTAAGACCTGATTTATAAATTTTATATCTATTTCACATTTTAATTATTTTTAGCAAAAAAATTGTCCATGAAAAGCTCTTTAAGTTTATTTTTATATGAAAAAAATTTCACAGTTAAATTATTTATATTTTGTGAGATATGATAAAAAAAAGCCAAAGGTCAAAATTGAAAAAAAAAGACTCATATTTCATTTGTTTTTTAAGTCTCCCAAAGGCTATTTTGTAAAAAAACATAAATGTGGCTATCTTTTTAAAATATTTTAATCAAGCTATAACATGTTTGATCTTTATATCATGAAAAATTCTATCTTATAAAAAGTCTAAATCTAAAAAGAAAAGTTATACTTATTACAGTCCTTAGGCTTTTCTTAATGCTTCTAATTAAGTTTCCAAAGCTTGAATCTTTCAATTCTTTAATCTTGGATTACATCCTCTTTCCTACCTTTCTTCCTTTTCTTTCTTGAGTTAAGCATGACAATATCTTCCATTGATTTGCTTCTATGTTAACTCTTCTTCTTATTGAACTTTTCTATAAAATCTAAATAAACCTTACAAGCCATATAGTTAATCTCATGTATCATTTAAGGATATAGATATGTATTATATATATATATATATAATATATAATAAGTTAGCACAAGAATATGTAAAATTATCGTATTATATATATGTGTGTGTGTGTGTGTGTGTGTGTGTGTGTGTAAATCAATCATAGCATAGTATGTTTATTGAACTTATATAGGATTCAACAATTTAACACATTATCAAATATTACTCACTACAACAAAAAAGAGTATTAACGACGACATTTTTAGCGGCGACAAAATTTCGGTCGTCGTTAAAGGTATTTCCGGCGACTATTGTCGTCGGAAAAAATAAAAACATTTTTGCGAGGGAACAAAATTGGGGGCGGGAAGAAATAGGCTTTTAGCGACGACAAAAGTCGTCGCTAAAAGCCTAAAAAAAATTTGGGCGGGGAATTTTGCCTTTCAGCGACGACAAAGTCGTCGCTGAAAATTTAAGGCTTTCAACGACGACAAAGTCGTCGCTGAAGGCTGACCCTTCAGCGACGACTATGTCGTCGCTGAAAGCCTTGGATTTTCAGCGACGACCATGTCGTCGCTGAAAGTTCATTTTCAGCGACGATTTTGACTTTTAGCGACGACATTGTCGTCGCTGAAAGTGAACTTTCAGTGACGACAATGTCGTCGCTAAAGAAAAATTCGGTCGTCGCTGAAAGCTTCAGCGACGACCGAATTTTTTTGTCGTCGCTGAAAGCAGGCGCGCTAATATTTATTCCCCGCGCCTCCTCCCTCCTCATTTGCGCGTTTGAATTTTCTGGACCTGAGGTAAGTTCCTAAATTCTCTCTCTCTTTTAATTTTTTTTAATTTTAGTATATTTATTTTTTATATATGTTAATATGTATTAATTTTGTATATTATATCTTTTAATTTGTTAGTTATTATTAGCACTTTGCTTAGTTCGTGGAGAGTATTCAGAGTTGATCAGTAGATTTTTGCCATTGAGGTACGTAAATAGAAAAATATAATTTTTTTTTGTGTACTAATATATTTAATTTATTCAAATAGTTTACAATGAATTAATGAAATTGATAGTATGTTTAATTTAATATGAAATTTTGTATTATTTAATTTTGTATATTGTAAATTTTAAATTTATTTATGTAAATTTAACTTAGCATTATTAATTTTATAAATATAAATTTAATTATTATTATATATGCATCTCTCAATTTACAATTTTGAAGTATATAATATATGTGTAGATTATTCATTTAGAATAATGTAAGATAAAATTGTTATGATATTTTATTCATAAAATTTAAAATTTGTGATGCAATTTAAGAAATTTCAAACTTACTAGATTTGATGAAATAATGTAAGATAGAAAATTAGAATAAATATATTAATCTATCTTAGAAAATAAAAGATTACGATAATAGAATCTCTTTTTTAATTGAGATTGAAACATAACAATTCAAATTGTATTATTTACACCACATACTAAGAAAAATTCAATTAAACTAGAGACTATATAAAAATAAAATCCTAACAATCCAAATTATGATATTTACATTACATAAAAATTAAAAATTTCAAAACACTAGGAAGTTCGCATGAAAATCACCCCCTCTTGGATAAAACAACATTTACTTAAATAAAGAAGCTGAATTGTGCATCTTATAAATTGTTATACACCTTATAAAACTAAACTTACTTAAATTTACAACTAGGAGGTCCGTACACAAAACATAAAATTTATGATGCAATTAAGGAAACTTCAAACTTATTAGATTCGATGAGATAATGTAAGATAGAAAATTAGAATAAATATATAAATCTATCTTAAAAAATAAGAGATTACAATAATATAATCACTTTTTTGATTGAGATTGAACCTTAACCTTTTGTAAATGTATTATTTACATCACATACTAAGAAAAATTGAATTAATCTAGAGACTACATAAAAATAAAATCCTAACAATCCAAATTATGATATTTGCATTACATAAAAATTAAAAATTTCAATACACTAGGAAGTTCGCATGAAAATCACCCCCTCTTGGATAAAACAACAATTACTTAAATAAAGAAGCTAATTTGTGCATCTTATAAATTGTTATACACCTTATAAAACTAAACTTACTTAAATTTACAACTAGGAAGTCCGTATTCATAGTATACACCTCTCTATTGAGAAGCTGAATTGTGCACCTTATCAATATAGTAAAGTAGATGATAGTTTTGAATTCCCAAAAGTTTATTGTGAAACATAACGGTTGTTATGAATATTTAGAAAAATCAATAATCTACATAATAAACTACATAAATAACAGTACTGACACTTAAACAACGATACTCATAAAATGTTGTATTGTTAATTTTAATTATTGTAAATATATTTTTACAATAATTTAAAATAGAACTGCATTTGCATTTAAATTATAAGCTTAGACCCGTTCAAGGGTTGGATGTTTTCTGAACATCAATCAACCCTTGAATTGTCCTGAAAAGTTGGACAGTTTGAGATATTATCGTGTAGTTATTATTAACAATTTATCGGGCTCTTGTTTGATATTGTGGAAATATCTTAGCATCCTAACTGTTCTCTGAGTATAAACTATGCACGTGTATAGTTTAGGCACTTGGAGAACCATAGGGAGATGCTGCCAAAATTTCTGCACGAGTCAATCGATGAGCGTGGATAAATTGAAAAAAATAATAACTATAGAAATATCTCGAATGGGATAGGATCCTACCCTTTTAAATTGGAGTGATACGGTGCATTTAGGGTGACTGTCAAATATTAATCAACATACTTTATTTCACCGGTAACAATTTCCTTCCTGTTCAGTGATACAATGTCTGTCGATAAAAGTTGGATTCATCTACCAAATCGATTGTCGGATGAGTATTGGAATGGTGCAGTAAGATTTGTTCAAAGAGCCAAAAACTTTGCCGATGAAAGGGGTATGGTAAGATGTCCATGCAAAAAGTGTGTGAATTTAATATTCCAGCCATTACTAACATTGGAGGCGCATATTATAGATAATGGATTTCATCCATTATACATAAATTGGGTACATCACGGTGAAGCAGATGTTTTGACTTCTAGAGGAACTAGTGGGATATCTCCTAACAATAGAGATGAGCTGGCAGATATTATACATGATTTCATTGGCCCTGAGGCAACTGAAGTTGATTTTCACAATGACGAGTACAGGTGTGAGAACGCGGGTGACGAAGACATTGGAACAAAATATAGTAACTGTGATAACCTATTCGAGCAAGTAGAAACAGAGTTGTATCCAGGTTGCACAGCATTTTCAGCATTGAACTTCTTGGTCAAACTTATGCATTTGAAGGTTCTGCATAAGTGGACAAACAAATCATTTGATGCTCTTCTTCGATTATTAAAAGAGGCACTTCCAAACGATAATAAATTACCTGATTCGTACTATGGTGCAAGAAAATGGCTCAACAAGTTGGGGTTGGGGTATGAATCAATCCATGTATGCAAACATGATTGCGCACTTTTTTGGAAAGATCATGCTTCTAAAGATAATTGTCCAATTTGTGGGGAGAGTCGATGGGTAAATAAAACTACAAAAGGAAAGAAGGTGCCCTAAAAAGTGGTTCGATATTTTCCTTTAACTCCTCGACTGCAACGTCTATATCGGTCGAGACATACTGTAAAAAACATGATATGGCATCACACTGGAAAATCAAAAGAAGATGGAGTAATGCGACATCCCGTGGATGGAAGAGCTTGGCAGGAGTTCGATAAGAGGTATCCTAATTTCTCCGCTGACCCACGAAATGTCAGGTTGGGTTTAAGTGCAGATGGATTTAATCCTTTTGGTGATAGGAACCTATCTTATAGCATGTGGCCAGTGGTTATGACTACTTACAACTTGCCACCATGGATATGCATGAACCAATCTTTTTTCATGTTGACCCTATTAATCCCAGGGCCGCAATCGCCAGGTAAAGATATCGATGTGTTCTTACAGCCGGTCGTAGAAGAGTTGAGGGATCTCTGGGAGAGAGGAGTTGAAACTCGAGATGCAAATACAAATACGGTGTTCAATATGCGGGCAGCATTGCTCTGGACTATTAATGATTTCCCTGCTCGAAGTAGTCTATCCGGATGGAGCGGGCAAGGATACAAAGCATGTCCTACATGTAATTCAGATACTCCGTCAATTCGAGTTAGAGGAAAAACAGCTTACGTGGGTCATCGTCGTTGGCTTCCAAGAAGCCACACATGGAGAAATATGAAGGAATTCAATGGAAAGTCAGAGAGGAGACCCCCTCCTCGACCTCTTACCAATAATGTTATCATGGAACAGTTGGCCAGAGTGCCACAGAGACTTCCAGGAAAACATGCTGAATTTGGTGGTGTAAAGCGAAAGAGAGGTGCCGACGAACTTAATTGGAGCAAGAGAAGTATATTTTTTAATCTTCCTTATTGGCCAACAATGAACCTAAGGCATAACATTGACGTCATGCATGTCGAGAAAAATGTATGTGATAGCATCTTGGGTACGTTATTGGAGATTGAGCACAAATCAAAGGATACAGACAATGCAAGACGAGATTTGGCAGACATGAAAATAAGGCCTGACTTGCATCTGTATGAGCAGAGGGGTCAACTTTTCAAGCCACATGCTGGATATACGCTTAACCAAGAAGAGCGGAAACGATTTTGCCAGTATATAAAGAATGTGAAATTTCCAGATGGCTTTGCTGAGAGTCTTAGTAAGAATGTCACAGATCGTGACCTGAAGTTAAAGGGGTTGAAATCACATGATTGTCATGTTATTATGCAAAGACTGTTAGGACCAGGTGTCCGGGCTTTTTTGCCAAAGGAATTATCATATCCACTTGTTGAGTTATGCAATTTCTTTAGTCAAATATGTGCTAGAACTCTTAACAGGGAGGATGTTCAAAGAGCCAAACAAGACATTATCATAATTTTGTGCAAGCTTGAGAGGATATACCCCCCAGCATTTTTTGACATAATGGTTCACTTGGTGATGCATCTGCCCGACGAAGCATTGGAAGGAGGACCCGTTCATTTTCGATGGATGTACCCATATGAGAGGTATATAAAAAAGTTAAAGGATTACATTCGAAATCGTGCTCGACCGGAGGGTTCAATTGCAGAAGGATATATTGTTGATGAGGCGTTAACGTTTTTCTCCATGTATTTGGAAGGAGTGGAAACTAGATTCAACCGCTCTGATAGAAATCAAGATGTAACACCTAGTCAAACAAGAAGGACATTGTCGGTGTTCCAGTCCCAATGTCGACCGATAGGGAAGAAGATAATTTCTCATTTCGATAGGAAGGATCGGGATATTGCAGTATGGTACATCTTGAATAATTGTACTGAGATTGAAAAATATCTCCAGTGAGTATCTTAAACTTCAGTTATGTTCTTCTCCCTTTTGTGATTACAGTAGACTAAGATTGTTATGTTCTATAGTGAGCATCGATTGGAACTCGAACGAAGTGGTGCTAAAGATATTGATAACTTACAAAGAACCAAATTCCCCTCCTGGTTTTACTCGAAGGTAAGGATTTTTTTCTTCCCAAATCCATTGAAAGGATATCTTAACTTAATTGTTCATTTCTCTTGTTGATATTTCAATTTGATTCTTGGAATAATTGCTACTTTTGTAGATGTACTATTTACATAGGAACGGTTCCCCAGAGGCCACCGAAGAGTTACTGTCATTAGCATCCGGTCCCAGTTTCACTAACATGGTATACTCTGCGTGTATTGTGAATGGAGTACGTTTTGTAGCTAAAGCTCGGGATGAGAAGCATAAAACGCAAAATAGTGGCATTTCTGTTTCGGGGATTGATGGCAACATGTTTTATGGTGTACTGGAAGAAATAATTGAGTTGAGTTATTTAAATAAGTACAATGTGACTTTATTTAAATGCAAGTGGTATGACACTGATCCTACAAAGAAGAAATTTTATACCGACAAAAATATCACAAGTATCTCCATCAACGGACAATGGTATAAGGATGATCCTTACATACTTGCTACTCAAGCAAAACAAGTGTTTTACATCGAGGATCTCCTTAATGGACCAAATTGGAGGGTCGTCCATGATATGGTGCATCGCGATATATGGGATCTACCCAGTGATGGAGATAATGCACAAGACTTGTTATTTCTGCAGGATAGTAACTCGTCCAACTTCAACCTCACAGTTGATCTGGGAGATTTCGATCTAGTACATCTACGTAATGAAAGAAATAGTCCTTCAATCGTTCCAACGCACAGGAATGTTGGACCTGGTGCTCATGGAGAAGACACCTTCATCGATGATGACGAGAGCCTTAAAGACGAAACAATTGATGATTATATGGATGAGGAGCCCACACAATCTGATAATGAAGGAGAATCCGATGACCATCAATCTATTAGGTTCACCGACACTGATTCTGATTAGGAAAAAAATAACATATTCAAACTACAACTACAACTCATAATTGTGTAAGCATGATTATTAAAATAATAAATGTGATTGTAAGAGATTGAACGATTTCATCCTTCAACATGACATTGAGTTTTTTTTAATTACTTATATGATGTGTATTACTTTAGTTATGGCGGATGTCGAGGCACGATACCACGGAGGTGACGCTGGAGGCGACCCACCAGAGCGACCCAGCCGTATTCCAGCTCAGTGTGAGGGCTCAGGTATTTGACATAAATTGTGCATACCTAAGCTTGATTAAATATTATGTTTATTTTGTTAATATTTTACTTTATTAAATAAAGTAGCACCTGCTAAGAAGAGGGGGCCGAATAGGTCCCTAAGACTGCATGAGAAGATTGGCAGGGGTGGAGGCAGACCGATGCCTGTACAGTTTGATACGACTGGTACATGGCATGCGGTTGGTGAGAATGCCAGTCATCTCCCTCGTGATATTGGCAGCATGATCCGCGCCCACGTGCCGCCTTGTTATAAGTCATGGCGGGCTGTACCTCAGGAGATTCGAGATAGAGTTGTGCAGGAGGTTTGCGTAAGTATCCATTTCCTTTTGAATTAATGTCTTTGAGATTGAAATTTCTAAATATATGACTTATAAATTTATTAAATGTCTTATAATGCAGTCCCATTTCGAGTTTGAGGGCATCTCCGAGGGTGATCGGGATAGAGCACTCTCTGGATTGATGCGGACTGCTGCCGACCTATACCGAGATTGGAAGTATAGGTTGAATAAGCATTTCTTGGAGCATGGAGGTGACCGATACGAGGAGTATGACTTGGATCGAGCTCGACGTTGTGTCCCTCGGTCTGTCTCACCGCAGACATGGCAGAGGTGTGTGGACTTCTTTGATAGTGACGAGTACAGGGTAAGTATGACATTTTATGGTATTATGTCAGCATTTCATAATTAGTTGATTGTGAACATTAAAATTTAACTTTTTTCTCTTAATTTGCAGGAGTTGTCTGCAAGAAATACAAATAATAGAGCACAGAAGGTCGTGAATGATCGGCATGGGTCAAAGTCTATTGCTGCACATCGCTTTGATAAGGTAATTTAAATTTTTTCTATCTTTTTTAAATATATCTATTTGTTAAATAACATTACTACCCTTCATCCTTTTTTTTGTTGCAAAAATTGAACAGAGAAACAGAGATACTGGTGAGCTACAGTCGGTGCCCGATAACTTTAGGGACTGACACACATACAGGTCGGGGGAGTGGGTGCATCCGATCCCTCAGGGGCAACATGTAAGTTATTTGAATTTCATAATTTAAATAAAATTTTACGAATGTATCTTCTAAGATAAATTTCTTATTACTTTTTTTTAATAATTTAAGGCGAGGATGACTGAGCTCATGACTCAGCATGTACAGTCTAGTGTGTCATCCACTAGCTTGCCTACGACTCCTGTACAGTTAGATGAGGCTGCCATCGCCGATGAGGTACTTGGCACTCGTCGAGGGTACAGGAAGGCTGTTGGGCGTGTACTTGCTGGTCAGACTTATCGCTCGATGGGGACTTCTAGCACGGCGGCCAGCTCACAGACCGTGTCTCAGGTCGGTGAGTTGCAGGAGCAATTACACCAGAGTCGGGAGCAGGTTGAGCAGAGCCAGCTATTGATTCAGCAACAGCAGCAGCGGCTTGATCAGCAGCAGCAGCAGATTATACAGCAGCAGGAGATGATGCAGCAGCAGCAGCAGATGCAGCAGCAGTTTGGGTCTTATCTCACTGAGATGACCTCGATCCTTAGACAGCAGGGGATCGTCCTACCGCCGCCTCCATTTGCTGCTGCTACACCGCCTGGGCCGAGTAGATTTGCGCCTGCACCTACCGCTCAGCCGCCACCGTCATTTTATCATCCTCGTAGTCAGGATGATGATGATGATGACGACGATGACGACAACCATGGTGCTCTGTGATTTTGCACCTCCCTACTTCCCCATAGTATATTTTGTTTATGTATTTTTATATTTTCTATATGTGCACATTTACATGGATGATGTATATATATATTCGTTTATTCATATATATATTATTTTTACCATTGCTTTATGAGTATTCATTTTTAATGTTGGATCAAATTGTTATATATTATTAATAATACTATTGATATATTATAATTGTATAATTTATATTAAAATAAAATAAATTAAATTTAAATAAATTATTAAATGGGTCAAGTAAATTAAAATAACATTTAATTTGAAATATACGACAATTTGATTTTAAATTTAAAAAAAAAAATTTTGACTTTTAGCGGCGATAATTGTCGTCGCTGTAGGCCATAAAGTCGTCGCTGAAGATTGGGCCTTCAGCGACGACAATTTGTCGTCGCTGAAGGTCAGGCCTTCAGCGACGACAAATTGTCGTCGCTGAAGGTCAGTCCTTCAGCGACGACAAATTGTCGTCGCTGAAGATTGGGCCTTCAGCGACGACAAATTGTCGTCGCTGAAGGCCTCATCTTCAGCGACGACAATTTGTCGTCGCTGAAGGCCCAATCTTCAGCAACGACTTTATGACCTACAGTGACGACAATTGTCGCCGCTAAAAGTCAAATTTCAATTTTTTTAAAAATTTGAAATTATTTTCTGCGACGACTTTGTCGTCGCAAAAGGTCCATATTTTAGCGACGACAAATTGTCGTCGCTAATGACCTCTTCATGCACGAATCTACACCGACGACATTTTTAACGACGACTTTTTCTTTAGCGACGACCGAGAACTTTTTAGCGACGACAAATGTCGCCGCTAAAAGTCTTTTTTGCTGTAGTGACTATTGCAATCATAGTATAACATATCTAATGAGGATTTTATAATACTTTCAATAAGGACATACAGTACTATTATTTCACTCATTTGTCATCATCAAAACTTATTATATAAAACCTTGAAGTTAATAGTCCTAGGCATAAGATTGTAGTGGCAGGAAGTTTGTAAAAGGAAAATGACAAACTAACCTTAGTTATAAGCTTGAATTTCAACCTTTGCAAGTTTGTTCTTATCTGAAAGGAGTTGCAAAACTATAGCAAAAAAATAGTCCTCTCATTTCGAAAGAGGAAAAATGCAATCTTTTAGGTTCTCTAGAATCAAATGAAAGAATGCAAATTGTAGATATTATAAATTTTAATCATACCCAACTAGTTTTGTGGTATCTCTTAAGAATTGCATATCTTCTTGCATTTTCTTCCACCAATCACAAACCACCCCACATAGAGAAAATTTACAATATATAAGGAAAAAAGACCCATAAAAAAGCTTCAAACTTTGAATCATAAATAAGAAGAATGAAGAATTTAGTCCCAAGATGTGAAACAAATGAACCAAGGGTGTCTTCCCTCCTAACTCCATTCTATTATAAACATTAGAACCAACTTACTATCAATACCAAGTACAAAGTACTTAAGACAAAAAATCATAGGCATATAATATTACAATTTTTACATTTTCCATTACTGAGCCTGAAATAGCAAATAAATAATTCCCTTTAATGAACCACTACCAAGGCCCAGCATGCATTACCTAGGATTAGCTAAACACTACATAATTGCTTTTTATCAATGGTCATGTTTGTCTATAAAGCTAATTACAAGAGTTGGGAAAAAAATTATCTACAATTTCTTGACCATTGTTAAGTGTCGTAAAAAAGAAAAACAAAGTGTAACAAATATTACGATCAACACAATTAGCTGTCACAAATACCTTATACATAATTGTTTATGGTGAACTTTCATTTTGATATGAAATCGAAAATACACTTAATTCAAAGAACAATTTGGGACTTGAATCGTGTCCTCAAAGGGATTTTAGTTTGATAGGTTTATATGTCAATCGAATTAAGAATGAACAGTAAAAAGAATATAAAGAAAAGAGCAGATAAATGCAAGAAATAAATAAACTAGGAAATAAATTAGAACTAAAATATAAAATGGTGGAATTACATACTCAGTGTTCTTTGTTTGCCAATTACTGTGACAGTAGGCATGTAAGAGATTTGTGAGCAAATGAAAATCAAACCTCCTATATTATTCAGAAATCTTATTTATATATTCCTAATGCTAACGGCTAATTCTTAAGAATCTGACAAGTATACATTATATAAAACTATTAAAAACTATTAAAAACTACTTCTAATAACTGTCATTAATTTTTGAAATCAAATCGAAAACTACCAGATTTCGATATCTTCAACAATCTTCAATTAACTTTCGAAATTAAGGCATTCCTCGATTTTTAAAATCAAATCGAAACCATTCCAACAATCGAACTTCGATCTACTCTTTTTGAATTGAAATCGAAATATACATCTTTTTTGAAATCATATCGATTACCATAAATAACCCTTTTTAAGATTTTTTTGAATTATTCGATTTATCTGTTGTACAACGCAAATCACCATACTCAGACTGCCTTTTCAAACTAAATTCAAAATGTCAACTCCAGTCTTAACTCTTCAAAATTTCCTAATTTTTGAATAAAAATTGAAAATACACTTAGCAAAATTTTAACACCAACAATAATATAGCTATACTAGTTAATTGTGACAACATTTTGATTGCCAAATTTTATTTTAGAATGCTTTCACCTTTTTATGGTCATTGCTAATAATTTCTATAACATAAAATTTTACCAACTAAATAAATAATTTAAATCAATTATAGAAGCATATGTATACCTTTGAACGACAACATTAAATAAAATTAGAATCAATAACAAGATTTAAAATATTGAAATTTACCAAAAATACTTGAATTAAAATTTTGAAACAATAAATTCGTGAGAATTGCATTTAGTATATAAACATTTAATACATATTCCAACAAGAGCCACAATATTTTCATAAATTTAAACACATTAATCATATCATGTCAAACATTTTATGTAATAGTCAAATATATTAATTTATTAAATAAATAAAATAGTTAGATAAAAATATCACAAATATGTTGTAATGTAAATTTTCAAAGAAAATAAATAAATAAATAAATTTTAGAAAATATTTGGATGCATTCAGAATTTTTCATAAAGGAAAAGAGCAAATTTGGAAAGAAGTTATATTGACAAAAATATAATTTTTTATAAAATAAAAGGGCAAAATTGGAAAACTATTTATGAGGATAAGAATGTAAAATTATGAAAAGATAAAGGACAAAATTAGAAAATAAAAAATAAAATGAGTTTAAAAAAATATATATTAAAATAATATTATTTAAGGGTGAATGGCGGTGCTGTCACCACCATTCACACCTTATAATATAAGGTGGGGAGGGGGATGTGAGCCATGAAGAAAACAGAAGAAGAAGCGGAAAAACACAAGAGAGAGAGAGAAGAGAGAAAGAGAGGTATCTTTGAGAGAATTGAGGTGAATCTTATTTACTCCATTTCTAATTTATTTTAATTTTATTTTATTTAAATTTTATATAATATTCTATAATAATTATGTTTAGTTTAAATAATTCCCATTAGGCTTAGATTTGTTTAGAAAACTTTGAGAAATTATGAATTGAGGACTATAGTTTAGAATTTCCATTTAAAATTATTAGTAGTGTTGAAAATAAAAGAATTAGCAATATAATTGCTAATTTAATTATAGGACATGATAAATAAATGATATATTATTGATATTGTGTATATGGTTATTTTATAAAATATGCTTGTGCATAGGAAATTATGAATTTCTTTGAAATTATAGGTTATTGTTATAATTGAAATATAAGAAAGTTATAGTGAGAGGTATATTGACCATACCCTAACTCCTCAAAGGGGTGGCCCTATGAAAAGGGCAGATTTTATTCGTGTAGGGGGCATTATATTAGAGAGAGGGATAAGGCTGGGGTGTAAGAAATAAGGCTGAAATGGGAGGCACAAGGTGGAACCTATAACTTCCCACCATTCTTACTCGTGTATTGTATATTAGTTGTATATTAGAATTAAATTCAGTTAAATTGATAAAGCTAGATTAGGTTGATAGACAATTATTGTTAGTTAAATATTTATGAGAAAAATGATAAATACTTTATAGAATCATTTTAGAAATTGGAATGTAAATAGGCTCACTGAGTATTAAAATATTTATTCTGTTGTTATTATAAATTTATTTACAGGTAGATCCCCAAATCATATATGATCATTGGTATACCATGTAACTTGAACTATTGGATGTTTAGAGTATAATATTTTAGTAGTGAAGTGCTTCCTGATGTTTATATGAATTATGAAACATTACTTTTATTTTGATTTGTAAATATGACTAATTTTTATATATTTGTTTATTAGTATTATTGTATCTTGTTAGAAATAAAAGAAAAAATTTTGAAAAAAGGCTTGTGGGTATATCATAGGATTATGATATATTCACGCCGGTCACAATTTTCAATCTAAAAATTTGGGTCATGACATTATAGTTACCCTCTTAGTTGCTTATAAATTTCCAAAAGAAAACATGATTTGTGTAAACAGATTATCTTCTTGATACAACCTGCGACAGTGAGACCAAAGTAAATTAGCATAAATTAAATACTAGTGACGAAATAGTTCACAAAATGTAAAACAGAACGGTTGCAGACTTATTTTGGTTGTTCTTTAGCCAAGCATGGTTTGAAACAATACGGGTGGGAGTAACAAAAAATCATATTCTCAATACAAGTCCATCCAATAAGAGACGGTGTACAACTTATAGGATCTAATATTAAGACCGATCGAGGTTAGCATATATATAAAAGAATTGTTAAAAATAATAATTGCGATCACTCCCCTTATCTAAGAAAATATTATTCCAAACCAACCGGTTGGTTATCATATCAGTATTGTCTTTTGTACCTTGTCGTGCTAGTTAAGTACGTGAACAAGAGCATCCCTTTTGAAATTTTAATTGGAAAACAAAGTTCCTTATACTTCCTAATATTTTTTATAGACTAGTTATGCTCCTCTAAAAAAGATGAGATAATGAGTTGGTAGTGAGAAATTTGAGTAAGTTCAAATTTCATCGTCATATTTATTACATACTGACAAAAAAAAAAATTTGTTGGTTAGTAAGTTGCCAACAGCACTTATAACTATTGTAGCATCTGAAAGCAGCATGCCTTAAAGGTGCTAAACCCCAAACAGCAGACAAATGGTAATTGATAGCCTGCAACAATGAAACACAATGTTTATAGTAGGCCAGTGTACAGAGACCCAGCTTCAAAACAAGAAAGCAAACACGTCTTAGGAGAAAAAAAAAAAATGCAAGTGATGAAATTTGTTGAAGTCTCCAGAATTAAGGCAATTAACTTATAAAATCAGCCAAAAGGTGCATGCAAAAGGGATAAAGAACAGAAAATTTTGAACCAGAGATAAAAACTAAGCAATATATGGGCGTTCTCATCAAACAGTTATAGATTTGAGGATAGTTGGTTATTTAGTGAGCTATTCTAAATTTAAAACAACATGCATATGTAATTTACAAGAAACTTACAGTTGCAATAAAAATTCATGAAACTGCCATAGCTCTTGTGCTTCTTCAAATATCCACGAGACAGGGCAAAGCTCCAGTATCAACAATGAGTCGTTGATTCTGTGGCTGTTTACCGTTCACCAGCTGAAAAAATATCTAAGCCAAATATTTTATAATTTACAAACATCAGATACCAAATAAACAATAGATAGTTTTATTGAAGCAACATTTTGGTTGAAACTTTTATTTCGTTGCTGACTTCAACTTCAATTCACTGGCAATACTGTACTTAAATGTCCACAATTTCGATCAGATAATATTAATACTTACAAAAAAAAAAATAAGACAATAGAGATTAATTACTTTGACAACAAGAAGCCCAAGAGTCCAAATACACACTCTCTACTCTCTCCAACTCATGCTCAAAAGGCTTGAGAGCAGCATCATCATTTCTTTTTTGTGAATAAAATTGGTAGAGAAAGATGTTCTCCCAATCTTACCGAACAAGGCGTCAATAGTATATTAAAGCTGTCAATAGAGATTCATTTAGAAGTTACTGTCAAGTTCAATTGGACTGAAAAGCAGCAATTCAACTAACTCTTGAATACCAGAAGATATGCCTGAAAAGGGTTAGGAGCACCATTATCTTCTTTTACTGGTTTAGATGATTCCAAATGCCTCACCAAAGCAGAAACAGCTTTGCATTCTACTATAGTATCCGCATTGTCCTCTACAACAAGACATATTATCAATACAATTCTAACTTAAATTAAAGCAGTAGATTACTTAATTAACAATATCAAAAGCAAAACTCCACTATTTATAAATCCAGTTGCCGACTTGCCATCTTTGGTAATCTCACCATAAAATAATATGCAAGTATCATAAAACAAGCCCAAAACAGCAGATGGAGGTAAGTGCCAATTTATTTCAGACGGGGTACAGATACAGAAGAAAATGAAAGAGGGGCACAACTTGAATCTTATTTAAGGAGCAAAACCCAAGACATAAATAATAAGTATATCATGTGTTCAGAACCCTTCTATGGACAAAGATTAAAAATTCAAATCAACGAGGTTCTCAAATAGTAAAATATAATAAGCATATCAGCCATTTATAATTAATCCTTTTACAGACAAATATGAAAATCCAAATCAATAAAGTTCTAAAATAGTCAATTTCGTACATATATAGAATTTAATGACTGAAAACAATAAAACTCACTTGTAGGGTATCTCTGCAACATTGCCTTCCTTAGAGATCACAAACTTGCTCCTAGTTATCTGATAAACAGATGGGTTGAACACTGAATACAACATGTTGAAGTATCCCAAAACATTATCAGGATCTGAACCCCCCTAAAGGAAGGAGAAATAAAACACTAGTCAAACTTCAGTCACATCAAGGCTATAATGACATGATATGAAGAATAACAAAACAATAATCAAATTTCTTTTCCAAATCCAAACAAACTAGGAGGAAGGAATTTACCTTTCTAGCCACCATCTCAGGCTAATTGCCTTGGAAGAGAGAGAGAGAATCTGATTAGAAGCAACCTTGAGCTCTTTTTGAGCATGTCTTTGCGGTGAGTAACCTCAATAATGGAATTAACCCCACAAGGCTTGAGGGTTGTAATGAAGAAGGTTTATTCCTCTTCCAAGAACTCGAACCATTCATTAAAATGAACAAGGTCACTTTCATATGACTGAGGCCACAAAATATATGAAATGACAATCTAATTAGTCATAGGATTCTTCAATTTTTCTGTTTATAACTCTAATAAAATAATAATCTGTTGGTTTTCTTCCAAAAGTTACCGCTAGATGTTCTGGTTAAAAAAAGGCCAACAAATTAAATAATAAATTTGATCACAATAGTCACACTGAGAAATTACATAGAGTTTGAATTTTTGTCAAAACTTCAGATAGAGCTAAATTTAGACGCTGTTAATTTGAGATACATAAAATTGAAGTGCAACTACTTAATATTTAAACTCAAATATTCGTCATCACAGACAAATATCGAAAAAAAATCAAAAGAGGTATGCCACAAAATTTTATAACTCAAATCCAATGAAAGTGGCAGAATGTAAACTATAAAAGGAAACCGCAATGTGAAAAAGCTCTAACAATTTCATATATTAAATCAATGATTAATCCTTAACAATTAATAAATTATCTCGAAATTGATTACCCAACCTAAAATTATCAAGAATCCCTATCGTAATTCTTAGTTATCTTAAAGTTAATTAATTCAACAATTACCTAATTAATTCTTTATTATTGAATTGAATTTAAAAATTATCCAAAACCCCTATAATAACCTCTCAGTAGTAGCGCTATGCTTCAAAATTAGTTAAGGCTAAATCAAAAACCACAATTGCAAATCATTAATTTATTCTTGTTTCTTAATTACTACTACAATAATCAATCATGATAATAAGTTACAATCACAAACTAAATCACAATCAATCATCTTGTAATATATTATTACATCATCTTGTAATAGATTACTATAACATCTTGAATAATCATAAATCAATAAAGAATAGAGAAATAAAAATAATCAATTCTAAAATATATTAATAAATTCAAGTTTCACACCCTACGTGAATTAAGTACAAAAAAAACTTGAACTCCAAAGAAGAAAACTAACCATTCATGAATCTCAAAGACAAATAGAGAAAAGAGAGAATTGTTAACTTCTGTGTTATGTTACCTTTCAAGGCACAAAATCTAATAAGATCTTCAAAGGGCAAAAACCTTATTATGATAAGATATGTTGACTCTTAAAGATACAATAAAATGAATCTTGGTTAATTTGAAAATCCAAAACCTATTTTACAAACGAAAACACTTGCAAATTTTATTATAGTAATATTTTGGAAGTTAACTCTCAACTACTATTTGACCATCAAAATGAATTAATTTTACTAATCCCAAAATATAAAAGTTGTTTTGACACTAGTTTGAACCCATTTTGAGTCCTAGAATTCTAAATATAATTTAAAAATTAAGATTAGACCATGTTGGATAACAACACAGCTTTATCTTTACACCAATTTGAACCAAATTAAGTTTTTCTTTCAATAGAAAATTTATAGTGCTTCTTCTTAACTTTCTAACTTATAAAGATCACTCCAATCAAACTTTTAAAATTCAACTTATGATTAAAACTTTAATTATATTCTAAAATCATTACTCAATTACAAAATAAATAAAATTCACTAAATAAAGCATATACAACACCATAAGATCCAAAATATAGGAAAAATAATATAAAAATATTTTATATATCAATCACCAATCTACTCTTCATCTAAAAGATTTTGACCAATCATGGTGAGCCACGTGTTAGCCCTCCACCCGATCGTTGGAGAAAGCTAAGCGGCCACCATTGCCTGGATCCTTATTTGCGGCGATCGTCTCAGCAGAGGTTTGTTATTTTGACCTCATGTTTGGTAGTGAACACTTCCATTTCTTGTTAGAGGGTGGTAGGTAAAAGATTTGTATTTTCATGTATTCATACAAAAACACTATCACATATTTCATGTTTTTATATTCATATACCATCTCATTACTTGTGACAAGAAATAAAGCAAGAGGGAAAAGAGTACATAGAACATATGACAATGTTTTATATAACATAATATAATATAATATATAATTACATAACTTTAGATAAGGGCCCAACTACTACAAAATTACAAACATACATTGGTGGATATACATCAGTTAAAATTAATCCCAATATCTATTTTAATCAAACGATATTTTTGAAATTATTTAAAAAATTAATATGAAAAGTTATAAATATAATTGACGTCCATTTGGAGGCGGTCATATTTCTTAAATTATTAAAAAACTTAAGACATAAATTTTTTACTTAATTGACATCATATTGTAGGGCATTGAGAAAATAAGATTACTTAAGACATTGATTTTTTTACTTAATCAACATTAAAATTTAAAAGATGATGGATAAATGAAAAAACTTAAAATGTTAATATTAGAATTAACTAATGTCTATTTAAACACAATGACATTTTTCATATTATTAGAAAACTTAAGACGTTGGTTGTTTTACTTAACAACATCAAAATGTCTAACATTTAAAAGTTGCTTATTATCACTATAAATAAACCACAACTTTTTTTTCCTTATTATCACTTTTACTTTCCTTTTCATTTGTTTCCAAGCTCCATCTTTTTTTTTTATCTAGATTTCTCTACAAAATCCTAAATGTCACTCTATCATTCAACACACATTAGTGAGCTATCAATATTTTTTAAATTAACATTGAACAAGAAGCAAATATCCTATTATTGGTCACCAATTCAAAACATAAAAATTTTCTTTCTTACTTTTATTTCTTAAATATTCAACTTTTTTTCTCCAATTTTTTGTATAAATTTTTTCAAGATATTTTTATTTGTATTTCCTTTGTATGACTTCTAAGGTCCTATCTAAGTTTTATATATTTATTATGTATTTAATAAAATATAAAAATAGAGTTCAAAATCCACCAAACAACAATGAAAGATGAAAAAAAATCCATGAAAATGACCATTCTTTATGATTTCAGGAGGGCTATGATATTTTGCAAATGGATATATTTCAAAAAATTATATAAAATTGATATAAAATTCATCCTAAATAGATAATCGAATATGCAATTATGACATTCCAAAGTTTTTAATTTAAAATGCACATTTTTTTATGGAATGCTAAGTTTATTCAATTTTTATTATAAATATTCTAACAAATAAATCAATAATTGAAGTTAAAGAATATTCTATAAGCATTTCTTTTTTTTACTAAAAATTGATGTAAAAAGTAAAAATATAAAATATTTTTAAAAGAAAAATGTTAATTTTTTAACAAAAAATAAGTTTATATATTTTTTTGTTAGTTATATAACTAACATTAAAACTAATATATATTAATGCTCAATAAAAACATCAGCTGAAAATTGATGTAACCAATATGTAAGCCTCTAAATATCTAATGTCTAATAAAGATTTTGTACTAGTGTCCATTTGTTTCGACAAAAGATATTTTCTATAAAAATATAGTTATTAAATATTAAGATGAGAAAAAATATTTTATTTATTTAATGTTAAATATAAAGAGTTTAAGAAAAATGTCATTTTTTTATTTCAAAAAGAAATTTTTTTCCTTCTACCACAACTTTAAGTATTATTTTTTAATTACAATATACATAAGTGGCATATTATTCCTTTATTATTACATGTAAATAATTTTTTTTCTATAGAAAATATCTCTTGGAGAAAGAAATGGAGTTTAAATATCTATATATAAATTACAGTAAGGTGGTATTTCATTTATGGAATCTTTCTCACATTTTCAAGAATATTTTTTAAAAAAGTAATATTCTCATGTTTAATTTAAATTTTAGAAAAATATTCTCAGGAATGTAAATATTTCTCAAAATTTTTTAATTCAATATTATCTTAAAATATTCTCATAGGAGATGTAAGTATCATATATCTCCATAACTTAGGAATGTTTAATTAATATAAAAATATTATTTTTTTCTCCCTTACCACTTATCACCATTAATCACTATCCACTATCATTTACCATCAGTAACTATCACTTATTACCAATGACTACCGTTGGCTATCACCTATTGCCAATAACTACCGTTCATCACCATCCATTATTAATGACTGTTATGGATCATCGCCCATTATCAATGACTACCTTCACTACTATCCATCAGTAATTACTACCACTAACCATTGACTACCACCCATTATTAATAACTATCACCTATTGCCAAAGAGCACCCCTAACCATTAATCAATTCTAATAATTACTATCAATTACTACCTACTGTCAATGAATACCACTAACTATTATTATCTATTATCAATAATCATTATCCGTCATCACAACTATTACCACCTACTATCAATAACTATTATTAGTTATCATATACTACAAGTAACTACCTAATTTTTAATGAAAATATTTTTAATAATCAAATAATATTTTTAAATTATTTAAAATAATTAAAATATAATATTATAATATTTTTAAAAATATTTTTAATTGAACCAAATATAATAATGTTGTATTCTCATGAATTAAATTCTTGAAAATTATATTCTCAAAAATATTAAAATTTTCGAAAATTTTTTATTGTGCTAACCATTCGCCACCCAAAAGAATCCAAATCATCCTCGTCGCCTATTCCTCATGCCTCCAAGAAGAGATAAGTGAAAATCTTCAAATTTTTGTAAGCCAATTGGGAGTTGCTCAGTTGGTGGGCCAAAGTCAGCCCGGATCCTCATCAACATTTTCTTTCCTTAAAGGCATTCTATCGTACATGTTAACTTTTTGGTGGGCCTTGGGCCCTGAAAGGCTACCCAATTTAACAAAACAGTAACTTATCGATCACACAATTATTCTGACCAAAATTTTTAAGAAAAAAAAAATGGATCTCATAAATATCTTTATAAATAAAACTATGAAAAAAGGGCAAGAAGGTACCCGATGCCCTGGTCAGTTGGTTATACCTTGGGCATCATAAACTATGGTATGAAAGCGCGGTGATTCGAACCCTGCGCCCCAACCCTTTCCCTACCCCCCATCCCCTTGACTAGTGCCCGGCTTCAAAATACTTGTTTGTATAAATTTTAGTATTTTTTTATTTCATAAATCATTGAAATTTTCAGATGATTTTTTTCTACAAAAATGGAAATTGATACAAAAGGGTCAAATATGTGGTCACAAGTGCTAAATAGCATATTGTTGCTACCGTGAGAATATGAAGGGAGGTGATGAAGTATAATTTAATTTGCCATAAAAGCATTTGGCAGTTCAATCTCAGCTTAGATCTAATTAAAATTTGTGCGCAAACAACAAATATATATATATAAGTCAACTTTAATATATTCACTCTCCTTTCACTCTTCTTTTAAAATTAGAAAAATTTTGTTAGCTCAATTTTTTCTTTTACAAATTAAAATTCTGTCCACTTTTTTAAAAAATATTTTTCATAAAAAAATATTATCTACGTATACATTAATAAAGAAATAATATATCACTTATATTTATAATTAAAAAAATTATACTTAAAATCATATTAATAGAAGAGACTTCAAATTTTATATATTTAATATTAAATAAATAAAATGTTTTTATTTTAATATTTTATAATTATATTTTACTAGAAATATTTTTCAAAACTTAACAAACTCTTCTTTTTCTTATTTAAAAAATGTGAGAAAGTAGTAAATATATAAAAACATAAGTAATATTACTCCATAAAAAAAAGGGTTTAAAAACTATACTAAAACACGTAGTGAAGCCACTTTTTAATAAAGTCTAGATTGAAATTCACCGGAAATCCCAACAATAATTGAATCCAAAAGCGAATAAGTTAGAATACAAAGCTTGCTTGGTGGGTTCTTGTGCTCGTCAAAGTGAACTTTGATGTACAAAGCCTAGTCGCTGTGTGCGCCTTCAATTTACGTGTCGTGGGACCTTTTTGCTAGTGCCCTCTCCACTTTTTTCCTTACCTTCCTTTCTTTTTCTTTTGCCCGATTGCCACTTCGTAAAATGGAAAAATGAGGGAGAAGGTATGAAAATTTTAAATTTGCTTTTAAAATTTTCGCATATCTGATTAAAAGAAAAAAAGAAGAAAAATATAATAATATAATTTATGGTTATATTATTATATATAATAATTTAAAATGTTCTCTACTTTTTATTTTTTTCTTCTAATTAATTAAATTTTAAAAAAATTCTTTTTTTTCATTTGATTTTCTTCGCCACCAAGCATGGATTCAACTTTATCTTTAGCTATCATTTTGTGCGAGGTCAACTTTCTTACATGAGCATCATTATTAGTTTATCAACTTTTAAGGCCACATAAATGTTTACCTACATAAATATTATCACCTCTGTGTGCCTCTGTGTGCGATTCTATTAGCTATTATTTGGAACGGTAGAAATGAGGGGAAGAAGAAGTGGGGGAGAAGAAGTTGAGGGTGAAATGATCCACTTCACCTGTTTGGATGCATGAAGAGAAATAGAGGAAGAAAGAAGTTGGGGCTAAAAAGTGGAGTGGGGTCCACCGTCTGAGATGCGAAAAGAAGTAGAAATTTCCAAATTTTCTAACCCTAGACAATACCCTTACGTATAGCAACCCAAACAGCCTTCCAAGCTGCAGCTTCCTCATCCGCCTTCCATTCTGTTTCACTCTATCCACTAATTTCTTCGTTGCTTCCTAGTGCTGTGGTCTCTCAATGGTTTGGTAAGTTCCAGGAAACTGAGGCAGTGGGAAATGCATTTTCTCTTTGTCTCTTGCAAGTTAAAGTTGTGCAGTACCCTTCTCTGCCATTCAATCATAATGTGTCTTAATTACTATTTCACTTATTCTTTGAGAAGTTCAAATATAAGATATTCAAATCAAATTTTATTTTTTATAGGTTGAAGGATAAAATAAAATGTTATAAATCTTGGTCAAAAAATTAATAATTTAAAATTAAGTAAATAGTAATTAATTTTTAAATTTATGATTATTTACATTCTTAATTTTTTTATCAAAATTATATTATTTTATTTTATTTTTTAAACTATATTTTGTAGTTTAAAGAAGCATTTCATTCAAACCACATTTGTAATTGATCTTTGTTCTAATTTTATTTAAAATTTATAATCAAATTTAAATACCTCACACGTAAGTTTCATGTATAAATTCTAATATAATTAAAAATAAAAAATTAAAATATTTATTAATAAAATAAATTTAAAAATGTATTTTTATTATTAAAGAAAAAAATAATTCTTTCTTATTTTTTGTAGATATTTTAAAAAATATTTTATTTGTGATATATTTTTACTTTAGGTTTTATTTTAAAAAATTATGAATTAATTTTTTAGAATTCAATTTTTTTAAATATTTTACTATTTTTATCTTTTACACGTAAGGGTATAATGGTCAATTTATACAAATACAATTTCTTTCTCTCCTAACTTCTCTCTTTCCAAACAAGAGAAATTATTTTTCTTTTAATTTCTTTCTCCCCTAATTTCTCTAATTCTAAACAATGCAAAAGAAATTTATTTCTTCTCCCGCTTCTTTCTCCTCCAATTTCTTTTTCTCCCAATTTCTTTCACCTCTCACTTCTCTTCAATCCAAACAAAGTATTAATGATTCACTACCATCTAAATGGCTTCTTGGTAAGTGTAAAAATGTAGAGGAATGTCCTTTCATAATCATTCGAACTTCATATTATGTTTTCATTCCAATTGCATAATTCTTAATTCGGGATACTTTAAAATTATAATTCATTTTATTTGAATTAAATTTTATTAAAAAATAAGGTTTATGTTTAAATTTTTTAAATTTTATTTTATTTTAAAATTTTATTTTATTTATATTATTATCATTTTAAAATCTTATAAAAGTAGATAAGATTTGATAAGAATTCATTTCATTTCAAATGTAATATTTTTTATTGAATAATTTTATTTTTAATTTTTTAAATTATTAATACTTATTTCTTTCTTTGAATTTTATTTTTCTCATTCTTAAAAATAATATTATAAATATAAATATTTGAAATAAATTTCATAAATTTTAAAAAAGTTCCAAATAAAAAAATTCATTTCAAAATAAAATAAAATTATATTTTGTATAATTTATTCCAAAAAAAGAATTTATTTAAAAATAAAATGAAACTATTTTTACTAAAATGAAATAAAATAAATTTTATTTTTTAGTATGTCAAAAGGTAAAAGAAAATCTTATGTTGTCAATGCAATTAGAAGTTTCCTAACGTAGTGCTGATATGAAAACTAGTTAACTAGACTTACAGAAAATACCAGTATAGATAGTTTATAATAGAACCAATTACACTTAAATTACTTAGCTAATATGCAATATCGCTTTTTTTCCGTTTTGTTTATTTATAATTTTAAGTGATGAAATTTAATTACAATAAATTTTCAACCATTAACGCCTTCGATCATCTTAACTATTTTTCATTCAAAATTTAGTGAAAAATATATGTGAAAGACACCTTTTTTCTTACATTTGTTTAGACTTGACATCATTTGTCACATTTCACAAAAGTAATTTATCCCAAGGAAAACGCTAACATGCATTTGAAACTTGTTGAAGCAATTGACTCTAAAAATGTGGAAAGCAAAGCAGAGTCTCTAGCTACAACGATAATCTCAAGAATGTCGAATTGCTTCAGCAAAGGGATTTAAGTTTTTCCCCCCTTAAATTGACTTCAAATTAGATAAAATAGATTCAAGGTACATAATTGTTTTGACAAATAAGGGTTAGAATTTTTTCTTATGAAAATTGACTTTGAAGTTGAGTTTTTTTTTTTTTTAAATCATCGGTATCCCAATACCACATTGGATACTGACTAATCCAAATTCGAACCGGGTAGGACCCATAGGGCGGAAAGCTCTCTCAATTGAGTTTTAATGCAGTTACATTCCTAGAGATTCAAACCCGAGACATCTAATTAAGTTAAAACAACCCCGCACCAGTTGATTTATACACTTTGTGGTCTTTGAAGTTGAGTTTCAACTTATGATAAAATCATTTATAAAATTGTCCTTTATAATATGTATTTTTAATCGGAAGGAAATTATAATATATTATTTATACAATGATATATTAATATATTATTAAATTTAATTATATATTAAATTTTTTAAACTAAAATTAATAATTTAATATATTATAGGGTAACATAATAATAATGATGATAATGTATCACAACCCTATCTTTTTATTCGAAGTGAAATAAAATATTTAATGCAATAAAAATTAATTGAACAACTATAAGGCTGCTCCCTGACATACCGATGTCTTCCCATTCGGATTTCTAAGCGCCCGCGTACCTACGCCACTATAATCAGCCTCGCACACTGTACAAAACCCAAGTTAAGAAGCAGATTGTGTGCTGTGATTACAGTAATATCTTGTTCCCAGCTACGCCTTCTACTTCTACCGTGGCTTACCCAAAGGTTCTACCTTTTTGGATTGTTTTACATTATCTTCGGAGTCTGTGAATGTTACTGTGTAAATAGAATAGATACTGAGACTCGGGGCGGTGGGTTTTGAGTAATGGCTTCGACGCTGTTCCTGGCTGTGGTGTTCGTGTTTGATCTGATTGCTTTTGGTCTTGCTGTCGCTGCAGAGCAGAGGAGGAATACTGTGAGTATCTCCCTTTCTATGCTTTTTGTTTTTGTGGTTTGATTGGTTTAGTTATGGATTCATTTTAAAACATGCACTTGTAGAATAGGAAAATTTTAGATCATTGGGATAGCCAAGTGAGAGTTTTTATTTTTATTTTTTTGGCCCCAAAAGGCAAAAATATTTATATAGAGAAATTTTGAGTTGGTGATCGGTGATAGGCAGGGTAGAAAATCGGAATATTCTTTGGAAATGTTGAGTTGCTGATTGGTAATACTTTTCAAAGAATTTATCTGGTTTAGGACGCGGAGGAAAAAATGGAAATGTAATTAATTTAGTGGTTGTTCTATTTGTTTTGACTTTGAGGTTTTTTTATCTTATCTTAGAAATTTGAAGGGCTTACATGGTGACCGTAGAACATCTTGTGAAAAATGTCATAATGATTTCTGAAATTAAGAGGTCTTGAGGAACTTTCTGAAATTTAGTTGTCCCAATCACTCCCTTTACCAAGACAAATTCAAATATGGTGTTGTGCTTTATCACAGAAGAGTGAGAATGGTTGACATGAACTTTCGAATCTGAATGCGAAATACTACACGAACTAGCTTGTCTGTGTAGTTCAACTTTTAAGAAATGATGCGCAAACCATAGTTACTAGAAACTTTGTCCTAACCAGACTATCAGAGTTTCGTATTTGTTTCAAATACTCGTAGAACCATCAAAGGATTTTTTTTTTTTTTTAATTTTTACAGCAATATAGTTTTGAAAAGTGAAATGTCCCATGCCACGAATCTTTATACATACCACTTTTGTGGTACTTGTGGTTTGGAGGGGCAAGGTTGTTGTGGAAGACAGACATTGGATTTGTCAAAAGACGTGTAGTTCCTAATGTATAGAAACTACAGTCAGTTAAATCTGCTACTTCAGCTGCACAGCTTGGGCAGTTCAAGAAGAGAATTTGAGCAACGCCTTTGAGAGTTGAGGAGATCCAGTCACTAACTAAGGAAAACAAGAATGGGAAAAAGATGAAGCCGGAATTAGTTGCACATGAAAAAACATATGGCCAATTGCATCTATTGCATCTATAGTGGTTAACAGAAAAATATAGTTAATCAGACTCACATATGGTTTATATTAATATGTGTTATGAATTATCTTCGCAAAGTGGTTAATTCCTCTGAATCCTACAGCTTAGCTAAAAGTTCAGGTCCACTCATCATTCAGTGAATGCTGTTCATCTAAGATCTACTTGGTGGGGCGGGGCCTTGATGTGTCCAGTATCTTCTTGTGGCAGGCCAGGATAGCTGAAGATGGAAACCGCAGCTACTGTTTTTATGATTCTGACATTGCAACCGGGCTAGGTGTGGCATCCTTCTTGTTCCTTGTGTCGAGTCAAGTGATTATAATGGCAGTAACTCGATGCTTGTGCTGTGGGAAGGCTATGAGACCCAGTGGTTCCAGATCATGGGCAGTCTGCTTATTCATCACCAGCTGGTATGTACTTAAATCTGATATAACAACAATCTATCCTTGTCTCCTTAGATGCATTGAAATCTGATACAAGGATCATATACGAAGTTGTTGTTCTTTATCAATTTGCAAAATCATTTCTTAGATTCATGTCATAGAAGGTTCAACAGAATTTTATATGAAGTAAGATATGCAGCAATGTGTACTTAAATAAAAAAGTAGCATAATCAGTTTACTCAAACTCTACTTTTGCTAATTTTATATCAATGTGACTAAGGCCAATTTTATCTACAGATATTTGCTGAATTGTTTATTGTTATTTTAGGGTGACTTTCATTATTGCCGTGTCCTGCCTGCTGGCGGGTTCTGTGAGAAACGGTTACCACACCAAGTACCGGGCTTACTTGTCACAAAGCCCTCCTTCATGTGAGACGCTGAGGAAGGGAGTTTTTGGAGCCGGAGCGGCCTTCGTTGTCCTTACCGGCACAGCTTCAGAGCTTTATTATGTTAGTCATTCAAAGGCTAATATTGGTCCACCTATCTTTGCTAGGGACACTGGTGTGACAATGGGAAATTTGTAGTAGTCGCCATGAGGTGTGGGGGAAGAAATCATTTACTTCAATTTTCATTTGTGAATGTGAAAACTTACTATGACTGCAGAATTATGTACATGGAGCTTTGTCTTTAAGAACTTGAATGTTGTATAATCCTTCTGTTTTACTATATACAAGGTTGAACTCGCCCGACAAGCAGGGCATGAAGTTCTTCCCAGTTACACCAGCTCCGTCACTTCTCCTGCATACTAGGATAGGAATGGACTGTGATGCAAATGTATGTACTACAAAGAGTTGTGTTACATGCGCAATTTATTATTCACAGCTTGAATATGTTGTATTACATGTGTGGAGTACTGTAAGGCGATTATAATGAGAAATTATAGTGTACACATGATGTATGATATTAATTTTTCTTCATAATTTTGACATGTTTTAAGGAAAAATAAAAAATGTTCAAATTTCATTCCCTCGGATTACAGTTATTTTTAGGAAGTGTTAAATTAACATTTTCTTTTTCGATTGGTCTAAACTTATTGTGTAGGGAATGGGGTGAGTGATCTGAATCTTTACAGTTTCAGCATTCGTCTGTAGTTCTCTGATTTCAGTCGCCTTTTGGGACAGTCTAAATGACAAACATCAAAGAACATTGAATCCTGCTTCCAAGTATTATGTTCACCAAAGAAAAAAAAAGAGTAAGAAGTTCTGATATCATAGAAACGAGTGTTAGAAGTTTGAACAGTGGGTTATGGATTCTAAACAGCGGAAAGCAATGTATGGTACCCCAAATTTCATAGGAAATAAAGAGCTCATGTGCACTGCTCAATGGCAACCTAGGCTGACATTGAAAGTGTCTCTACTCAATTGGGGACCATCGTCATTTGTCAAGGCTGGCTGGAACCTTTAATCCACAAAAGATCATTAGGCTTCACATGTATAAAGTAGAAATATTGGTTTTGAAGTTGTTGTCAATTTACAGCCTATGATGCACCAAGTTTGTATAGACTGAATGACTTCAATTATGGTTTGAGAATTAAGTAGTCTTACAGAATTTTTTCCCATTTTTATAGTATAAGAAATCATGTTCATGGAGGGAGTGCAAAGGAAGACATAATTTTGATTAATCTTAGCATAATATTGAAATTTTAGTACTTATATAATAAATAAGCCGTTTTATATCATAATTGATTAATTTTTGTCAAAATCTAAAAAGAAATAATACTAAAATTCTCAGTATTATAAGAGGATTAGAAATACTCTCTTTTGCAAGTCACATAGTTTGTTAGTTAAAGCATCCAAATTTGCTCCAATTATATTTGTGTTGAAAATGAGAGAATCTTAGTCTATTTGAAATTTCATGGGTGAGAAGGCCTATATAGGTCCATAACTTCGCAATAGAAAACTCAACACAAATTATGAGAGAGAGAGAAACCTGAATTTGAATTTAGTTAAGAATATAATTTGTGTGAGTTGCAGTCCTCAAATAATGTCACCCCATGAATTGCAAGAGATCCAGTGGTTCGTTTTGATTTATGGTATATTGTTATTCTATTCTTGGTCGAATCTTTTAACAATATATCAATTTAAACAAAGAATTTATCAAATGTGCCGTGAATAAAATGAATAAAAAATATATGAAAATTTGAAACTATTTTTAGTATCAGACAATATCATCCCTAAAAGAAGTGGCAACTAATATGAACAACGGTAATGGTGGTCCAGAAGAAGGAGGAGGAGGAAGAGAATACCGAGTGAAACTGGAAGCCCACAACGATAAAGCTAATGAAGTATGACATTGGAATAAAATGAAAACAGAATATCTATTTACTACTTTGCAACCACAGCTCATTGAGGCCCAAGAGAAAAAGAAATGATTCTCAACCAGCGACGAGGAGAAGCAATCAAATCCGTACCACTTCACTTAAAAATTCAGCAAAAAAAATTTCTTAACTTATCACATCCCTTATGTAAAGTCTAATATTATCATCAAAGAGTTATGATTAAAATATAAAATTATATAATTTTTTTAATTAATTATATAATTATTTTAAATAATTACATAATTTTTATTAATATCTTAATTATAACTATTAGTACAAAATTTAGTGATTACCATTTATTTCTCTTGCTTTTTATGTAAAAATACTCCTCTCACTCAATGTATCCTCTCTCTCTCTCTCTCTCTCTCTCTCTCTATATATATATAAGAGAATGACATGTCATATTTATAAGTGATTGAAAAAGTAATACTTAGAAGATAAATTTTTTTGTAAAATAGAAGAAGTTACCTTCTCTAAATTCTTTATATTTAAACTTAAATAAATAAAAAAACTTTCTCTTAAATTAATATTATATAATTATACATAAAAAAAATTCATCAAAATGATCGAAGCAAAAGAAAATGTATATGGGATGGAAATTAAAGTGTGGGCGTAACATTACTAAATCCAATATTACATGTACTTAAGGGATATGAATAGTAGAGGGTCTTAACTTCAAAATTGTTCGTTTGAATGTAAAAGGAAGACGTATACAAATATAAATTTTAGAAGTAAATATAAGTAATTCTTAAAATAAGGTTTATTATTATATAATTTCTTTAAAATTTTAAAACTTATAAATAATATTTTAATGTTTCTAAAAAAAATAAAAAATATTGACACTTTAACTAAAAAAAAGAAGAGTCACTTATAATTTTTCAAATATTTTTTAACTACAATAAAATTAAAGGTGTAATGAAAAATAGAAAACATACATATCTTGCCTCCTCAAATATAGCTAAATTAAATTTTAGTAATAATTTATTTAAAATTTTTATTTTCAATTATATCATAACTACATTGCTATAAAATCAATTTTTATTAATAATTCGTCTTTTTTTTAAAAAATTCACAAACAAGCTGAATTCATATTAAAAAATAGTAGAAATAATTATAAGTAATTCACATACCATTTTTTGATATCTTTTTAAATTGAATTATCAATATTTTTAAATTTTTAAAATAATTTCAAAATAATTATTGACAATACCTACTTGGTCAATTAGTTTGAGTATAAGTCAATTATGCCAAACTGCCTGCCCAAGCAACAAATGATTAAGCATGATGCAAGTGGTTCGCCAAAGCACACTTCAATACTTAAATAGGAATAAAGGTAAAATAAGGGTAAGGAATTGTGTTTAGATAATAGATAGTACCTCGAGCCTTTTATATCACTTAAGTATATGTGGAAGGTACTAGTATCCTGAGGAATTGAGAGCTCATCAATATGAAAACTACTTTAGACATATTAGAATATTATTGACCTTTAATGGCACATATGACTATATTTAAACTTGACCTAATTACACGAATAGGTTGTTAAATCAACTTTGATATGATTTGATTAAATAAATGTCATCTATTATTGGGTTGTGTCTTCAAGGATCATAAAAACGTGTAATAAATGAAAGCTGATAGTAAATTAAATTAATCGAGATCTAATCAGATATTTTAAACGTTGTCAATTATTTATAAATTTTAAATTTAAAAAAAATTACATGACACAATCCCATATTTAAAAAGCTTGCTAGCATTGTTTCCCATAAATTATATGTTAAGAGTTATCCGTACTAGCATTTCCCCGTTTATGTACATGTCCACAGGAATCTTCCATTGCATTCGGTCATTCAGCAACGTCGTATCAGACCCCTTTGTATGTGTGAAAAAAATGTAGACTCTCCGTCCATACTTAAGGACAAGCCCCATCACATCACAAAGCACTAAGAAATCTATAAACATACTGTGCTGATCAATAATGCTAGAGTACTTACATTAATACCATTTCATAGGGCTAGAGAAAACGATAAAAACAAAGGGACAAATTAAAGATGTAAACAAACTCAACTACAATTTAAGCCCTGCTTGAAGTTGAAGCTGAAACTAAAAAAGACAGCTCCAAAATTACACCTCTCCGTAACTGTAAGAATTATAGCTTCACGAAAACCATCACAGAATTCCCAATCTAAAATTTCAAAAAACGCAAAAAAGACTTACTAATCTATTTATAAATTAAACCAAAAAAAACACCTGAAAAATAATTAATCTACATGAAAACTACTATATCTTCTCTCTTTTCTTTTTTTTTTCTTTTCTCAGGGTTTTATGTCAGAATCTTCAGGCCAAGAAAGATTTTGATGATCAGTTGATACCAATGAATCAATGTCCTCCCAATTCCAATAACTTGACATATCCATGGCACCACTTGTTGCAGCAGCAGCAGCAGGAGGGGGAGGTACCTCCCATGGCTGTGTGTTACTCCCACTGGTGCTTGGCAATAATGCACTATTCATGGCTACCTCCTCCATTAATGGTTTAAACTCTTCCACATAATTATAAACACCGGAAGAAGATCTCAAAGAAGCTGAAACTGAACTTGGGTTTGTTTCAAAAGAGCTTGAGGTTGAGAAAGGAAAGTGGAAGCCCTGGTTTTGAGCAAGCGAAAAAGATGAACTCAGAAATATACCATTCCCGGTGCTAAAATCTTTGGTTTCCATCTCTCTGGTGTTAACCAGATTCTGCTGTGGCATCAAAGATGACGGACGGATCACAGATTGAAAAAGGGAAGCTACGTTTTTCTGATCAGTTACTGCAAGAGGAAGATTCTTCTTAATTTGCTGAGGACTTTGAATGTTTGCCGCGTGGATATTTACTCCGCCATCCAAATTTCCAATTGAGGTGGTGACAGCAGCGGCGGAGGAGGTGGTGGCAGTGGCAGTGGCAGAGGAGGAGGTTGAGGCGGTTGATTTCTTCATCCGCTTGTTTTTCCGGCCGCCGCCCACCGGAACATTGCGTAGGGTTCCGCCTTTAGTCCAGTGGCGCTTGCAAGTTCTGCAGAAATGGCGGGGCTGAGATTTGTTGTAGTTGTTGTAGTAACAAAACTTGGTGTTTGTGGAATCACATCTTGGGCACTTTAAAGGCTCTGATGGCTGATTCTGCTGCTGCTTCCTCATAGCCGGTGGAGGCTGCAACAATGCCTTGTTCCAGTTATCAAACCCACTGCTAGAAACCTGCTTAGAACTCAAACCCATATCTCAAAAAATTCCGCCCAAAACAAGAAAAAATAATTAAAAAAAACTTTGAATCCAATAATATTCCAAGATCAAACTCTAATTTCTTCAATGAACCATGAGATCAGATGAGAAGAGGTTGCAAGTTTTAGCCTTTGGATCTTGGTGCAAGAAGAGACATCAGTCTGAAGGATGATAAAAGGATGAGATTGCTGCTTATGATCCAAATTGAGGAAATTGGCGATTGAAAATGATTTGAAGTGAGGAAACGCCAAGGAAGCTGAGGAGAATTGAGCATGTCTCTTTTCTCTAATAATATATATGATCTATGTGTGATTTTAAGAACTTGTCTATCTGTGAAAGGAGCAATAATTACAACATGAAGACGGCAGAAGATTACTTGGAGTTGTCAATGGGGAAGAGGGGCTTTGATTGCTACTTGTGGGGTGTAGTAGTGGGAGAGGCAACCTATGGAATTATATACAACTTTAGTAGTTCAACTCTTCCCTCAACAGCCACTATTATAGAAGAGGAAGAGGGAAGTAAGAAAATTATATCCCTTCACTACTGTTAATTCACATTTCATCTCACATGTAGGATTATTTGTGACAAATTAATTATTTAATTTATTTAAATGTGAGCTGAATTATAAAATAATAATATTTATTTTCAATTAAAATTTTTTAATTACATGTGTCACATAATTTGAATAAAAATAATTTCACTTTGCTATACATACAATAGTTTAAAATAAGAAAATTATTTTGATACATCACTTATACTTAATTTTTTTGTTTATTCTCTTCATAATTTTATAAAATTTAAAATTCTAAAGTCCATGGACACGTGAAGAGTAGAAGCAGAAGGGATATAAGGGATTGATTTTAAGTTTATTATTATATGCAAATATAATAAATAAAGATGTGATAGAATGAAAATGAAAGCAAAAACAGTAGTTTAGCACTATTTTAAGGGATACTTAACCTCTAAGGAGGAGGTGTGTCTGACGCGTGGAGAAATATGAGCCATTGATAGTGGTCGATGCGTTTGGATTGTAAAAGGGCCGTAGATGTGCATGATTGCGTATGGCTAGGCAAAGTGATTAAAGTAGACTCAGCCACCATTATACAAAGTTGGCTAAAAAGGGGACGAGGTACACTACGGTGCATATGGGGCTAAAATAGATGGAATGTGATTAGGGGAAAGGAGGGGGCGGTAATTGTGGGGCCTAAGATTCTTAGTGAGGTTAAAAACAGTTGGCAACACATGGTTTCATGTGGGGCACAACCATAGAATTGAGTGGTGTCACCTATGGCCCTATATCATGTGATTTCATGTTGCAAGTTGGGTATATACCTCATGTATTTCCATGCACGTGTCTGTCTTACGAGTTGGTATTGGATAAATTCCATCATATTTTTAGATAAACTATTTATTGTTTAATTATATAAATGATTAAATTATTAAATATATATATAAATAAAAATCAAATTTTAAATACAATAAAAATATATAATTTTTAAAAAAATCAAATATAAATGAATATATTCTTATAAATTCAATATACATATATTTTAGGGAGAATTTAAGTTCTTAAAATGTTAAATTTTTTTCATTAAATATGTGATGAAGAACTTAAGCTTTCAAGACATTGATATTTTTTAATTGAATTATGTATTATTTTTTTAATTTATTTATTTTGAGATTTAGAAATTATTAATTTAATAATAAAAATACTCATCCTCCTTTTTGAGGAGCTAAGCTTCTCATAAAATAGTTATGTTAATTCTGGGGTAAAATCTCCGAGATGGAGTTTGTGGGTTGTTACTCTGTTCAGTATAGTTACTTCTTTAACTGTAAAAGAGAAAATTCCGTGGGCTTTGGAGAAGCATCTGGGATCATATGAAGATCTGAATTCAAGGGAAATTTCTGTGCAAATAATCTTCACCGGTTTCTATTATCCTCCTCAGATCGATGACAATGTAATTTCATGATTTATAGTTATGGAACGTAACCAATGGGTAGCTTGATGGAAGCAAGTTCAATCATAAAACTTGTGCTTTCGGGAAAGGTTTATCTCCCATTCCGAAGTAGGGATTAATCTTATATTTAATAAAAATCTAATGTTAAATATAAAATATGTAATAAAAAAATATTCCTTACTTAAAAAAAAGGGAGCTATTTTGATATTATGTATTATTTTCTTAATTAGAAATATATATATATATATATATATATATATATATATATATATATATATATATATATATATATATATATATGTGTGTGTAAATGAAATGCCTTAACATATATATAAAAGTAAATAAAATTTTCTTGAAAAAATATTTCCTCTACAAGCGGAGTTTAAATGTGGAGTATTGTTACTGTTTGAAAATAAAAGTTTCTTGTTAAGAATAGAATATTAGCTGAGTGTTTTGAAGGAAAATTTCATTTCTTCCCGGATCATAAATTGTTTACCATAGCATAATATAAAAAATAGAAATAATTTGAGGTTAAAAGAGTGAAAACTAATATTAGTTCTACCATGAGTCATTTAATCCTTCGATGAATATTTCCAAATTAATGACATTTAGTAGTCCCTTTAGGTTAATTGGAGTGTGTTGCATTTGCATGAGCAAAATTGATTGTAAGTTGCTTCTTGAAAAGACACGAATAAAATAAAGATAAAAGGGTCACTCTCCTTCTATAGAAACTTTCATTGATGTCTTGCACTGTATTTTAATGAAAGATAATACAAATTAGTATAGGATTTAAAATAGCAAATCCCATAATATAATAATCAAACAAAGTCATGAATCCTATTGATTATAAGATTTATACCCAATTATATTACACTTGGATTTAAGTGCCAAATAAATTCCAACGAGGTTACCGGGAGAATGTGGCAGCTCTGTGAGTAATTAAGACAATGGGGAAAAAAGGTTCCTAAAGTAGTTTTTTTTTTTTTAATTCAGGTTTCGTTGTATTATAAAAAAAATTAATGGGAAAAATTAACTTTAGCATGTTAATGGTTTGTAGTTATTTGATGGCATTTCTAATTATTAAAAAATATGTAATTTCAAATTCTATTAAAATTTTCAAAATTAAAAATAATAATAGCAAATAGTTGGTGTGGATATTTCAAATGATTAGGTGACGTGTCAAATTGAATATTTAAGAGAAACGCCCAGATTCGTGAACTACGGATATAGCCGGCTGGAGGATATTTGGATTAGTCAAAGAAAACTGAATCATTACTACTACAAAGTGAATTTGATTTTCACTATCTGAGATAGGGTCCGCGGTGATGTGAATTTCAAGTTATATTTGATAAATGATTATGAGATATAATGGCTGCGTTTATTTTTATTTTAACGGAAAATATTTGCAATTGAAATATAATTATAAAATATATAATAAGATAATAACAATAATAAAAAATATATTATATATTCATTATTAAATATAAAAATTTAGTAAGGATAATTTTTATTTTTTTAAAAATTATTTTTTATTATTATAATTGTATATATCATTTTTTATCAAGATTATCCTCCATTTATATATAAATAAATGAAATTTTTAGGACAAATATTTTTCAAAAAATAAAAAAGCCATTATTTATCTTTTTTTTGTATTATATTTCATCTTAATCAGCTTGTAAATTAATATCACTTTTTAGTGAATTCATTGCAATTTTTTATATTTGAATAATTACTTTCTCTCTTAATTGAATTTTGATGAATGTAAAATATGAACCAAGGCCATCCTGAAAATTTAGAAAGCAAGAATGAAGAATCTTAAAATGAGTTTTAAAATTAAAAATTGAAAGGTTAGTCAACCATTCATAATTTATTTTTTTATTTCATTTTTAACTCTCAGAACTCAGACGGTTCCTAATTGACTATCTTAAATTTTGAAAAAAAAAAGAATTAGATAAATAAAGGAATAATTAAACTATTAAATATACATACGTAAAAATTAAAAATTAAATTTTGGATGTAGGGAAAGATACAAAATCTTCCAAAAAATATCAAATACAACTTAAATTAAAGACTCTTGATTAAATTTTGAAAAAATTTTAATTTTATATATTTTTTCTTTAAAAACTGTATTGGATTGACTTCCCTGTAAAATAAAATGGTTAGATTATATCAAGTCAACCTTTCGCCTTTTGTAATCTAAAATTAGTGTTAAGCAAACTTATACAAATGTCGATCACCTGAATTAAGTCGAGATGATGGCTGCAAAGAAAGTATCTATCCTTCTTCCTAAATAACATAAAATTATATATATATATATATATATATATATATATTGGTCGTAATTGTTATTTTCACATCTTACATAAAATTATTTTTATAATCTTTAATTAGTTAAAAGAGAAAAATTTTGCATTAAAAAAAATAAAAAAAATCTAAAATTTACTTTATTGTACATACAAACACTTAGAAATGAGATAATGATGATCAAAATAATATTTTATTTTTATTTTAATATTTAATTCTTTTATAATAATTTATTTTCTATATATATATTACTACCATAAAAAAAATTTATCTGTCACCGTAGGTGCATCTTAATTATTTCTCCAACTTGAAAATCAGTCTTGGACCACAATGACCACATGCACACATATAATTAAGCCACAATTAGGTCATGAGATTAAATATTAAGTAAAGAATTAATTAAACTTGACTATATTTTGGGTATATATTCTTAGAGGAGGAATGTAGATGGAAATCAATCTTGGTCGGTTGGTTAGGTAAAGGGTCCCGTGGGTTTGAAAGCTACCAATTCGAAGTGGACAAAACAAAGAATGTTTGTCGGACAAATTTGAAAATGACACTCAATTTTAATTAATCTAACTTCAACTCTTAAGAGTCTATTTTGTCCAACTAAGCGTCCACCCTTGTCCATCAAACTACTTCACATTAATTATTCATTAATTCCTAAAAAAATTGGATTAAAAATCCGATTGACAGATTCGCGTGCAGAGGTTTTGGTGGCTCTTGATGTTGCTGTTGCTGGTGGAGCCATCGACCACATGCATGGTTTTAGTTTTATAATTAAGCATGAGTTAAGTTAATCACTATTACTTTGCGTGAGAGGGAATAATTTGTGTGTACCTTGGTGATCACACGTGGCATGATGTGAGAGGGTGATGGACCACTTGTGTAATTGATGCTTCCAGGTTGGAATATCGATTGCAATGTGCACTTAAGGATTTGTTTAGCTTATTGGGTATGTGACTAGATTTGATATTGTCATGTTGATCTTTAATTTTGAGAATTGACTGAGATGTTGCTTAATGGTTAGGTAGCTTCTTAATTGGACATCTATGTGTATTATAATGTCGTGTTACTTGTGATGAAATTTTCTAATTAACTATTTCTTGGTGTAACATATGAATAGTGTTTGAGTTAATTTGTATAAATCTTGCTCTGTTTTTTGCTTCGAATAAGTCATACATATATTATTCACATTCTTTTTGCGAAGAGAATGGCAAGGAGAAATGACTCCTCAAATTTGTGAAAGGAATGTCAATATCATGTTAAATTTTGTGTAAAGATTCATTAAAAGGTTATTGTCAAATTTAATTGAGTTTAGTGAACAACAATTCAATTAAACTTTAAACACCAAAAAAGTTTTGTGAAAAATATTGTTTATCATGTGAAATAATTGATGTTGAAAAAAATTTTGAAATTATGAAAAAAAATTACAATAAATTTATTCAAATTATATATTATTCACATTCTGCTTAAAAGGTTAATTTATGATTTTTTTTTATATGATAGGAATTAGTCCAACATGATAGAAGGTTTGAAATTATTATAATACTCCATCCATTCTTTTTAAAATATTGGTTTAGAGAAAAATTTGTTCTTATTTATATATCATTTTAAAAAATTAAAATTACATTTATTATCTTCTTTTAAATATTATTCTTATTATTCAAATGAATATTCAACAATTTTACCCATCAATTAATTTTTAATAAAGAAGATATTTGTAAATTTTAGCTTATGATTTCTAAAATTAAAGTTATTTATTATCCTATTTAATTCTTATGTATCAACCTTAAATGATACTTAAAAATAAATAGAAGAAATACTGAATAAGCTTCATATTGCTAACATAAATTCATTTTTTAATCAAATCGTGTGGTTTAGTGTAATAGTTGCCATGAACCAATTGAATTTTGAATATTAGAGCCTGAATATAGTATGATATACATTTAACGCTTCCAACATATAGGAAGTGAGGGTAACTAAGCTATTTCAAAAATTATGAATTCTCTTTCCTCTTAATTTAAAGATCATAAAGATGTTTCTTGAAAAAGGGTGATATGAAAATAAAAATATTCCCACTATGGAGAAGCATATGTGTTTTTCCGATGAAGAGTGTGTTTCATGCAATGTGCTATTCATTTCTGAGAGGTTATATATGTGAGTTGAAAGTGATATATGGTGAGGGAAATGACAAAATGGTGAAAGTTACGTTTATGGTCGCATCGGGTATGGGAATTTGTCTGTGAATCTTTGGAACAAATAGCTCTAAACTGACTAAACATTATAAGGACAGAACACAACATTAGCAAGGGAAGAAACCACTTTCAACCGTATTTTTATGACAAAAGTTGCGCAAGTTGGCCGAAAGGCTCTCTCTTTCGTGACATTTTCTATTACTCTTTTCTCATTCTTTGCGTCCTGAGTTCCATCTTAAATTTTTATAGGTGTGAATTTAGTGATTTCAATATCCCCTATCTTAAAAAAATTGTGCAAGTTGAAAAGTAAAAAGAACGTCCTTAAAACGTAATAGAATGTGTTGGAAAAATAATAACGAATAAAATAATAATAAAATAAGCACACAATTTTATATAAAAAAGTTCCTTAAACTCAAAGGAAAAAACAATAAAAGAATTAACAAAATTTTTAGTATTAAACTCCAAAGATTACAAATTTTAACTTTCTCATAAACTCAAATTCCAATTACATCCAATCTTCTTTCAAACAATCATCACACTAAATTTTTGTCATACCTCAAACCCTTGACCAATACCAATAATTATAATCTAATAATACTTGTTTGACAAAAAATCTCAATCTAACTCTAACACAAAAACTTAACTTGAATAAGATGAAAAACTCACAATAAGAAATATTTTCTTCATAGGAACTCTCATGCACTTCACCTTGTTTGTGTTATTGCATGCTTCACCATTTATATTACTCACAATTGCATTCCCCATTAACTTACACTAATTTCCATTAATCTTCTTACCCTTCATAATGATCAATGTATCTTTAGTAATTTTCAAGATTCCATTTCTAATAAATATTCATATCCTAAAGCATCCAATTTACTCAAAGAATTAAATTCTTTTTCAATGTTGACATATATTTTACGTCCTTCAAATTATTTATACTACCATCATACAATTTACATTTTATATTACTAATACCTTTACATTTATAATGTCACCATTAGCCATTTTTATAATTCCAAGTTGACAACCATTATCATATCAAACATTTTCTTATTAGTACAAACATGATTGGAGCAAGTAGAATCAAATAACTAACAATGATCAGGCATTACAACAATAATACCTAATACTAACAACAAAAATTCAATCATCGACGTAGGACATTTGAAAAAATCTCTTTAAAAACCCTATACCAATGACAAGTCATCAATATATACCTTCGAAAATTTGACCACAAACAACTAGCAAGCATGTTTTTATGAAGGCCATACCAATGACCAAGTCATATGTGTAGACATTTTGAAAAATTGTTAAAAAAATCAAAAAATAGATACTAACAACAAAGTTATTGATATATCCCTTTGGAAATTTGACTGCCAAAAACTAGAATGTATATTTCAAGGTAGGCTATATCAACAACAAAGTCATTATATTTTTTAAAAAATTTAAAAAATCTATACTGATAGCAAAGTCGTTGGTATATTCTTTTTGAATTATTTTAAAAAAATAAAAAATCTACACCAAATTCATTGATATAAGACCTAAGCAGAAGAAAAAGATGCATGCACTATTTATTAAATGTACACTGACGATCGAAATTACCTATACCAACAACTGAGTTTTACATTATTAATACCTTTTACATTCATAGTATCACCATTATCTATTTTCATAATTCCAAGTTGGCAATCATTATGCATATCAAACATCTTTTTATTAGCATAAACATGACATCAAGCACTACAACAATAATATCCCATACCAACAACAAAAATTCAATCATTGGCATAGAGTATTATTTTAAAAACCTTTTTTAAAACCCTTATACCAATGACAAGTCATCAACATAAGCCTTCAAAAATTTAACCACCAACAATTGGCAAGCATTTTTCTATGAAGGTCATATCAATGACAAAGTCCTTCATGTATACTTCTTGAAAAAATTTTAAAAAATTCAAAAAATTTATACTAATGACAAAGTTATTGATATATCCCTTTAGAAATTTGATGCAAGCAACTGAAAGGTATTTTTCAAGGTGGGCTATATTGACAACAAAGTTATTGGTGTAAACTTTTTGAATTTTTTAAAAAAATCAAAAAATATACACCAAAGTTATCAATAAAAGACTTGAGTAGAAGCAAAAGATGCATGCACCCATCATTAAATGTACACTAATGATTAAAATTACTTATATCAATGATTGAGTTTATGTCATCAATATAAGGATCTAACCTTAAATTCAGGCATAGCAGCTTTCTCTTTCATTCACATGTGAAAGTTACCAAGAGCCAAAGAAAAAAGGACAACTCTTAAGGCATTTCAAGTGAGTTTTTTTCACTTTTCTTTATTATTTTTACTATATTTTTATTCTTTTATATGTTTTTCTTACTTGTATTTTGTGAAATGATTAGATTTTCTTATTGTTGCTTGATTAACATTGATATTTGTTGATTTTATTATTTCATTGAGTTAAGTCAAAGAAACTTATAATATTTTGATTGAATATGCAATTTATGGAATAGTAAATATATAGTGCATTATTGTAATTTGATAAAATTATCACTTTGTAAAAATTGATATATTTATTACTTTGAATTAATGATGATATCAATATATTATATGAATATAAATCTCTTTTTATAGTTGTTATATTAGTTTGTGAAATTCTAATTTTGCATAATTTGTTATGTTTATTATTTCAAGTATTTAATAAGTACAATATAAAATAGGACTTAAATAAAATTTCGTAACAATTTTTAGGATAATATGAAATACTAGTAATTTAAGTAAATAATTTAAATTATTAAAAAAATAAGTTAAGTCAACATTTAATAAATTATATAATTAAAATATTAAATCAAATTATTAATAAATATGTTTTACTAAATAATAAAGGATAAAAATTCAAAATAATTTATTAAAAACTAAAAAATAAAAATATTAATTAATTAATTAAATTATATTGATAAATAATAAAGCAAAAGACAATTCATAATAATTTAATATTATAAGAAATTAAAATTTTACTTTAATAATATTTTGTTAAAATAAGTACAAAATGAAAGTAATAAAAAAATAATGATAAATAAATATTCAAAAATGTGGTAATTAAGTTGTAAACTTTTTTATGATATCAAATATATACTAATTTAAGATAATAATTTTAAATTCTAGCAAATTATATATTATCATTATTTAAAAAATTAAATAAAAAATATTAATTTAATTTGCAAACATGTGTTAGTAAATATTAAAGAAGAAAAAAGATTTGTGATATATTAATATTTTAAGTAATTTAATTACTTTTATTGAAATGTTAGAATATGTAAAAAAATAAAATAATCAAATAATGTTGGCACATAAATTTTGAAAATTGAAGTAAGAAAAGTGAAAAGTTTTTAATAATGTGAAATATAGAATAAACTAAGGTAATAATTTAAAATCCTGATAAAATAAATTATATCAATATTTTGAAAAATAAATAAATAAAAATATTAACTTACTAATAAATGTGTAGTACTTTGAATAATTTTATTAAATGGTTAATTAAAAGTTGAAAAGAATGATACAATTTACAAAAAATTAACTTTAGAAAAATTAAATGTTATATAGAGTTCATATCAAAGTTAACCAACATAAGAATTTAATCACTAACACTAACAAGCATTTATTAATATTAAGTAAAGTAAAGGACATTAAGAATTATGTAGGATAACAAAATTTATCCTATATAAATAAGTATGAAAAAAGATATTATTGTATATTTAAAACTATTATAATTGTCAAATTACAATAATTTGAAATAGAAATGCATTTTCACTATAACCTTAAACTTGTTTAAAGGTTACTTGATTTTCATAAATCAACCAATCCTTGAATTGTCTTATAAATTTGGATTATTTGAGATAAGTCCTATAATTATTGTTACAAACTTATTCTGCAAGTGTGTATTATATTAGTATACAATCTATACACTTAGAGAACTACAAAAAGATACTACTGAAATTTCTATGTTTAAGAAACATATCATAGATAAGTTAACATAATAACTATAAGAATATTTCGAATAAAATAAGGCTTTACCCTTTAAAGTTGGAGTGATATGTAGATTTAGAGCACATAACAAACATGAACATAAGATTGAAGTCTGTAACAACTTATGACATTGTTAGCTAGTTATACTATGTTTGTTGACAAAATCTAAATAACTTTGTGAGATTGCTTTTCCAATGAGTATTGGAACAATGTATTAGCATTTGTCAAGAGAGCCAACAACTTTGTTGAGGAGATCGTTGACAATTACATCAAGAAAGGGTTTTTAAAGTTTGATGATGATGATTAAATTGATAACAAAGAGGATAAGACTACTACTTTTACTGACAATGACTTAGATTAGGGTTTAAACTTTAATGTAGTTAACATTATAATTGCATAAAGGTATAAATGTAATATATTATAAAAAAATTATTTTACATTGTGTTGTTATAACCACCTTAATTACATGCTTTTAATAATGCTTACTGTTCGTATTGCTTGACAACCATGATTAATGTCAACACATGTTATCATGGAGGAGATGATAGAGAAGAGTCGCCGTGTTACTCTACTCACATTCCTTTATAGTACTAGTAAAGTAAAATTTATTATAATCATTATTCATTTGAGCATTTATTTCCTACAAATTCATAGTACTAACATTATGTTATATTTAGAAGCTGCTTCCAAGAAAAGTGAGGCCCAAGTAGGTCCCTAAACATCTATGAAAAGTTCAAAAATAGGGTTCTAAACCATTACCAAGTAGCTTTGATAAGAAGGATGGTACATAGCATGCAGAAGGTGAAAACTTTAGCCATTTCCCTTATAACGTGGGTGTGCTAGTAAGAGAGTACTATAACTTGAGGCCTTTTTACAAGAGTTAGAGTAAGGTGCCTTGGAAATAGAAGGCATGTGTTGTCCAAAAAGTCCATGTAAGTATCATTCAACGAATGGTCCTTATTATTTTATATTCGTTGTTGAAATTACTTAACATATTAATCACATGCTTGTTACATGTCTTTCAATGAAATTCCATTTCAAGTTTGTGGGCCTATCAATAGGAGAGTTAGAGATTGCAATATAAGGTGTCATACAGACTACAGTAGATAGGTATCGAGACCATAAGTTGAACCTTCACAGGGGTGACTTGTAGGATCTTGACTTGCAACTTGTGAGGCAAGTGATCTTCTAAGATATCTTAATTAAGCATTAGGAGAGATGTTGTAACTACTTTCATAGTTAGGGTATAAGGTAAGTATAAAGTTCTAAATGGGAGTATGAGGTAAGTATAAAGTTATAAATGAACATCATCATTTTAAAATTTGGTATATTTCATTGTTTTTATTGTAAATATTTTATTTTGTTTTCAATTTGTAAGAGTTATCTAAGAGGAATAAGGACAACAAGGTGAAGAAAGTATATAATGATCTCTATGGATCAAAGACCATTATAGCACACTAATACAATAGGATATGTTAAATGTTGTATTCATGATATTCCAAAAACCTCCAACATCTTATTAATATTATGTACCCTATTTTTTAGTAAAATCGGCTCATTGAAATAAAGACACAGGCGAGCTGTTCCTTTTGACAAAGAATTTTAGGGATCATTATACATATCAGTTAAGGAATGGGTGCATCAAGCTGTCATGGATGCTTTTATAAATAATTTTACTCTTATTTCCTAATTATATAGATTTTAGAAAACACTTTTTGCTCATTCTATCTAATTTTTGTTTAAATATATCAATGGGAGATAACAGAGCTAACTACCTAACAAGTGCAATTTAATGCATCATCCAATGGCTTGCCATAAACTCTAGTGTAGATTGACAAACCTTTCATTGTTGACGAAGTGCTTAGCACTCATTGAAAGCATCAGAACATAATTGGCCATGTGTTAGCCAAAATGTAATATGCCACCCCAGGCACCTTAAGTTCAAATACAACATATCTTAGGGGACCAAAGCAAGATGTGAGATTGTTGTTGAGATGTAGCAATAGCTTGTCCAAAGTCAATAACTTATTTAAGTGTAGTAGAAGCAACTTCCTCTTCAATAGCAAATACAAAAGCAATAAAGGACTTATATGGGTGTAGTTTATTGGATTCTCCGCTCCTAACATGAGATCTATGTGCTTCGAATTCCTACACAAGCTTGTCCTTAGCTACATGTGACTATAACCCCTATACCTAGTCAATTTGCTTCTATAGTGCCCTATGTGTAGCCCTAGCCTCCTCCCTAATCCCAACTTTAGCCCTAGTCTCCTTTTTAGTACCAATCTCGTTGTGACTTAGTTGATAACACTAATGACATTGATGATTATTTTGCTCCATAGGATTTTCTTATTGTACATATTTTTTTATATTATATATACACCTTATGGTATTATTTATAGATGTTACGATAACATCTTATTATATATTATTCATGATTTTACTTTATATATTTTATGTCTATTTAACTATAGGTGTGTCTTATTTATTGGATAATATTTTTATTAAAAATAATTATAAATAATTATATATATATAATTTAAATAAAAATATTCAAAAAAAAATACACCAACAACATTATTATCTATATAGGTATTCTTTAAAAAATAAAAAACATTAAATCCCCTATGTTGATAACATTATCATCTATATAGGTATTATTTACAAAATTTAAAAATATTAAATCAATCTATACAAACAACAATGCCATCAGTATAAGTTTCAAGCTGTACTGATAACAATGTCACTAGTATAGGCTTGTGTCAAACGACCTATGTCAAAACATTTACCAATGATGATATTATCAATATAGCTCCAAGCTATTGTAATGACATTACTTGTTGTTAGCGTAAGGGTTAATAAGTGTAACTGTATATTGATGAGGCCTATACTGATGACAAAAGTCATTCGTATAGCTTTTTTTATGATGAAAATCATTTAAATATTGATCATTCATTAAAATCACATAATTTCCATCATCTTGCATGACTACAATATCAATAATATTATATTTAATTCCCTTTTTTCTCTTTGTTTCTCTTAAAATCCTTTAAATCATCATTTAACTTTTCATACATCTATTAAAAATGCCTTTCTATGACAGTAAAAATATTCTTTATCAATATAATCTCTCACAACCCCTTTGAATTAGATTTATAAGTTTTGTTAGATGTCATCACTATATGTGCTTTAGCCTTGACTATCACTAGTTATATAAATAGTTTTCTCGAATCTAATAGTAGGCTTTCTTAACTTTTCATTCTCTAATATAACAAAAATTACATCTTCCAGAAGAAGTGTATCTTTTTCAATTAGTAATGCAATTACCAAACTATGATAAGAATTTAAAAAAATGCTAACAACACCCAAGCTTTATCCTTATCCTCTATCATAACTCTTACACTTATCAATTGAGATAATAACTTGTCAAAATAATTAAAATGATCTCTTATATCTATGTCTTCATCTATCTTAACCAATATAATTTCTTCTTTAAATACAATTGATTTATAACAAATTTTGATATATAGAGTTTTCATAGTTTCTTCCTATTAAGGAGCAATATTATTAGTAAGGAAAGTATCTTTGATTGATAATTATAATACATTAAGAAATATCTTAAATTGATTATTATTAATTTCAAATTATTTTATAGCTTGCTTACCTTATATCAAAAGCCTGAGTGTATTAGAGTCTTTATATTCATTTAGAGTTCTACATAAATAGAGCATTAAGATAAGTCTAATGTAATAATTTAACCTTATTATTTCATTCAATAATATATCAGTGTTCTCCTATTAATTCTCTAACTTCTCTCTACTCTCCCATTCTTTAAATCCTAACCATATTTCTTAACATGGTATTAAAGTTATACGATCTGCCATAAGCTTGTGGGTTATATCATTATCAATAACTTTAAAGAGGTTAGACTATTGATAGTATGGAATTTAGGTTATTTATTTTTATTGAGTTTTTAAGTTTTAGTGAAAGAAAAAAAATAAATCAAAGTTATTATCATTAATTTAATTTTTGTTATTATTTTTTAAGTTAAATGAAAAAATAAGAAAAAATTTTAGAAAGTAATTTAAAAAAAGAAATAATATTAAAAGAAAAAAAGGATTTTGGTGACTAAAAAAAGGAGAAAAGAATTAAAAAGAGAGAGTTTTGATTAAAAAATAGTAGTTTGGTTCTATTTAAAGGGTTCAAATAGCTCTGATGACTGAAATCTAGAATTAAGTTAATAAAAAAGTATATCAAAGGTTAGTGAACTTTTTTGGGTAAGCCATGTAGTACACACACTCTATTTTGGAAAACCAGTAAAGCCCACATGTAAAGGATAATGGCATTGCATGAAGGCATTTAAGATCTTTTTCAATGACTTTCCTTCAACAATGACATCTTTAGTGGGTTCTGAACCTTCATGTGTGGTTAGTTTTAACATTTGATACCTCAAGCTATGGTTTCTTTGTTTTGCAATATTTTTTAGTCAATTTTTCTAAATAATTTTTATCATAGCTATCAATTACTTTTTCCAATGTTGTGTGGATTGATTTTTATGAATTTTAGCATTGTTTAAAGCTAATTCTAAAGTTTTTTACTTCAATACAGTTCTTTATAGTTATTTGGTTTTGGTAGTCTAGGTAAGGTTGATTATAGATTTTCTATGAAGGGTGCTACTAAATTTAGTATTTTTCAAAGCAAAATTTCATGTAATCTTTCTGATTGTTAATGTATAAACTTATTTCTAGTGAATTTGGATGTTGTTAGAGGTAGTTTTAATGGATTTTTTCTATGATTAGTACTATTAAGCTTCAAAATTTTTCATTTTTGGTATATTTCTTATTTAGATATCATCTTATTTGGTATTTTCTAGTGAGTTGAGATCCTTATAAATGTAAAGAGATCTTATTTGACATATTTATCATGATTCTAGTCATTTGGGTTCATATTTTTTAATGATATTTTAAGGTTTCTACTTCTTTGGATTGTACAATACATTTTGTTATATTTAATTGATTTGGTGTAGTTTGCTCTAGTTTAATAGATTATGACATTGTTAAAGATTTGGGATTGTGATTCCTAAAGTGTTTGTTAGATCTAATGTGGTTTTCGTGGTATTTGTTGTTTTATGTTAGGTTTGTAACTATTTAGACAATTCAATGTGGTTCTTTCTCCATTCAACTCTTATAATTTAAGTATGTCATGGTTGTTTAGTATAAAGAGAGGAATTTGTTGATTTTAGTGTTAGTTTGCAATTTTATTGCTATTTTATGATGTTTAAGTTCAAATTTGGAAGATTTTTAGCCTAGAATCAATGATGTTTCAAGTGGTTTATGTGGTATTTGTCTTTAAGTGTTATGACTTTATGGTTTTTAGTGTGTTGACATTAGAGCTTATTGTGCATTCCATAAGAATTCATTTTTAGGGTTGTGGAGATGCAACTTAGGAAAATGCTATTGGTAGCTTTTTTAACATTATCCTATTGGCAAAGGTTTCAATGATGAGAAGGTGTTGACTGTAGCTTCAATGCTTGCATCTTTGTTATGGGTAAAATTATATTATTTGGTGCTATGCATATTTGGCTTTAGTGGTTCAAACCATTAGTTTTAATGTCTTCATATGATTTGGGACACTGTCGTATTATTTAATGCTATACATGTTTAGCTTTGATGGTTTAAACTAAAGGTGCTTAATGGGTTAGAAGGCTACAGACCAAACAAATTGACCTATAGGCTTTTTGTGGATTAAGCCCAAAAAATTAAGCCTGTTAAAAAAAATGAGCTTAAGCAAGTTAGCCTGTGAGATTGCAAACTAAAGCAAGTCGATCCACAAGCCAAAATGAGTTTACCTCTTTTTTTTAATTTGTTATATTTAATAATTTAAACAATATTTATATTTTAAAAAATAATTTTTAATTATATTTATATTATAATTTAACATAAAATATAATTTAATTATAAAAAATTAAATATAAATACTCAAAATAATTAAATATAATAAAAATAAAAATAAATAATAAAATTAATGCATATAAAAATATAAAAATTAAATATATAAATATATAAATATAAAAAATAATAAAGAATAAAATGTAAGTTAAAATGTAAAAAAAAATAGGCTGGCTCACAAATTAGTCAACAGGCTTGTGAATCGAACTGAACCGAACCGAACCAATTAAAATGGGCTTGTTCAAAAATGAGCCTTAATGGGTTGAGCTTAAATGGATCAGTCCTAAACAAATTTAAGACTAATCTAGCCTAACCTATTCATTAAGCCCCACTAGTTTAGACCACTAATTTTAGTGTCTTCATATGATTTAAGACACTATTTCATGACTTATGTTTACACAAATTTGATTTAAAAAGTTATTCTTGGTTTAAGGTGGTTTATGCTACTCATTTTTCTTGCCTAGTATTGAATTGGTTTATGTGTAGTTTATGCTAGCTATGCAAGGTGTTAATGTTTATTTTAGCTTAGAAGTTAATGAAACTTTTAAAAGTTATACCCAATCGTAGGTGTTAAAGTTTTTGGCTTAAAAGTTAAAGGTGTGACTTAAAAGAAGCTAGTAAAAAACTTTTGGAAGTTATTAATATCTCTACAAAGTTTTTGAATTTATGAATGTTTCCATTTAAAGAGAGTGTTCATAAGTTATTTACAAAGTTTAAGAATGTTTCCATTCAAAAGGGGTGTTCACACACTATTTGTGAAATTTGATGTTTATCAAATTTTCTTTAATTATATTTATTGCATTTTTTATTTTAAAAATTCAAATTTATATAATAAGCTTAAGCTTTATAAGCTTTAGCTCAAAGGAGTGTTAAAGAGTAATATTAGTAACTAGAAAATAATATTTGATTGATAATTATGATACATTAGGAAATATTCTAAATTAATCATTACTGATTCTACATTATGTTATAAGCTTACTTGTCTTATACCTAAAGTCTAAGGGTATTAAAATCTTTATGTTTATTGGGAGTTCTGTATAAATAAAGTATTAGGGTGAGTAAGAAGTAACAATTTGCCCTTATGATTTCATTCAAAAATGTATTAGTGTTCTCCCTTTAATTCTCTAACTTTTCTTTACTCTTCTTCCCTTAAAATCCTAACCATGTTTCTTTACACTTCTATAAATCAATAGCATAAGTTTCATCTAAAACATTATATTTTACCTCAAATGCAAAGCATAGTCGAATGGTACTTGTCTTACACCTAAAGTCTAAGAATATTAGAATCTTTATGTTTATTAAGAGTTCTATATAAATAAAGTATTAGGGTAAGTATAATGTACCAATTTAGCCTTATGATTTCATTCAAAAATGTATCAATGTTCTCCCTTTAATTCTCTAGCTTTTCTTTACTCTCCCTCCCTTAAAATCCTAACGTTTCTCTACACTTCCATAAACTAATAGCATAAGTTTCATTTAAAATATTATATTTTACCTCAACTGTAAAGCATAGCTAGATAGTATTAACTGCTTTCATCTCTATCTCTTGCCAAACTTTATCTATCATATTATTTGTATTAGAATATCTTTTATTGTACTCTATCAAAAATTGAAAATTTTCTTCCTATCAAATAACTCCACCTCAAATTTATTGCTTATTCCACCTTGAAGTTTAACCATCTCAAATCATAATTTTACTTATGATTGAACCATACTCTTAATACCACTTGTTGGGGAAAAAATCAATGATAATAATAATATAAACACATGATTTTGCATGGAAAATCCCTTGAACTTAAAGGGAAATATCACAAGAGAATCAATAAAACTCTTATTATTAAACTACAAAGATTAAAATTCTAACTTTCTCACAAACTCAAATCCTAATTACACCCAATTTTCTTTAAAATAATCTTGATACTAAATTTCTCTCATATCTTAAACCCTTAACCAATACAAATAATTATAACCTAATAATACTCGTTTAGCAAGGAATCACAATCCAATTCTAACATAAAAAATTGACTTGAGTAGAAAAAAAAACTTACAATAGGAAATATTCATAAATTAATAATAATTTTAATTTAGGTCAAACTCAATAAAATGAAATTATCCTCCAAGAATATATGATTATGTAATTTTTAAATTTTTACAAAGACCATGATAAATTTGATAACATAGTATAAATCCATTTCCATTTCCATAAAATCATTTCTCTTTCTTTTCCTATAATTCTATTGTTTGATATAATAGCTTATTGAAATGTAAGATTTTATTTATATTATTTTCTCTTATTTTATACCTATCAATGTATTATATATGCTTAATTTTATAGAATTACCCTTATTATGTAATTTGGGATTAGTTTTACAATGATTTAAAATCATTCAATTAATACTAGATTTTTACACTATTTTAAATTTTTAGTTATATCTTAGCTTTTGAATATTAGATTTTGTTAATCTTTATATTCTTGGAAAGCTTAAAAGAAGCTCTACAACTTTTACATTTCAGTCAAAGCCTAATTCAAATGTTTGAAAGGTCTAGTTTAGCCAAGAAGTTGAAGCGCTATTTTTATCCAAGTCAAACTAATTTTAATTTTTAGGTCATATTTAGAGCTCCAAAGGTCCAATCAAAGTAAAAACAGTGCCAAAGTTTTTTAAGATATGGTCCCACAAATTTCATGTTTGGAATTTAGTGAAAATACATAGTTTATGTTTCATTATAATAACTCTTGTAGTGCATTATTTTATAAATTAGGTTTTAAGCTTCTAAATTAGTAAAGCCTATTCTTTGTAACTTTAAAAGGCATAGATCTTGGTCCATTAGGTTTTAAAGGATAGCAAATTAGATAAAAGATTTTGTGCCTTCAAAAGTAAGAATACTTTTACACAATTCTGTAAAAATACTAGATAACTTTTTCTCTTTTTTCTAAGTTCCCTCTTCTTTAACCATGGAAAGCTAAATTTTTTGTTGATTCAAAGAATTTGAAATCATTTCGATTTGGATTATGAGATCCTAAGTTGTAATGTTAACTCTTTCTAATTAGTTTTCCTTTTTTCTTAATTCTTTATGTTGATTGCTTGAAAATACATGAGTTAAATGCTAACTTAGTATAATTCATATTTAACCTTATGACTTCGAATCTTTAGCTATTTTTATGTTGAATTTTGATTAGCTAATCAATATTTTTCATGTGGGAATAGAGGATTAAAAAATTAAATCAAAGGTTTCTAGTTTGATCCTTCAATTCAACTAAATTCTATTTTCAAGTCAATTTCAGTCTAACTTTTGCTAATCTTAATTGATCAAAATCTAAATGGTTATCTAGTGTAGAATTTATGAATTATTATAAAGGTTCTAGATAATTTAAGGTTGAAAAATTAATTAAAATTATTAAATATATTTGATCTATGATTAATCTATACAAGAGCTCTCAAATCTTTATATTAATTATTTTTTTACATTAATTTTTTGTCCTTTTGTTTTATTTTTGCATTCTATTTCTATTAGTTCATTCTGCTTAAGTTTCAAATCAAAATCCCCCCAATTGCATTCTATTTTTATCAATTGTATCTTATCTTGTTTACATTTAGTCAATTTCATTTTGCTTCCTACATACCATATTGAAAATTTGCATTCTATTCTATTTTTATTTTGTTTGAATTTTGTTTGTTAGTAATTTATGGTGAAAGGATAATATCATGTGGATCAATAAGGTTTTGACTTGATTATTATCTTATGTTGTAAAATTTTTATTAACCAATAATATATAATTTTGATCGTGTTGTAATGCACATATTACTTAATTTAAGAGGAACTTACCTATTTACAAAGCATATAAATGCCACTTTTTGTTAGATATATAAGAGAACAAGAGATAAAGTGAATTGAAATTTTATGTGTTTAATACATACATAAAAGGACATTTTCCTTTAAGAAAAATTTTCATCTCTATGTACTATAAATCAATAATAAATGTTTTTAAAATCTATCTAAGCTTGAACAATCTATAATAATTCACTACTACAAAATTGTAATTCTTTATCAATGGATAAACGTGAATCAAAGGTAAAATTGATGTCTATATTGATAAGTGACATTTTTGAAATCTTAGGATTAATGAGACAAAAATTAGTATATACAACTTATATCTATTTTAATGCCACAATATTTTTCAAATTCCTAGAAAACTTAAGATGATAGTTTTCTCCTTAACTGATGTCATAATACATGATATTTGAAGATTATTGAAAAAATAAGGAAATTTAAGATAATGATTTTGGAATTTTCATCTGTATATACTATAAAATCAATAATAAATGCTTTTAAAATTTATCTAAGCTTGAACAATTTATAATAATTCATTACTACAGAATTGCAATTCTTTATCGTTAATTGAAGGCAAAATTGATGTCTATATTGATGAGTGACACTTTTAAAGTATTAGGATTAATGAGATAAAAGTTAATATATACAATCGACATCTATTTTAATGCAACAACATTTTTCAAATTCATAAAAAAACTTAAAACGATAGTTTTCTCCTTTACTGATGTCATAATACATGATATTTAAAGATTATTAAAAAATAAGGAAATTTAAGATAAATATTTTGAAATTAACTGACATCTATTTAGACATGATGATATTTTTAAAATTATTAGAAAATTTAAGATATCAATTTTTTACTTAATCGACGTTGAATGTATGACATATATATATGAATTGTAAGGTTTTGAAAAAATTTCAATCACTTGGAACTTAATATCGTTAACAAAATTTAAATAAATAATTTGATTTTAATTTTCATACTTATCATTAAAAAAATAAAATAAGTAATTATTTAATTCAATTAGTGCTTTCTATATTAAATTATAGGTTATTTAAATTATTTTATAATAAATATATAGTATATTATTTTATATTGATACAACTTAGTGTTATTAGTATGTGAATTATAAAAAATATAAGTGGAAAAAATGTAATAAAAAATAAAAAGGAGTATAAATTAGAAACCAATAAAAGTTAAAAAAAGAACTAATAAAAAATATGCATAAAAAAAGAAAAAGAAGAGATTAATGTGGTAAAAAGAAAAAATGAAAAATGTCACATAAAAAGTAAATGATATGCTTTAACAGATGAAATATATATTGCCGAGATAAATAAAAGAATATGATACATAATAAGGTAATAAAAAATTAACTCAATCAAGAAAAAGGTCAATAAATAAATGATTTTTCAGAAACAGGTTTAATTCAATATGCAATCTCACATGATATTTTTAAGTCGTAAGGGTTAGTAAGAATGGGAAAAAAATATTTCCATCAATTATATTTAACACTATTTTTTATACAAAAAAGGCAGTTGAAGTTGGTGACTAAAATTCTATTTCATATAAATAACTAATAAGTTAATTATTAACTCACAAAATTAATTAATTATATAAAAAATATTTCATAAAATTGATTGTTAAATTAGTTAAAATTATAAAAAGTATTTATAAATAGAAATAAATATATAAATTAAAATAATCCATATTAATGAAGAATATAAATTATAAATTAATAAAAAATAAGAATAAGTTTATAAAAAATTTAAAAAGATAGTACTTATAAGTCATAAATTATTTAAAGTAAATTATTAAATTAAAATTTATTTTTTTATAAATTAATATGTGAAATATATTTAAAAATTAATTTATAACTTATTTATCAAATAAATAAATTATAAGTTAACTTGTTTATTATATGAAATAAAGTTTAAATAAAATAATTTAGGAGTAAAATTGAAAAATGAAAAATAGGTTGTTTTGGAAAGAAAATTTCCACCAAAGAAGTAACGACATGTCTCAAAGGTAAAAAGAAGAGTTGATGCTTAAAAAAAAAAAAAGAGGGTCTCAATTGTTGACACCATATGATAAGATGATAGGGTAGGATGGAATGAAAAAAAAAAACTTAATCAAGAAAAAGGTAAATATATAAATAAATAAATAATTTCTTTTAGAACAAAATTTATTGGGATTGTCAGATGGAATGTCACATAATATATTTAAGTCGAGTAAGAGTGAAAAAAAAACAGGTTCATTAACTATACTTAACATTATATATATATATATATATATATATATATAATGATAGGAGATAATTACCGCGCTCCATTAATTTATTAGTATACTGTTAAATTTAATAATTTATTTATTTATTATATAATTTATTAAATTTAATTTTTTTAAAAATTAATATATAATAAATTTTGATAATATATTAATATATCGATGTCTTGGTTGAAAAGTGAATAAAATAATTTAAAGATAAAAATAAAAAATAAAAAATTTTGAAGGGAAAATTTTTACCCAAGCAGCGACACATGTCAAAGAAAAGATAAAGAGATTGACGCCAGAAAAAGCCTAGTACAGTAGGATATGATATGTCCAACATTCACGAAAAGCAATTCGTGTTAACGAAGCAGAGGAATTTCCTTTCGCCTACGTGTTTCTGTTGATTCGATTGTTTTATTGCGGGGTTTGCTACGGCATCCTAAAGATGTGGAACTTAGGGTGATAACCTAAAATATAATTTGTTGAATAAAATTATTAAAAAATTTAGTAATTTTATTTAAAAATTTTAATTTTATAATATCATTTCGAATTTTAAAATTGTAAGGATATTTTAAAATTTTTCTTATTATAAAATTTTATAAAATTATTTATTTATTTATAAATAAGAGAATGATATATCTTTATTATATTTTAATTAAAAGTTATGATATTTAATGTTATGATGTTAAAAAAATATTTTTTTAAAAATAAAATATATTATTTTTATCATTTTTTATAATTAATATTAGATAAATAAAATATTTATTTTAATATTTTATAATTATATTTTTTTAAAATATTTTTTATTAAAATAAAGTAGAGATGTAAAACGGACTGAAGTTTGCGGATCGGTCCGTGAATTTTATGGGTTTTAACATACTTGGATCATTTAAAATTTTATCCGTTTTTTGATGAATAATACGGATCGGTTCGAGCGGACTAAAATCTGTACGGACCGGACGGATACAGACCGATCCGTGAACTTACAGTTAAAGTCTGCAGACTAGTTCGCGAACTTAAGAATACGGATCGGATATGGACTCCTTAACATTTAATTTATTTTTTAACGGGTAATACAAACTGGATCTAAATGGATCGGTCCATATCCGGTCCGATCCGATCCCTCCGTTTTACACCTCTAGAACAAATATCTTAAATCATCAAACAAATAAACACTAAAAAAATAGAAAAAATGTTTTAAAACAGATCACACATTTTATTTTGGATCATTAGAAGTTTAACATAAATCACACTCATATTTATTTTATTTATAAAAATATATATTAATCATTATTTTATACATATTTATCTTTTTTTATTTTAAATATACATTCATATCTCCCATTTTTAAAAAATAGAGAGGTGAGTCGTATATTTTTAAAAATAAAAAATATGTACATATAATTAGATTAAATACTAAAAAAGGTAAATATAAATAAATTTAAATTTAATTTATTATTAACATAGAATAAATTTTATATTATTATTCATTCATACATTAATAATTATTATTATACATCAATAAAAATCGCAATAATTATTAATATAGTTTTAATAATATATTTTTTTTCATTCACTTATAATGCAATACGTTGTAATACATCGAGAGTGAATCGCATTCATACTCAATATATATTCCCCATTTATTCTTCTATGAGAGGTGTTATTCACTTCATATTACTAATTTAAAAACCATCAAATATGTTCAAGCACCCTCCACCGAAAAAAATTAAACTGAGGGCATGCCACCAAAAGCATCAAGTGATTCCTGAAATATTGTGGTACCATAAAACCAAAGCGCAAGTGGCAGAAACTTCCACCTGATTCACATTACTGTGTCGGGAAAAGTTGGAGAAAGCTATCTAAGCTATCTATAATGCAACAAACAAAGCCATTGTAGAAGAAAAAAGGCAAAAGCCTCCCGTTTCAAAACCATTCATCAGATTGAACGTTTCGTTTCAAAGCGATCAACCGAAAAATGGTCATCCACCCGAATGAGTAGACGTGAAAATTATATGAGGATCTCAGAATCCAATGGAAAACCTCCAGATATAGAAAATGGCGGTGGTGGCGGTGGGACTTTGGATTTGATGGCACACCAAGTTTCTACAGAGTGAGTATGGAAGAAGAAAGAATTTGAGAGAGAGATTTGATTTGATCGAGAGTGGGCCACCATAATGTCAATCACTCATGCATGCAGGTGGATGGATTGGACGGTTGCTACGTATGCTATTTTTCACAACAAATCCTATGCCTAGGTCTATGTAGCTCTCAGCTATTCAATTGCTAGCTAAATTCCTTTCTTTTTTTTTTTTTATTAAAGAATGAATTACTCTTACCTCTATTATAATTAAATTTAATTATATTTATATTTTTTTATTTTTAAAAATATTTATTTATTTTTATTATTTTTTTAAAATAGGGGAGGGAAACATATGTTTGAAATAAAATAGGAACTTGGAAGAGACGAGTGCATACAAAAAGGAGATTAATGTACACTTTTAAAAAAATAAAAGAAATGTGTATGTAATTAATTTCTTAATTTGTTATCTCAGCATACTTAGCTTTGAGTAAATTAAGTCGTGTATAAGTGTTTATTTATAACTTAAAAGAGAAATAAAAAATTAGTAATAATGAGAAACTTGAGTAATAACATGTTAGAAATTTTAATTTTAAACCTTCTCATTCTTAATATAAAAAAGTTTTGCCGTTTTTGTCGTCATTTTAAGATTGCACACATATTACTTAGGTTGGAATAAAATTCTAGATAGAACTGTTCCTTTTCTTTTTCCCCCCTTTCCATTTGAAAATAGAGCGCTTATGATTTTGTATTGTATACAAGGCCGAAAAGATTGTATTGTATGATAAGGCCGAGTATAAGGTGCCCCCAGTGTTTTGGAATCCCGGGACATGGATGAATTTTATACATTGGATGTCTAACTTCAGACAGCCATTCTAATAAATAAAATATTTCTTATAACTAAAGAAAATTTTATAAAAATTTATGTAATTATTGAAATGATAAATTGATCCCAGAAATCTAAATTTTAAAATAAGATCTCTGAACTGGTGATACAATAGCAAAGGTTCATACTCTCTAATGCTTAGTTATTGTGCATTATCAATCTTTTGAGGAGCTGCTGTTGCTAGATCCACTGTTGCTAGATTTGTTATAGTCGAATTTGCTGCATCAGACAAATACGTTGATGATGATTATGGCGATTTGCTGCCCAGTCACCCGAGAACAAATTCTTCCTGTGGCCAAGTTAGACTATTGATTGAAGCAAAGGTGGGAAAAAAATGGTACAACAACGATGAAGAACCAGATGCACCAGAGAAAAACCAAAGAAAGAAGGAGAAGATGCTATAGCGCTCGAGGTGAGAGAAAGAGAGAAAATTTAAAAAATTTAAATTATAAGATAATATTTATAAATAAAATTATTATAAAAATTAAATATTTTGAATAAAAATAAATATATTTTATTTTAATCCCGTGAGATTATTCTACAATTAACCTTGTAAGAATTTATTCATAAATTATTTATTGTTCTGCTGCATATATCCACATAGACGTATCAGAATCTGCCATATGTCTCAAGTTTCAGAAACCCAAATTTGGCCAAAGATACCGTAACGTTCACCGTATGGTAAGCATCATACACAGACAGTAATACTTAAACCGTGACCACAAATCTTTGTTGGCACCGGCAGCATTACTCAACAAGAAGAATCAGATATTTGATTTGACGCTGACAACGACACTATTGGATTGTTGTAGAAACGACATCACCGTTTGCATATTCTAATGGGAAATGCGTGTTTAGTGTAGATCACAATTGAGAGTTAATATATAACCTTACCGTAGAGAACGGGTGGAAGCTGCAAACGACCATTCCACAATGGCGGCCATACCAGTTAAAGGTAAGCCATCAAATTTTGGTCAGCCAATTTCCACCAAAAAAAAATTAAAAATTGGTGAGACAATGCTGATTTCTGTATCTATCAAGATAACATTCACGCTCGTACCATCTTGCGTTTGATTGTAATTAGTGCATGTCTTCTGTACCCGCTTTGATAATGATATAAAAGATTAAGCCAAGCAATTTTGAACTAGTTGCCAGCTGACGTTGCTCCTGGAGCATCCTACAGGTCTGTCACAAACCATTTTTATCTAACACGTATCGATATAGACCAGCCGTTACTCAAAAAGGATAAGTTCTTGCATGGATGTACTTGTATTAAATCATTAATTCTTTAACCCATTTATTAGGCGGAATCTAATGTTACCTTGGAGTTTTGGAATCTGGGTACGTGATAAAATATAAAGTGTCTAATTTTTATTTTATTATCTTAACCATTCATATAAATAATTTATTTTTGGTTCAATGGTAAATTCTAAAATAGTTATTATTTATTTCGAAATTCAGGAGTGATTCTTGATAATTAACATCAGAGATTCTACATGTTGCTAACTCGGCATTTATATGAAAAATGTTTGGGCTTCACCATAATAGCTATTGTCAGACTGTGAAGAAGGATAAAAGAAATTGATTCGACTGATGCATCGCAGATTACAAGACCCAACCAATACTAGGACAAAACGCTTATATATCCCCTGTTTTTGTTCTCCATTTTCTTTTAAAACATTTTCCAAGTCTTTGCCGAAAGCCACAATGTATGAATTATAAAGTGTAGTTATAAAAATTTCTATGGAGATTCAGAATGCTAACCTGTTCTAGCGACTTGTCCACGAACAATGATATTTGAGTAACTTCGCATAACCTTAACTATAACCGAAAGTAATAGAAATAACGATTCTAGGATTCGGGCAACCTTTAATTTGGTCTTTGAGTCCTCAATTTCTACTCAGCATTCACAATGAAAAATAATAAGTTGATAATAGGGAGTTGCATTGAGAATGATTGAAACAACATTTCAAGTCACCAATTAAATTAGAGTTATTTTGTAATTATTCTCAGAAAAATTTTCCTATAAAAAATTTAATTTTTTCTGCCACATATGCACATAACTATATTACATGCCTACACATATTCCGGATTTCTGAAACCCAAGCTTGGCTAAAGACACCGTAGCCTTCACCCATTTATTAACATTAATTTTTAAGAAACTTATATCAACTCAATTATTTTGCATAATTTATTTATTGCATTATATTAACCATATGTAAGTATTTTTTGGGTTTGGGATCGGGATGGACCGGTATCTGATACCAATTTTTTGCTGCAACGTAGAAACTCGTAGCAGCTTATAAAAACACAAGTGCTGCGACGAAAATCCACATCACACAATCTACTGTGCTGTAATGGCCATCTGGCTGACTCCTGGACACTAATTTGACGCCCAACATAATAGCCCATCTAATTCATTGAATTCGGTTCTATGCATAGGGTGTACATTCTGTTACACAGTACTAGTCAGTATAAATCTTATCCGAAACAGTGATAACTACCCGCAGACAATAACATGTGTGATGATTCAGACAACATATTACAGGTCCCCCTAGGAAAATGAGAGTTGCTTTGGTGTAGATGACAAGGCCCGAGTTTCTAGCGAAAGGAACAAAACGGAAGACCCCTTTAGAACTTGAAGTCCTTCTTCTTATTCTTGCCTTCCTTCTCTTGCATCTTTCTCTTTCTCTTCTTTTCATTCTGCAAAAAGACGACCACAAAATTGATGATATATCAACCGCCAATTCAAAGAAACAAAAACGTTCATCTCTGCTATCGGGTCATAAACACATATTCTATCTTACTAATAAAGTAAATGAATTTTTTTATTCCAAAAGCAAAGTAGACGTGTGCAGCGTGGCCTAAAGATGCAGGTCCACGGGCTTAGTCCCAGTCTTATGTTTCTATATCTCTTTTCTCCTAAAATGAGACAACTTCTTGCTGCAATATGAAAGTAAGATAGAATGTCTTGTTCATGACTTTGTATTAAGGCAGAATGAACACAACAAACCTCTGCAACCATGTCACTGAAATCCTCACGCTGGCTCCGCATCTTCTCTTCCTCCCTTGCTTCTTCATACCTGTTACAGTTCCACCAGGATTAAGAAACCACTGCCTCGTATAGTTAATACTACTAACAAGTTAATTTAACCCAACAGAAAAAGTGTTCATACTTGGCAGGCAGAACGTTTTCCATGGCTTCCAACTCTTCCGGTTGCAAGGTGACATCCACCTTATCTGTCTTCTGACCCCTAAGCAAATCAACCTGGAAACATAACATTCACAAGTAAGTAATCCCACAAAGGAAAGACCATAACAGGAAGAAGTTTTTGACAAAGTTTGATGGTAACATATTATCCTTTAAAAATCCAAAATAAATACACCATCGCAAACTCTTACCCTTTTAGCAGCTGATTTGTCCTGAGTGCCAGTGCCAACCACATAACTGTGAATAGAAACATGCATCACAACAAGTTAATAGATAAATATACAAATAATCACAATTATAAGGGGAAAATAATATGTAGATTTTGGTGTGCAATTATTGCATACGTGTGTGTGGTTCCAAGTAAAGTTCCTGGAGCAATTCTTTCCTCCTTCTCTTCAAGTACCTTCATTGAAAATAATAAAAGGTTAGCAAATACAGCCGCTCATAAATGAGTCAAAGCTAATGGAAAGCAGCATAAGAAGACTCACTTGGTAGAGAGGCCTCTCAGGCTCCTTCCTCTGTGGCTTTCGAAGGTCAATAACATCAGGCGTCTCCACTCCAGTGGGAGTGCTGAAGTAGAAAATGTAAAGTAAAAGAGGAAATAAATGAGTAAACAAACACAAGGCTAGAAAGTCCACACCAAGACCCATGCCCCAACCATTTCCCACCATAAGCCCCAAAAAATAAACTTCCATATCACCTTACAAAGATATTAAAATGGAAAAATAACAATACCTTGAAAGACTATCGACAGATTGAATACCAGCTTCAAGTTCTTCCTCCTCCATTTCTTCTTCCTCCTCCTCTTCCTCCTCTTCCTCCTCCTCTTCTTCCTCTTCCAAGTCACCCCAGTGTTTGCTCTTATCAATTGGCTCTTCCTGAATTAATAAAATAGACAAATAAAATAAATCTACAAATACCAGTGTTTTAAAAGATGCCACAACTCATAATGGGGTCAAACCAATTAAACTTGCACTGAAAATAACACTAATGAAACTATAAGATTAGGAACCTGGTTTCTAATTTGATTTAAGCCTCTTGTGAAATGTCCCCATATTTATGATTTTGGGAATGACTTATATTTTTGTTAGTGGGTCTACTCACTCAGGAAAATCGATATTAGTTTGAAACTTTAATTTGGGTACAAGAGATGAGCGCTTGAGAATAGGAGGGCAAAAAACAGGGGACCTGGACTAAAAATTTATGCAGAAGAAGAAATACCACCTCAAATTTATGATTAAAAGGGTTAACTTTCTGTTGTTTTCCTACAGAATGAGCCACATGATGTGCGTTGCATAGTGCAACAACCTGTGGCTCCGGACCATGCATTATAGTGAGCACTTAAGTGTGCCATTAACAACTATACATGATATCCTAAGATAAAAGGCAGCTTGATAAACAACATTTGCAATGGAAGAAATAAGCCTCTCTTATACCTAACAGTAGAACTTCACTGTAAACTCACCTCATAGTTAGGCTCCTCTTGTTGATGAACGCCAAAAACATCTCCATATAGGGGCCGCCCATACTGTTTAGACAAAAACATAGAATGGTCAATAAAGTAGGGGGGAAATCAGCAACCCATGAAGAACTGGAAAGGCAAATGAAAGGTTAAATAAATCATTACCTCATCGACTGGAGGCTTGCCCCAGCCACCAGGATGATAGCCAAAGCTGGCTCCAGGAGGAATTGGAGCATTTAGCCCAGGAATCTTCAGATGAGGGTATGATGGAGGGGGACCATATCTCTGAAAAGAAACAGATAATATAGTCAAATGAAAAGGAATAATAATTAACAAAACACCCAAGAGGACATTCTAGGTTTTTTACCTGCATATTGATAAGCCATGGAGGAGGAGCACCATCGGGCATACCAAGAGCTTCTTTTAGTTCATGTGACAGCATGCCAGGCTTCATCTCCCTCAGCTTTACCTGTACGTCAAGCAAAATACATCAATATAATAAAGAAATTATAACTTGCTTTTGTTTATAACTTGTAAATGTTCAAATAATGAGGATGCTCAACCAGCTGGATGGGCATGTCTCAATAAAAAATAAATAAATAAATAATCCAACTCTTAAAACATTTAAAGAGAAAAACTCAAACTTCCTACAAATAATGAAGCAGGAGGGAAAAATGACACTACGATATCTATGTTCTAGAGTATTAATAATCCCTTCTTCAAATCAGAAATAAATGGAAAAAAAAAAATACTGAATTCCCTGCACTGTATCAGTGACACCAGATCAACCAACTCATTCCAGAGTTCAGAACACATAGGTGAAGTTCCCTACAGAAGTGAAACTAAAAATTCATAACAAGTTGAAAGCTAACAATCAGAAAAATTACACCCAGGTAATAGTAAAGATATCAGCCACTAAAGAACTAATACAAACAGCCTAACCTTAATGAAGGTTGGTTTCCGAACAAAATCAACTACCAAAGCCACAATATTAACTAATCTGCTTGGGTTGGAAGTTATATTAAATGCCTTGCTCATTCAATTCCAACTAGCTAAAAAAAGGCCACACACACACAAGGATCTAACCAAAAAAATACTTTTGCAGCATAAATCAAACCATTGTCAATTATATAGCAATTAGTCAATGCATCAACTCCAGCATGTTACTAGTGAAGCTATAAGAATAAATGCCTCTCCTCATATCTCAAAAAATTTCCAAGTTTCACTCAACACAAAATCAAATACCAAGACATTCCACATGAGACATCTACTTCCAATTCAGATATCAAGGATAACTGGAAGCTGCCAATAGTGCCTGAACAGTTAGCTAGCACCAAATTAAATTAAAATGTCACAACAGCTAATAAAAAGCACAACTTTAGTATATTTTAAATTGCAGGCAGCATCTTTGAATATACCTCAAATTCTTTTCCTTCATGGTAAAGGTCTCCTAATGTTGTCAGCTTTGGCTTTGTCTGATATTTAAAAAATGCATCATGAAGAACCTGCCAACCATGCAAGGAAATGTTATCAGAAAAGGATCACAAACTGTTCTGAAACACAAAATTATGTCAGCAATTATTGCAAAACTGAAAGACAAAGACTTGAAAGAAACCTGATAGTCAATATCCATTTTTCCCATTTTCGGTTGCATACGTTCCCTTTGCTTTTGCTTCAACTTTTTACCATCCTCTTTCTCAATGTAAGCCTGTATGCACCAAACAGGTAAATAGCAGCTACAGAAATGTAGGCAGATAAACCAAGAAACACATACAAAGACAGGCATCTACGTCAAAATATACAGAAATGCATGAGAAAGAGTTGGGTTAGGTATATCATGCTAGTTCCACCAGAAATATATCCACATCTAAATCTAACAAGTTATATATCTACATTTACACAGATCCCAATTTGATTTAGGACCTAACACTTGAAACAATTCCCTACAGAAACACCAGAACAAGCATCCAGCCATCACATAATATATTCTCAGAGGTAAGATTCTGCCAGTTAACTCACCAAAATAAAATCTTTGGTAACAAAAATAAATATTCATAGCTCAATTGAACATGAATTTTTCTCAATGACAGCAGCATCTAACAAATGAAATCAAGATTTTTAGAAACCATCAAAAACATAAATACACATTCATAAATCAATTGAACATGAACTTTTCTCAGTGACAGCAGCATCTAACAAATGAAATCAAGATTTTTAGAAATCATCAAATCCAGCATTGAACAGTACTAAGCAGTCATAAAGCAAAAGCACACAAAAATTTGTAACTGAATTTCGGGTTGATATTTGGTTCACTTATTTTCTAATTTTACCTGGAATCACTAATTCCATATTCAGGGCAATCCACAGTTACTTTTAACAGAGCTAGCTAATGTTGCTTAGACAAGAAATTTTTTTTTTTTTTTTTTTTTTTGGGGGGGGGGGGGGTCAACGTAGTTTTGACCCCCATTAAAACATACTATCAGACTAAGCCACACAACAAGTCACAGATACAAGAATGCCCTACCTGTCTGATTTTCTCTATTCCAGTGGCAGCAATGAAATCAGGAAGCTGAAAGGGTTGTTTCTCAATACCTCGTTTCCCCTGACAAAACAACACAATTTCAGATGACATATGGATATAGGCTTACAAAATTCTGCGGCAAAGTAATATCAATTATTAAACATAGAAGAGGAATTCAGCCCTGGCAATAAGGACAAAGGAAAGACATCTGAAAATTCAAAGCAGAACTATTAGCACCTTAACAAACACCTAATAGTATCATGCAAATAACTCAATATGATCATAAAAACAAATATAAAACATATAACATATTTTATGAAGAGTCATATCCCCATGCAATCTAGCAAAGATTTTAAAGGAAAAATTATTCAAGGATGCCCATTGTCAGACACCTACAAGTCCATGTTTGGTGATTGCCACAGCTGCTACCCTGCAAGCACCACACATATATACAAATAAGAGAAACTGTATCAACGTTATCTTACCCCATTCCCTACATCCCTCATATAGACCACATGCATCAGACATGTTTGCATCTTTAACCCATGTTAATGAATTTTAGATAGGCTAACTAACCTGCAAAAATTTCCTCTTCTGACACCAATGCCTTGGTACGGGTACGGTGTTCCTGTATGATTTCAAGTATACCAGCAACTTTGGGTCTGCAGCAGTGGCATCCCACACCTTCAAATAAGAAAGAAGAAATGTTCCATAACACGTGCATAATGAACATGGGCTAAGCTGAAACCAAATAGCAGGTTTGAAATACTAAAAAGAATATTCTAACCTCGACAACATCAGGCCTTGAGCAAATTTGTTTCAGTTCAGCAATCTTCATTCGGCGTTGAAGCTGAACACAAAAAAGCAACCATTTCAGCATAATTATGATGTCAAGGGAAACAATAAAATAATTAAATTTAAATTAACAAGAATTAAGAAGAAAAGCTAGATATTGCTGCACCTTTTTCTTCTTGTTTGAGAGGCCTTTATCTTTTTGTTGATTATCATTTTCTTCCTCTTCAGAATCTGAGTCAGTATTCTTGATAGCATTTGCATTTTCTGCTGACTCATCCTTCTTATCATTATCCTGGTTGTTTAGAAGAAAACGGTCATTAAGATTATCTAATAAACTATATAAGATATAGACAATTTTGATTCATTACCTCAGAAACAGTAACTTCACTAAAACTAAATTTCTCAAATATTTTTCTAAATTCGTCATCGAAGCCTTCATCAAGCTCTGCCTTCTCTGGTACATATTCAACTTCAACTTGTTCAACAACCTGCAAGTTACGAAAAAATAAAATCAAAATATATATACACACACACTATTTAAATTTAAATGTTACCATTAATATAATCATATTTGCATCATAACAAAATTTATAGTTCTGGCACAATAACATATCTGATAGCCTATCTAATTCCCTAAACACATTACATTGACTCTCATTGGAAAATTAAAACAAAAGGACCCGAAAAGAAAAAAGGGCCAAAAACTAACATGCTACACAAGTGAGATTTTGCAATTGCCATCCATTTTAAAAATAATCAAACTGCAATAAAATTTTTAAGTATACAAATAATATCAAAACCCAAAACCTATAAAAGCAAATAAAATAATCATTTAAACTTACAAAAAGAGAAAAAATATCTTCCTTCTAAAATACTTTTATCACCCAATAACAACTTTCCCTTTGCAATCTCAACCTTTGTGCCATTGCAACCTACACATGCAACCTTACCACTCCATAAACCAAAGCAATTAGTGAGCTTATCTCAGGAAACAGAACTGCATTTCAGTTTAATATATACGATAAGATATGAGAGGTTAAATTCCCCCCTCTATTAAATAGAAGTAGCCAAAGCTTCAACCTCTAATCCTCACATTCCTTTTCTTCCAATATCTCGATAAAAAGTAGTTTAAATATATGATTCAAACAAATTCTAAATCTATTTTTTTTTTTTAACAAAGACTTTAATTATTAGGCAGTAAAATAATACCTAAACTGCGAAACAAGAACACCTAATCTAGTAATTGTGTCTGAAGTTTTTTTTATAACACACTTAGTCCAAAACTCTGAAGGTACTCTACAATGTCTCTTCATATTTATAAACCCTAACTTTACTACATAAGTCCAAAACTCTGAAGGTACTCTACAACGTCTCCTCATATTTATAAACCCTAACTTTACTACATAAATTTTTATTCAACAAATGTAGATTTCTAGTTACAAACCATTAATTGCTTCAACTCCAATTACTCTACCCGCAAAGCGATTGTTGATTACAATCTTCCATTAAAGAACCATCTAACTCAAACGCACCAAAGTTCACAACTACTAAAAACGATAATAACCACCTGTTGCGGATCAGTATTCTCCTTAGCTTCGTCATCAGCGGCCTCACTATCTTCGCCAGCACCCGTCTCAGCCAGCTCAGAGGACTTGTTCTTCTTCTGCTTCCGCCTGCGACGACGGCGCTCACTCTCCCGCAACTTCTTGGCAGAAGCGTCCTGCGCGGAATCAGAATTGGCATTCAGATCCCCGTTGGCAACGACGCCGTTCTTATAGAGGAGCGTTTCTGCGGCCGCCATGGTTGGATTCTTTGGCCTCTCCCGCAAATCGGCGATTTCGGGGAATTTATCTTAGTAGACGGGAAAAGGGAAAATGGACTGCACCGAGGAAAGAAGATATGGAGCAGTTACGGGATTGAAAAGCGACAGACTGGTTTACCTGTGGTGACACCGGCAAGGCAGGCTCGTGAGATTTTGATAGCTTGGGAGGTCAGATTTGGGCTTGACCCAATTCCTTAAATGTTATTTAAACTGCATTGGGCTGATGATAACCCAAAAGGATATCATTGGGCTGACCTAATATACGATAACGTTTGTCCTCCTTGTTGGTTCACAAAATAACCCAAAAGAAAATAAAAAGAAGCAAAAGTATATGAAGAAGTAAATATGACTAAAAAAATGAAGAATTAAATTTAAAGAAAGTTTTATACATGAATCATAATCTAAATAAACACAACTAGAGGCTCACTACAAAATATCAATATTTTAAAAATTAAACGAGTCATTAAAACAAAAATAAGAGCATCTAAAGGTACAATGATTCAACCGAAATTAAATCGAATTAAATTAAAATTATAATATAAATTAAAATTTTTAATATATAATAAAAAAATTATCATAAAATAAAATTTATGTATGTAAAATGCAAAAAAAAATTCAAATAGTATTACAAAATTTCATAATTTTATAAGTTCAGAATTTAAATTATTACAAAAAATTAATATTAAATTTAATTTTTTTGTTGTGTGACTTTTGTTGATAAGGATGAGATAATTGTCTACTACTTAGGATCCTAAACTTTAAATGCACATATACTATCAAGTAAAAATAATATTATTTTTAAAAATAATAATAATAATTTTTATAAAAAATTAATTGGTTAAACAATGAAAATTGGAACCAATTCAATAATGATTTACTAATTTTTGAATGATTTTTTTAAACTAATTTTAAGGATTAATTGGATTGATCATATAACCAATTCATAATTTTTCCAATTCAATATAAACTTTCATTAAATACTAAAGGACCTTTTTTCATAATAAATTATAGTTTTATAAGAAATATGCATAAAATATAGTACCACTTTAGAAGACATTGCTTTCAAACAATTATTTCCATTAAAATTTGCTATTACTTTTATCCTTTTTATTAAAAATATAAATTTAAATAGATGATAAAATATTTTAATATAATTATATATAAAATATATAATTATATTAAATTAAATAAATATTTTTATAATAAAAATAATTAGATATGATTACTTTTTATAATATATAATTTTATTAATAAAAATAAATTTACATAATCCAATTAAGTTAAACTCACTTCATTTATATAATCCTGACCTAAGTTCTATAAAAAAAATGCTAGAACAAGCACAAATAATTTGACCAATGAGCAAGTTTACTCATAGATAAATGTATCACTTACTTTTAAAGTTTTAAGTCTCTCTCTTTCAAATAGAAAATATTTTTTTATAAAAATATAATTATAAAATATTAAGGTGTATATTACTTTTTAAAATAAAAGATGTTCATTTACACCACACTTTTCATATTTAATATTAAATAAATGAAACATTTAATATGACATCTTGTAAACATTTATGGATGGATTGAACAATATCTGTTAAAGGAGTTAAAGAACTCTATCATCAATTTACCAAAAGCCATCAAGTATAAAAGTAGTAAGGAATGTGCTAGTAAGTCCTAAATCAAAATATGTTATTTTTCATTATCCACTTCATATTTAACATTGAATAAATTAAATATTTTTCATCATATATTTCAATATTTTATAATTATATTTTTACAAAAAGTCTTTTTTCTAGTTAAAAGAAAGGAACTCAAAATTTTAAAAGCAAATGATATATTTATTTTTAAATAGATCTATTCATGAGTAGAATGGTTTAGATGAAAAAATCATAGAAGTTAAGCTCTTTTTTTTAGCCAAAAGCTAAATGAATTTTTTTTTCTTGTGCATCGATTAATATTCGAACAAGGTTTAAATCATGATTATATGAATAGGATCATCCATACTTAGCTTGATTATACAAATTTATTTTTATTAATGCAATTATATATTTAAAAAATAATAATATCTAATTATTTTTAATATATAAATATTTAATTTAAGATAGTTAAATTTTTTATTTAAATATCTTTTTATCTATTTAAATATGCATTTTTATTTAAAAAAATACCTTGGAGTACCATAAAAAAGTGTACCTCAGAATCCTCATTTTCTTAATTATTAAATATTTGTGTCAATTCTAACAATAATATTATGGATTGTAAAGCTAAAGTTATCATGATTTAGAAAGTAAAAAAGTAATTGAAAAATAATAGAAGAAACAAATTTTACTTTTTGGTAATATTTTAATTGTGCAAAACCTTTCTTCCACAATGATTGATGATGAAGTTGACATCTCTTTGGGAAGACATAGGAAATGATATTAAGAGGTCGTTTAGTTTGTAGTAATAGCATTAAAATTTTTATTTTCTAGAAATAGAAAAGATATAGGTTTTTTTTATTAATCATTATCAAACAAATTATGGGATAAAACTTTCCAAAAAATATAAGGAGTTGCTTACCTATCCCCTTCTAAATAAATTCTACTTCCTATATTATTTATAGATAAAAAGATATAATTATTTTCATTAAATTAATTAATAATAATTAAAATTTATTTATTTATATTATAATAATATTTAAAAATATAATAATTATTTTGTTAACACTTCTTATAAAGTTTAAATTGAATTAAACAAATGATAGAAAGTTATTGCATGGGAAGTATCATTTCTTCAATATCAATAACTTTGAGCACTTCTTGAAAAGTTTACAAAGGAAGTTATTTTATAGAAAGTTCAATTTCTCATAGAAAGTTATTTTTCATGCAAATTAAATAACTTCTAAGTTAAGCTACATGCATTTCCACCTTTTGTATCAACTATTTACAGTTTAAAGCTCAAAATTTAAGTAGAATGATATAGGCAATGGAAAAAAAATCAAAATTAGGTTGAATATAAATCAAACAATATCAATTAATATAGAATGGTAAAATAAGTTTATAAAATTTAATTTAATTGATATAAAATATTTGAAATCCAATTTTGAGTCCATTTCCAATGTTTATAATATTTTTAAATTTAAGCAAGAAGTGTTAATCTTATTTCTAATAAGTAGGGCATTGGTCATAATGGTGATTTAGGGAAGTCTTTAGAGGTTAATATAAAAACAAATCATAAAAATGTTGATTATCACTTTTTGGTGGATAAAGCAAGTGAAAAAGTGCAAACCTACATTTTAAATACTTGGAAAGGTTATCTTAATAAATTTAGTGCTTGTTAATTTGTCTTTATAATATTTTCAATTTACTAAAATTCCTAAAGGGGTTCTTACAAAATTAGATCATATGTTTAGAATTTTTTTTTAAGTGAGGCATTAATAAGGGAGGAAAATACCACTTATAATGTGGGATATTATCACTTTTCCAGAGGAAAAGAATGGACTCGGGATTAAAGATTTTGTTTCTAGGAAGCAAGTCATGTTGGATAAATTTGCTTAGGATTTCATTTATAATAATTAAGTTTTATAGGTAAAGGTTCTTATGAGTAAATATTTAAATTTATAGGCTAATGCAAAACTTAAATAAAATAAAATTTGTTCTCATAATTGGAAGGTTTCCAAAGGTATAAATGAGATTATTAAGGCAAGGATAAAATAAGTTCTATGTAATAAGGAAAACGTTGAGTTTTAACATGATAATTGGTTGAAAATTGGTTCTTTAAGAGAACATATTCAAAGATCTTTTACTTTAATTTAAATAGAATAAAAAGTAAAAGATAAAATAAATAATAGGGCATGCCATTTATCTGATATATTCTTCAATCTTCGCTTTAAGCTTAAAAGTTTAATTTTAGGTACTCTTTTTTGGTCTAACTGGGAAGGAAAATCAAATAGTTTAAGGTTAATCAAAAGATGGTAGATGTACAGTAAAAAGCATCTATAATTTTCTAAAAAAACATTTTCATCCCTTTTTAGATATGGACTTTAAATGGTGTTGAAAAACTCTTATTATTCCAAAAATTCAAATTTCATTTGATTCATTATTTTGAACAAAAACCTTAATAGGAATTATTGATTAAGAAAAGAGTGGAAATTTCATGATTATGTTCTTTATCAAATTGGTTTAGATTTGTTACTCATGTTTTAAATGAATGCCTTGTTGCTTTAGATCTTTGGAAGAAGCTTAGTTCTTTTTCTTCCTATTCACAGCTTTTGCATTTTGATTTTTAGATTTGGCTAAAAGGTAATCTAATTTTAAATGAGTTAAGTTGCATTTTAAATATTCCTTAGGCCGTTGTTTTTGCATATAGTATTTGGAATTCATGGCTTCATAAAAATTAAAGCTATTTTCTAACTTAATTAAAGAAGTAATAATTTAAATATAACAACTTTTGCAAAAGTTATAAAATATTAAGCTATTATTGGACATGCCAACATACCTTTTTATAACTGCTTTTAGAAGTTAGATGAGAATCTCTCTCTTTTGGATGGTTCGAATTAAATACTAATAGGGATCAAAAAAGAATTTAAGGGTTATTGGATGTTCTTTTGTGATAAGAGATAATGCTAATAGCTAAGTGATTAAAAGTAATAAAGGATTAAAAGTGTGTTCTAATTTTAATGCAAAGCTGAATTGCTTTAGAGATGGTTCAATGTTAGTCCAAAATTTAGGCTTATATTTGGTTATGGTTGAACTTGAAACATTAATTGTGATTAATGCTTTATATGCTACTAATCCTTCTTGTTTTGCTAATGCTTGTAATGTAATTGAAAATTACAAATTACTTTTGACCTAGTTGAATATTGTTACAAATGTTAGACATATCTATAGAGAAGCTAATAGTACAATTGATTCTATGGGAAAAAATGCTAATAGTAGTTGTAATGATATTAATATTTTTTATTTCCCTTTGTTGAGGCTGTTATGTATCTATTAAACCATGCTCTCGGCAATGCTTTACCAGATTTGTATATGTGATCTAGTATGTTTAATATATTCCCTTTTTCACCCAAAAAAAAATCAAGAAGTTAAAAAATTTAACATAGTTTTGTAAGGAAGAAAAATATATAACTTTATGTTTTTTATATTTTACTTTATACTATTAGACTTTTTATATAGGCTACCATTAATTATAAGTTTTTTTAATAAAATTAACTGAACAATAATCCTAGAGATTTTTATTTTCTAAACCCAAATTATTAAATTGATATATTATTTGGGTTTATAGATATCTAATTTCAGATTAATGTGTTTGGCGGGTGAAGTATAGACTTATGTTTTTTTTTCCCGTAATGGGAGGGTTTGATAAGGTTTTATTTATATCAGTTAGGTATTCTTTTCACTCCTAACTTAATTTAATCATTAGCTTGTCCTATTGAAAGTTACAAATTTTAGGAAAAGGAGAAAAAGATCTATGCCTATAGTATTCAATACTAACTTGCCCAAAAGAATTAAATCCAGGACAAAGGTACGCTTCCATAATAATTTTATTTTATGATGCCTTAAATTCTATATACAAGTTTTAATTTAAATTCTTACATGTAGTATCAGAGTTATCTTATATAAATTTAGGATCCTATTATATGTCATCATGTATACAAAATACCTAACAATAATTACTATTTATTTTCAATTTTAAATTATTCATAAATAGTAAATTAGCTATGATAAAGAGCTTTCATGTTAAATTGTTAAGAAGAAAATTCATTAATTTAGATTGTGATTTAATTATGGTTATCTAAACAAAATTTAAATTACGTGTTGTTATTAATGTTTGAATCAGAATTTGATGTTGGGGTTAACGTTATTGTGTTTTGATATATATATATATATATATATATATATATATATATATATATATATATATATATATATATGAATTAATATACATGTCTTTTATTAAGATTCAAAAAAAGTCTATCTATTTATATGGATTGATGTATATCTATGGATTTAATACATCCATTCTTATCGATTCAGCATGCATCTATGGGTTACAAATATCTCCAATTTTTTTTAGTATTGCTTTATTGAAGCTCATATATAAACATGTGATGTTCATTTTCAAAATGTTTCACTTTTGAATAATTTATATATGAATGATTAGTGTTTGTTTTGAACATATTTCAGTTTTAATTAGTTCATGTTTTATATATATAAACATTTGATGTGATAATATATTTAATTATATATATATAACTCTTATATAAATATATGGTTATATAAATTAGAGATTTGGGCTTGTTTATATAAATATGTTTTGAATTTTCAATTTTAATATATTTGGATTGATATATTGATAAAATTTAAGGTGAAAACAAAACATTTGTATGTTAATTTATGGATTTATATTATGTTTATAAAATATTTATGGATTTGCTATATTTGTTCTTATAGATTAAGCATGTGTGGTTTATCATTTTATATATATATGTAAGGCTTATTTGAATAAAAGATTATGATTTGATGTTGATAACATTAAATGGGAACATATATAATATATTTTGTTTTAAATTATTTATATATATATATATAACATATAGGGATTCAAGTATATAAGCTAGGATAATATCAATGATATTCAATTTTGATTTAATATATTCAATGTCAATATTATACTACTTTATAGATTCAGATTATATATGTATAAGGATTCAAATTCAAATTTTGGCATCTCATATTATTTAATTTTGAGTTTTTGATATTTTAAATTAACTAATTGAAATTATTTTGGATAATTACTATCTCAAAAGAGAATTTTGTTAGTGAAAACAAAAAAAATTATTATATTTTCAATAGTTATTGTTAAGATTCTTATTTGCTATTTTTGAGATTTAATGTTAAAATAATTATTATATGAAATATAGGATGAAGAAAATATTATATCTTAAATATATTGCTTGATAATAATTTGTCATTAGTTAGTTTGATAGATTATTAATTTTTATTTTATCCTTGTTATGACAAAGTGATGATATTTTATAAAAAAACCTTGTCTAAAATAATTTTAGTAATGTGACATTAATAATCAAGCAATATTTTTTTTATTAAAATAAAAAAATTTTATGATTATGTTGTAATATAGTATGATTTTAATAATTAATATTAGTGTGTATTATTTAGCATCATTTAATAGACTAATTATGTTATTATTATATTCAATAATTTAATTTTATAATTTTAGGCATAATTTTAATATCCTGATTCTTTTGAAAAATTTATGAGTTAATTTAGATAATTACCATTAAAGTTAAATTATTTCATATTGATTCTTAATTCTTTGAGTTATTAATAAATACTTATAAAATTAATTTTTAATTATTTCACATATTTACTTACTCAAAAGGGGTAAGTATGTGTTATAACTAGAAATGAGTTTAATAAAATAATTTTTAATTATTTTATACAATAACCTATCTAAAGGGAGTTATTGTATGTTATAATTAAAAATTAGTTTAGTGAAACAATTTTATTTCTAAATTTATTTTGTTATTGTATATTTTATCTACATAAAGGAGATAAATTTGTAATAATAATATATTATTTTGATTGACTTCAATTTTAGGAGATTTTTTACGAACTAAATTATTTTTCCAAAGAAAAAAATATAATGATATCTATATACTCTTAAACATGACTATTTTACCCAAAACTAAAATATTGCATTTTATTTTTTAATATAATCTCTTTTGCTACAAATATATGTTATTAAACACATAATATTTATTAAATTTTTTATGTCATTTTTACACATGGTATTTATGTTTATAAACATTTTTCATTTTACCATGTGTATGGACTAAATAAGGTATACTATTAAATTGTGTTAATATTATTTTGAATATTTTTATTTTAATCTAAAACAATTAATTTATATTTTTAAAAGAAACATGTTAAAGGGATCTAGTTAGAATTATAAACTTATTCCCATATTGAATTTGATTTAATGATAGCTTTAATTTTAAAAAATATATTTGATAAATAAATTATTAATCAATTAGTGTAAATAATTATATTTTAAAATAGTGTACAATTTTTTTAGAATTGTACCAAACCTTCACATCAATGGGAGTTTGATTTAATGTTATAGAATTTTATTTGTATTACAAAATATAACACTTATGTTTAAGATCTTATTTTAGTTAAAGATTATTTGATGATATTTAAAATTGCTTTACTTTGTAAAAGTGTATTTAAATATTAAAATTTGTTTATATAATTTAATTTGTAATAAGTTATACATTGTTGCATATATTTGTTTGTTAGAAAAATATGCATAATAAAGAGGTAAAATTTTTTTGAGTTCTCTAGTATATATATATAATATTTGAATTTTGAAGTAATTTTTATCAAGCATATTTTTGCTAAAAGTAATAAATTTGACATATAAGTTATTGAGTATTTCTTTGAATATAATATAAAGTAACTTATAAAATTCTTGACATATACATTGCAAATATTTTTTTTTATTTTTATGAGATGTTATTTTAATCAATAGTAAATATTGTTATCATGAGAATTTTTCAAATAATTTAAGTCAAATTTAAAAATTTTATTTATACTTTGTCCAGGTAATTCGAAAAACACATTTTGAAAAATTCTTTTATTACATTAACTTGCTATCAATTTTAGTATCTAATTTTAATAGTTATGTAAATGACTTGCTTGAGATACTAAAGTTAATTATATAATTGATTTCTTTTAATTATTGATTTATTTTATTATATCAAGATTATGATTTAAGAAATCATAATTTTACATATTACTAAAATATGTATATGAAATTTAAACATTTTTCTTCTAAATCAAGGTTCTTATATTTATAAGATGTTTAAAAGCCTATTGAGATATGGACATTGAATTTTATTTTTTCTTATAATGTGCTTAATTAGTGGGAGTTTTATGCTATATAAGACATTTAATCTCAATTGATAATTATAATATGTTTATCAATACACAAAAGCATATGCCATATATATTATTACACAATTTGCTATTTTTTATCATGCTTGCTTTTGATCATATTGGTACATTATTGTGCATTTATATATGCAATCTATGAATTTTCTATCAATACATGTATCTCCATATTATAAAATGTACCAATTATTATAATTATAAGGATTAAGACTTGGTGCCAGTCGTTTGCTCTTGAGTTTGTATATATGGTTTTTAGGCCCACCATATTGGAATAATAAAAATTACCTTGATAAAAGTTAGGTATCAAGTCCAATATGTTATTTTGTATAATACCTTTTTAAAACTAAGATTTGTCATTTATTAATTAATTTTGATATATATATTTGTCTCTTAGTTGACACCATTTTTAAAGTTTAAGGCATTCTAATAATAGATTTATCAAAACTAAGATTTGATGTTAATTATTAGTTTATGAGTTATATATTTGTTTCTTAATTAATATTATTATAAATCTTAGAGATGTTTTGGCTAACAGATTTTTTAGGACTGAGACTTAGTATCAGTTGTTAGCTCTTATATTTGATATTTATTTCTTAATTGATACTATTTTAAAATTTTAAGATAATTAAATTTATTATTGCAAAAAAAATTCTATCTTATTGTTAAGCTAATTATAGAGAAATCATTGAAGACAAACTAGAAAAATAGCATGTTTGTTATATCACACTTTTGATGTTATTTTCTTACTACACTTTTACATTAATGACTCATATTTAAGTAATTGATGATGTATGTAACCATTGAAGGTCTTGCGTTGATAATAATACAATTACTACCATAACTTAATATTATTAGTTGTTTAAGTGTGAGTTGTATTTCCGTTATCATATCTTAGATTGTGTATTTTCAAAATCATGGCTATATATTCTAAATTTTGTGTTCGGCTTGAGTGTCATTTTTATATAATATTTTTTATAAAATAAAATCTTTATAATTAATATTGCCCAAATGGGAGAATATTATACTTTTTACGTGACTACCATTAATTGTAAGTATTTTATTTTTTGATAAAATTAGCTGAATAATGATTCTAGAGATTTTTATTTTTTAAAGTCCAATTATTAAAGTCATCTATTACTTAAGTTTATATATACTTAATGTGTTTGGTAATCAAAGTGTAAACTTATACCTTTTCTGACCCATAATGAAAGGGTCTGATAAGGTTTTATTTATATTAGTTAGGTTCCCTCTCCACTCTTAACTTAATTCAATTATTAGCTTATCCCATTAAAAGTCACACATTTTAGGAAAAGGAGAGGAAGATCTATATCTATGATATTCATTTGAAAACTAGCTTGCCCAAAAGAACAAAATTCACAATAAAAGTACATTTTCACATTAATTTTATTTTATGGTATCTTAAATTCTATATAAGTTTTAATTTAAATTCGTACATATAATTCTTCCCATATTTCATTTTCAAAATTATGATTGTTTTAAGAAAAATTTGATACACCGTATACTTTATAGTAACGCACTTCACACAATTTCAATTTATCAATAAAGCAACAAAAACACTTATATAAAATTATATTGATTTGCAGTATTCTAATTATGTTAGAGAAGTTCAACACACTCCATTAAGGGTGAGGCTACTTATGCTTTTGAGTGGTAAATGGAAATTTAAACATTTTTCTTCACATTTTTTTAAATTTATATTCAACCCCTTAAATTAAAAGATTTTCATGTAAAATTTGATAACTTTTATTTGAGCTCCTTCAATGTTTTTGTCTTAGCTTTGCCCCTACACCTTATTCTTACCTAATGATAGTTTGAACAAATTTTATCACACCATCGACATCATTTGAAAAAATATCTTTTGAAATATTCAATAAATCAAGATAATGCACTAACTAATCCAATGTCTCGTACCACCAAGAACATACTAATTCCTTTATAGGTTTAAACCATAGGAAGAGAATTATTTTTGGGAACAATTAAAATGTATCACTTTTGCCGTATACCACTAAATTTAAAAATTCAGATTTATTGATCTGTATAATATTATATAAGTTAAATGAAATTTAATAATTTTAGATAAATGGTGTGTAGTAAAATAGTGTATCTTAATTTATAGCCTTTTTATACGAGAGTGTTCGCATTAACCTATGAAAGCGCATCAAAGCACAGGCAAATGGTATGAGCTCTTCAATGGTTGTATTTAGGGGTGGCAATTTTTGACACGACACGAGTTAAACAGGTTCGGGTTGGGCTTAATTGGGTTCGGGTCATAAACGGGTCGACCTGTCTGATCCGAATAAATTTCGTTTCGGGTTCGGGTCAACCCGTTTAAGTTACACGGATTATTAAACGGGTCAACCCGACCTGTCAACCCGTTTAACCCATTATATAATATATAAATTTATTAATTATTAATTTATATAAAATAAAAAATTAATATAAACGGGTTTGGGTCGGGTTAAACGGGTTGTGTTACTATTTTATAAGTATATTTTGTATATTCGAGTTATACGGGTCGTGTCGGGTTAACCCGTTTAATAAACGGGTCGTGTTCGAGTCAACCCTTTTATTAAACGGGTCGTGTTAGGGTTGAGCATAAACGAGTTTGGGTTATGTTTAACCCGACTCGTGAACCCGAATTGCCACCCCTAACTGTATTTCAGAAGTCGGGACGAGTCAGGCTAGCTCCTCAACTTGAGTTCAAGCTGCTCTATGCCTCCATTATATGACTTGCACATTGAATGAACTGAGGGATGCCTGCCTTGGGATTGTTCCGCCAGCAACAATTTTATGTTCAAACTAACACTCACTCCCCATTGAGGGTGGGTGGATCACCTATTTGCATATCCAAATTAGGAAAATACAATCCAATTCGAAAAATTCTTGTATTCTCCGATTATAATACATATTCTGATGAATAAGAGTCAAGTATAAAATTTTGTGATGCTTATTGAAATTTAAAAAAAATAAAATTTTAATACAAGTGATCCCATAAGAATGATATGCGGTTAGTAAAATTACAATTAACTTTCATTTAGTAGATGAAAGTGAGGATACATTTTATAATTAAAGTACTTAAGAATTTCTTCTGAAGTTAGGAGTTAAATGTTATTATGCACAAACCTTGACTTGAAAACCATATAATTTTAAACAAGAAGAATTGACGATATACGATTGAGATTAATACATCACGTATCTTCATTACACTTGATTGCCTTCTATCCATAAATAATGACTTATGTATAGCCGGTTTACTTACATTTTTCTTAAAGGATAGTTATATGGAAATTCGACTTTTTAAAAAGTCGATTATTTTTATTGTTGAATTATCTTTAATACATTAAAATTTATGTTCTTATTATAATTCATTTACTTTATACTTTAGGAAGTTGTTTGATTGACAATAACAATATAAAAAGTTATTTTTCAAAAAATAAAAAAAATAAAAGATTTAGTTGATCATTATTTAGTTAATTGGAAAAAAATAGTACTTTTCAAAAAAATTTATTTCTTATAAAGTATGAGAAGTTATTTAACCACTCTACTTAGGTAAATTCTACTTTTTGTGATCTTTATGAATATAAAGATAAAATTATTTTTATTAAATTTAATTAATGATAATTAAAATTTATTTATATGTATTATAATAATATTGAGGGTAGAATAATAATTTTATTAATACTTTCTAAAAAATTTAAACTTAAAAAAATTATTTTTTGAAAAGTGTCATTTACTTAGTATTAACTAAATAATTTTAAATATTTTTTCAAAAAAATTCATATATAAAATTATTTTTTTGGAAAGTTCAATTTTTTGCAGAAACTTACTTGCCTTATGAATCAAATCATTCCTATAATTTAAAAAAATGCAATCTAATAATAAAAATACCAACGTCACAGAAGGTAGAGCTCTCCCATAGAATTACCATTTCCTTAATCTAATCATGGTCGTTTTTGCCACAAACGACCAAATAGTTCATTAGCCGACTACATGACTATAAAAAGCTGGTCCACTGATGGGGACAGGATGAAGTAGAGGAAGAATTTCAGCTCAAGTTCCTTTCAACCAGAAATAATGCTCATTGGTTCAAGTTCATAAATTTGATTAGCAGCCAAAGTATACTATACAAGTCCATGTATTGGGAAAAAAAAGAAAAAGAAGAAGAAGAAGAAGAAGAACTAAATTAGTTTTCCCCAAAGTTCTAATAAAGAAACCAAAAGAGATTAGAGATATCAACAAATCTTCTGGATGTTAAACAAAATGCACAAAGAGGGATGGGGGTGGACACATGCAACGCAAGAAAGTAGGTGATCCATAAAGATTGGAAGCTGAGAAATCATTTTCACAATTTAATAACCAAAACATGATATGCTTTGTCCATTCATTTCTAAAAGATCAATCAAACCACACTGTCCCAAATTTTAACTGCCAATACAACAGATTCTGCAAAAGGTCATACAAGTGCCATACTATTCAGTGCTCAAGAGAATGGAACTTTTTTCTGAAAAACTTGAAGTATTATCATTTCCATATTTTTTCATAAGCATACAACAGAACATAATAGAAAGGTCAGACCCCACTCAAAGTATCTAAACTAGCCCAAAATTCCAAAAATCTTACCTCCTTCCCTATAGTATAATGGACTGAGTTAGTCCATAACTACTTACAACACAAGTATTGAAAAATGTAATTTAAAGATTATCATCTAACCCTCTATAAACAAACTTCAAACATAGGATTTTTGTTCTTTTTAATGAAAAAAGGTGGGGGGCAGTAGCTACCAGGGGATACCTCCATGGAACATTAACGTCCTTGCTGCAGAATGCTTCCCTCGATTTAAAACCTACGAGTTGCAGAAGATGCAAGAACTTGATATGATGTTATCAACAATACTTCCTTTTTCTATCTCTAGCTCCCTACTTTGCCTGTTCCATAGATGAACTGCAAAAGTACGCTTGCGTATCTGGCCAAGCTTCTTGACCAACCATTTTGATTGAGTCTCATCTCTCGGCCCTTCAAAGAGGCTCCGGACTTTTCGCCAATTCACCGGATAAAATGCAGAAGGTGGAAGAACAGTGAAATTGAATTCTGGCCTTCCAGTCACCCTTGAGACCACTCTGGAGACCAGGTAAGGGCCATTGTGACCCCATTTGTTCCCATCAAATGTGAGTGCAAATTCTTGAATGAACTTGTAAAGCAATGGATGCTTCTTATCAAATATCAGTACAGCATTGTTCAGTCTGCTCCAATTCCCAGTTTTTACATCAATAGCCTGTGCTCCAATTGTGTTTCTCAGCTTAGAGAAACTCTTCAAGATTATTACATCTGCATCTATGTATGCACCTCCAAACTTGTACAAAAGAGCAAGCCTAAGCAAATTGGAGAGATTCTGGCCCAAAGAAACTTCACCTGGATTCACATTCCCTTCTCTCAATCTATTAAACCACAATTCAGCATGAGTTTCCTTGAATATATAATCAAAATCAGGTGCAACTGTCATTACTCTGAACCCATTATTCAAAAAGGGCCTCAGGATTTGATTTCCTCCTTCAGAGTCCATTGATTTCGAAACTATCACCAAACAAGCTTTTGGGTGAGACTTGAACAAGCTTTCCACAGCTAAGAACTCTCTGTCACCAAACGATTTCAAAGAAGAAATCCAAGTCATGAAGAATCTGACCTTACAAGAAGACGAAGAAGAAGAATTCCCAGAGAAGAATTTCTCAAGTCTTGTCTGAAACAAAGAAAAACGAGCCTCTGGACGAACACTTCTCAGGCCACGTTTGTGCTTCTTTGCTCGTCTAGAGCTACGAATATGAACTTTCTCAGTGGGAATGGCAGGAAAGTGAGATTTTTGCAGAATGGGCAAGTGGGTCTTCAGAATTTTAGCCGGACCTCCTTCTCTCACTGCAAACAACACAGAAGAAGAGAGCTGAATCGGTTCTCTAGCGTCACGATCCTGCGAGAAAATGTTGGGTTTTGGCTGAGACTTCGTCAAAACAGGGCCGTGAATCCAAAACACAGTAAAACCATTGTAGGCTAAAAGGAAGAGTGTAAGAATAGTGAAGAAGGAAGTGGGCAAGTAGAAGAGTATAGCAAGCACAGATCTTTTCAGGTCCTGAAGCTGGTGACGTAAAAATGTGAACTGAAGCAGTGACGGTTTAATGTTCTCATTCTCACACATTTCTTTGAACTATAAACAGAAGGCGATGATGGTTCAAAAAAGTTTAAAACTTTGAGTTTTGAAGGCACCTTCAGAGAAAGTTGGAGAGCTTATTAATGGCTGAGGCAGTAAAAAATCAAAAAATAAAAGCGGAAATTTAATGACTTTTGTGTTTGGGAACATTGGGAACTAAAAACCGCATATAAAGAAGAGGAGTAGCCGAGTAGGAGACTTAAAGCTTGGTAAGGTGAGAAAGGTGGAGAGAGAAACAGCACAGAGAAGCAGCTTTCTGGCCCTTTTTTGAATCACGTTGGTTGGCTGTCTTACCGTCTTTGCATTTGCTAGAAACCAGATAGAAACTGGTGGGGATAGTTTATTGGCTTAACTGAATTTTTTTTTTTCTTTTTAAGATGTTTTTCCGTCAAGATTTGAGTTAATAAAATGTGATGATTTAATGAAGTTACAGTTGGTGATGAGAATTTTTGAACCTACAAATTTCAAATAGGATTTCAAATATTAATAATAGGGCGCTATGGTTGAACTGAGAAGGAAAGCAAAAAGAATCAACTAAGGAAAACACAACACGGGCAAATAAATAGACTAGCGAACCATCAATTTAATATTTATTTTTACTCAAGATTCTAATTAAATTGCTCATATAATGATCAAATCCAAATTGCTATTATAATAATCAATCACAATAATAATTTCTAATCATAAATTAAATCATAATAATCATTTAATGATAAAAGTAAGTTATTCCATCAAGATAGAAGTATGCCCCTTAATCAATAAGCTCCTAATAGCTTAATATATTTTTAACCTAATTTAGGCTTGCCTATTTATATAATAAAACAAGTTTTAATCAAGTTTTTGATCCGTAAGCTTAGTAATATTATTTACAGTCTAGTTTGTTAGCCTACTAGACTAGTTTGTAATTTTATATATAAAATACAATACACAAATATATATATATATATATATATATATATATATATATATATATATATATATATATATATATATATAGTATTTAGAAGAAAATTTTATATACATCCTAAAAAATGTATTAAAAATTTCTAACACTTCCTTGTTCTTTAAATTTTAGTTCATATTATAATATTTTATTATAATTATTTAAATAACTTATTTATAATTGTTATTATGATATTTATATTTATTTTAAGATTGAATCAAGCTCAAATTGAGTCAAACTTCAAATTTTATAAAGTCTAGCTGATGCAACTTCAAATAAAAATATTAACATTAGTCCAAGTTTAAACAATTTTCTATATTAATTAAATTATGTTTGATTATGTCAAAATTTGACTCAGCTTAACTTAATTTTACTTTTAATATTAATTTTAAAAATATTTATTAATTATTATTAGGCTTATATAAGTTAAGAGACTAACTTAAGCTTAACTTAATTTTACTTTTCATATTAATTTTAAAAATATTTATTAATTATTATTAGGCCTATATAAGTTAAGAGACTAAGTTAGGTCTCAAAAATTTTATATATAAATCAAGTCAAACTATATTTTAAGCCTATTATAGACTTATAGATCAGGCCAAGCAAATTTTTTTAAATACAAGCCTGATCTATTTTAGAAAGAATTTAATTCAACTTAACCTATTTCCATTCCTAATTACTATTAATAATCACATTTAACAATTATAAAACAATAAAGAGTAAAGGAATAAAGATAATCAATTCTAGAATATATTAATAAAATTAGGTCTAATAATCTATATAAATTAAGTATATAAGAATTTTAAGTTGAAAAAAAAAAATAACCACTCATGACTCTTGGAGATAGAGAGAAAAGTTATAATTGTTGTTTTGTGTATTATACTACCGTTAGAGCAACAAAATCCTTAATATTTGCTTTCTAAAGTAAGAAATCCTATTGGTCTAAGTTCAATTAATTCTTAAGATTGCATTGAATTCATTTTTGTTTACTTTGAAAGGTCAGAACTTAAATTACAAATTAAAACTCTAAAACAATTTATTACAATGAAATTATGTGGATTAACATTTAGTTACTGTTTGACCATTAAAACAACATAATTTCATTAACCTATTTCCATTCTTATTATTATTGATAATCACCTTTAACAATTATAAAATAATAAAGAGTAAAGGAATAAAAATAATCAATTTTAGAATATATTAATAAAACTAGGTCTTATAATCTATACAAATTAAGTATATAAGAATTTGGGGCTAAAAAAAAATTAACCACTCATGGCTCTTGGAGGTAGAGAGAAAAGATATAATTGTTGTTTTATGTATTATGCTGCAACAAAACCCTTAATATTTGCTTTCCAGAGTAGGAAATCCTATTGGTCTAAGTTCAATTAATTCTTAAGATTGCATTGAATTCATTTTTGTTTACTTTGAAAAATCAGAACTTAAATTACAAATTAAAACTATAAAACAATTTTTTATAATGAAATTATGTGGGTCAACATTTAGTTACTATTTGACCATTAAAACAACATAATTTCATTAACCTATTTCCATTCCTATTACTATTAATAATCACATTTAACAATTATAAAACAATAAAGAGTAAAGGAATAAAGATAATCAATTCTAGAATATATTAATAAAATTAGATCTTATATAAATTAAGTATATAAGAATTTTGAGCTGAAAAAAAAAAATCACTCACGGCTGTTAGAGATAGAGAGAAAAGATATGATGGTTGTTTTGTGTATTATGCTACTGTTAGAGCAACAAAACCCTTAATATTTGCTTTCTAGAGTAGGAAATCCTATTGGTCTAAGCTCAATTAATTCTTAAGATTGCGTTGAATTCATTTTTGTTTGCTTTGAAAGCTTAGAACTTAAATTACAAATTAAAGCTCTAAAACAATTTATTACAATAAAATTATGTGAGTTAACTTTTAATTACTGTTTAACCACTAAAATAACATAATTTCATTAATCTCAAGGTACAAAAGTTGTTGGGTTGAACTTATGTTAACTTGACTTTAATTTGAACTAATTGACATGTAACACTATATTATTTTTTCAACTAAATTTGAAACCCCCAATGATTGAATTGAATTTTGTCTTCAACAAGAAATTCTATAAAGATACTTTTTAATATTTTAATAATATAAAGATCATCTACGTCTTTCATAACCTAGGTTATAACTAAAAATTTAAAAGAGCATCAAAATTCAATATTGAGCAAATGACTCAATTTTATTCTAAAATTATATATGATCCAATCATAAAACAAAGTCAGTTTTAATAAATTAACTACATGTAATATGAAATAAATATAAAAAAATAAATATGAAAATGTTTTACATATAGCTCCTCTTCAAATGTAGCGAATTCAAATGCCATAGCCAATTAGCTATTTACCACCTAAAAGCGATATGATCATTTCCCTCAAATAATATTCAGATACTTGTGTGTAGTTTTATTCTCTAATTTATAATGCTGATTGGGGTCTGTGGCATCAACATTCTTCACCATCAAAGATTTTGACTTACCAATACTAACTCCTACAAAGCAACCAACAGTTAACTCCCTGGTTTATCCATTGACAATAAATCTTTTTCGCCGAGAAGATGATTTTCTTCCTTCAAAGTGAAGTCAAAGGTTAACATGCCCGATGCACTTGACAAAAGAGTGAAAAGGATAGAAAACACTCACGTGTGCAGTACACATAATCCTTTGGTTTAACTAAGTTCTAACAGTTTCTCTCTAATCCAAAAGTGTTAAATTCTAAAGATTAGGGGTAATGTGACATTGTGTTAAACTTTTAGGGGTAAAATGCATTCTCCCCACCAGTGGCCGGTCATCGAGATTTCTGTACCGGCTAGCGTTTACTCACGATCACGAAGCAACTCTTCCTCCTTACAGAGAAAAATGGACCAAATCCAGCACAACTTCATCCAAGTAGGAGGCCTAAAGCTTCACGTAGCCGAAATCGGAACTGGTCAGAATCCACTGCCCACCACTCCACTTTATTTCACCACCCCTGATTAATCGGACAACCTTGTTTTCGTCTTGTAGGGCCCAACGTTGTCGTGTTCCTGCATGGCTTCCCGGAGATATGGTACTCTTGGCGCCATCAGATGATCGCTCTCGCCAACGCTGGTTTCAGAGCTATAGCGCCTGACTACAGAGGCTACGGCCTCTCCGACCCGCCGCCCGAGCCCGAAAATGCCACTTTCGCTGATCTTCTCAGCGACCTTCTCGGAATTCTGGATGTACTTGGTCTTTCTAAGGTACTATACTTTCGTCAATTTTCTCCTTGCTTCACGAGAAAATCCATAAAAATGATATGTGAGAAGTTTAATCATGTATAGTAAGCAATTAGCTGTACATAAGAGTAATTTAGTGCCAGTTTCATGTAAATTTTCTTTGATTTTCTCGGGAACCAAGCGCCGAGTTGTGAAATATCGAATAAACAAAAGGTGGTAACTGAGGTGGCAAAATGCCCAATAAGCATGCACATAATTGCACAAAGATTCCCTTTTATTTAACTCGGGTCACAAACTGTATTTGATTCCCTCTGGCTTTTGCTTACGTTGGCGAGGTAATGTGCACTATAGAGTGTCTTTTTTACTTTCCATGAATAGTACGAGGAAAGTGCTACTTGTACGACCATTGTTCACGACTTCAATGATTGCACACCTGATGAGTATGAATGAAATTGATTTCTCTGTTTTCAAGCATGTGAAATCTGTTTGATTCCGATTATTCTTTATGTGCAAATATAAATGATATTGTGAATGGCCACATTTGAAGTAACACTGCCGTGATGTGTTGGATTTTAAACTGATAGTCCAATTAGATGATTAATAGGTTATATTAATTTTCTAATGTCCATAAGACGCGTTGAAAAAGCAAATATCCAGCATGAATTGAAATGCCTCCCTTGTAAGTTGTAATGGTAGTCCAATTAAGTGATTAATCTCTCACATTATTTATTCTTTCTGCCTAACAATGTAAATAGGTTTTCCTTGTTGCAAAAGATTTTGGAGCCCGGCCTGCATATTTATTTGCCATCCTACACCCAGAGAGGGTTCTGGGAGTTGTCACATTGGGAGTGCCATATGTGCCTCCTGGCCCCTCTATGTACCACCGCTACCTTCCTGAAGGCTTCTACATTCTGAGATGGCAGGTGAGCTCAAAATTACTTTTGAGTTTCAATGGTAATCACTGGTAGTATGCATGTAAATTTCTTCTGTCTCTTTCAGGAACCAGGAAGGGCAGAGGCTGATTTTGGACGCCTGGATGCAAAAACAGTTGTTCGAAACGTTTACATCCTCTTCTCTAGAAGTGAGATACCAATAGCTCAGGAAAACCAGGAGATCATGGACTTAGTGGAGCCATCAACTCCTCTTCCTCCTTGGTTCACTGAGAATGATCTTGCAGCATATGGAGAATTGTATGAGAAATCTGGGTTTCGGACTGCGCTAAAGGTTCCATACAGGTAATGCTGTTTATTACGCTACTGAAAGCTGGCTTGGTAGGTGATGTGCCCTTCCTTTGTGGTGAAGCGACTTATAACTTTCTTTTCAAAAAATTAAAAATAAAAACAAAGATTCTTCTGTCTGTATTTAGCATCAAATATTTGTGCTACTTGATAATTACATCTTGAATGATTAGGTCACTGTGCTGTCCTCCCTAGAACTTCTATTGTCATTACACTTCTCTCGAGGTATAAAAATGGTATTCTTGCGAAGTATTGTATTACTTTGTCCCATTGTGGAGTATGATGGGAAATTATCAATTTCTTCATGTTAGCTTTCTTCTATTACCCTTTTTTAGTAAACTTTGTCAGTCAAGCTACTTCGTAACCAAAATCAAAAGCTCTATCTTCTGTGCTGTAGGGGAAAAAAAATTTAGTGCTACTCACTCACAAATTTTGACAAATGTATTAAGGAAAACTCTATAATATGCTGTTTAAGTGGTATATTGATATATCATTAGATCTTATCATTGATATATCATCCTAAAATGTATAAAATTTGACTTTTGAAAAAAGTACATTTAATATGCGATTAGATCTAATAGTTGTACCGACACACTATTTAGTTAATGGTACACCATAGTGTCTTCCATATATTAATTTTCTTTTAAAAATCAGTTGCCAGATATATCTCAATGTATTTTGGGAAATAGAAATCAAATTTGATTCTAAAAATTGGAAAATTAATACACTTACCCAAAAAAAAAATGCATAAAAGTAGCACGGTGCTTTCAATGTTAGTGTAACACTAGAAATTTTTCTGTGCACTAGGTGAATCATTCTGACTGATGTGGGATTGTTTTGCATTTATAGGTCAGTTGGTGAAGTCTTCAACTTAAAAGATCCAACAGCTAAAGTTCCTGCGCTTCTAGTTGTGGGTGGCAAGGATTATTTTCTTAAATTTCCGGGGGTTGAAGATTTGATAGGAAGTGGAAAGGTCAAAGAGTTCACCCCAAATTTAGAGATCACACACATCCCAGAGGGAAGCCATTTTGTTCAGGAGCAATTTCCTGAACAGGTGAATCAGCTGATCCTCTACTTCATGCGTAAGCACATCTGATTGATATTCTGTGGGAAAAGTAAAACACATCTGATTGATATTCTGTGGGAAAAGTAAGTCATCAAATGATATTGTGAAAGTAAGACGCGAGTGCTGATGTATGTGGAGAGTCGTGTGTGAGATGGATAACCTAGCTGCTAAGCATACGTGCTGGTAATAATTCTTACGTTTGAGCCTTTGATTTGTAATAATGTTTGTACTGCTAAAACAATATAATAGGACAGGGATGCAGCCTGTCTGAGTGCCATTTATTTCCGAATTTCCTCCTGTGTCCAACAAGAGATTTTAAAATTAATGGTTTTGTTTGGTAGTTAATTAGAGACAGACATTTAGAAAAAAAAAAGCAAAGCAAATTACACCTACCCCCCTAGAAATTTTGTATGCTTTTCATTTTTAAAAATATAAATTGACCACCTCTCTTTTCACAAAAACCCACCCCACTTTGCCTCTTATTTAAACTACTAAATATTTCTAAAAATATGATAAGTGTGAATATAATTAATTTAAACCTAAAAAATGTGAATGGAATTTGTCCAAAAATGTTTGGCAGGAAATAACGAAGAGTCCCCAATGTCACTTTAGACAAACTTGAAAATCACAAAGACATTGAAAATAAATATTATATTTGGTGTTCTTCAGATCTCTGCCTGTAATTCAAATAGCAAGAAACAAGGATCTCATACAACAAAAATGAATGAATAGAAAAAAATTTCCACTATTGATTACACAGAAACTGATCTAGAACACATCACAATAGCTACTATCGGTGTTTGGTATACAATCATCTAAGCATCACCAGCTTGGTGAAGTAAAAGAAAACTATGTAAACAAGCAAAAATGGTAACTAGAAACCATAAGGGTTTTGAATGCGTAACACTGGTCAGCAGTTGAATGAACTGAGCTGCAACAATTCCATTTCCTTCAGCATCATGAGTAGCAAACATTAAGTAGGCTGTACAGTATTCGATTTGTTGATCTATCACCGAATTCTACATGATTCAATGACTTCACTAACAGCTTTGTGAGTCTCTGGCGAAATCATGTTCAGTGACAAATGAAATTCCTGGATGCAAAACGAAGAATAAAAGTTGATAGCGAAGTAGTGAAGAAAGACATAAAAATTCGCAAATATGATATTTGCAACATTGAAAGCTACATACCACAAATCTGTCCAGCACAGGTACAAGGATTGCCAGGTTGTGTTCTGGAAGATTGTCAGCAATTGATTCGCGTATACTCTTGCTGTAACCATACAAAAAGATTGGCATCAGCATATGCAAGGAGAAAAAATTTTCAACCTGGAGAACTGGAAATAGATAAGAAAGACAACCTTTCAGTAGAAAGAAAGGCCAAAAGCAAAGCTGAATAAGCTTCCACTATCATTTTCTCAGCTTCTTTTTCACCTTGTAGAACAGCTGCCTCATCATTCTGCATGATAAGATACAATATCCAAGGTATACATCAAACACCAAATTTATCTAATTTTCCCCAAGATGAGTTAAGTTACGTCAAATTGTATTGATTCTACTCTCTTGGTAGAAAAAAATCATTACTTAATATTTGGCTCACCCTCCAACCTGTGTGTGTCAGTTTGTCGTCAACTTCACATCATATATGACAGTTCAATCAAGTTAAGCAGGGGTTCAATATTTCCTTCTTCATGTAATGCAGCTAACAGAAAGGAAGCAGAACATGGTACAGTAAACCAAAACAGAAATTTTAATATCACTAGAATCATCTCACCTAATACAACTTTTGCTAAAATACTTACTGTTGTTGCAATCTTCAATTAATAAAGCGGTGCAACATCAGATTCTTGAAGTAGTTTTAAGTTATGCAGTTGCAATTGGTTTTAAAAAATGATAATTTGTACTATACTAAGGTAGCATGACTCTTTCATGCTTTAGGACACGCAAGTCCATATCAAATTCAGAACATGCTACCTACCAGTGACAGATGTTTATCATCCCCAGCTCCCTCACGTTCACCTTGGTTGGCCAAGAAAATGGAGCATAATAGTTGAATAACATCCCTCTGAACCTTCCGTTCCAAGCCATCTGATGTAGGCAGCAAAACACTGGCTGTTGCAAGCCGTGATCTGTGGAAAACCAGTAACAAACCCTGAATGAGAAAACTATGACCATCTTGATATATGTAAATACTCGGAATAGTAACAGCCTACTAGCCACTTCAGAAACTGCTTAAGTTTAACATACCTGTTGTGACCATCCTTCTCAACCAGATTCACAAGCAAACCCAGAATAGCAACTAGAAAATCTAGCTCGTGATCTGTCAGATGATTATTATGTTGATAGTCAATTTCACTTCTTGAAGCAGTCTCCTTTGTCTGAGCAAGGGAAAATGATGCAGAGTTAAAAGAAGGGAAATGGCAGGCAATTAATGAAGACATAGTCTCGAGTCCTCCATAGGTAGCAATTTGCCGACAGCCCTCGGGATTGTCATTAGTCAAATTCATTAGCACCTGCAAAGAGGGAACATAAATGAGTCATAAGATAATGATCAGTGTTTTATTCATTTATTTATTGTTAGAAAGAAAATTTTATAGAAAGTAGAAAGAATACAATAGCGGAGTATAAGGAATCCTCAAAGATTATTACAAAATTCCTGCCCAATTTCTGCTAGGAAACACTCATAGGAGTTCAAAGGAAAAAATAAATAAATAAATGCCCTAGCTCTAAAAATTACATCTCAAGCTATTTCTATAGACCATGTGCATAATATAACAGTAACTTGGGTGGATAAAACTTAAACCCTAAGTTTTACTCTATTTTTTAAATATTATCAGCAGAATGCATGATGTCATATAATATATAGAAAGGTCACAGACTAGGTCAGAGAAAATACCTTGACAGAAGTAAGAAGGCAATCAGAGAGAAGATTGTAACCTTCTTCATTGCCAGTGACAGAAGTGGAACAATTAATGTCACCATTACTTGATTCTTGTTGACTCTCATTTGTCTGAGATTGATACCTATCTTCAAAATTCCTATTTCTTAACCCACACTTTTTTGATGGAGATTTTTTTTTAGTCCTAGACATTAGGTCCCACTTAGTGGGTTCATAATCATCTTCATCAAATGCAAATGGATCTGGACTATCATCTAGAATTACAACTGGGGCGCTCCCACTAAAGTGGACATTCTTTTTAGAACAATTAGATGCTGTCGATGTTTTCGAATCCAAACTCCTTGATGCACCACTACAAGAGCTAGATATGGAGGAACTAGCTCTCATCTTTAGAGAAAAAGTATCAGATGTTGAAGTGCTTGGAATTTCAGAAAAGGACACTGAACTTTCCATTCTAGAACGTCTCAACCGCTGGCTACTTTGAGATACATTAGAACTCTTGTCAGCAGAAGCTCTCTGCATATTAAAAGACCTTGTGGAGGAATTGATGGATAAAGCCTCGTTTCCTGAAAATTTGAGTAAAGGATCTCTCTCAAAATCTATAGAGTGGATTTGAAAACAGAAACAATTAAAAAGCTTGCTGCCACCAATTAATTTAACCAAAAAAAAGATGCAGAGTCCTTGTCAAAGCTAGTATAATATTTACACCATAAAACACAAGCAGAGGCATAACCAAAAAGTATAAATTGATGACAATAAGTCTCAAGGCCAAAAATTGTGAAAGCACTCCAGAATTTCAGCCACACAACACATTAGAGAAAAATTAATAACATCTGAAACAGGGGTAACTACCCTCAATATTTGTTCAAAAGGTTAATTAAAATCACAGAAAGATGCAAAATTTACACCCTCATATGAAGCAAGAACAATTTGAACACAGACCGTCTTCCAAAAGAAGAGGGTAATTCAAAACCTCAAGTATCCTTAACTAAGTTTCAGCAAAGAATTCCAAAGTATAGCTACACTCTGAAAACAATTGGTGTTTCAGACCAGCCAATATAAGCAGTTACCTTTGTTGTAGGTGATTAGATCCAACTCAGAACCATCACCAGCCATTGCGAAAGGGTCTTCAGACATGTTATCACTAGATGTGGCCAAAGCACTCCGCCGTAGATATAGATCTGTGATAGAAGAGAGTTTTTTTTTTGGGAGGGAAAGTAAGGCAGGAAGAGCGATGTCAGGAATACAAAAGCAATTAACATGATCACTAATAAGCTATGCATGAAAAATAAGGAACAGAAACAAGACAAAGTGAAAAAAGGGGAGGAGCTACCCCTTATGTGATCATTACCTGAGAGAATTTTAATGACACCTATGATCAGCTCTGTAAAAGATATTGGGTTTGCCAGAGGACTCAACTTCCTTTTCATTCCAAGCAAATGACTCTATTATGAAAAATGTGAATTTGAAAATCTATAAATTAATGAGATCACCCAGCTAAAAACAACAAAACTTGAAATATGCTTTGCAGAGAAGAAAGTTACACCAACAAAATTTACAAAAATAAAATGTCTGATTCCAAATAAACGAGGTTCTAACACGCAAAGTACACATGGGGTTGCTGTGTCACACCTGATTGTCTTGACTTAGGAATGTAGCATTTTCCATGATTTTCAGACATTTGAGTAGTAGTGTTAGGCCCTTCAGCTGCTTGTCATTTCTCAGCTCCTTGGAAGACAGAGAACTATCTTCCATCCAACCCTAAGTGATAAATTCATGGTTTTAAAACAATCATTGCCCAGAATTATAAGTTAAAGTCACATTACATTTGCTAAAGATACCATTCGCATGTCAAGCAGTTAGATATAAATACCCACCTCATCACTTGCTCTAATCTAGTGAACAAAACTTATCAAACCAAGACTTCTCTCTATCAAACCAACACGACATCTAAGTTACAATTAATGCAACCAAAACAGTCAACACCAGTTGCTCCTGCTCTCTCTTTCATATTAGCGCCCCCCCCCCCCCACACACACAAAAAATAAAATAAAATAAAATAAAAATACACTACATCTAAGTTACAACTGGTGCAACCAAAATAGAGCCCAGCATGCAACAACATGAAAAATTGACGCCACGTGCCACAATTTCTCAATATATGATCTAATGAAGCAAATCAAAGGAATGATGTGCATGAAAAAAAAAAAATACAGCAAGAAATAGCAAAAACAGAAAGAACCCTACTCTGACTTTTTTTTTTTTTAATTCCAATTATTTCATCGTCAAATTTCAAACAATGAAGCACACATAAAATTTAACAAACATACAAGTTCACACCTCCATATCTGAATGACAATTCAAGGTGACTTCGAATATAGCATCAAGCCCTCCATGCTCCCTCAACTTTTCCTTAAAATTTCCTCCAGCCTTCCGTACAGCACCGGTGGTCTCTGAATTAAAAATGGAACACCACCTATGACTAACAAGCATAAATATAACCATGTACAAAAAACTAAAGCAAATTGATTAATTCCTTAATGGAATAGATAGAGCTTCCAAAGAACATCAAGATTATAACACCTGTAGAGGTCAGTGCCTGATCACAAGCGTCCTAAAACTACATCATTGATTGCAGCAAAATATTAGCTTGAAGAGTGAGAGATCACCACAGAAATCATGATTTATAAGAAAACCTACAAATCTTGCTTGATTTTAGACGGAGATTCATGTATTTAAGGAAACTGTAACAAAACAATATTTTTATCATCATTGAAATATTCTACCTACACTAACTAGCTGAATTTGGCCAAACAAGTACCTATGAATGGAGAACTAATTCATTTCATTTGTATTTCAATATTATGTCAGCTCCTACAGACACTGAGACAACTAAAGTAACATTAAAAACGGAACTTGAGCATTTTTTGGAATCAGGTACATAAGAGGAGATAAGAATAGCTATCAGCTGTAACATAGAATGCAGAAGTACTCTTTGCATTACCATCAAGAGAAATTGCAGATAAGCAAGCCTTCTCCATAGTGAGCAATGCTAACCATTTTGGGCATAACTCAGGCCTCTCCATACCATGGTCATTTTGTGGGGTGGGTTTTAGTTCTTTACAGTTAACTAGAATTTCTTGAACTCTAGAAACAACTGCTACAGAACTGGAGTCCAATCTTCCAGCTGTATTTCTTGAGGTGTCAGCATTCTTACCCAGTGCTAGAAGTTTAGAGCCAAATTTTGATGCTTTATCCGCATTAGCTGTCGATACAATTGGTCTTAACAACTTGATTAAAAAACGCACACAACCAGGTGATTCAATGAGGTGATCATCCTGACCCTGAAATAAGGTATAGCCAGTAAACACAGATGAATCATGTGAATCAAGTGGAGTGACAAACTACAAAGTCAGAACTAAGCATGGCGAAATATGCGGCAGAACAATAATATCACTTTTTATTTTCTCACTCCTGTGATTATTGGTTCAATAACTTTCTCTTTCCTCACTCTCCTCAATTATAACACCACCTTTGACTTTTGTATTGAGCCATTGGTTCATGCATGTCTAACGTGGTGCACACTCTGCACACAATAATTTATGCCAATGAATCCCAATGCATGGAGCAAAGGAAGAAATTATGATGTTCAGAAAGGACTGGAAATAAAGCCTTGGCGTGCACTTAGACAGTTCCCATAAGCTTTCCGCAAAAAGGAAGACAAACAAAAGAGCAAGTAGATAAACCCCCCCCCGGGGGGGGGGGGGGGTGGAATTAGTGAAAGACTGTGATATGTATAATTTAAAAAAAAAATTCAAAATGATACATAGAAATTAAAAAATGACAATGAAGCAAAGCATGGAGTTTGATGCATGGGGAACCAAACCAACAAAGTAAGAATGGGATAAGTTAAACACCAAGAAATAAGCACAACAAGACTAAAATGATTAGAAATCGGTCATACACCAAACCAATAAAGCTGGACTTCGGGGTAATTTACTGAATAAAAAAGACAACAAAGCAAAACCTTGTTAATGAGAAAGTCAATCACCACTATTAGGAAATAGTCCTAAATGTATAGGGACAGCTTGATGCACAAAGCTCCCCCTATGCGTGGGGTTCATAGAGGGTCAGACCACTTTGGATCTATTGTACGCAGCCTTACCCTGCATTTTGCAAGAGGCTTTTTCCACTATTCAAATCCATGACCTCCAGGTCACATGGCAACAACTCTACCATTGTGCCAAAACTCTCCCTCAATTTGTCCTAAACATATGATCTAACAAAAAGGATAAAGCTAAGTTGCTAAATAATATTAATGAACTAATTATTAGTATGAAATATAAGCACAGCCTTGTCGTAAAACACACTTAGCATGATCTTGCAGCTTAAAAACGCAAAACTAAAACAGGAAAATGCATCTAATGATTATATGTAAATATTTTATCACCCAAATCTACTTTCATAATTCACAAATAAGTTCAATGGTCAATCACAAAGATAATATTTCAGAACTTACATCACTGGTCAAAATGTAGAAAAGAGTTGCTGCTGCAAGGTTGCTTGGAAAGTCGTCAAGACTGAGGCCTAAAATAGCATCAACTATTGTCTTTGCCATCCTAGAAATAAGATACACGGGGATTTATCAGCTAAAAATTCTCATGCAAGTATATTTTGTTTAAGAAAGCAATGCTTATTCACGCACATTAAACAATTCCATTAAAAATGCCTACGAGAAAGATATCACCACCTTACTCATCTCAGGGATTGGCAATAGCTTCAATCACAGAACAGGTGAAAGAGGAAGAAGTGCAAGATAATTTTGATGATCTAAAGCAATACAGTGCACTGTCACTTTATTCTTTCTTATATTAATATACAATCAATTGGCAAGTTCAATTCACCACAAACAGAAGTAAAAGTGCACCAGAAATGATTTAGAGTCAGTGATGAAACTATTGAATTCTGAATCTTAAAATGGAAATACTTCAGAAATTTCTTCAAGTAAAAAAAGACAAAGGTAATCTTTCAAAATTGTCAAGGATCTAAGTTCACCTTCAACTGGCATTTTTATTTGGAAATTAACTAGAGATCTCGAATTTGAATTCCAACTTAATATGGAAATGCTTTTACCAATCTCACTAATTAAACAACATACTAACGCATCCTTTCTCTTTTCCTTTCTGTATTTAACACAAAGACAAATATTCCAATCAGCAACGAAATTTGAAGTTAAACACATACACTATCGCCTTCTAGAGCTATGAAAAAAAAAATCCAATAAATTCAAAATTCAAATTCATCAATCGAACATCAGCTGACCCTAATCCCAAATTCAAGATTTTAAATTCACTTGAAAAAGAGACCCTACACCAGAACTTCAAAAATCTTAATCCTTTACCCCACACACACATCTCGAAGATACCAATCTCAGATTCAAAACCCCCCCGAAAAATTTTCCATACCAACCCACGTACCCTTGAGCCCGAAGAAGCCGCCGCTGCTGCGCCGTGGCACATATGGACAACAAAGAGACCAAACTCGCCCTTCTGATCCGAACGGGTTGGCCTTTCCTGAGCCCATCGAGTGCAAAATTGACCTCATCGACATGCTCCATCATCTCCCCGAACTCCTGCGCCTCCATCAAAGTCGAAGTAGCCGGAATCGACAACCCACAATTCCTAGGCAACTCCGAAGAATCCCTCTTTCCAGCAACTCTGGCTCTCTTTGAATTCCTGGAAACGACGCCGTTGCAGGGTTCGTCAAAAGGGTTCACTGTTTCGGGCAAGATCGAATTTGAATAGTTGTAAGGGTCAGAATCAAACGAAGCCCAATGCGAGGAAGAGTCTTGAGACGAAAATGCGAAGCCGCAGAAGGGGTCTTGGGAACTTTCCTGGGAGAGAGAGTTCTGACCAACGTCGTCGTCTAACGAGTCGGTGTAGGTCCCAGAAATTGGTCTGCTGCGGCGACCGTATGTTCTAACGATCATGTTTGGTCCGTGGATTGGCTGCGAAGAAGATGCAATCTTTGTTATTTCCAAGGGGACAGATTGGGCATTTTGAGAAAAGAGGAGGGCTTTCTGGGAAAAAGAGGTTGAGAATTGAATTTGAAGGTGGCTCTACGAGGAACGAAGAACGAGGATTCTTCAAGTGAAGAGTGCAGAGGATGAAGACGATGAATGAGGATTGGCTCTGCGTTGATTTTTGGATTAATGTTGATTTATTTATTTCATTTTGAAGGGTTCGTTTGTCTGAGAATTTCTGTGCGATATTTGAATGCCAGGGCCAGAGCCACCAGTTTGCTTTCATCTGTGTGAAAGATTTTATGTGTACTAAATTATAATTAATAATTGAAAAAAGAATAATATATCATTAAACGAACGAGAGATTAATTAATATGTTAATTCCTAATGAAAAATAGTATAATAATTATCTTCGCTTAGGGCAATCAAGTCTTTTTCTCCATGTTTTATAACTCCAACTACTAAATGAGGTTAATTTGGTCATTTCGGTATTTTGGGTGAAAGAAAAAAATTGGAAAACACAAAAATAAATTTGAGTACATTGATAATATTGTCTTTTTGTGCATAGAATTTCCCCCTTTTTTTTTATGTACGTGCACAAGTCTCACGCTGGAAAAATTCTTGAATAGCTTCCTTCTGTATTACACATGTAAAATGGGATGAGATATAGCGGATCAAGCTCGCGTGAATAAAAAAATTGGGTGAATTCGCATTGGATTGGGGATAGTTGGTGGGTAGCTTAAATTATTACTTTTTAATAATAAAAATTAAATTATCAGATGTATAAATATAAAATTAAAAATTAAAATTTGAATGTAATTTAAAATATAAAATTTTGAAAAAATATTAAATTAGATTAAAATAAAATATTTATTTTTTATAAATTATAATTTATCAATTAATTTTTTATTTTATATAATAAATTAGTTAAATAAAATTAAAAAATATATTAAACTATTAAATATTAAATTGAGTTGGATTAAAAACTTCTAAATACTTAAAAATTATATAAAAAAAAAGTTCACAAGCAAGTCTATAACTACAAGACTTTACCTATATAAACCTGCACGAAAAATGAATTTTAGATTAGATGTTCATATCCATAAAATTTACAAGTTTGGAATCAATTTTATATGTATAAGAAATATTATTATTAAATTATTTAAATTTAAATTTATTTTATTATTAATATAAATTAATTTTATAATATTATTTATTTATATATTATTATATTAATAAAAAATATTAAAATTTTTTATCATTCTTGAAAATTATTAATTATTATAATTTTTTTAATAATACTTCTCCATCTAATTTCATATTAGTAATGGCCCCGACGTGAAAAAAGCGCATCCGTCGATGGAAAGCCCAACAAAGTAACGGGGTTAAGATCAACAGCCACCTGTTAAAATTTTCCTCTGCCCACGTTTGTCTAATCTGCCTACCCACTTTGTAAGCTGTAGCTCCCTTTGCTTTTTTGGAATATTCATTATACCAAAATATAATTTTTTATCCATTAATAAAAAGAATATTATATGTATACATATAATAACTAAAAATTTATGATAATAAAAAATATTTTTTAAAAAAATATTTTTTTAAAAAAATATTTTTTATTAAATTTATTGTATTTAATATTAAAAATATAAAATACTTCTATTATTTCAATATTTTATAATTATATTTTTATTAAAAATATTTTCTATTAAAATAAATTGATAAAATTTAAATTAATATATTTTCTCTAACTTTTAATATAATAATAGCAAAATAGTTAATGTAACTTACGTCGCTTTCTCATCTATGAACACAAAAGGCAAAAATTTCCCGAGCCGTGTTACTCTGAAAATATTTTCACTAGACTGTAGATATATGAAATGGGTCCAGCCTGGGCTCGGATATTTACTAACCAACCCGAGTAAGGCTGGATTTTAAACTGGCGGGAAAAAAAAGGGGGTCTAGGACTACAAGTAGGTCAAGCCGCCTATTAGAAACTTATGATTCCGACTTAATTTAAATTTAATTCAATTTAATTTATTTAATTAAATGAATTACATTAAAGTTAATATAGAATTTTTTTAATTAAATAGGTCAGGTTTTTTTATTTTAAGCTTAACCTACAAATTTATTGAGCTGGTTTATTTAACATTTTTTTATTTAAATTTATTTATTATAAAGACAATAACATATAAATTTTTTTTTTAAGTTCATTATATAGATTAAATATTTTAAATATTTTTTGTATAATTTATGATGAACTAATTTATCTTTATTGTTAATCTTTAATGTTATGATAACTTAATATTAATTTACTTTTAATTAAATATTAAATATTTAAATTAATAATTTTGTGTTACAAGTGTATAGATTTATTTCTTTGTTAATTAATTCTTATATAAAAATTTTGTATTAATTTTACTATTATTAGATATATTTTAAGAATATATTGATACAAGCTTACATAAGTTATTGGTTTATTTAAGATTTTTTTATAATAAGCTTTTTAAGTTTTAAATTATTGGCCTATTTAAAAGCTTCTATTTAAAATAAGCTTTTAAATAAATTAGCAGGTTAGGCTCAAGTCTGAAATAAAATCTTATATAAGCCAATAAGTCATGTTCGGATCAATGTAATATATGCCTGACTTATTTAAGGCAAAATCTAATTCGATCCAATACATTTGCACTCCTAATCCAGACCAACCCACATTATCGATTTCATCTGTTTTATTTAAAAAATTGACATTAGAAAAAATAATGAGTTTAGGAGACGTTGATGACTGAATTAATTTGCAAGGTTCGGTACAGTTTAGGGAATATTTTTCGTATTTTTAAAAATATTTGAAAGGAACGTCAACTTTTTGTAGTAAGTTAAAATTAAAAATAATTATTCAAAAAATCCACGTTTCAATCGAATATTTATCCAAATATTCCTATAGAGTGAACGAGCATCCTACTTTTTTATAACATGTAAATGTTTTGAATATAAAAGGACTATCTTATGAATTCTTCTACTTTGTGATATTTCCTGACCAGATCGTTAGGATTCCTATCAAATTTTTCATACATAATTATATAGAATTTAATAGTTCAAGTCTAAGTTGTTTATATTTAAAAAAAAAAAAAGTTACCATTCAAAAAGTTCAATTACTTTCATCTTTATTATTATTTAAGTAAAAAATAAAATTTTTATATAAAAATGCACATTTAAATAAATAATAAAATATTAAAATATATAAAAATTTAATTATATTAAATTAAGTACTTTTACATAAAAATAATTAAATATAATTATTTTTTATAATATATAATTATATTAATAAAAATAAATTTATATAATCAAGGTAGACAAGGCTAATTCATTTTATAATATTATGTCTTGATAAAAACAATAATAAATATTCAAACTATAAAAAAATACTTTAAATCCTATATTTTATCAGGCCAACCATCTTTACTGTGATCATTTCAACTTATCATTATTTATTATAATTAATTACTATTCATCATTATTTTACTATTATTAATTACCATTTACTTCAATTCATAACTATCAATTACTGTTAAATATACCATTATCTCTAATTATCATTCACTACTATCAATCAAACATATATAAAACATGTGTGAGATTGCGAAGTTCCATACATTTAAATGGAAAATAAGTAGATATGTATATGAATAAAATATTAACAATATAAATGATATATGTTTTTTTAACATTTATAATTAGATGATCAAATTACAAATAAATGTAAGAATTTAAATTTTAATCTTGCATAAAATCTAAGGTACCAAATAATAAAATAAGTATGAAAGTGTACCTTTTATTGTAGTAAATTCTTTATTATAAATTTAATTATTTTGAATAAGATAATATTTAGATGAATATCATAGGTGTAGATCTTTTTCTCTTTTTCCCAGAGTGTGCGGCTCTCAATGTAACAAACCAATAATTGAATTAGATTAAGAGTGAAAAGGAGATTTAGTCAATATAAATAAAATTTTATTAGACCCTCCCATTATAGGTCAAGAAAGGTATATGCCTATACTTTAATTACTAAACATATTAATCTAAAATTAAGTATTTATAAGCCTAAATAATAGATCATTTTCATAAATGAGGTTTCAAAAAATAAAAAAAAATTAGATTATTATTTAGTTAGTTTTATCAAAAATAAAATACTTATAATTAACAGTAATTCACATAAAAATACTAATATTCTCTCACTTAAGCAACATTAATTATAAAGAGTTAATTTTAAAATATTTTATATAAAAATAATTTTCAAACTAAATACGAAAATTTGAATATGTGGCCATAATTTTGAAAACACATCATCCAAAATATGATACTTGAAATACGACTTATACTTAAACAACCAATAATATTGAATTGTGATGGCAATTACATTATTATTAACAAAAGACCTTCCATGTTCACATATATTATCAACTAGTTAAATAGGAGTCATTAATGTGAAAGTATAGTAAGAAAAATAGGATTAAAAATATAATATAACAAAACATGTTATTTTTCAAGTCAGTCCTTAATGATTTCTTTATAACAAACTTAATAATAAGATAAAGAAATCTTTTGGCAACAATAAATTTAATTATCTCAAAATAATATCAATTAAAAGATAAATATCAAACATAGAAACTAGCGACTAACACTGAATCCTAATCCTTCTAAATTTGTTAGTTAGAATGTCTCTAAATTTCAAAATGATATGATAAATATATAATTAAGAAAATAATGATTGATACCAAATCTTAATCTTAATAAATCTATTGTTAGAATGTTTTAAAATTTAAAAATTATGTCAACTAAGAGACAAATATATATATTAGGAATTAATCAATAAATAACAAATCTTAATCTTAATAAGGTATCATATAAAATAATATATTAAACTTGATACCTAACTTTTATGAAGGCAATTTTCATTATTCCAATATGGTGTGCATAAAAATCATATATACAAGTTCAAGAGCTAATGATTGATATTAAATCTTAGTACTTATAATTTTAATAATTATTATATTTCACAATATAAAGATACATGTATTAATAAAGAATTCATAAATGGTGTATGTAAATGCATAATAATATAATAATATGATCAAGAATAAATATGATAAAAATTAGCAAATTATGTAATAATATATATGACATATACATCTTGTATACCAATAATATATTATAATTATCAATTAAGATGAAATATTTTATATAATATACAACTCCCACTAACCAAGCATATTATAAAAAATAAAATTAAATACACATATCTCAATAAGCTTTTAAACATTCTATAAATATAAGAATTTTGGTCTAAGAGAAAAATATTTAAATTTCATATACATATTTTAGTGATATGTAAAATTATGATTTCTCAAATTATCAACTTGATATAATATAAATAAAATAAATCAATAATCAAAAGAAATCAATTATATAATTAACTTTAGTATCTCAAACAAGTAATTTGTATGACTATTAAAATTTGATGCTAAAATTAGTATCAAGTTAATTTAATAAGAGAATTTTTCAAAATATAATTTTTAGGATCATTTGAACAAAGTATAAATAAATTTTTAAATTTAAATTAAATAATTTAAAAAAATTTCATAATAGCAATATACACTATTGACTAAAAAAGTTATCTCATAAAAAATTTAGAAAAAAATAGATTTACAAGGCATATGCTAAAAATTTTATAAGTTATTTTGTACTATGTTCAAAGAAATACACAATAGCTTATATATTAAATTCATTACTAATAGCAAAAATATGCTTGATAAAAATTACTTTAAAATTCAAATATTATGTACATAAAAAGAAGATTCAATAAAATTTCCACCTTTTTATTATACATATTCTCTAACAAACAAATATATGTAATAACATTTAAGTTATTACAAATTAAACTATATAAAAAAAATTTAATATTTAAATGTGCTTTTACAAGTTAAAACAATTTCAAATATCATTAAATAATCTTTAGCCAAAACAAGCTCTTAAACATAGGTATCACATTTTGTAATATGAGTAAAAATTCATAACATTAAATCAAACTCTCACTAATGCAAAGAGTTAGTGCAATTCCAAAAAAAATGTATATTGTTTCAAAAAATAATTATTTACACTAATTAATTAATAATTTATTTATCAAATATAATTTTTTAAAGAAAGTTATACATAATTCTATCACAAAGAAGGAAAGGAAAAAATCATATTTAATAATTGATGTGCTATAATGCTATAAATAATATAAAATTTAATTTATTACCTTGTAATTAAAGTTACATAATAATATATATCATCCTCAAAATAAATTCATCTAATAATGCTTTAAAATATAAAAGAATTGAATTTAGTTACACAAATCATCTAACAGCATATAATAAAAAAAAAAATTTATACATTAACAAGGTGTACATAAGAGTTCTTAATATATAATTATAAGTTCACATTTGAGTAGAACATATAGTCCATATTAAGTTCTCTTTCAATATAGTAATTCAGTTACATAGAGGATAATATGATATTCGAAAAAATTATTTTCTTTAAGCAAATAGACCTTATAAACTAGTTTATCTTATAATCAAAGTAAAATAGCATGTTTTAATTATATCTTAAAAAAATGATAAATCAAATAGATAGTACTTTTACCATAAAAATAAAAGAAATAATATTGGAAGTAAGAATGTAACTTTTAGTTTATGGACACAAGAATAATGTATATTACTACAATTTTCCTTTAAGCAAAAAATGTAATATGTAAAAAATCTTCCTAATCATGAAGCTAACCATAAGAATACCTTAATATTAAAAACATATCCCCCTTAGGTAGACATATTTTTAAAACTAAAATGACTCTTGAAATTTATATACTTTGTAAAACATTCATGATTAAAATATGCAACTACCCTCTTTGGGTAAACAATTACATATAATAATCATAAATTAATTTCATATAATATAATTTAAAGGCTTTATAATCAATGTGAATAATCTCATTTTAGTTATAATTATTCACAATAAATCATAAACTTTTTAAAAGATTTGACGTATAAAAAATTATCCAGAATAATGATCTTTTAAGTATAAATAATATATAATTTATTCTAGCAATAAATGATCATAAAATTAAAATATTGTTATATTCAAATTGCTTTCATTTTAATCCTGTTGTACAAAAATATATTTTAAATTTCTACAATTCAAAAATATAATGAGGCTTAAAATATAGATTTATTTTAAAAATTAAAGCTATAATTAAATTAATATTAATATAAGGATAAATTTATAATTCTAACTCAATTCCTTTAATATGTTTCTTTTAGAAACATAAATTAACTTCTATAAAAATTAAAATAAAAATATTCAAAATAATAGTAATATAATTTAATAATATACCTTAATCCATGTAAAACTCATGATAAAATAAAAATATTTATAAACATAAATACCATATATAAAAATGATATAAAAAATTCTCAAATATCATATGTCCAATAATATATATTTATAGCAAAAGAAATTATGTAAAAAATAATTATAATACAATATGTTAATTTCAGGCAAAATAATTATGTTAGGAGCACACAAATATCACTACATTCTCCTTTTTGGATAAAGAATGTAGTATCTAAAAAAATTTAAAAATTAAAGTCAATTAGAATAATATATTATTATTACAATTTTATCCTCTATGGGTAGATAAAATACATAATAATAAAATAAATTAAAAAATAAAATTATTTTATTATATTAATTTTTAATTATAATATACAGTAACCTTTTGAGCAAGTCATTGTATAAAATAATTAAAAATTATTTTATCAAGCTTACTTCTAATTATAACATATACTTACTCCGTTTGGATAGGTAAATATATAAAATAATTAAAAATTAATCTCATAAATATTTATTAATAGTTTGGAGACTTATGAATTAATATGAAATAATTTCACTTTAGTGATAATTATCCCAATTAACTCATAAGTTTTTAAAAAGAATTAGAATGTTAAAATTAAGTCCAAAACTACAAATAATAATAATAATACGATCAATCCATTAAGGAATACTAAATAATGTATACTAATACTAATTTTTAAAATCATATTACATCATAAGATAATCTCAATACTTAATTAATTTTTATTTTTTTAATCCTTATTTTAATAAAAGAGCATATATTTTTGGATTGTAATTTAGAAGGGTGAAATATACTAATACAAATTTAAAAAAAAATGTAATATTTTTCTAAAAATAATCATAATTTTTAGTGAAAAAATATATTTTTTTAAACTAATTAAAAGAAGAATAAATATATAATGAATATCTTTAACTAATTAAAAGAATAATAAATATATAATAATTTTCTTTTACTATTATGTCTAAGTTATACTTTAAAGATGGTTAAACTATATTTTCAACCTCTAAATGCATATTTTCTAGGCATTTGCCATTAGTCACTAATGACGTAATGAACCCTAGCACATAACTCCATGGCATGACTTCCGATAATAATTGATCAAAAGTTGACGAGATTGTAGGTAAAAAAAGCATAACATTTTTAAGCAAAAATAATCCAAAATTAACAAATTTGATTGTTGTAGTTCCTTAATATAATGAGAAAAATTTGCAAAATCAAACTTCTATAAAAAGACTATATTGATGAAAATTATTAAATATCTAACTAATTATTTAACCTAATCAATTTTATTTTGAAATTTCTAATCAATACTAATAAATTATATATTTATATACACACACACATACCAATCAAATTATATAACATTAAAAAAAAGAAAATTTTCAAGTAACACTTCAATATATATTTAACAAAATAAAATAAAAATTATAATATTTAAAATTATAATAATTTATGATATCCCATTATTAATTTTACATAAACTTGATGAAAATAGAATATCATAATTTTACAATGATGCAATCATCTAGAAAATAATAACATAAATTAAAAATCAAATAAAAATGATAAAGTTAATAATATAAAAAATAGATGATAATTTGAAGTAATCTGATAAAAATAATTAGATCACAATAAATGATAATAAACAAGTTTAGGAAACAACATTCATAAAAAAAATTGAAGAAAATGAATAGCCCTAAAAGCTTAAACTTATAACCATCAAAGAAAGAGTTATGTAAGTTATTAAATAAAGATATAAGATTCTAGTCATAAACAAAAATTATAATACTTTTAATAATTAGTTCATTCATTCAAGTAGAATGCCCTTCTTTTTTATTTTTTTTGTCGTGGCTAATCCACTCAAATTTAATATTGTGCATTTTATCGAAAATTTTCAATGGTAATGCCATCCACTTTATTGGCAGCCCGAGCATATCTGACAAAATTTGTCCTTTGAAAAGCAATTTTATGTTCCTAAATTGGATAAGTATGAGCGATAGACATTAATAATATAAAAATTAAATTTAAATCATATATCAATCATATTAAAACAAATAAAAATAATTGCATCAAAACAGTTGATAATATAAAAATATAAAATAGGAATCGTACATATCGCATCAACCAAATTTATTTTGTTATTAATATATGATTCAATTTTACTAAGAATAAATAAAAAAATTCACTTTTTATATGGAAGAATAAAATAAATAACACATAAAATATTCTAATATTTTTAAGTCCATATTTGAGTTTTAAATTTATGCAAGGTAGTTCTGATACCACATGTAAGGATTTAAATTTTAATCTTGTATAAAATTTAGAACTCTAAATAATAAAAATAAGTACAGAAGCATGATTTTTATCGTGAATTCTCTATTGTATCAAAATTAGATTTATGTACTCAAATTAAATAAGTATAAGTAATAGACAATAATAATATAGAAATTAGATTCAAATCATATATCAATCATATCAAGATAAATAAAAATAATTGCATCAAAATAGATGATAATATAAAAATATAAAATAGAAATTGTACATATTGCATCAACCAATTTTTTTAAAATATATGATTTAATTTCACCAAGAATAAATAAAAAAATTTACTCTTTTTATGTAGAAGAATAAAATAGACAACACATAAAATATTTTAATATTTTATAGTCTATATTTTTTAATTTTAAATTCATGCAAGGTAGCTCTAATATCACATGTAAGAATTTAAATTTTAATCTTGCATAAAATTTAGGACACTAAATAATAAAATGAGTGTGAAAGCACACCTTTGTCGTAAATTCTCTATTGTAAATTTAATTCTCCTAAACATAGGTATAGTGTCTTCCTCTCTTTCTCTTAAAGTGTATAACTTTTAATAGAATAAGTTGATGATTAAATTAGATTAAGAGTAAAGAAGAGATCTAGCTAATATAAATAAAATCTTATTAGGCCCTTCCATTATAAGTCAAGAAAGGTATGTGCTTACATTTTAATCACAAAATATATTAATCCAAAATTAGATGTCTATAAGCCTAAATAATAAATTAGTTTAAAAAATTAGGTTTCAGAAAATAAAAATCTTTTAGATCATTATTCAGCTAGTTTTATTAAAAATAAAATACATATAATTAATGATAATCCATATAAAAATTCTAACAATAAAATTATATAACAAGTGAGAGTGATGCATTTTGTCCTCTTCCAAATGTGTATAAAAATTAAAGTCCAATCCATGTGAAATGCCAGGACCAAACTAAATTTTACATGTCATATGAATATTATACAAGAGAATTAGAGTGAATCTATACTAACCTGGTATGAGGATGGTAAGAGTAGAAGTTTAATCCATTGTTTGGATGAGGGAGAAAATAGGAGGAGAAGAAAAAAATTAAATTTAAATTAAAGAAAAATTAGAGGAGAAAGATTTTGAATTAATTATAAAATTTTAATCACATATTTTATCTCTATATTTTTTCCTTTTTTCTTCCTATTTAAATAAGAGAAGCAATAAAAATTTAAAATTTTCTTCTTCTTTCATTTTCTTTCTCTTCATTCAAGCAAAGCCTAAATGTCTCATTCCCATCCTTGTTAAAAAATAACCTACTTATCCTTTATACTTTTATGAAAAGATTTTTAATAAGTGCTAACAGGAATGGTGTTCTTTCAACAACAAAAACTAATGAAGTGGCTTATGAGTCTTCTTTTGATGGATTTTGATATTAAAAATTCATTTCATAGGTAGTTGATTACCATCTACCATCAAGTAGTGATTAGTTACATTGTGATAGGTCAATATTGGGCTACCTATTAGAATACTGTCTTGGATTGTTTTGAAAAAGAGGTATAAGAATTTTAAAGATATGGCCATGGGGATTAAATAAAAAACACTTACACTTTAGCATAACTTGTAATATAGCTTAGCTAATCACATTATCACCACTTTCCTTAAGTCATGATTGGTATAAAATTCAATCTACTAGTTTACAAGCTATTATTTAAATAACCTAGATAAGGATTAAGGTAATGGTAATATGCTAATATTTACATCAAGAATTCTTAATGTTTAATATGATCGATTTTACATAAAAAGATGTGTTAAACCTATTTATAATTGCTATTGTTCACTTAAAAATAAATTAGTCTAACTGATTCCCTTACTAAAGAATGCTTAACATACACCTTATTTACCTTGCATTAAACCTTTATAGAGCAAGGGCCTTTACCAACTAGTAAAAGTCCAAAAAGGTCTATCCTTGCTATAATAGTGGTGATTCATTAGCCTACGAATTTGTAAAACAAAACATAAAAGAGTAAATCTACAGTTTAGTAAGCAAACATTCTAGAAATATATATAAAATAAGTTAAGCCCTACCAATTAGATTACTCACCATTAACCTTAATATTCTTGATCTACATATCTAACAAATTAAGCATTAATAAAATCACAATATTTATGTGAGCACAATACCATCATTTCAATAATTACACCATAAATAACTTTTTTATGCCATTTTAAAGAAAGCTTTAGATAAAAGCATATAAATTTTCTTGTAACTATCGTCTATCGTTATACCTCACAAGCTCATCCTTATTTTTCTAAGCCATGTTTATCCTTCATAAATAACTATTAGATTTGGTGTGTAATCATGAGTATTGCTAATTTATCCCTCAACACATTTCTTAACTTAATTTCATAAGGATCATATTCTAATTCTAACAAAATTCATATCAAAATCACCATCTATGCATTTAGAATAGGTGTGTAACTCCACCATATCATTTTCAATGCATATATTACATAACCAAATCATAAATAACTTAATTTAAATGATTATCCTATAAAAATCAAGTTTTATGCTTCATGAATTGACTGAAAAATTGATTCAAAACTTTTAGTATATTTTTATAAAGCCTGAATCGATTGAAAAATTAATTCAAGTTATTTAATGCAATTTTAGAAGTCTTGAAATGACAAAGGAATCAATTTAGGTTGCTTAATTTCAATTCTAGAAGACATGAATCGATTCAATGTAGGGTAGGTTACTCTTTAACCTTTGCTAAATTCATTCAGTTCCTTTAAGTTTGACTTTGTAATGGGTAAATTGATTTAGGGTTACAATTTTTGTATTTTAAGCTTGATGAATTGATATATATATATATATATATATATATATATATATATATATATATATATATATATGTGTGTGTGTGTGTGTGTGTGTGTGTGTGTGTGTATGTATATACATTTTTGCATTTTTACAAAAAAATTATTATTCATATGTGAGAAAAGTCATCTAAATCTCATTCTTTATGTATTACTACTTAACCCAATCATCATCAGGTATAAAAACAACATCATAAGTACTCAAATCACTAAGAAATGGATACCAAATATTAGTTTACAACAATAATCTTCAAATTAAACAAATCCAAAGAAAACCATCATTATCAAGAAAATCTCTAAATCACGTAATTTTAATTATAATATTTACTCTTTTATTGTAAAAAGGACAATAAGTAGCATGATTAACAATTAACTTGCTTTTACAACTTTAAAAATAAAAAATTTGAGGTTAAGGCTCTAAAATTTTATTTAATCCAAAACTTTAATCATTCAAAATCAAAAGAAGAAATAAAATAGAAGTATTACAAAATTTAAAGTATCAAAGCCTTTACCTTGCTTAGATTGAAAGGATGAAAAAATGATAAGAATGATTAAAGTTATGCTTGTAAGGTGATGAAGATGATGAAATGGATAGTGTTAGAGAAATAAAAGACCTGGGTAGGTGTTAGGAAAATATGGGAAACCAAGTCCTAGAGGTAAATTGGAAAATATCTTCCTAAATCTCGTCCACAATCACATACTCATCTTTATTCACTTTTAACCTTAAAATATTTATATTGAGTCATTTATAAATCATTTTCATAATAATATTTACTTAACTAAAACCAATTTTGGTCAATGCATGATTAAGTTTGTATTAAATTTTCCCTCACTAAAAGTTTATATTAATTTAGTTCTTGTAAAATTATATTTAGTCATTTTTAGTCCCTCAATACATAAGATAAAGTTATTGAATAATTGTTGGAAAGAACTAAAATTTAATGTTACAAGAATCAAATTAATATAAACTTTCAACAAGAAATAAATTTTATATAAACCTAATCTTACATGGACTAAAATAAAGTTTTAGTTTATTTACCTATACCTTTAATTTAAGTAATTCTTTATTTTCACATAAAATATTTCAATTATCATAGGTGAAATAATAATTTCAATAAGCTTTCATTTTTTTTTCTTTTTGAAATGAAGTAAGATAGGATGTCAAGTATTAGAAGAGCCAAAAGTTTTAAATCATTAAGCATGAATCAAGATCTTAAAATTGTTTCTAAAAAAATTATACGACGCATGCTTGTCCTTTCCAATGGAACTCCTTATTTTATGTTTCGAATCATGAGTTCTATTTCATTACTATTCAAGCGTATCATTTAACTTAGCAACATTGATTTGTAAATAAGCTAACACTAAAACTAAACTTTAGTTCATTACTTTGAAATTACACATTTTTTCAAACACAACATTGATTCCTATTAGCCTCTAATTTTGTAACTACCTTGAAATGATATTTATACTTAACAACTAATGCCAAAATAGTCATAAATAAATTTTCAAAAGAAAGTTATTAGAAATTTTTAGATGCAAAATGAGCAAAGGTCTCAAAACAAAATTCCTTAAACTTCTCTAATTGAAAAGCAAAATTAAACCAATCCTTTGTTATATCCAAATAAATACTTGTTGTCAATTCAAAATAGCAAGATTATTTTAAATGTTTTTCCTTTCTCAATCATTCAATTTTGTCTAAATAAAATGTGAAAAAGAAATTGTTCTTATCCTAAAAAAGTAACCCTTTATAGTCATCAATTGATTTAGGAGAGAGATAAAGCTTTTTACTAACTTATTTTTTATATAAGCATGGTGAAGAATTTTTTTTTAGCTAAAACCCTCTTATTTAATCCTAAGCTAATCCTTTCATTAATTTTAGTATAAATAGAATAAAATAAAATGAGTTGTATGAATAATATAAAAAATTCAAGCTAAACAATTACCTCTCTTAAATTTAGAAGTTTTCACCATAGCAAACTATCCAAGACTAACCAAACATAACAATAGGAAAAAAGTAAGAAATAAAGGTAACTTTATATTGAATCTACAACATGATTTATGCCATTAAGTTGAAGACAAAATTAGATTTAACAAATCAGTCAACCTCAACTTAATATTGGTTGTAAATTTGAAATCAGGGATAGACCTCATCTCAATATTGGTTACAAATTTGAAAGTGTCGAAAACCTTTTATTTAGTAAGAATGCACATTTGTCATTTTACTTAATTAAGAGAGACTACCTTTATTTTATTACATTTATTATCAATTAGTGTTTAATAGGAATTTGGATTTGTTTAAGCATGGATCTTTTATTTAACGTACTTTAAAATTTTTAAAAATTTGTTTTCACTATAGAAAGTTAAGGTATCAAAAAGGGTTTTCTCACACCAGGTGTTAATTATAACACTAATAAGGAGGTAAGGCTACAAAAAGGGAAAAAATTAAAACAACCTTTATGTCTAGAAAGTGAGCAATTATTATGCTTTTTTAGAAATTTAAAAAATTTTGTATGAGAGCGACAAATTGATATAAAGGAATATGGAGTAAAATTTTATGTAAAAAATAATTAATTATTAAAATGGGATTGGAATGAGAAATTATATGAAATAGTTAAGGAAAAAAAGAATGAAAATATATGTTTAGAGGTTAAGTGTGATTGGAGTTGAACAATTAAGTATGAAGAAAATTTAGAGTACTTTTCTAAATTTACCATTAACTTACTTTGTCTTTTATCCCTTAAATCAACCACCTTCCACTATTCTTAACAAAGTCCTTACCTTCACTTTTCTCATCATCATCATCATATATTTCTTCTTTTTTTCGAGCAAAAGGAAAGCTAAATATCATTAAACCTTTTATATAATTAAGGTAAGATTTCTTTTAGTTATATTATTCTTAAACTTTTCTCTATTTTTTTATTTAAGTTTAGTAGGATTCAAGTATTTTAACTCAATGGGATAAACTTGAACCCTAACCTCAAATTTGATAATCTTTGGTTGATTAAGAGGAAGAAACCTACAAATTTCTTCATTTAGAATTTCCCTTAAACATAATGAGTAATGTTTTTCTTAAATCTAAACTTAGATTCAAAATTTTGCTTAGTTTTGATTTTTATAAGTTTTTTGGATAAGAATGAATGTATTAATGATTTATATTAAAGAATAAAGTTTTATTGATGGGTTTTGTCATTTAGGAGTTGTAGTTACATGCTTTAAAGTTTTGGTAAGGATATTGTATGATAAATTTAAGATATAGGGGTTAAAAACATCAAATGAATAGTATTTTTTAAAAAAATCTATAATTCACAAAGTGATAATTGATTATGTGTATTAGAGTGCTCTCTGGACTAGCATAATTGATTATGCAAGCTAGGATTACTCTGTGGATAGTTATAGTTATAATCAATTATGATTATGCATAGATGCTCTTTAAACCTATATAATTAATTATATAATTTACTATAATTGTTAAGATTTATCTTTAAACACTCATAGTTAAATATATAGTTAATTATTGTCCTATTTTATAGTATAATATAGTATTAAACCTTCTTGAATATGTAAAATAAGAACAAATAGCTTTAAATGCAAATGATGGAGAGTGAAATGAGTAAGTAACCAAGCAAAGTGATTTTAAGATGAATAAACTTATATAATTAAATTTCATTAATTTATAAGATTTAAAGATTTAAATTTTTTGTCATGTCTAAATAAGATAAGCCGTGTAAGGCTTAACTCATGTACATATACATATATATATATATATATATATATTATTGTGAATGTTGTGTTATAAATATGGAAATGATATATTTGTTGAGATGATTATATTGTGTCATGAATCGTAAAATGGATAAAAATAATGATGTGGGGGCATTGATAACTATGTTATAATATTATGCACCAAATCCTTGTGTTCATTTGTGAAAGGATAATGCTAACTTTAGAGGAATAAGGATGGGCTTATGAAGGATAAAACTGGATGAGAGTTATAAGGAAATTTATATACTTTCTTTATCTATACATATTGTAATGATATGGTTGCATATGGATGATGTTAACTGTAATATTGAGATTTCTCTTAAGCCTTAAATAAGGAACGAGGTGAATGCATGGAATGGCCTTGGTTGGAATCTGACATTATGTGTGTATATAGTTAGCTTACAAATAAACATGTAATCCATTAAAAACTCTTATCCTTTTATGGTAAAGGAATGAGAGTGTGATAATTTTCCTTGGGTAGGAACTTAAAAGTTTCTCTTAGGATTTAAACATATTTTCTATACTATAGTATAAATACAATTTTAGTGAATCTTTATTAATTACCATTTACTCACCAAGTTTGGTTGAAACTCACTCTCTTTCCTTTTCTTTATTAGGAACTTTTTCCTTTTAGATGCCTAAACATTGTCCAGTTAATAATAAATAAGCCTATTTAAAAGCTCCAACATTAAGGTAAAACTTAAGATAATTAGATCAATTGTGCATAATAAGTCAATCATGCATTTAAATTTGAATTTTATTAAAAACCTTATATTTTTTCCATGGAATGTATTGTTGCATATGTAACATGGGGTTATATGCATTTAAGAAAGGTCGGTAAATAGTTACAGGTAAAAACTTTCTATGTTAATCTTATGCCTCAAGAAAAGGTTGTGATACCAGTTAAGGTTTGTTTAAATGATATGATAGTATAGGATAGAATATGATAAGTCAATGTGATAGCATAAAATAAAATAATAAAAGAATAGGATATAATACTATTCAATATTTGATATATAGTTGTATAAGAAAAATGATATTATAAAATTATATTATTCATCATTTGTTATCAAATGTATATAAGAAAATTAATATCAAAAAATATATTTTTAAACAAAACTATCCTTAGTTTCATTTAATTAAAAAATGGTTAATTAAAAAAGTTAACATCACAATTTTTTAATGCATTATAACATTTGTAACTTTTTAATATTTTTATTAATTATTAATAATTATTTCCTATCTTTTGAATGTATAAGTAATGCAAAATATAAATATTATTATCATGACTTATGCATGTTATTAAGAAATACCAATAAAAATTGTATTTAATTAATTGTTATTAATTTTTAAGTCTAAATTTGTAAAAATAAAGATTCCTCACCATTATTATTAGCTTAATAGGCTAGTGAAGAAGAAAAGAGGAGTAAGATAGAGCTTTAAGAGTTTATTTAGTGAAATTAATAAAAGGTAAAAATGAAAAAGAAAAATACCCCTTATATTATTTTGTTATATCATGTGAAGGGGGTAAGGATAATTTTATCCTTTTTAACCAATACTATTAGGAGTAATCAACAAATATATATTAAAATATAATAGTATACAATTATACTATCAGCTCTCCCTTATCAATCTTGCCAAATAGGCCTTTAATTGTTAATAATCCAGATACTAGATGAATTATTTTTAGTATTAAATTAGACAAGTTTTAAGTTAATTTTATCAAGTAGCTTGCCACCTAGTTGAATATATGGACACTCAAGTTAATTAGTTCTTGTTTCGAAATATCATTATAAAATTATTCTACCAATGCATTTTAAAAATATCAAAGTGCATCCACAAGAGAATATTAAATAATTTAAATTAACAAATGAAAAGTTGTTAAAACATGTTAAGAATATGTGCAAATAGTTGAAATCAATAAAATCTATTTTGAAGAGTTTGACACAATAAAATTTAGAATTTCAAAGTTAATTGCAATCATTACAAGGTGTTTAGCATCAAGAAGTACACAATCCTTCCATGAAATATGATAGAAGTTTATCATTGCAGATTAATTTGAAATGTTTATGCTTAGCAATATTGATAACACCTGATTCGTGACTTATAAAAAAGAAAGAATTTCTAGATTTTACGCTAGATGCGGTCAAGTAGGACACTTTATTTCTAATTATTGGAGACATTGTTCAAATAAAAACATATATAATAATATCTAATAATATCCATTTTATTTTTAAAATTCTCATGAACTCTTATAAGTGGTGGCCAAGCTTGTCCTTCATCTTATGGCTTTTTGACTATTTATGTGATCAGTCAACACTTTAGTGCAATTAGTGAGCATACATCTATTAAAATTATTAACAAGAAGCATAATATGGAGGCAACCTCTCATGACACATATAGATATAATGAATATCAAAGTTGGGAGAACCATAATTATGTAGTAAGCATTCAAATGGAGCTAGCAAAAATTAAATCTTCCAATTCAAAAAACATAATAATCATTGAATTCAAAAATCGCTCTATACAAGAGATAATAGAGAGCATTGAAGATTTGCCATAAAAACTTCAAATTAACTCCATTGAAAATTCGAAGGCTTTTGATATAAAAGAAAAGAAAATTCTCAAGTACAAGTAGCTTTATAAGGAGACAATAAAGCAAGATCAACTACCTATTCACATTAACTATGGATAGCATCTAGTATCCTTTTAGTTTGCTTTTGTTTATGTGATATTTATTGTTTTGTAGGTGCTTCAATCTTTATTTAGTATCATGTTGTAATATTAGATATTTCCTATCCCTACAAACTATTTCGTATAATGAAAAAAATTACAAGTTAATGATAAGGATTTCAGGTAATTGATAAAAAGCATTAAGTTCAAGGCATTGTATATTTTTATAAAAATAAAAATAAAATAAAGAAAATATATTTTCTAAATAGCCAAAAATAAAGGAAAAATGTTCACCATTGGATTCATAAACTTAATGATTAATTAAGGTGATACGTCATGTCGTAGTCAAACCACTAAAACGTGCTACCATCAAAGCATTAAATAAAAAATAAAATAAAACTAATTATACAATACATTGTCCAGGAAAAGAATTTTTGCAAAGTCTTGATCAAATGAAGAGATTAAGTCTGAAGGAGAAAATATAGATATAAAGATCTAAAGGTAATAAGTGACCAAAATTAATTATAAAATTATTTTTTATTCTCTTAGAATATGATTAAAATTAGCAATCTACTCATGCTACATCAATTCTCATACCTTATAAATAAACTAAAATTGAAATAGAGGATAGGTATCAAAAATATTATTTTTAAACCATTTTGAACATTTGAGTTATAAGTTAAAGACAAATCAAATGACATTTCTTACATCTTTATTTTCAAACTAAATATTATGAACAAAATTAATAAATCATTTTCGTTTCTTAAAATATTATCACAAGAAATAAGAACAGAGTTTGCTATTATCAAACCATCCACTTCATTTTTAAATATTATTATTTAAATGTTTTAAACTAATAATATGTAAATTCATTTATCCCTTAATTAAATATAAATTAATTTGCATTTAGTCAATAACTTGACCTAAAAAAATGATTTACAACATCTGTATAATCACATTTAAAAGTAACATTGTAGTCAGCTTATACTTTCGTTTAATTATGGATATTGTTTTATTCAATTGTGGGTTACATTAATTTTTTTAAACAATTTCAACTATAAGTCAGAAAAAACATAGTAATAATAAAGTACAGATGGACACAACACAATATATAAATGTAACAATTGAACTAATCCTTTTAAAGAGTAATTTTAACCAATTGGAGATTATGATTATACCGTTTAGCATGAAGCAATGCTTTTCCCAAATTAATGTTATTTTAGAAAATGGTACTCTCCTACTCATATTTTACAATTATTTTTACACAATATAAGTTGATTTGTTTTATTATTTTGAAGTGAATGAGAATAATTTAACTCAAATGCATTATATACACAATTGCAAAAGTTTTTAAGGATGATAATAATTAAAGTAGTATTACTTTTTCTAGATTAAAATTTTTAGTACTATTATAATATTGATTACTAGTTATCTATTTATTCTATTTTTACAAATTTAATATTTTAAATGTTAAAAATAAAAAAGTTAATTTCTCAGCTTATCAAAATAAATAGATAAATTAAAATTTTCATGTATAGCAATACTAATTTTTTTTTATAACTCATAAGGATTTTTTTTCTTTATATGTGATGCAATTTTTTTTTTTTTGTAAATGAAGGGAAAAATAAAATAAAAGCAACTTACAAAGCAAGAAAATGAGGGGAATGAAACACCCATCATATCAAAAGAGAAACTATCTATATAGCATGCTGAAGGATAGTTAAAATTCTGCAAATGATGATCAATAAAGCTTAAGGAATGATTTATATTTGCAAGGTGATTTACAACACGATTTGCTTCTCAATAACAATAAGAAATCTCAAATTTTCAATCTCTATATATTAGTAAGTGAATACAAGCAATAATATCATGACAAAGATAAGAACTAATACACTTTTTCTTCACCAAACCAATTGTAACTTCATATTCCATTTCAAATATCACTTTCCTCTCACCATTTTCCCGATCAAACTTCATCTTAACAATAATCCCTAAACTTTAGCCATTAAAATTAAAGTTTGACTAATATGTTTATAAAATTCAGAAAGCCAAGCTCATATGGCGTCTCAAACACACTGCCACGGTACCTAATTAAGTAAAGGAAATTACCAACCAAAATACATTTCCATTTTCAATTTCTCTTTCCCATAAACTTTTGTATATTATTAATTGACATAACCATATCTTTTTGTCTAATGCAATGAAAATAATATTATAGATGGATCTGGAAATTGCATCAAAAACTAAACATTATGCTTCAATGAGAGTCTTGTCCTCTTCCTATTTTTTTTTAATAAGCTGCAACTAAGCTGATTATGAGAATTACTTCCAAAAAACACTGACCATTTGTTTAGTTTAATTAAGGATAACCAAATATTACTAACTTCAATACCATCCCTTAAAATATGTATAACTGATTTACTTGTAACTTTAAACCAAGGGTACGTGTTTAAGTTTGAAAGTTTAAAAACCTTTCTCTGACTATTTGTTGATAATTTATGCTTTCTAACTAGCCATAAAAAATTATAATCCTTTCTGGTCCAAACCATCTTCATGTTTTTTTTTCATAAAGGAGAGCCTATGATCAAGTTCAAACCTATAATACTTTCATAGCTGATTTAACTGAAAAATATTTATCATAAGTCTTTAACTAATAAACTATATCTGGTCTAAGTGGATGATTAAGGGAATGATACTCATAATTTTTGCAAGCATATTAGTTGAAATAGCATGTGCAAATTTGTCAATATCCCAAACTTCAATACCATCCCTTAAAAAATATGGTTCACATTTAAAGTTACTAAGAAATTTTATTCCAATAATAAAAGCCTCATATCATTGTAAGTATTTAAAACCTTGCAAATTGAAACTCATGCATCCTTCTAAAACTAAACATCTAGGTCATTACATATATTCTATTTCAAGCCATTTATTATAACATTTCATACCCCATGAACCCCTTGCTATAAAACAGAGTCTCTATTTCTATGACTAATAGTTGCAACATTATTTTACAACAAATTTTACGAATAGACTTATCATCAGGAAAACCATGATATTTCTATTTTCATAGGGCTTAATATATTGAAAATAAAGGTAAACTTTCTCTTTTAATATGTGAAAATCAATTTTCTTTTTATTGATTTTATTCTTATAAAATATTTATTAAAGAACAAAATTGGATAAATTAAAATTCTATAGAGATAAATTGACAAAAAAAAATTAAAAAATAAAAGCTAAAAAGGTAAATTTCAATTTTGAAAGTTGTTAATATAACTTGATATTTAAATAGTCGGTTAAAGATTAAATCAAACATTTTTTTCTCTATGCAATTTGTGAAAATTGAAAACTTTATCAATATATTAATTTTTAATTGAATGTTAAGTTTATTTTCATTGGTAATTAATTTCTCGTTATAATCAATAAATATAAAAATATAATTTTAAATAAAAATATTGGATAAATTTATTAAAGAACAAAATTGGATAAATCAAAATTCTATAGAGATAAATTGACAAAAAAAATAAAAAATAAAAGCTAAAAAGGTAAATTTCAATTTTGAAAGTTGTTAATATAACTTGATATTTAAATAGTCGGTTAAAGATTAAATCAAACATTTTTTTCTCTATGCAATTTGTGAAAATTGAAAACTTTATCAATATATTAATTTTTAATTGAATGTTAAGTTTATTTTCATTGGTAATTAATTTCTCGTTATAATCAATAAATACAAAAATATAATTTTAAATAAAAATAAATATTAAGAATATAATTACAAAGAAAATAAAATTATAATGTAAAATAAAAGTTATTAAAAAAAAGCCTTAAACTTAAGGGAACAACCTTATTTAGCCACCATGTTAGTTTTGAAATAAAGTTTTATAATTAATATAGCATCTTAAAATCTTTAATGTATAAACATATAGTATATATGAGCAATGTTTAATACAAATAACTAATAAGTTCATTTAAAATAATAGTTAACAATGAATAGATAATAATTAATGTACTAACTTATAGTTAATAGTTAATAAATTAATTGATTGTATTAAAAATATTTAGTAAAATTAGAAGTTTAACTACCTAGAAAATGTAAAAAAAATTGTTAATATAAATAAATATATGAACTAAATTATTCATATTTATTTAAATATTAAGTTACATTATTGCAATAAATATATTAAAATAAAAATATAATTACTTCAAATTTAATTAATCATATTTTTATATTACATATTTATTTATATGCTTATTATATATTTATTTACTATTCAAAATAAGAATATAATTTCTTAAAAAATATAATTTAGGCCATATAATGTCAATTAATTTAAAATTAAGAATAAATTTAGAAAAAATGATAAATTATCAAATATAAGTTATATAAGGTAATTTATTAAATTAAAATTTTTTAGTAAGTTAGTATATTAAATAACTTTAGAAATTAACTTATAACTTGTTGATCAAATTAATAAATTATAAATTAATTTATTTATTACGTTAAACACAACCATAGTTTATTTTTAGCTTAAACCACACTATATTTTATTTATTAAAAATAACCAAACTTAATTTTATATCTTTAAAGAGTATCAACCAATATTACTTTTATAATGAATTAAATAGCTATTATTTTTATTTTCATTAATTTTTTAAATAATAAATTTTATAATTATTCTTTCAATATTTCACATTACTCTTGCTATAATATCTCACATATGAATTAATATTTATATTAATGACTTTTTGGTAATCCAGTTCAATATTCTTCTATCTATTATATTTTATGCTTAAGAAATTATTAATTATTGTTGCCTTATTTCATAATATTTGATGATTGCTTCATATTATTCCATAAATTTAATTTTATATTAGTTTAAATGCAACTTTGATCCTTCAAAATTAAAATTAAATGATTTTAATCCCTATAACAAAAAAAATCTCAATTTCTAATCTTCATAATTTAAGAATTGTTTGATTTTGGTCCTGTCATTTACATTCTTGCTAATTTTTAATAAAGATTTATGAAGTGACATTATTTTGCTAAAATATCGATTAAATTGAATCATGTTATTCACTTTTGACTCTTTAAATTGCTTAATGTTGTGTGAAAAAATTCCTAATATAATGCTATTTTAAATCTATTTTTCAAGATAATGTTAATTTTATTATTTTGTAAAATAATTTTGGTTAGTGCCACATTTAAGGATGGCGTTAGGCAAAATAATGTGATCTACCATTTCTTAACAAAGGTTGCACTATATATAATTTATAAAACGATGGAAAAGTTAATTCCAGCGTATAAAAATAGGTGTAACCACCTTGATTAACTCCATTAGTTTCATAAAGATTCATCTCATGCAAAATCTTGTTTCATTCTCATATTATATATCATTCCATTAATCTCGTATTCTCCTTTCTTTTTCTTCTCTAAATTTCTCTAAAGTAGTTTAAAATTTTTATCCTTCATTTTTCCATATCATTTTCTTTCTATTTATATCATCTCTTGTTTTATTCATGATTTCTTCTTTTCCATTTCTCCTTTATTTGTAAGAGATATTTCTTATGCATTAAAGAATAAAAATAAGGGCCATTTGCTTAATACATTTTGTAAAAAGATATAAGTTAATTAATGTATTTATTTTACTATATTTATTGTAGATGTTTTTGTAGTCATATTTATAATTTAATTATTTGTTGTAATATTTCTTGCATGGTCAAATAAAAAATGATAATATATTACTTATTGTAATTTACTCTTTTTTTTCAAAGTAAAGACTACTCTTTCCTTTTCAATTTTTTACCATTTAAAAAAATGTGTTATTATCATTAATGCATTCTTTAAAGGATGGCATTAGTGTTAGTAATGTCATTCTCTCATTATAATATAATAAACTTACACAACTTACAAAAATAGTAGAGTTACTTTGATTAATTGAATCTTTTTAAAGTATCTCCACCTTATTATTAAAAATGAAAAACAAATTTTGAAAATAATTTTAAACCGGCATAACGAGGATGGGGAAATTTTTTTTTTGTAGTATGACATAGGTGAAAAAGCCTTATTCTTTTTCTTTTTCATCTTCACCTCTATTTTCCTCATTTTTTTCTTATTTGGAAATGTTTCAAAGTCTTTACCCTTATTTCTCCAATTTCTCTATCAAATTCATACCATTAGAGCTATCATTTCTCAACTTAGCTAATGTTTATTGATCTTCCACTATATCATCATGTTAGATCCAACTCATTGCATCATATAAACCCAATTTGTTGAGTCATATTTAGTTGCATAACATTGTAATCCACTATCAAACCAACAAGCCACCAATCCCTCACCAGCAAGTATATTCTTTTGCTCCACTAATTTTCCTTCATCCATGTCTATTATGTTATGAATTGTCATTTTTCTTGACTTGTTTGCATTTTACTTACCATTAAGCCTTAAAACCAATGTCAAAATGGAATTTAATTTAAGGTTCTTGGGTTTTTGCCATATTGTATTTTTTTATTCGATTGCAAAGAAATAGAGCATTTAAAAATAAGTTTTAAGATTTTTCTTCACTTTTATGAATTCTAAATTAGGAAAATAAGATGTAAAACTATAGGTTGAGAAGTTAGAAATTATTCTTTAATTATGCAAATTATAATAGGAAACAAAAAAATGAGAAAAATTTTTGGTAGAAATTGTTTTGTGTTTTTGCTTGAAAATTATTCCTTCTAATTTTGCCCTAAATTAAATGTAAATTATGATAGCTTTATTTGATAGAATGATTGCCAAATTAGCCTTTAGTTTGGCTACTATTTAAATAAAAATAATGTTATTTTAGCAATTCCATTTGAAAACTAATGAGATGTAGATGGAAAAATCAAAACTAAATAAGTTTTAAATATGAAAATCAAATTTGTTCAACTTTAATTTTAGAAATTAAAATTGTATTTAAATTAAATAATTTTAAAAAAAATTAAATAAAATTAGTTACTTTTGTATTAAATAATAAATATAATTTTTTATAAATGTAATTCATAATTATAATATTAATTTATAAATATGCAAAAAATTCAAATACTTATTGTATATTTTGCATAATTTTTACCTTTTACAACATATAATTATTAGTTAGGTCCAGCTAATTTTTTTGTATACTATAGTTCAACTTTGGATTTATTTTAATATGGTTCTTTATTATATTATTTTAATGGAAACATTATAAGTATGTTAAATGTATTAAAATACATTCATGCAAGATCATGCATTAATATATATTTTAAATTTATCTAATGTAAACATATGGATAAATAATATTATAAACTTTTTACATTGTTAGTGCATAAAAATTCATTGTACAATCAATAATTAGTTAGTTTAGTAAAAAGCAAACTAAGTTCTAAGGTATTTTAGGCCTAACAAAGGGTTCCAAGTTTAATCATTGAAAGTACCTTTGTGTTACATTCCATTACGATTAAAATATTTTATATAACAAAATAAATAATTTCAAATGTGAGATAAATAAAATCTTTATAGGGATTCTAAAATAATTTTAATAGCAATTGTTTTAAAGTTAAATATGAGTAAAGATGAATATATAAATGGAAAAGAGATTATTATAAGAATCGTTTCCTATTTTTCCTTTTAAAAGAATTCTTCTTTTATTTCCTTACTTCGCCATCTTGAGAAAAAATGTCCCCTTCACCATTTCAAGTCTTAATCTTTCATACAATCTTAATAAAAGGCCTCCTTTTTACTTTCATTTCTCTTCAAGTTTGGATGATAAAATGCTTTGATATCAAATTGGGAATTTTGATTCCATAACTCTACTTTTTGAATTTTTAAATATTTAAGAGCAACCAACCCTCAACTGCATCATATATTATCTTGTCCATAACTTGTGAATAGATATTTTAACCCATTTTGTATGAGATTTAATGACTTAGATTAGTTGAGTTAGGTTTTTTTTCACTTTCTTTATATTTAAAAAGTTAAGAATTTGATGATATAAAATAGGATTTGAGATGTGATTTATAATGGATATAAGATTCATAAAATTATTTTTATATTAAATGGTGATTGATTGGTTTGATTTTGCATGAGAAGTGAGTTTAGAGTGAATTTTCCTTAAGTGAATAGTATTTTTCACATGATAAAATCTAAAAAAAATGTTATGATAATTGATTATACCTTAATAGACTTGTATTATAGGCCTGTATAATCAATTATACTTGAAAATTTTCATTGTAGACCTCCTATAATTGATTATATAATCAATTATGTCCAATAATGTTATTATCCGAATATGCATAATTAACTACATAATTAATTAAATTTTAACTTCTTTTACAAATTTATATGTCTTGAAGATTTTAAACTTCATCATACCTTTCCATATGTATGGTATAATAATAAGTGATATTGATAGGAAAAATTAGAAATGAAATGAAAGCATAAACATATTTAGGATCATAATGTAGAACTAAATCAAAAGTAGAAACCAATTAATTATAATTATACATACTATAATAATATGTGAAGGTTAGTTTAGGCTACTAGTATTACATGCAATAATGATATTAGGGTTTTAGGCTTTATTGTGATTTTTTTGTAACATACATACATATTACATGAAAATTTATATCATCTTAGAATTTGTATGATGGTTTAAGCTATTTGTTATCTTTTTGGATATGAATGTTGTTGTGGTAATGTGATTGAAATGTTAGTTATAACATTTGATTTTATTTCATGTATTATATTATGAATGAGTTATGGTGATAGGTGGGGCAATGATATCAATAGTATGACTTTATACATCAAGTTTCCATGCCTATTTATAAAGGAAAAATGGTAATCCTTAAAGGGATAAGGATGAATTTGTGAGAAATAAGGATGGATAAGGGTTCTAAAGAGATTTACTTGCATTTTTCTTTACATTTTGATATTGAAATATTATATTTGAAATTTATGAATTAATTGATAAAGAAGTATGAAGTGTGATATAATATAATAATGACACTGGCTATGAGGATCACTATTACTTTCATATTTATAAGGTAGTTATCCTGTATGCTTATCTCCCTATGACAAAGGAATAAAAGGAAGAAATTCTATCGTACTTTAGCTAAATTCAAATAATTCCATTTAAGACTTTATTAAACTTATTCTATTTCTTCTATGAAAGCTTGATTTTTTTTTATTTTCCAAATAATTTAGTTTCCTCACCAAGCTTTTGAAAAAAAACTCACTTTGCTCTTTTTTTTCTTTCTTTTTTAAGAATTTCCCTATAGATACTTAATTGCTATCAAGTGGGTTAGAAGTGGGCTTGCCCAAGAATGTTAGCATTAAGGTAACTCTTAAGACAATTAGGTTGGGCATTGACAAAAACAAATTATTGAATATAGATCACATTTTAACATAATTAATTTTGACATTTACACCTCTTCAAAAGAAGTGTTCATTACATATGGAATATAACACTAATTGCATGTTAGTTAGGCGAGTAGGTGGTCGCTCTTAACAACTTTTTATATTGGTCATGTGCCGAAGATAGGTTGTGACACTCTATTGGGATGGTTTTTTGTTTATTTTTCCTATTTTAAATAAGGATTAATCTCAAAATAGGTAAAAATATTCCTATATTTCTAAGAATATTTTGAGAAAATGTATGATTTTCACATTTGGTTCAACTTTTAGAAAAATATTGTAAAAAAATATTTTCTAAAAAATGTGAACATTTTTTAGAATGTTTTTAACTCAATATTTTTCTAAAATATGTTCATGACATAAGAATGTTTTAATAATATGAATAGATTATTTTGTTTACCTTTCAATAAGATTTTACCATTAATAATGCTTCATTTCACCATTGCCACTTATTACAATCGATTATTATCAATTACTATCTATTGTTATTAATCATTACTCTCTATCATCCATCACCAACTATCACTCACCTTTAAGGATTGTTGTTAGTACCACTTATCGTGGCTAGTATCTATTCTCGATGACTTTTGTTAGTCATCATCCATCATAGGTGATACCAATTCTTAATAACTTCTATCGGCTACCACTAGTCATTAAGTAATCATCATTGATCATCTCCCATTACTATCATTAACTATTTAATTTTTAATAAAGACATATTTAGTAATCTAATAATACTTTGAAAATTTGAAAACTATATAAATTAATTAAAATATGATAGTATAGTATTCCTAAAAATATTTTTAAATAAATCAAATATAGTAATGCTATATTCCAAGTAATTAAATTTTCAATAATCACATTTTTGAAAATATATAATATTTTGAATTAAATACCACCTAACTTTAAACTAAATAGAAAATTCATTATCCAAATAGGGAATACAATATAATATATGAATATATATATATATATATATATATAATGAAAATTAAAAGAAGGTAAATTATGGTTTGACTTATTGATTAACTATAAATTAAAATTATTATATTTATATAAATACACTATTATTTTTATAAAAAAATTATGCATAAAAAATATATCTTGCATGAATATTAATAATAATTGACTATCTAGAACTTATTTTAAATTTTAAATTTATAATATTAAAATAAGATTAATACAAGTATTAGAATTTAAGTTTTTTCTAAGAAAATTAATAATATCACATTATATAAGAATATAATAATACTTTATTGAGATATACTTATTTTAAAAATATCTAAAATGATTTTAAAATTATGAAATAATAATTTTTTAGATAAAATAAATATTCAATTCATTTTATTATAATATAAATTCAAGGAATTCATGAGATTATCCCTTGTTTAAACTTAAAAAAAATGATATTCTTATTCTTAATCAACATTTAAGCTGTTTGATTAAAAAATAATAGATTGTTTTCATTGCATTATACGGTGATTTAGTCTTTTATGAATCAAATAGTGTGCAATTAAATTAAGTATTTTGTAACAATATGAATCTTATGGACATTATGTATACATGCATTTAATGGATTCAAAGGTAATTTGCTCTTATAGTATTGGGTTTAGGTTTATATATTTCCTGTGAAGTTTGCTGTAACATAATATGTTATAATTATTATCCGTCTAAAAATTTCTTTTAATAATTTGTTCTTCTAATTATAAAATTTACGAGATATATCTTTTTCATATCGTAAAATTCATAAACTATTATATTAATTTACTTGAATTGATAACTATTTTGTATAAGATTACACTATTTAATAGTTTTAATAACTTTTTCACTTTTTTATATTATTACAACTTTAAATTTTTATATATAATATCTTATTTTTATAACTTTTAATATGAAAAATTATATTTTAGAATGTACATAAAAATTTTAAATTTATACGTAAGCTTAAGACTTCAATGCAAGCTTTTTGTTTTTTTCCTCTTTGGTGATATTCAATGCAAGCTTTTTATATTCTTTTACAACTTTTTTCCTTAAGGATAGTTTTCATCACTTTTATCGTTAAAAGTTATTTATTATCTTTATAGATAAGTACAAAATCTTTATAATTACAATTTTATTATGGGAGAGACATGAAATTGTATTGCCTGTTTTTTTATAGACTTTAAATAAGATAATTTAAATCAAATTTAGATTATTAATTTTAATAAATTTAAAGATTAAAATCAAGTTCATTTAAATAATTTTTACATTACATATAATCTACTTTCTCTTTTAATTAGTACATTGAATCAAAATAATCAAATCATTTATATATATCTATATAAATATTAAAAATATAATTTAGTAAAAAAACTATTTTATTAAGATCAAAATATTTTTTTAGAGTTAAAAATTAGCTGTTCGCTATGGTACTCTATGATTTTAGAATTTAGAGTAACATGACAAATTTTGAAATCATTAAATTAAATTATTCAATCATAACTTTTTGTTTTTTAATAAATATAATTAAATAATTTTAATTTAATAATTTTTGATACTGTTGATCACTTTGGATTTTGAAATCTTTGGAGCATTATAAAATTCATCTAAAAAATATCACTTATAATTACTAATATATTATAAGATTATTTTAGTAACAATATATTAAATTGAAAAATAAGGTAAATCTATTTTCATAATAACCAAATACTACAAGTAATGTTATAAGTTTATTTTAGGAACAATATACTAATATATTAACTTAAAAAATAAGGTAAATTTACTTTCACGATAATCAATAAGTAATAATGCTGCAAGTAATGTTATAAGTTTATTTTAGCAATAATGTATTAAATTGAAAGGTAAGGTAAATCTACTTTTACAATAAAGAATGAGTAACAATAATATATGTAATGTTATTACTTTAGAAAATAAGACAATTGCTTGAGAAGTTAAATCAATTTTTTTCATATTTTAAACTAACTTATTTTTAATTGCTTATTGTGATTCTCTATTTGTCTATTAAAATCAAAATTATTTGTGTTCTACTACTTTTTACTTTTTGTAATAGTTTCTTTAACCTTCTTTTATTTTTTTTATTGTTACATGTTAAGGCAAACAATTTTTACAATAAACATTTATTAAATTCTTTGTAGGAAAATAGTCTTACCAAATTAATAATTATTTGGTAATAAATTTAGGCATAGATTCTTAAACTATTCACTTTATTTTCTTCATAATAATTTTACTTATTGCAATACAACCTTATATACCTTATCAATCTTGCTTTAAAACAAAATGATACTTTAATAAAAAAAATTGTACTTCTGCATTATATAAAAGTACATAATTTGAAATAAAATGATAAAAACTGAGACATTAATAAAATTAATGTTTTATTGTTATCATTACAAAATAAAAATATAACTATAAAAATGAAAATATGTGTATATTATTAGTTATAAAATTTCAAATAACAAAGTCATTAGATAGTAAACTAGTGGTGAGGGACTTGAATACAATGTTAAAAGATTCAAAATTTAAACTTTATCATTTTCAATATACACAAAAAATTACATATAACAAATGTATCATATATTTAAGTCCATTAGCTTGCAAATTCTTTAAGTGGCTAAATATTCAACTATCTTTGAATGCAATACCATATTCCGAAACCTACAAAGACACAATCCATTATTAAATGTAGAATAAAAGCTTATGTCACAAATAATTATTTTTTTATGATCAAAAGGTTAGGCTCTATGTAACTTAATTATGTACAACATGGTGATGAGTTTCTATTATTTAGTAGTTATTGAATAGCACTTGCTAAAATTAAATCTAGTGTACAACTTCTTTGATTACGATCATATCCTTTAGATGAGCCTTTTTTAATAAGTGATAATTCAATATAACTTTTATATCTTTTATTTTGAGCATTTTTTTCATGATTTTTTTATTCTTTAGTTTATGACATATGAGGATTTTCAACATTTACTTATGAAAATGCTTGCTTTTGATTGCCCTTTTAAGTTTTGTTGATTTGAGTCCAAAATAAGTAACTCTTCATTCAGTAAGTATATCAATCACTTATATGATATCAACTAGTTTATATATCTAGTCTAATTCATTCATCATAAAATTATATATTTTCTTAGGTTTTTTAACAAGTATCAATAATTAATTAACGAAGTAGATCATATGCCTACTTTTTACTTCTATTGAAGGGATGATCATGATTCAAAGACAAATTATCTTACTAGTTAGGAATTTTAATAAATTATTATGTTTGATTATTCTATGAGTTCATAAAGTTAGCACTAGGTAACTTTTAAGTTTAAATCAATGAAAATGAAGTATTTCATCCTTGAGCATCAAAACAATCACAAGCTTTATATTTGGATAGAGGTTATTCTTTTCTATCTTATCTTCTATGTAAACTAAAATTTTCCAAAATGGCCAACCATTAATTGGTTGGTTAAGTAGTAGCAAGCTGAATTCTTAGATATTTTAAGTTGAATGGGTTTTAAGTTTGATTTTTGGGATGTTATTATTGGGAGGGGTTTACTCTTTACTGCTTTTGCCTTAAACAAGTCTCGTACCAAAAAGCACAAGGATACTTGGGTGCAAACTAATTTTTTTTTCTAAAATTAATCTACAAACATTATAAAAGTATTTCTCTTGTGCATTTATAAAATGTAGTTAATTTTTTACTGATTCTTCAATATATGTATTCTATGTTTAGATATAAAATATTTTTTCCTTTTTTTATCATAAATTTTATCACAGTTTCCTACAAATTCATATAATGAAGTAGATGAATCAACGATGGAATAAAAAAATTTAATACTTTTCCATTCATTCGAGGAAAAAGGTTTTCCTATTATAAATAAGCATTCTTATATTCTTGAATCTTATACAAACATTGAAGCCAGTCATTCCCTTAAAATTATAATTAATAATTATGTTATGTGAAACTTTTTCAAATTCTTGTATTGTTAGAAAGTCATGAATGTGCCTTCTTAATTTATGGTTTAATGTTAACTTTGCAAGCTTTTAAGGAATTTTTTTTTTAATATGCCAAGAGTATAAGTAGTGATGTATTTCAACAAATATGATAATTTCATTTCTAAATATTTATCGGCGATCATTGAAACCTGATTTGTTTCCCATTCATTGATTTTAAGCAAATTTCATATAATCACATAAACAATCTTTAAGATATATTTTACAATTAAGTAGAAGCAAGTAAAATTGATTAATTATGATTATTTAGTCCTTTAGATGGAGTAAATGACATATTATATTTGTTAATTTTGTAAGTTATATCATAAGTAATCACACTTCTAAAATATTGATTAGTTAATCCAAATATTTACTTAACCTAAAAGAAATGTTTATCTAAATCATTATTACACTAGAATGCATAAAAAAGTAGGACTCTTGGCCCTTTTTATTTTACAAAAGTTTAAAATTATTGAAGTATGTCTAATTTTTAATTTTTTCTTTAGAAGAATTCTTAGATAGCTCTTATAATCTCTACCAAAAAGTGAATGTTCAACAATATTAATCAAAGCAACAACTTTTCTAATAGTCTTACCTTATTTGTCAAAATTTTTAATAAGACTCCTATTAGTGATGTTCATTTTCCTACGATAACTAAAATAAGACACATTTTTAGGATTAACTATGACATGATTGTGATTATTATTATTAAAAACTTTCACAAATCACTTGTTATCATTCTTGGCATTTGATATAGAAAGCCTTGTAACATGTTTATGAAATTGAATAACTTTACTTAATTTTTCTTTTAAATGTTCACCTTTTATGTTTTTATATTTTTTTCACTTATGATAACCTATAAAGATGTAGGAATTTGTTTTTCTTGAGCAAGTACAAATGTAAAAGCCTTTATTTTATATAAAACTTTTATTAATGATAATTAATGCTAATTTCTTTCCCTTCATTGATTCTAACCTAGTTTTAGATAGCCATGCAAATGATATTTTATATTTATCTCATAATAGAGTAGAACCAAATAAAATTAATTAACTGTAATTGTTTAATCCTCTAGATGGAGCAAATGATATATAATACTTGTTAGTTTTGTAAGTTCATCAAAATCAATTACATCCCTATGACATTGATATGCTAATCTATATATTACATTAACCTAAGGTAGCATTTGATTTGCGGAATCATACATTCCTAGAAAGGTGTACATTCCTAGGAATGTGATTTTTGAGAATTTAATTAATAGGAATGTAATATTTTTATGTTTAGTTCACTATAAATTTTCTTAGGAATGTTTTGTCAAATTCCTACATATGTTATATTACTATATTTAGTTCATATTTGATATTCTTAGGAATTTTGAAATTGTCTCAAAATTATCTTTATCAAATTTTTTATTATAAAATATAATATAATAAATAATTTTTTATTTAAAGTTACATAAATAATTAAAAAAAATTTTAACACCTAATAAATTAAATTTCAATATTTAACATTAAAAAATTTATTAAATATATATAAAAATATTTTATATTTTAATATTTAATGTATTATATTTTTATATGTTTTACTTTATTATATTTTAATATTTTATAATTTATTATTATAATTATTAGTATTATTATTATTAGATTAATTCTTAAAATAAAGTGAGTGTAATTTATTTAAATTATTATTATAATATTAAATATGCTTGATATTTCTATTTTTATAAAATTATAAATTTTCACAGCTAAATTATTTTTATAATTATATTTTATACTAGTATTAAATTTTATATTATAATTTCTTATTTAATATAAAAATATTATTATTTTATTATGCATAAATATACCTTTTTTTAAAAAAACTCTAGGCTTGTTGTATTATCTTTTAATTAAAAAATCATATGTATATATAATTATATTAAAATAATCTTTCAAACATTAAGAATAATAGAAAAGAAATTATAGTTAAAAAATTAATATTATTATATTTTTAATAATAAAAATATTTTAAAAATAAAATGATAATTATTTTTTAATTTAAATTAAAAATTATTTGATAAAGTAATAAATAAGAAAAAGAATTAAATATGAGAATAATTTTATCTTTTTATTTTAACATCAACATTTCTACTCTATTGGAATATGAGATTTTCACCTCCCCTAACAAGAATATTTTAGGAAAAGGTTAGGCAAAAAATATTTTTAAAAATGTGAAAAATATTCCTGAGAATGTGACATTCCTAAATATTTTTTTTAAATCTTAAACTAAACATGAAAAATATAATATTCTTCTAAAATATTTTTGAGAATGTTAGAAATATTTCATGAACTAAATGCTATCTAAATGAAATTTATGATGCAAACTTCATTGTTACAATAAATTGCATAAAAAAGTGATATTTTTAGCCTTTTTTGTTTTGTAAAGTTTCAAAATTGCTTAAACATCTCTAACATCTAATTTATTTCTAAGAAAAATTTTAAGATGAATTCAATAATCTTTACAAAGAACAAGTGTTCGACAATATTGATTAGAGTAACAATTTTTTCCATAGACATTTTATTTGTCAAAATTTTCAACAAAAATCTTATTAGTGATATCATTTTTTATGACACCTAAAATAATCTTATTAAAACTAACTTATTAAAACTAACTATGATGTGATTGTGATCATTAATACTTTTGCATTCATTTGAGAAAAAAAATTCCTATTGTAATTAAATATGTACCTTTGAATTTTCAAATCTTATACAACCCTTGAAGCCAATCATTTTCTTAAAATTATAACTGACAATTATGTTATGAATTAACAATAGAATAAAAAACTTAATACTTTTACATTTGTTTGAGGAAAAAGATTTTCTTATTGTAATTAAATAAGTATCTTTGGATTCTTGAATCTTATACAACCCTAGAGCCTAATCATTTCCTTAAAATTATAACTAATAATTATGTCATGTTAACATTTTTCAAATTCTTGTATAGTTGGAGAGTTATGAATGCATATTTTCAATTCATGGTTAAATGTTTACTTTTTATGACACATGTGTGTAAGCTTTTAAAGAAAATTCTTTTGAATATGTTAAATTTATAAACAGTGGCATGCTTTAAAAAATACATTAATTTTATTGTTAAATCTTGATTTGTGATAATTGACACTAATTTATTCCCATTTATTGATTCTAACCAACTTTTGTATAACCACACAAATGATCTTTTAGATTTATCTTATAATAAAGTAGAACCAAGTAAAATTGATTGGTAATGATTGTTTAATCCTCTAAATGAAGCAAATGACATATTATATTTATCAGTTATAAGTTGTATCAAAAGTAATTCCACCCCTAAAATATTAATAAGCCAATCTAGATATTGCATTAACCTTAAAAAAGTTTCTGATGCGAACATCATCAACACACTAAAATGCATAAAAAAATAGGACTTTTTGCTTCTTTTGTTTTGCCAAAGTTCAAGTCTATTTGAGCATCTCCAACATTTAATCTCTTCTTAAAAGGATTCTTAGATGACTTTTATAATTTTTACCAAAATATGACCGTTCAACAATATTTATCAGAAAAATAGCTTTTCCAGTAATCATACCTTATTTCTCAAAATTTTCAACAGTAATCTTAGTAAAGATGTCCATTTTTCTATGATGACTAAAATAAGATGCACTCTTAAGATTGACTATGATATGATTGTGATTATTATTAAAAACTTTCACAAACTACTCATTATCATTTTTGGCATTTGACACATAAAACCTTACAATATATTGATCAAGTTAAACAACATATCTTAGTTTTTCTTCTAATATGTTTACCTCCTTTGTTTTCATATTTCTTTTCCCTATGATAACCTAGAAAGATAAAGGAATTCATTTTTTTTGAGTAAGTGCAAATGCAAAGTCCTTATTTAATAGTAAACATTAATCAGTAATAATTGACATTGGTTTCACCCTTTTCATTAATTCCAACTTAATTTTAGATAACCATACGAGTAAGTGCAAATGCAAAGTCCTTATTTGATAGTAACATTAATCAGTGATAATTGACATTGGTTTCACCCTTTTCATTAATTCCAACTTAATTTTAAATAACCATACAAACGATCTTTCAGATTTATTTTATAATAGAGTAAAGCTAAATCAAATTGATCGATAGTGATTATTTAGTCCTCTAGATGAAACAAATGACGTATTATATTTGTTAATTCTATAAATTATATCAAAAGTAATCACACCTTAAGCCAATCTAAATATTGCATTAACTTAAAAGAAGTTTATAATGGTAACTCCATCATCACACTAGATTATATAAAAAAGTGGAACTCTTTAATTTTTTATGTTTTGCAAAGGATCGAAACTGCATGATTATCTTTAACATTTAATTTCTTCATAAGAAGATTTTCAAGATGAATATAACAATCTTTACAAAAAGTGAGTGTTCAACAATATTGATTAGAAATGCAGCTTTTCCAGTAGACATACCTTTTTTGTCAAAATTTTCAACAAAACTCTGAGCAACAATGTACTGCATAAAACTAGAAACAAAGTAAAAGGATTACCGTATAAAAATTTATGAGTAAATTTTTTAAATAAATAATTATTGAATTGATAAGGTTATTTTGAACAAAGAATTTAATAATTTAATATATATATACAGATAATTAGAATAGTTTAACTCAACATGTAACTGTATAAAAAAGGTAAAAGGAGGAGGAAGAAAGTAATACAAAGAAGAAAAGTATAATAGAAACAATTGGAATTTTGGTTTTAGTACGCGGAACTAACTATTAAAAATGGAAATCGGATTACTTTTCCAAACAACTTCCTTATCTTTGATAATACTAATGATGGTATTGTGAATCTTCGGTTAATTTATTAAAATAGAATAACCTTGCCTTTTAATAGTATAACAAAAATGAAGAAATATAATAGAAACAATGAGAATTTTGGTTTTAGTACATAGCTGAGACCACAATAAGCAATAAAAAGGAAATTGGTTTAATTTCCCAAATAATTGCATTATCTTTCATAATATCAATAGGGTTTTTGGTTATTATCAAAATAGGCTTGCCTTATAATTTAATCTAACATTTTATATACCAAAATTTACTTGTACTACATTAACTATTCTAACTATTATTTTCAATCATAAAAAATTCTTCTAATTTTAATTTAATATTTTTCAAACTTTAGTATATTAATGATCGGAGAATTTTTATTCATCATCTTAATTGAATAGAAGAATAGATTATATGCAATATAAATTATTAATTAATCTTAACTTTTAAATTTTATTAAAATTGATCGTCTAAATTTAATGGAAGCAATTTAAAATTAATATTAAATCAATCCTCCATCTACTATAACAAATGTGTGAAAGGGGGTAACACACATGATGTAGAATCTTTTATTTTGATTAACGATTATTTAGTTTCTAAATATTAAATTTATTTTCCTCAAATCCAAATGAGCTAATGGGAACTTTTCAAACAAGGGTTTATACTCCCATGTATTGTTATACATGACATTATATGATAATAATTTAATTTATTTTTTGTAATCCCATTTTAATCAATTATCATTTCATACTGTAATGAGAATAATTATTATAATTTTTTGCATATTAAAAAACTTGATCATTTTTTACATCATCAGTTCGCAATTATTATATTTTCTCTCGGTAGAAATTCGATTTTAAAAGCGCAATAATTAATTATCTGAGGTGAGAGATACCAATGAAGTTTATGTGTTATGTGATTAAGGAATCAAAGAATCTGTCATCACAACCACGTAAGCAATCAACCAGTAATAAGCCGACACGTTTCGCAAATCAGTCTGCTAATTTTCAAATACCCCTAGATAAAATTTCCAAATCCCTTTAAAGCCACGAACTCTGGATTCGCTTTTCAATTACATCCTTCGTTTTTCCCGCGTCAGGCCGCACAGGTTTTAGGTACTTTCGAATCTTTAGATCGGAGTCAGAAATCTAGGTAAAGAGATCTACTCCTGAAATTATCTTTTTCCCCGAATTAATGATATAATTAGAAATTGAAAAATAGCCCCAAAATTTTCTTACCTTATTTTTTCATGGCTACATATTATTTATATTAATTATTAGCGCTACCTTACGCATTAGGGTACTGTTTTTGACCTTTCATTTTCTGGATCTAGGGTTTCCTTCTGACGACTCTGTTCCTCATCAGCTTCATCCTCACATTCACATAATCATCATCATCAAAAACCCTAGCTGCGATCTCATCACCAATTTCGCTGTTCCTGAGACACAAACAAAGAAGAAACAAATCACCATTCACCAAATCGGAGGTTGATCCCGATTGTTTGATTGTTGCCATCTTCATCACCATCATCATCAATTCATTGATCTAAAAATTTTTCCTGGAAAAAGTGGGCTTAATATTTTATCCTCTTGATAATGCAAAAATCGGATGAATCTAAAGCATTCTAGACGATGAAGAGAAAAAATTTTGCTTTGAAAGAAATTCATAGAAAGACTGAACATTGATGAAGGGAAAAGCCTAAGACTGGGATTTTTTGTGATTCACTGAAGGGACAAAATGTATAAATCGTTGGTGTATCAAGGGGAGGTGTTATTGGGGGATGTAGAGATTTACCCTGGAGAGAACAAGAACATCGATTTGAAGGAAATCAGAATAAGTCACTTCTCGCAGCCGAGTGAGAGGTGCCCACCACTTGCTGTGCTTCATACAATCAGCTCAGGTGGTGTTTGCTTCAAAATGGAGTCAAAGACCTCGCAGACCCAAGACGCCCTCTTTCATTTGCACTCATCGTGTATCAGGGAGAACAAGGTATAGCAAAACTCGTAAAAATAAATCCACTAAAGTCCTGAACTTTTGAACTTGCTGAAGGAGAAAACCATATTCCAAAAGAACCTTGTTGCTCTTTCAGGGATTTGGACCCAAATTTAAGATGGCCTACACTGAAATTTTTATGCCATCATTATGAACCCACTCATGTATCAAAATTCTAATGATTTTGAAAACAATTCTCTGGACTCATCAATTCTGCTGTCTTAAACCCATATGGTCTGGTAACTGGCACACTAATGAATTACTTCAAAGCGTACTTCTGTTAACTGTCACCATGTATCCACCCTTATTTCTGAATAAAACTGGATGTCATGATATGCAATGTTAATATGCCATTAGATTATTTTGCAAGCACACTTGTTTTTTGTTCATATTATTAAGTTGATGCAGATGTTTGCTGTTATGTTGACAAGTATGTGATGACAAAGAGATCAGATGTAGCATTTATGGTCGCAGTTGAAGTTTTGGCTGATGCAAATATCTCTAAGCTCATTGAAATTTTACATGTGGTAGTCTAATTATAGGAAAATAATTTGGAATTTGAAACTAGAAAGAATGGGCAAACTGTCATTGATATAGTATCAATGTAAAGGGTCGTAGGTGTTGTTTATGAAACCATGATGTGAAGCTAAGTTAGATTACCTGTGATTTGTGAGAGCTATTCTTGGTTGTGCTTGAAAGGTTCTGGATGTCTTACTGTTTCCCTCATATGTATAAAAATTTCATTGTGGTAAGTGGTGTACTACCATGTCAAGCATTTATTCATTTTAATTTAGTCTTTCATCATAGAAGTTTTAATTTATCACTTTGTAAGCTACCTCATGTTGTAATTCTCCCGTTTTTATTTGATTTTAACTTTGATGGTTACATTTGCATCTGCAGACTGCCGTAATGCCGCTATGTGGAGAGGAAATACATTTGGTTGCCATGTTTTCGCGGAGTAATGACAGACCTTGCTTCTGGGGATTTGTTGTTGGACTGGGACTTTATGATTCATGTCTTGTGATGTTAAATCTTAGATGTTTGGGGATAGTATTTGATCTGGATGAAACACTTATAGTAGCAAATACAATGCGCTCATTTGAGGACAGAATTGAGGTACTTCAGAGAAAAATAAATTCTGAGGTTGATCCACAACGAATTTCTGGTATGCTGGCAGAGGTCAAGCGCTACCAAGATGACAAGAGTATATTGAAACAATATGCTGAAAATGATCAGGTTGTTGAAAATGGGAAAGTGATTAAAATTCAGTCAGAGATTGTACCAGCATTGTCTGACAGTCATCAGCCTATAGTGCGACCATTGATACGGTTACAGGAAAAGAATATTATTTTGACTCGCATCAATCCACAGGTATATAATTTTCTATGTCCGATTATTTAGCTCTTCTGCCTTGTCTTGTGAGCATTGCACCTGCCAGGCTTATTGTCTTGTGCTGAACCTGTTATCTCTCAGATAATATTTATAGTTATTTCTCTTTTGGGGCAAGTGATATATCCTCAAAGAAACATCAAGGTTTTGGAGCAGCTGCTTCAAATTTTTATTTGAGGATGTAAAAATGCACAGTATAGCTGTGTTTTAGCTATTTTTTTTCAAATATAGACTTATAAACTTGTCAGAACTCATTTGTCTAATAAAAGATTTGTTTTAAAAGATTCGTGATACAAGTGTTCTTGTGAGGCTGAGACCTGCTTGGGAAGATCTTCGGAGCTACTTGACTGCAAGAGGGCGCAAGCGCTTTGAGGTTTATGTTTGCACCATGGCTGAAAGGGATTATGCACTAGAAATGTGGAGGCTTCTTGATCCAGATTCAAATCTGATAAGTTCTAAAGAGTTACTAGATCGCATTGTATGCGTCAAGTCTGGTAAGTGGTGTCACTTCTTTGTTCTGTTTCCTTTATTTACTTTTTTAGATGAAAATCTATTTAAGCTATAGAGCACCTAAAAAGCAAATAAAAAATATTTGAATATGTAATCTGTTTATGCCTTTTTGCATAATTGTTGTTTCATTTTCTTGTGATGCTTCTTATGTGTTTAAATATATTTTATAGGTTTAAAGAAGTCATTGTTTAATGTCTTCCAAGATGGCTTATGCCATCCGAAGATGGCTTTGGTAATTGATGATCGCTTGAAAGTGTGGGATGAGAAAGATCAACCTCGGGTTCATGTTGTTCCTGCTTTTGCTCCATACTATGCACCACAAGCTGAAGTATATCTGCTTGCCTCTTTCTGGAACTCAATTCATGGATTGTTATATTTAGATTTTCACTTTTCTGTGGTGATGTGAACTCAGCGTGCCTAATTGTCTTGCAGGCAAGCAATGCTGTCCCTGTCTTATGCGTCGCAAGAAATGTTGCATGCAATGTTAGGGGTGGATTCTTCAAGTGAGAACTAAATGCCTAACAAGTTATCCTAAATAGATTTATTTGATCACCATAAGATGTGAAAAGATTGCACATTCTCACTTACTCCCCACGCCTGATGTGAAACTTTCTTAAACAGCACTTAAATTTTGTGTCCTCTATTTTTCTCCAGAAAGTTCAAGAAATGTTTTTGGTTCTGATTCTATTCTGTGACTTGGTGTCAGGGAATTTGATGATGGCCTTCTACAAAAAATTCCTCAAATTGCATATGAAGATGATATCAAGGATATACCTTCTCCGGATGTGAGCAGTTATTTGGTTTCAGAGGTTAGTGTGTGTATACATGTATGAATATACTTTTAAATCTTGATGCTAATCCACTGGATATTTGCTATGCTGATATTTAAGCATAACATTTATCTTCTAATAAGATTATTGTGATAGAAAGTCTGTAGAATTCAATTCAATTGTTTTCTCATTTAATGGATGTAAACTCCATCCTGATCAGACACCTGATGAGGTAAAATTTTGACATTGTTATTTAACTTTTGATTTATAAATTATAGTTGTAATTGTGATAATAAATTATGCTGATATTATTGAAAATTTTGCTACAAAAATTTGAAATATGTAGTCTAAACTGATTATAGACTATGACATAAGATTTGAAATTGTTGCCCTTATGACCACAATTTTTTGTAATCTTGTATTGAAATAATAGCATTTTTCTACGTTTTCTTATAATTTTACAAATTATGGCTATAGGACAATTGCCCTTATGCTCTATTGTTTCACTGTTCTTCAGGAGGATGCCTCTGTTTCCAATGGAAACAAAGATTCACTTTCATTTGATGGCATGGCAGATGCTGAGGTAGAAAGAAGGTTAAAGGTAAATGCTCAGGTCTGAACTTTTATGGGAGAGATATAACCAATTGATGGTTGTCTGATCCTCTTTGTAATTAAACTTAGGAGGCAATATCTGCTTCTGCAACAACTGCTGCTCTAGATCCCAGGCTTGCATCTTCTCTTCAATATGCATTGGTATCTTCTTCTGGTTCAGTTCCACCACCAACTGCACAAGCTCCTGTGATGCAATTTGCCAATGTACAGTTCCCTCAACCAGCCACTCTAGTTAAACCAGCAAGTCAAATTGTTCCTCCAGAGCCAAATTTGCACAGTTCTCCCGCCAGAGAAGAGGGCGAGGTACCTGAATCAGAGTTAGATCCAGATACAAGGCGTAGGCTTCTTATCTTGCAACATGGCCAAGATACTCGAGAGCATGTATCGAGTGAGCCTCCACTTCCTATCCGGCATGCTATGCAAGTATCTGCTCCTAGTGTGCCATCACGTGGGGGGTGGTTTCCTGTGGAAGAAGAGATAGGTCCACAGCTACTAAACCGCATAGGGCCCAAAGAGTTCCCTGTAGATTCTGAACCATTGCGTATTGAGAAACATCGGCCTCATCATCCATCATTTTTCCCCAAGGTTGAGAGTTCAATGTCATCTGATAGAATTCTTCATGAAAGTCAAAGAGGTCCGAAGGAGGTAATGGCAGGTTAATTTTTGCTTGCTATGTTTGAGTTTCTGCTGGAGGGTCAGACCTTTGGCTTATTATGTTTACTATAATTTTACTATTGTAAAATATTTGCAGATATATCATAGAGATGAGCGCTCAAGATTAAATCATGCCCTTTCTAGTTATAATTCTTTCTCAGGTAAGCTATAGCACTGGTAACTGCATATTTGTTGTTTCTTGAGGCCTTTCCCTAGTGTGTTTCCTTTTTTTCTCTTTTTAACCATGCTTTGATAGGGGCTGGGTGCAATTATTGCGGTGACAATATAATTTTGTTTCAGAGGTTAACCGGGCTTGGTGTTAATTAGTTCCATGTTGGCTTCAGATGTTTGAACTATAATTGGTTACTGGTTGCTGTTTTCTTGTGATAGCTATAGGCCATATCTCAAATCTTACTGGTTTTCAAGGTTATTTTACTTTTCACAACCCAAATGTTTATGCTTTTGGCTTTCATACTTCTTTTCATTTGTGGTTGTTATGACTAAATCTACTTTTTTATCAAATAATTGTGTTTTCAGTCCATTCCTTTTTTCTTCACTTAATTTCCCTTTCTATAGACATGCATCTCCTCCTTCCAATTCTATATTTTACATTATAATCATAATGATCTTCTGTTATGGTTCTGTGATGAAGGTGATGACATTCCTTTGGGTAGGTCGTCTTCCAGCAACAGGGATGTTGACTCTGAATCTGGAAGACCTCTATTGCATGCAGATACTCCACCTGGAGTATTAGAGGAAATTGCACTGAAGTGTGGTGCTACGGTGAGTGGAATTCTGTTTTGCTGCATGAAAATGGTCAAGATGGCATCATTGAATGGACTTATCGTACCCTTGTACCTTCTAAAGTTTATTTTGTTTTAATGAAACCAGGTGGATTACAGGTCATCTTTAGTTGCTAGCACAGAACTGCAGTTCTCTGTTGAGGTATCTTTCACTTTGGACATAGGACTACCCGACCTTCATCAATTATGTATACATAAACTTTATGCTAGATTAGTCATATTGAGGAATGTACAGGTAGTTGCGTACTGGTTCAATTTACATTGATTAGGATAGGAGTTGTCTGTTTCTCTGAATGATGAATTTATTGTATGTAATTTTTTTTCTTTCCCGTGTTGCTGACTGTGACTGGAAGCAATTGATTTGAGCCTAGAACTCACAAATTTGTTTTTGATATCCTAAGATTATATGCAGGTTTGGGTGCCATAATAAGTACATAATATGTCAATTTTTTTAAATCTATATCTAGAAAAACGAACCTATGAATTCAATATTATCTTTAGAACAGAGGTTGAGACCTAATTCTATCTTTACTACCATCAGAGTGGTGTCACTTGTTTTGAAATATGTTTGATGTTCTGTTCAAAGTTCTGTTACTGTGATCTCATTATTCCATTATTATTTGTAGACATGGTTTGCAGGAAAAAAAGTTGGTGATGGGATTGGCAGAAGTAGGAGGGAAGCTCAACATAAGGCTGCTGAGGGTTCTATAAAACACTTGGCTGGTAAACTTATCTGTTGATGTAAATTATTATTTTCTACAACATTTGAACATTGTCCCAAGTTTTAATTTTTATTTATTATCATTGTTGACAACAAATGTTGCTGTCATAATTTAAAAAAAAAATAATAAAAATATGTGGTGAGTTAGAGACCATTTAATCAGGTTAATAGTGAGGCTTGCTATGATCTTTTCCTATTCTTTTGACTGCTTTGGATAATGTCTTTTGCAGATATGTATATGTCTCGTGCTAAGGTTGATTCTAGCTCCACCTATGGCGATGTCAGTGGGTTTTCTAATGCTAGTGATAATGGTTTTGTGGCTGGTGGTAGTCAACCATTGCCTAAAGAAGAGGCTCTGTCATTTTCAACCTCATCTGAGCCATCAAGAGTTTTAGATCCCAGGTTGGATGCCTCCAAAAAGTCAATGAGTTCAATCTCTGCCCTCAAAGAATTGGTAAGATTTTCAATAAATCGAATGTAGTTCCCTTTCCATTCCAGTTAATAAACTGACGTGTTCTATAAACTTTGCATCAACTTCTATAGTGCATGATGGAGGGTCTTGGTGTCAGTTTTCTATCTTCACCTGCTCCAGTGTCAACAAATTTAACTCAGAAAGATGAAGTACATGCACAGGTTTGTAATGGATTTTTTATGTAGTCTAAGCAAAGTAACAAATTATAAATACTTGGTTATAGTGGTTGAGGGGTTTGCTTCTTTCTTTCTCAAAAATGTGTTCACTCTATCATTCTGGATCCCATATATTTTGGTTTAATTTTCAGGCTTTGCTGGTGTACTATATTGTGCTTAATACATTTGGTCAGTTAGGCTGTAAGGTGTCTCTAGGGTAAAATATTAGAACTTATATCTGAGCTGCTTTACCCTCTATTTATGTGGTTGACAATTGTTTACATTATGTTATTTTGTAGAATCCAAATGATATATCTTTTTTTCTTTTTTGCCATATTGGCTGTGCTTTTTTGGTAGTGTGACACTATTGTCTAATTGAAGCAACATATTACTTCCATTTTGCTATGCTGTAGGTTGAGATAGATGGCCAGGTCCTTGGCAAGGGGATTGGGTTGACATGGGATGAAGCTAAAATGCAGGTAAATTTCTTCATTCTCTGTATAAATATTTTGATTTATGGAGGCTTCAGTATGCTATCTAACCATTAAGATACATTTTCCGTCAGGCTGCTGAGAAGGCACTTGGAAGCCTAAGAACAATGCTTGGTCAAAGTACACAGAAACGGCAGGATTCTCCAAGGTTTGTTGTTTTGACCCTTCATTTTGTGCTTGTTTTAAAGTAGCAAATGGTAGTTTGGACCATCCAGTGCTAAGTAGTTCCATTTTCGAGGGACAGTTATCCAAAAATAAGTGGAAAGGGTTCCAGCTATTTGCCTTTATTGATAATCAGGCTTTATTGTAGTTGCTGAGGTTTTTTGAAAAAAGGCATTATTATGGTGAAAAAACCACTTTGAATAAATGGGAGAGATTGTGAAGAAAGGAAAGGGACAAGGAAAAAAAAATTATAACAAGAAAAATTGAATGCTGCAGCTAAGCAATGCAGATGGGTTGTTTTTTGCCTTTAGCCCCTTCTTGAGTCTCTGAATTTACTTGCTTTTAAATTTTTTTTCTCCTACTTATGTTTCTGTTCTAACCAGGTCTCTGCATGGATTTGCTAATAAACGTCTGAAGCAAGAATATCCTCGAACTATGCAGCGGATTCCGTCCTCTGCCAGATATCCCAGGAATGCACCTCCTGTTCCTTAAGGGCTTAAACGTATATTTTTACCTCACTTTTTGGAATGGCTGGTACGCACATGTACATGTCATTGATTTTTCAGCTTGACGGAATGCCTGTGTTGCGTTGGATAACTGCCAGTAAAGTGCTACGCCTTTCAATATTCTATTGGTCTTCTAGTCCAAAGCCAATTAGAGCTCCAACTCCTTTAGCAATTTATGATCACTGAAATTGGACAAGATTCCTGGACAAGAATTTGTAAGATACTCACATCCTGGTCCCTTCCCAGTCAATGCAGTATCCAATGTGGATCCTCCCAAAGGCCTCTGAGGCTGTTCTTAGTGAAATTTTCTCGGTGGCGGTGGATTTGAAACTGCCTATCTGAACTGGAAAGATTTGAGGCTTTTGTAATTGGAGTGCAATACACCGTGTTGAGCAGCACAGGTTCTAGCAATGGCCTGGAGTTGAGAGTTTTCTACTAACAGATTTTCATTCCACTGACAATTCTATCACTGAGGCTCGCAACTGAGCACCCCTCGGAATATACTGTCGTTGATGGAATCTGAGGCTGGTGAATTTGCATTGTTATGTAACCTACACTGATGTAATATAGGTTTTTTCACTTGTACATTTTGTCACATTTCCAAGTGTTCTGATGAATACTTGTTGCAGCTGCAGAGCTGAGATTCCACGCACACATTGTGGATCAGTATATAGTCACAATTGGCTCACACTTTGTGACATTATGCGTGGGGTTCACACGCTTGAGTGAATCGATTGAGTAATTTGGGTATAGCATTATTAAGCACACTCACAATTGGATTACACTTTGTGTGACATTATGTGTGGGCCTCACACTCGAGTGAATCGATTTTGAGTGAAATGGGTTGATGCCATTAAGCAAGGGATATGATTAAACGATGCATTCTTTTTAATACAAATGATAGAATTAACTCGAGTGTTTATTGTTTAGGCTAAACACGCTTTAGTCCTTTAGTAATTCATGTCACATCAATATAATCTTTGGCAGAAAGTTGAAATTAATTTAATCCCTTAATCTATTTACAGTATCTAATTGCGTTCCTTCATCAGTTAGGGTCAAACAAGTTAACACAGTAGCTGATGTAGGTTCTTAGAAGAGTGATTTGGATTAAAACATTTTCATCTAGTCACGTCTTCCTTTTCAAGTCTTTTACGTATCTCTCCATCATTCAACTTTCTTGAACCTTTATCATCAACAAAGACCATCCTAATACCCAACCGCTTTATCCATTCTCGTGAACTTTCCGGAAAGTTGCCTGCAAATAAATCCACACAATGTTCCTCTAAATACTTCTAAATAATCAAATCCTCAAACAATTCGTATTTTATCCAACTTTTAACTATATAAATCGTGGAGCTTCTATCATCTTTTATCCATTTTTTTCTTGTTTTGCAGTGGAGTTTGATGAAAGGAAGATGACCAGTTAAAGGTTTTTCGAAGAAAGTATGGTAATGATTTTGGATCAATAGCCACTGTAAAGGGAAGGTTCCATATGGTGTGGATAGGAGAAGAAAATTTAGATGGGGTTTATGTTTGAGACTTTGAAATTCGAACATGTTGCAAAGATCATGGAGAGATTCTACCTTCTTCCCGGTCTATATGTTCCTTCTTAGACCAGACCAAATATTTCATGCCAAACAATCTTTGTAGGCCCTCTTTTACTTTAATAAAATAATAGATTTGCATGAATGCATCCTCTCTCCGTTTTTTTTGTCATTTTTTTTTTATTTTTTGAGATATAAAGACACAATTTTTATTATAAACCCCATTACTTTTTTATTGGGATTTATAATTTTAAAAAAATCTATTTATATCTCTCCTCAAAATTCATGTGGAAAAAGCAATTTTTAGAATAATTTTGGAAATAAAAAAAAATATATCCAATATACCATAATATTCTTGCTTTATTCCTCATTTTATATGGATTTGAATCATGAAATTTACTGCATGAATTTTAGAGCGAGGTGGATACAATTTTTTTTTATTTGAAATTGTGGGTTCTAGTAAAAAATAGTAAGTCTTAAAATAAAAATTATACCTTTATCTTTTCAAAATTAATAGAAAGAAATGGAAAAGATACAAATTCATTTTATATCCTTTTCCACTGTGTATAATTCTTTAACATAATAATCATAAAAAATATGTTTTCTTGGATTATTAATATTTAAAGACAACTCTTTCAATTTTTAAACTACAGTTGGTTAATGTAAAATAGAAATAATATTTTATTTAAGAGTAAGAAGGGGGCACAAAGCATAATTGGCAAAAAGAAATTAATCTGGTGCAGGAGAGGGCATTTACACCCAGGGAAGATAGAATCTCTCAAGATGATGATTGTCATGGCTTATTTGGGTGTGATTATGGAAATAATTGATTATAATAATTAATTTTGAAATAATTTATTATGCATAATGTATTTTATGTTCGGTAACATCATTTAATAATTGATTATACATAATTTTTGTGATGATGTACAAATAATTATTTTTAGTGATAAATTACAAAAAAAAGAAGATAATAAAATGCATATGATTATGTCAAAATCAATAATTTTCTAATTTTTGTGATATCATTATTTCTAAAAAAATACATAATATATATTTTCTAATTTATGTATATTCTTATTTAATATATGTATTCTTATTTATTTAAATTATTTTTCATAAATAAGAAAGTATAATTTTTTATAATTAAAATAGGATTAATATTTATTTTTATATTCACCAACTTAAAAAATCACAAATAATTAAATTATAAAGTATTGAACTTCATTCATAAATTTAAAATAAAAAAATAATATTAGTATGAATATAAAATTTAAATTTTTTACTATTGGAAGAAAGGAAATGAAAGCAAAAGAAAAAAAAAGGAAGAGTTACTATGAGTATAAAATTAATTTTTTTTGTAATTACAATTAGAGAATAAGTTATTAAGTAACTTATTTTCTAATCATGATTATTACTTATAATTGATTTTTGAATACTTTTAAAAAGACAATCAGACATCTTTAAAAAGATAGTAATAAATTACGTAACTTATAATTACAAAATATGATTTCTAATCGTTATATCAAACAAGCATCAGTTTTGTGACTTGATTTTGTGATGTAAAATGAAGCTTAATTTATAATTATTTATTCAAAATTTGTAGTTGTTCTTCTTGAAAGCAAAACAGGGAATCCAGGCGCCTGTCAAGGATATTTGGTTTCCATGGGTCTTCCCATGTCAGGGAATCATAAGTTCAAGGCTAATGATTTCAGGTGTTGTTTGGAGGTGTCATCCATGGGAAAGTTGAAAAGAAGGAAAAAGATGAAATTATAGATACAGGCTAGGAAAACTTTGATGGAGTAATCTTATTGGTAGCCTTCTTGCTTGTCAAATTATAACTTCAATTATCCAAATAAGTGTTGGCAATTTCATATTAACATCTTTTAAAGTTTTTAACAGTCAAAACCAACAGAGGGAGTAGAATAAATGATGGAATAAAGAGTGATGAATTAGATTGATATTGTTTTTTCTCTTAAGAACTATATTGGTAAAATATTGATAGTGAGGGATTAAAATAAATTTTTAGTACATTGTTTAAAAATGAGATCAAATCCCATGAATTTAAGGTTGAAAGATGCATGGATTTTTTTTTTTATAAGATACTTGTTATAATGTTTCAGGAGTTTCAAATTTTGAAATTGTTAAATTAAAATTAATTTATTATAATTATTTATTTTTAATAGATATAATTAAATAATTTTAATTTAATAACTTCTAAAATTATCACATCATCAAAATCCTTAAGTAACCGTAAAATCCACCTCTTTGTTAATTTAGTTACATCAAATAAGATCAAGCTTTGATTTTAATCTATTAATGAACTTTGTTATTTTCAATTGGCTTAAAGTTGGGATGAAAAAAAGCCTCAAAATTTATTTTTCCTACAAAGATGAACTTTGTCCATAATTTTGGTTTTTAAACGTCTCAACTAACTTTATTATTATTATTATTATTATTATTATTATTATGGGGAATTCTATGTTACCCCATGGGTTTGGAACCCATGGGGATGTGGCCAAAATTAAGCTATTGGATGAGTTGATCAAGTCAATGATTTTACTCATCCAATGCTTTAAATTTGGCCACATCCCCATGGGTTCCAAACCCATGGGGGTAACATAGAAAGCACCTATTATTATAGGAAAAGCCTTTTTTTCCCCTTACATTATAAACAGATAAAGGAATAAGAAATTACCTAAAGCTTTGTCAAGTGAACCTAACCTAGACGAGACATCCTTTAATATAAAAAAAACATTGAGATAGCCAAAATATGGTGCTCCTAGGCGCTTAGTGTTCGGGGTGGTATGGCAAAATACAAGCCATTGGATGATATTACAAAAATCTTAGCATTGATTTAATAATCTCATCCAATGATCTGTATTTTGCCATACCACCCCGGGTACCAAACCCTAGGAGTACCTTAAAATTTACCATGAAAAAAAGAAGGAAAAAAAGACAACAGGAAGTATAAAGCTTATATTAATTTAAAACGGTCACAAACTGAAGAAGTATCTCATTTTTATTAATATTAATAGGAATGATACCAAAAGTTAGAATACGGTAGATGTAAAGTTTAAAATCACAATTTTTTTTTTTTGAGAAAGATTAGAGGAGTGGGCAATTTTAAAGTTAATTTTTTTTATTTTATCATTATTTATCAAATAAATTTTAAACTCTTGATTGTTATTAAAAATTATAATATTGTATTTTATTCTTTAAATAATACTTTGTATTTTCAAAAAAATTATAAATATTAAAAATAAAATTTAAATTTTTTTATTAAATTAATTTTTAAAAATTTATTATACCGTATATTTAATAATTATTCTTAATTTATATTCAAAATTATCCATTTATATTGGATTGCTGTTTGCACGGAGCTCAATCGGTAGTACTAAAAATATTCCCAAACTGAATACATGCAAATCTCTATATTCTTTACCAAAGAAATCTCTGTTACATAAAAAAAGAAAAAGAAAATTATCTTTCTGAAGAAATAAATCTAAGGTAAAAATCTTTGATTTTTGTTATTTTGTACAAAATAGAATAATGAATTTGAATTAGTGTATTTCTTAAAAAATAAATGGCAGGGATTTTTAAAAAATAAATATAAATTTTTTAATTTAAAATTATGATGATGAATCTTAATAAAAAACATTAAATTTTAGAATAAAATTTATGTCTTTATTTTTTAAAAAATAAAAAGAATCCAAACTTGAGAGTAATTAAAACTCTCTCAATTTTATGGAATATTTCATTCTTTACATTATACAAAGAAAGTGTTTTTAGCACTAATTAATTGATCGAATGGCACATTGATTGAAGATAAACAACTATTTAAACGAAAAATTAATACAAAATTTAATAGAAATTTCTGTATAATTTGTTTCATAAAAAGTCGATGTAGATTTTTAAACCGAAGAGGGCATATCACATTTTTCTGTTTCCATATTTCCTTTCTTTTCACCGTTAAGTATTTAGAAGTCAAAGAAATTCAGCGACAGTACTCCGTTCTAAGCAAATTAGCAAAAAAGCTCAGAACGCATTTAACTGATAGAGAGAGAAAGTTCTTTCTAGAGAGAGAAATTCGGAGCAATGTCTTCTTCCTTCGATGCCTTCAGCGTCGACGGCGATGAGATGAACCTCAACTCTACCACCCAGCACTTTGAAGACCACGAAGGAAAAGAGGAGAGCTACTCTGGATACGGTGGCTATTCCAGCTTCACCGGTGGCGACTTCTCCGGCGCATTCTCCACCGAGAGTGATGTCCATGTGGACCACACAGATTCTGCTTCTCCAGAGATCTATGGGTTCGGTGATCCAAATCCCAATTACTCTCAATCCCCCTTCGAACAGGTGCCTGTGGAGAATGGAAATGAGAACGGAAATGGAAACGGCTATGGTGAAAGTGTGTTTATATCTGATGGACCAGTGCTTCCGCCACCATCTGAGATGGAGCTGGATGAAGGTTATGCCCTTCGGGAGTGGCGCCGGTAAGCGATTAATTTTTTTTCTTGTTAGTTTAGTTGAATTCAATTTCTGAATTAGTCAGATCCCATTGGAATCTGCTTAGATCTACGGCGTTTTTGCTTTAATCCTGAAGCTTATTTTGTGTTTGATCGCAAGTCTGATCTCCACCTTTGAGTTAATTTTCCTTACGGTTGCTTGTGTTGTGAATAAGGAGTTCGAATTAATGTGTTTAAGTTGATCTCATCCGTGGAAAAATAAAAGATTGAGGGGATCAGTTGAATTCAGTGTCACTTAAAATAGTCGATCCAGTATAAGATATAAAGATGTGCTTTTTCTGGAGATTCACTTGGATTTGTATTTGTATTTGTATTTGTATGCTACAAAAAGCTTAATAAAACAGGAATGGTAAACATGCTCTGCCGTGCAATTGGGTAAACTCGCTTTAGGATATAAACAGTTGGCATCAGGGTCTCTTTCGTAGAAAGACATAGATTGATGAACTTTGTTGAATCCAATTTCACATAAAATGCTTAATCTTGTTCTAAGATATAAAATTTGATTTTTTTTCCCATATAATTATTATTGCATATTAGGAATTTACCTGTATCCACCAGAGCTTGCCAAGTGCTGGTTATGTATCTTCTAGGTCTATCTTCTTGCTTGCGATGATTTATGTTTGTCCATATTCATTTTAGAGGAACCTCCTTGGCCTGCTTTGATCTATATGATGATTGACAATATCTTCCATTGCCCTATAATTTGAGGCAAATGCAATTAACACTCTATGACATTTGTTATTGGATTTAATTTTATAAAACTCCTAATCTCTCATATGCTGAGCTTATCAAATTTATGTGGTTGAAATCATTAACTAGGTAATTCAGCATAGCTGTAATTTATTTGATTCTGAGTCTGTCAGACTCAGTTGCCTGCAAAATCATATATGTAATTGGCTTCACTTATGCAGTCAAAATGCTATTCTGCTAGAGGAGAAGGAGAAAAGGGAAAAAGAAATGAGATTGAAAATTATTGAGGAAGCTGAGGAGTATAAACAGGCATTCTATGAGAAAAGGAAGCTTAATGTTGAGACTAACAAGGTTCAGAATAGGGAAAGGGAGAAGGTAAATTTCTACGCTTATCATGGACCTCGTGATATTGTTTTTAGCTTAAATATTTTCCAGTCCTTCTGATTCTAAAAATTGAAATTTGTTTGGGTGCAGTTATACTTGGCTAATCAAGACAAGTTTCACAAAGAGGCTGACAAAAGTTACTGGAAATCAATTGCAGAGCTCATTCCTCGAGAGGTTCCTGCCATTGAGAAAAAAAGGGGCAAGAAAGATCAAGAGAAGAAACCATCAATTACTGTCGTCCAAGGCCCAAAGCCAGGCAAACCCACCGATCTTTCTAGGATGCGACAGATACTGTTAAAGCTGAAGCATACGCCACCACCTCACATGAATCCCCCGCCAGCTGCACCTGCTAAAGACGCCAAAGATGGGAAGGATGGAAAAGATGCATCTAAAGCAAATGGGTCTGCGGCAGAAGGTGCACCTGGCTCACAGCCAAAGAACGCCACCTCTAATGGCTCTACCAACGCTACCCAAAACGAAGCTTCAGCGACTAAGGAGTAAACTGCCACATTAATTTTCCCATCTTACCCGGGTTACACTATCTTTCTACTGCTACCGGTTTTTCTCTCCTTCAATCTATTCTGAATGTTTTGTTCCGGTGTTAGTTTCTAATGTTTATTGGTTACATTTGATTACCAACATCGAGGTTTTGTATTAATCTGATCCATTGATGACAGACCGTGGATATTCTACGTTGATGAACTTCAACCTGTTCTTTTTAATGAATATATAATTCTTTCAACTGCTCTTTCTGTATGATTGCTGGCAGACCCCATCAATTAGAAGGTTTATCTTCTCTATTAAGCAGTATCTTGCTTTCAAATTGTTTTATTCCGTTGAAATGCACCTTACCTTAGTCTTAGCATTCATCTTTCAAGTGTATTCCCTTGCTTGCTGGAATCAAGCTCAGTGGATAATTTTTGAACGTTAGTTTGGATTGCCACGTTCATGTCCATGGGTTGCGCAACTTTTATCAAGAGCTCAGCCAGGCTTGATAGCTATTTTTACGAGTATTTTCACTTTTGGACCACAAAAGTTTCACATGCGAGCAAATATGATAATTTGATAGGTAAATGCACTCAGTTTTGAACAAATTTAGTGAAAAAATCAAGTATGTTATAAAAGTCATATGAGTGAAATTTGAGATTAATTTGACTTGTATATTATTTTTTCAATTTTTTTAATTTTAGATGTATTTTGGTAATTTTGATATGGTTGGTGAATTCAGAGAAATTCAAAAAGTTTGTATTTGTAATTTTTACATTTTTTATTTTTGTATCTATGTGTTTTTGTGCCAACTGGATACTCAGAATATTGCAAAAAAAATTTATGATAATTCAAAAACAATATGTCTACTTATTTCAAATTAACTTTTGTTTAAAAATATTTTTTTAAAAAGTGGAATGTTGAAAAAGTTGACGAGGTGAATTAACACTGAATTAAATATTCAAGCATATTAATTTGTAATTATCTCATACATATTCAAAATTGTAAAATTAATTATAAATCAAACTAATGGAATGTCCTTCAATTTTGTTGCATTTTAAGCTCATTGTACCCCATGACTTCCGATGTAGGACAATCTTGCAGCTTGTTATATGTAAGTATTTTAATAACATTCAATTGTGATTTATGAACTTACAAGTTTAATTATCTATTCCAAGCATGCCGCATGATCATAACGGAAAATTTAGTATATCCGTTAAAGGTGATAAGCATGCCCCACATAATTTTAATTGAAGAGTTGCTAGCTCATGACATTAAGTCCAGTATGATGTATTTGATTTTGGAGTTCTGGCATCCTTGTGGTCTTCAGCATACGGTTTCTATAAAAATTGGAGATTTTTGGCCTGATCTTCGCTGCTATGTGAGATGCAAATGATATTTGCACGAGGTGGAAAGTTTAAATGTGTGCTTATGAGAGCTTGTAAGAGATATTTTTCAAAAATCAAATAACCCACTGGTTTCACTAAGCCCTAGTACATTTTTGTCATCTTCCTAGATACTATATTCAGAAAAACAGAAAGCCGAAGAAAAGGATGACAATAGAGGAAACGAGGGTTTTTCCTCGTTGCAATTTTCTTTCTATTCAACCCAAAAAAAAATCACTTACTTATCCTTCTATCCTCTCTTTTTCTTTCAAATCTGCAATCAAGGCCTGGCAAGATCAGATTAAATTCAACTCAGGCTTTACTGTGGGATCACCTGAGTAATAGTGAGAGGGGCAAAGCTAATCTGGTAGTTTGTAGAATCAGAGGATGATGTTTTCTTCGTAGAGGGGTCTCCACTACAGCCACCTGAATCTTGGAAGAATGCCGGTGCTGTAATTTCCTTCTCATTGAGCCGGATTTTCCTGGAGAGCATATCAACAACCTGGGACATCAGCGGCCTCCGGCTTGCTGCTGCCTGCATGCAGAAAAATGCTACCTTCATGTACCTAATCACTTCTTCTTCAGGATATTCTCTTAAGTCTGGGTCTACAAGCTCCAAGAGTTTCCCCTCTTCATGAAGTTCCCAGGCCTGTCGGAGAACACGTATTATTATTTTTAAACAAGATACTCTCAAGTTAGATTGCTTGACACATACATAATCATATCATATTTACACATATGGCATTATCCAATTCAAACAATATAGTTTCTAAATAAAATGTCGAGTGATTTAAATCTTGTCAAATATACAAGTGTATAGAATAATGTAAAAGATAATTTATGTAAATAGTATTGCTCATACATTTGATCCAAGCAAGTTTCCGAGGTCATTTTATGGTGTCTAACATTGTGTTTGACAAAATGTACCCTTCGAAGAGATTGGGGAGAAATTCTTTTTCTTATATAAATACATATTATGTGTTACTCTAAGTCATTTATGTCATTTAACTCATTTATAGGATGACATGTACGTGATTAATTTTTTGACATGTGTTATCCTGTAATTACCAAGTGTAATTATGTATATAAAAATTTCTTTGTAGGAAAGGATCAACTTTATCAGCATTTCCCCAACAACTTCAATGGTCCGTTTTTGAGTTGTTCTTCTCCCCTTAATCATAAAAAATAAAACCATTATTCTCGCAGTTGGGAGACCTTAAATCAATGGGGACAGCATTAATAAACAAATTGAGTGTCGCTAAGAGATACTGAGCCCCAGGATATGATAAATCAAGTGATAAATTGTTAGAACATAACATGCTTACAAAGTAACCCATCTGAAAGACAGGAAACTGAAACTTACCCATTCCAGAAGGAACTTCTGTGTTCCTCCCCAGTTTATCCTTGCACTGCTTTTGCCACTAATTATTTCAAGTACAAGAACTCCAAAGCTGTAGATATCAGCCTTCAGGGTCAACTGACCACCCAACGCATATTCAGGTGCTAAATATCCGCTGTACAAATGCAAACACCAAAGCATAAATTGGGTAGGGTATATCCTGTCGAACATGTTTCAAAATGCAAAACTCTAACAAGTAGCCTAGAATAACCTGAATCCTGTGACTATATATTCATTGGGGGAAGACCATATGTGGAAGAAGATGATAGTAAGCAAAACATATCTTCATTGGAATTTAAAATGACTAATGGCAGGAATCATGAACTTGAGTTAAAAATTGAATGAGCAGGAACTGTCTAACTATTTGGCAAATGCATATAATTTGGCTGGGAACCTGAAAATATAGCATTACATTGTTCCAGCGATTTTTGTGCTGATGTGAGTGATGTCATCTGGGAATAGTTTGGCCAACCCAAAGTCTCCTATTTTTGGATTGAAGTCTTTGTCCAGTAATATGTTACTAGCTTTGATGTCTCTATGTACAATGTGAGGCACAAGTTCTTCATGAAGGAATGCAAGACCCTTTGCAGTACCCATGCAAATTGCAGATCTTTTAGTCCAGTCCAGTTTGACGTCTGTATCCCTTGTTCCTACAAAGATATGCAAAAAAAGTAAGAAAGATATACATGCTCTGACCTGTACTGTACACTGTTCTTGGTTTGTGAGTTATAAGTATAGGAAAGAACTTGCTTGATTTACCAAATAATGCACGATCAAGGCTGTTACTTTCCAAATATTCGTAGACTAAAACACGACTAGGTCCTTCAACACTGCAGCCGACTAATTCAACAAGGTTGGGATGCCTGACATTGGATATAGCCTTAATTTCGCTTAAAAATTCATGAACTCCCTGCCTTGATCTGGCTGAAAGTGTCTTCACTGCTATTTGCTTTCCATTTTTTAAGGTCCCCTAGCAAAATTGCAACTTGCGTACTTAGCATAGGTTGAAACTCACGACAAGCATAAATGTTAAACTGTCATGTCATTTCTTAGAACCTAATGTTCTTCCTCAGCTTAAGATAGCATAAAAATGAGCCCATCAATTCTGAAATTATAAGTGACAATATTATAACGCTAGAGAGTCAAATCTATGATGCATTTTGCCATGTGAAATTGACTATAACCAGAATACCTGATAAACAGTTCCAAAACCTCCTCGTCCTATCTTATTTCTTGAATCATAATTATCGGTTGCTAATCTTAGCTCTTTGTCAGAGAAATGCTTAATAGCTTTAAGCAGATGACCTGAGCATCAAAAGAATGGTGAGCACAAAAGAGAGTTCCAAAGAAATTAGACAAAGAACATAGTAAAAAGGGAAAAGGAAATTATAGCCAAAGGACATCAAAATTATTATGACTAAGATAGAAGACAGTGAGAAGAATACAATCACTCTAAATCCAATGTAAAGGGACAACATATTCGTTCAATTTCAGTGCAAACTTGATTTTGATCTGCTACACTCACAACAGAAAGTTGTTTATGGAGATTTTTGGCCACTACATGAAAAGCAGTAAAACCAATAAATATCTGCCAGGTCCTTACTATCAATGTCACGAGGATTACGAGAAGAACTCCCTTTATTCAGCAGAGTTAAGGCTCCAAAGCAGCCACAACTCATAATGACCCTGGACTCCTGGTATATGACTGGCACACCCTCAAATCTGCATTACATGCCATAATCCAATATAAGTGGAATGCCATTTTTATATTTTGTTCCTAAACACATAGCTATGCACTGAAATAATCAAGGCAAACAAGGATAAATAACATCGTCAACCAGAAAGAATTTTGCCATCCTTCCGCTTAACATATTCAGATTTCGATACGTATATATAAAAAGTCAACCCTCATGTTAGTGGTTTTTTCTTTCTTTACTGCTGAACTGAACGTTGCACCGTAGATCTAATGTAAGCTGTAGGATGGCGAACATGTAAGTGTCTTCAAATTGAAGCTTCAAACACAGTACCGAAGGAACACAGTTTACCTAATTTTTAAAATTCCATCATCAAGAAAACCAACCGCCTCCTCTGACTTCCAAAAACACAACCAACCCAACACTTTCCAACCCCAAATATCAAGAAAAAAGGCGTTCCATTTCTGGAACATGAAAACCATTTAAATTCTCCTACAGAACCCATTTCGAGTTTCGGTTCACAATTTCAACCTCCAATTTGGGTCTTTTCCGTTTAAGCTAAATCACCTTAAAGTTTAAAACTTGAACAAAGCAAAGACAAAAACACCATAACACCACAGCAACTAAGATATAACAGAACAAGTGAACAACACAAGAAAAAGCAATTAGCTTTGAAACTAAAGAGCGATTTTACCTTGTCAAAAGCGCGAACTTCGAGCAAAAGAAAAAATTTGTCTTATCTCGAAGTTTGATCATGTGCAACTTGGTGATAGCGTGAAGAAAAAAAAAAGTATATTCTTCCGCCATACAGGCCGCCCAGTTGAATATTTTGTGGGAGAAGTTGGGATTGGTTGTTCTTCGCAGTGTGTACGTGGGCTGTAAAGCCACGAATAGCAACAATGAATCGGCAATGAGTCCTTAACTCAACTTGCGCGCCCAAATCTTGAGTTCCCACTACCGGCAGTGGCCGCTAACTGTTTGTTTTCTGTATTTTAAAAGAAAATTGCTATATTTCCCCAAATATGAGTGCGGAATTGATGCCCAAAAATAAAATGATATTGCACTGCCGTTAGATGCTGCGTGGGATTTGACAAAATTTTCAATCTCGCCGTCCATATGCTTTCGGAAGTGAATTTCGGCACATTTTGTCGGGACAAATAGGAATGCTCATTTTAAAAGCTTTTCTGTTTTTATGTTTTTAAAAACATCAGTTTTTGTTGGATAAATTGCTTTCAAAAATTTTTACAAAATTATAATTTTAAATATGTAATTTAAATATAAAAAATAAAAATAATTTTTAAATATTTTTAACTTATTCTTTATTTTTATGATAGTTTTATAATTAAATAAAATTTTTTATTTATTTCATCAAATGTCATTCATTATTTATTTTCATTGAATTCAAAAATAATTTTTAAAAATATTAAAATGAAAATATATCCAAAGAATTTCAAATTTTTTTATTTTTCTATTTTTAAAATTATACATTGATAGTTATAGATTTAAAAAATAAATTTTAAAAATAACTTATTAAATATGAGCTTCTATTTTTAAAAATATAAAAAAATTACTCTTAAAAATAGTAAATAAATGAATCCTCACATGAATTTTTCTATTTTTTTAAGTGAATCATCAATATTTAATATTTTTACCTTTCGAAACTTTAAAGAGGTTATGCAATGCTAAATCATATTTTAGAGAGTTTATTTATATTTATATTTATATTTTCCCCCATACTGATAAATATTCACACAAATAATAAAAAAATTCTTTTTATTTTCTTGAATTCAGATTTAATAAAAATGGATTCTTACAAATTTATGAATTCAATATTTAAACCACTCAAGATAAGATGGGTTTTCAAAATTTCCCACTTACAAAATTATATTTATCTAAAAAAACACACTTTATTGGTGATTATGCTATTATTTTTTCAAATCATCGATATACATACATATATATATATTTATATATTTCATTGCTCGTGTGGTTGTAGACTTGTAGTGAGCACTTCAATCTTGAACAATAATTCCAATACAAAAATCAAACATTACATAGTAAAAAAAATATTGTTATGCTGACCACTTTTGTTCCCACTTTCCATTGAATATGGCGACCGTGTCTTTGAATTTCCAATTTTTTGGCCAAAATTTGCATCATTTTGATAAAATATCCTGCAGCATCATTGCATGAACTATCTCTCCAAAAACACGCATACATAATTTTAGGACCAATACTTAAAAAATAGTGAATACTTTGAATAAAGCAGGCTTATTTTAATTTTACCCACCATAGTGGCTTTCGTGGACAAATGCAAGTCACGTTCGGTACGTCTCAACTGCCGGTTCCTTTCGTTGAACGGAGACAATATCCAAATTTTTCAACGTGGACGCACTCGTGGAAATTATCAAGTAGCGAACCAATAAGGCAGTTAATGTGGCAGTAAAGATCAATTCACATTAAGTGCTGACAAATTATGCACATTATAATAATTGCATGGTCGGAGGAACGGAGAGAGAAAATGTTGCTCGAGGGATAAAAGACTGCTATAATTCTTATAAAATATTATTTATAGGAATGTGAATTCTTTTATCTATTAAATTTTAAACTTTTTTGATAAAAAATATTCAATATAATAACTTATGATTTACCAATAAGATTAATTCATGTATATATTAAATTTTACTTCATATATGATAGAATTAGCTTTGTAAAAAATCATTTTTTGACATGTGTTTAGTAGAATGAACAGTGAATCATTATGTGATTGGCTTGCAAAAAATTTAGGCATTCCTAAAATTAGCAATGATTCGATTTAAATTGGTTTCAACTCAAACTCAAATTATCTTAAATTTTTTCAACTTGCAATTCATTTCAATCTTGATTTAAGCCAAATCTTTTGCCTGGTTCAAATTAAGCTTGCTAGTAGCTTGACTTAGTCCATTAACTCAAATCAATCATAATAATAGAGTATTTTGTTGACAATTTAATTGCTTAAAAAACTCATAAAAGTGAAGATATTCAGCAACTTAATAACATAGTGCATCAATTTATCATTAGATGCGACTGCACATCGGATTGATAATCTCTTATACCACATCACACAATGACATATCAATGGTCTATTAGGAAAAATATCCCTTCTCCAAATGCACAAGCATCAACCATTTAAATTAATAAGAGTAGTATAATAAAGAACATAAACAATTTAACATGAAAAACTCTAAATTCTAGGAAAAAAATTACGAATGAGAAAAGATCTATTATAATAAAAACGATTATAAGATAATGTATACGAAGGATTTCCATTATAACCTCACAACTTCCTAGCCAACATCTTTACATCTCTCTGAAATCTCTATAAGAGTTTTCACATAACTCCCATGGACACTTACATTATATCTCTCTCATTTATCAAACCTTTGACTAATACAAATATTTATAATTCAAAAATATTTGTTTGACAAAAAATTTAACTTGAATAGAAAAATAACTTACAATAGGAAACAATCAATAATTATTAACAATTAAAATTTAGGTCAAACCTAATAATCTCCACCTTGACAAAAACTTTATCATCTTCATCAATTTTCATGCTTCACTTATTATTAAATGAAACCAACCATAGGGCACTAAACATAAGAGTCCTCCATTTTTCAAATTGCAACAACTATCTTTCTATTAAGTAACTCCACCTTAATCAAGCGTCATAAAAGCTTCATCGGAGTCTATTCACAACCTCTTTAATCGTAGGAATCTCTTATATTTGTAGGAATATCAAACTTGTAAACACTTTCATGAGTTAGCGTAAACTCTTGACATCTTCATCTTCATCATCATCGTATCACTGTTACTATCAACTTCATCCATCTTCCTTATCCTGCACATGGAATTAAATCAAACTCTGCTCTTTTGGATTATTGTTCTCCTATAAGACCAAAACTGCTATAATACAAGTTGTTGGAAAAAATATCTCCTTTCCAAACACATAAGCATTAGGTAATTAAATTAATCGGAGTAATATAATAAATCATACTAATAACTTAACTTGGAAACTCCCAAATTCTAAGAAAAAAATTATAGATGAGAAAAAATTTATTATAATGAAAAAGATTATAAGATAATATATATGAAAGCTCTACATCATAATCTTATAACTTCTTAAATGCCATTTTTACACTTTTATCAGACCTTTGCAAAGGTTTCCACATAACTTCCATAAGTACTTACATTATATCTCTCTCATACATCAAACTCAAAGCCAATGTAAATATTTATGATCCAAAAATACTTATTTGATAAGAAATCTCAAATATATTCTAATACAAAAACCTAACTTGAATCGGTAGATAATCCACGATAAGAAATAATTAATAATTAATAATTATTAGAATTTAAGTCAAACCCAATACAGTTAGATCTGGCACTATATTGATACACTACTATATTGATGATGCACCATAGATTTTTCTTATTTATATACATATTTAATATACTACAAATGAGAATTTGTGTCAAAATATAAAGTTACATCACAATCACAACTAAATTCAAATAAATGAATTGGTTTGAATTTTCTATTTGTGCAAAATATAATTTGTAGAAGGACAAGATTAAAAGAACATAAGATCTTGCATAAGATCATTGTTAGAAACATATTGAATATTACACATAAATTTCGAGCAGTTTCTTTGCTTATGCAAATAGAAAACTTTATTTAATTATGACAAATAAATATGTAAGGCAATAATCAATTATCTTATGCAACAATTATGGATACTAAGAGATTTAATACTCAATTATTATTTGAATAGAAGCATTTACTAGGATGAACAATTGTATATGTCTTTCGGCATAATTAATATCCAATTTGTATAAGAAGATAAAAATAATAAAGGATATTTAAATAATTTTAACAGAGATATATTAATTTAAAATATTTAAAATAACTCTCCATTTACTCTTTCACATTTCTAAAATAGATGCATTCATTAAATTAAAAGTTATTAGTAGTGATAAATTAATTTTAATATTTTTTATCTTTACATTTGTAATATGATTTTTTTTTGTCTAATTGAAAAACTGAATGTTAACGATCCCTTATATTAATATATATATATATATATATATATATATATATATATATATATATATATATATATATATATATATATATATATGTTTATACATATATATTTATTCTTAATTTTATATGTTTATATATCAAGGAAGTTCATAATACATATGAACTTCTATTAATTCAAGTTCGATTCAACTCATTCAAAACATAAATTAGTTAATTCAATTTATTTATCTCATGAGCTTAACTTATTAATTCAAAATTCAAATTAAATTATGAGCTATTTGTGAGATGACTTGATTTACTATCAGCTCTGCTAGATAATATAATAAAGATCTTAAGTTCCAACCTCTTCATTGTTAAAGTACCCAAAAAAAGGTGGTGTAAATAGTATTGATATGATTTTTTAAAATTTTTTTGAGAAATGCTTTCCTTCATGATAACATCTTTAATGTTAAATTATTATATTACTTTGTATAATTTCACTCAATTTTTAATTAAATTTTTATAGTTTAAAGATTTTGAATGAGATTCTTGTACTTATTTTTTTTATTTCTAATTCCATACTTCTTATTATTATATTGTTAGACTTTGTTGACAATTCTCCCATGTAAATAATGATCTATTAGTGATTAATGGAGTGAAAGGCATATGATCTATTACTTCTAAAAATAATTTATTTTCATAATATGTTCTAATTTTTCCTAAGATATTTGTCACTTAAATTGGATTAGAATTGTCATTAAAACCCTATATCAATTATCATTAAACTACATCAAAAGAGCATTATCTATGCATGTACTAATTGCTTACAAAACCTAATAAAAAAGATAAGAAATATCTAATTAAAAATAAGAAAGTATGAAATTCAATTCTAACTTTTGAATTACGATGATTTAATTAGAAATTAAGTGAAACTAGAAAAGGTAATAGAATAATTTAACCAATTCAAGAAAAATATAGTAAGTTAACATATTTTTAAAGGAAGGGAGAGGGGCGAGAGAGAGAGAGAGATCTTGTGTGAGTATAATAATTTTTCACTTCTACTATTAAAAAAATAATTCATTGTACCATATAACATGTTATATTTCATATAATCAAATCAAATCAAAAAATTTATTTGATAGATATTATGAAATGGAAAGGAATAATCATTTTATCAAATTATGAAATCTCCATTCTATAATAAAATTGAGGCCATTCTATTATTTATATTTTTTATATATTCAAACATTACTTTTTATTAATAAATAATAAAATAATATTATTTTTTAATATTTTTTATTAAAATATTTTGGTGATTATATTTTTAATAACAAAATTTAGAATAAATCTTTTTACATTCTTTTCAATTATTTAATAAATTTTTTTAGTAAATTAGATTTTTTGTACTTTTGCTATAGAAAATTTCATGGGAATTATAATTTTGAAAAATAACTTTAAAATGTAATAATTTATTATTATTAATCATATTATGTATTTTTTTATTTAACACTAGAAAGAAACCTATGCGAATGCACAGTGCATAATTTATTATGTAATAAAAAATTATAAGAATTATATAAGTTTCAAAATAAAATATATCATTTTTTTATGAAATAAGTAAAGTTAAAAAAAGTTGCATTATGTTCTAAACTATATGTACCTAATATAGTCCTAATGATCAAAGACCTTGTTAGTTCAGTTATATGAGAAATATTAATATATATTTGATATATCATATTAAATTACATCAGTTGTTTACTATGTATATTAATAAATTAATTAATTTTATAAAATCTCTCATAATCAAATAAAATTATTTGGTTTAGAAATTAAAATTTTATTTTATATTATTAAATGTAATACGTAAATATGAAATGTTTCTCCAATTATATGTGCACACTTGTTTTATATTAATAATTATCTCATTTCACAAATAAATAATTTTTTAAAAAATAACTTCTCAATAAAAATTGTAATTTTCTATTGTATATTCATAACCATTAATCAACGTTATATTTTATTAAATATAATTAAAATAATTGTGACAAAATTATTAGCCAAATCAATATTCGTTTCTCAATTCATATGAGTTTGATAGAAATCAATAACATCCTTCCTAACCAAAGTTTCATACAATTCTAAAATATATTATACATTAAAAAAATAACAATATTGCAAACAAAAAAAATGAATTGATAAAAAGTACTACTATACTATGAGACAAATTTTTAGTTTGTTATTTCTAACATTGTAATATATTCAACCATATCTTAAAATTCATTTCGTATTAACAAAAAGGACAATTATAAATGTAATGAGGAGAGAGATAAAGTGATTGAAAAATAAAATAAAAATAAAATAAAATTAAAAAATAAAAGATATGATTATAAATATGAGAAAGTAAAAGTGCTCGAAAAATAAAATTAAAAAATAAAAGATATGGTTACAGATGTAAGTTGAGCGGACTGGTCAAATTAAAAAATAAGTGATTTGTAATTCAAAATTGACAAAAAGAAGTATGAGAATGTATGTGTTGGAGGGGGGGAGGGGAAAGGGAGAAGGTGGTTATAAAAATTTAAAAAAATTTAAAATACGAACCACTTGTGAAAGTATAAAAAATAACTCTACTCCCTCTATTTCACAGCTTTGGGAAGAGATTTATTATATTAAAGGATATGTTATTATTTTACAATTTAATATACATATTTAATTACAAATTATATATATGTTCAATTTTTAAAAAAAGTTGTAAATAAACAAAAAAAACACTATTATCTTTCATATAAATATTATTTTAATTTTACCTCTTTCTTTTAAATTTTTAAGTGTCTTATCATCATTGACAATATTTTTTCTATTCCAATTCTGTAATATTTATTATACCAAAAATAATTATGGAACTCATTGCCAACAATATCAAATATAATTATAAAATTTATTGTGATCCTTTATAAAAGTAATGGTCTCAAGTTAGTGGAAGATCACATATCAATGATGTAGTTGTCACAACTAGGTTGTCTAAAGATCACTTATGATAATACGTAGTTGATTGCTTTTAAGTAAGATCTAATGGCAATCATCCCTAAAGTCCCTTTGATGCTTAAATTAATAAGAACTCAAGAGAGAGAGAGAATAGTGATAAGGTGTATAGATAAGAGTAAAGAGTTTGGAATTTCTTAAAGAGCATGCCTAATCATCTTTTATAGCAATCATTTGGAAAGCCTTGGCAAAAGGTAAACTGGTCATTTAGGTTAGGATAAATCGGTCCTTTCTTGATAAAGGAATCTTTTAGATATAATTATTTGTCAGCTCATATATACCAATCCTAATCGTATAGTTTGACTAATTTCCATACATTAATGTTCACATGATCATTCCATGCGCTCTTCAATGGTGCTCATAAAGAGACAATTTATTTATAGGCTAACCTTTGATAGGTCATTTCTTACTTAATAGGCTAGCCATTAACTTATCAGCTTACCATAATACCATAAATTATGGTTTGTATTCAACAATCTATGTTAGCCTCGTTGGCTTAAAAGTGTTGTATTTATTAAAATGATTATTTCACTCTATTATATCACATTAAATACAATATAAAAATCTAATACTTTGTTAATTTGAGAAAAATAATTTATGGCTAAAATATATTTTTTATGTTTTAATTTTTGCTCAAGTCTTAATAATACCTGTTAATTTTTATTTAAATCAATTGTATCATCTAATTTTCAAAATAAATATAATATTGGTCATTTTAAAAAATCATCAATTATCATCAAAAAAAAATCCTATATGGATAAATAAAATGCTGATTGGGTTTCAAAGTTAATGATTAGATTAAGATAATTCTTTAACTTCTTTTTTAGCCTCTAACTTTCACCCAAGTTGAAATGATACACATTAACTTTTATTTGCCTAACTTTCAAAATAAACTTATTATCCTCTAACTTTTACTCTAATTTCAATAATATCCATTAATTTGTATTTTGAATTAATTATACCACTAAAATTTTAAAGTAAATACAGTGTAAAACATTTTTAAAACTTATTTTTTATGCTTTATCTTTCACTTGAGTTTTAATAATACTCATTAATTTTTATTATGAATTAATTATATTGTGCATCTAATTTTGAAAATAAATATAATATTGAACATTTTTTTTTTACATCCAAATACTAGAGCACTAACTGCTAAGGTTAAAAATTTCATGAGAAATGAGTTAGATAAATAAAAATAAAACCATTAAGCACTACTCAAATAACTAGAATATATGGTAAGATAAAATGTTCGAGTGTGATTTATTTAGCCATAATATTAGTTCATGTAGGGACCAATTGACTAATACTACCAATACAAGTACAAGTTCAGCATAAAGTAGCACAACTCAACTTACTACCTTAAGATAGCTTCCAGAAGTACTACTTTAGCCTTTAGGAGTTACGCTTTATAAGCACCAACTATATTTAGAAAGGTAATAAAGGATGGAATATAACATAAAACCATAGGATCCAAGATTGCATTTAAACCTATGACAATAAGATTTAAAGCTATAATAGGAAGAATTTAAGATACAACACAAAGTTAATCCATAACTCTATCAAGCAAAGGGAGTATAACCCAATGGCAAAAATCTAAAATGCAAAAGAAGAATATAAGTATTATTTGTATTGGATTTAAGTTTTGTATCTTATAAAAAATAATTATGATGATGTTATATGTTTTTGGCATGTAAAGACTTGATGAAGTATTTTTTGCACCTTTTACCTAAAAGAGAAACCTATGCATTACATAATAAAGCCTAATTACTACTGCAAATGTGGTGGTACCTTCATTATAGTTAAATAACAATAACTTTTAAATGTTATTTATAATACCCCAAACTCATATTTAAATGCTTTTATTTCAAAACTTTGAGTTAGTTAATTTTATTCACTACAATACTTAAATTATATTATCTTAGCTAAAGTTTTATTTTTGAAGTTTATTTAAATGGTTATTATGGAAGCTTTCATATGAAATTTAAAGTATTTAATAATTATGATTAAATTTGTTTAATAATTTTTTATTTTACTTGATAATGAAACCCAAATATAGAAAACTATTACCTAGAAATATTAAAATTTTATTCATAACTATTTGGAGTTATCAAATTTATTGAGATATCATAAAATTATAGGAAAAAGGAAGAGGAGAATAAATATTATTATAATTCTATTTAATGAAATCATTATTTAATTATATTTTCTCTCTCTTTCTATATATAATTAATAATTATTAGAATATTTGGAATTTCAAGAGTTTGATATTTATAAAATACGTACACTAGTTATGATAAATAATTTTTCTCTTTGATTGGTGAGATATTGAGTTAACTATTTTTGAACTCTTAATTTATTAAATTAGTGTGAGGAAAGGAATTTTATGAAAAGTGAATTCTTTTTAAAAAGGAAATTGTAAGGTTAGGATAGGTTTAAATAGGAAACAAAGGGTGGAGATTAAATTAGGACTAGGGGTCATGTTGCATTAAAAAGCACTAAATCATTGCCTATAACTCTTTTTTTTCTATTTCTCACCTCTCTCATTTTTTTCCCAACATACCTTTCTTTTTCTTCTTTCTCTTCCATTCCTTTCTCTGTCCTTTTCTTTCTCTTCCTTCTCCCTGACAATCCCTTTATCATTTCATTTTCTTCTAATCACATTGTGGCTATTGAGCAGTGCTGTCCTTCAATGGTTAGTAGTCATTGCTAATGACAAAAAGGAAGCTATAAGCTTACAACTCAATCTAGCTAAAGAGTTAAGTGGATTAATCAACTATCGTTATTGCCTGAGCTATTCTCGATGTTGTATATAATTATCCTCTTCAACAAGTGACCATTTGTGAGCATGAAGTGACTTACATTTCACAACAAGAAAAAATAGGTAAGGGTTTCAACTTCCCTTATGATTTTTTGGTGAGCCTCTATGGTTTCTAACACCAGTAAGGTATCGATAACCTTTTTAGGTAAAAATGAACTACTTTAAACATTAAAATTTCTATCTTTTTACTAGATCAAAGATTTTTCCAAAAAATCCATTTTATGAATATTTGAAATATGTGATAATGTTCCTAAAAAAATACAATTTTTATGTTGTAGGATGTTAGAATAATATGATTAGAGTATATATGGAGTATTACATTATAATATTTTGAAAAATTCAAGTTTGATTCAAAAAACCCTCAGATAAGTGAAATGTGATTTGGTGATTTTATTAAAATAAGATTGAAAATATTAGTAATTAAATGTATGATTTTAAGAAATGATGTGAATAGATCATTCTTGAAGCAAAAGTTTTAATATTTTAATTATTTTATACTTTAATTTAGAAAATCTCTTATTTATAAGAATATCTAATTTTTTTATAATAATTTTAAAAATATATGAATGTAAATATCTAAGATGATTAAGTGGCATAAAATGAGTCTTTTTAGTGTTTTAAGTTTTAATATTTTTACTTGTATGAGATGATTTAGGAATCTCTACGTCATGGTATATGTTGATTTTAAAAGATAATATTAGAAAATATAAGAAGTTAATGATCTTAAGTGTTGGAATGTTATGAATTTGATCTAGAATTGTAATATTTGGAAAAGAAAATAAGTAATACCTATATATTTATAATTTATTATTATAGATTGTGAAGTAAGAAGAAAAGGGAAAAGATAAAAGTGAAATGCTTGGAAATTCTCAAAGTGAATGAGCATTCATAAGTGAGTATATATCCTACTCTAAATTAATATTTTAATATTATTTTATTTAAATGTTATATTTAATAATCTTTCTTATGATATGAATCATATACATATCCACTTGTGATGGATTCTTAAGAGTATAATTATGTATCATGAATTATTATTAAATTACTCTTGTGGCCATGCATGAGTGACATGAAAATAATATCTATGATACAGTAGTGATTATCTATTTGAGATGTTATTTGACGATGCTTAGGAGGCATGGTGGTGTTATTATCAATTGTTGATTAATTGTGATTACATTTACATTATTATGTGTATGTTAGAAATGTGTTAGAAAATATAATGCAAATTATTTTATAATGTGAAAGAATGTTTGTGGCAATACAAAAAATGATGGTGGTGTTGTTATGTATCATTATATATCATGATATCGATCTATAAAGATGAATTAATTATGTACTTCATACAAAAATTGAGCTTTAATGTGTAAATTATATTATGAGTTTATGCCATGAGTGACATTTGAGATGAAAAATGTGATAGGGATGGTGTTATAAAAATTGGACAGAAAATTCTCAGTAAAAAAGTAGTTAAGATATAAAGATGGCTTAAAATTAATAAAAATAAAAAAATGGGTAGGGTATAAAGTTAATTTGAGAATTAAAAGGTAGATGTATTTATTGTATTTACAAATTCTTATGTATTGTGTGGTGAAATTAATATCTAGTTATTTGAGTAATTTTATTTAATGTGATTTGATAATTTAGTTATAATTGAGCGTTATTGGCTACTTGTAAGTTTGATGATTACCCATAATAGGTTGGGTGTAATATGACAATGGTATTGTGTAAATTGAATATTTGAGGATATTATGAATTGGGATAAGAAATAGGAAACATGAACTATATGTAGGTGAAAAAATTACCTAAAGACTTAGTACTTGGAGCTAAAAATCTAAAAATGTAATTTGTGACTATTTTCTATTTCCAAACTTAATTAGCATTTGATTGTTTTATGTAACTAAATTTAAGTTTGGTGGCAGCAGATATATACTTATTAAGTTCTTGTAACCTATTATTTTTTATTTTCAATATTTTCAGGTTAAAATAAATGCATTTGAACTTTACTATATCTATTTAGGTTAAAATGAGTACATTCTAACTTCGCTACATCTATGGAGAATCAAATACCGCATTGTTAGGGAATTGACAGTCGAATTAAGAAATTGGATTGTTAGTATAAATAAATATGATGAACTGTATATTCTGTATGTACTTTGTGTTGTTGTTAAAAATATAAAAATAATATGCACATATTCTAATATCATATTTGTGAAAATTATAAGTTTTATGTTATAGAGCGTGTGACCCTCAAAAAGTGCCTAAAAATAAAGGAGATTGTATTAATTTTTTTAAAATTTATAATGAATTTCCAATTACCATAGGAATATAGAGATTTTTATTGGATAAAATTAATGCAAATAACATTAAGATTAGTGAAGACCGAGTAATGAGATTTATGCCTATCATGATCAAATTTGAGTTATGACATTGTCCCTGTTTAATTTCTCATGCCTTTTTACTAGAACATTGCAACAATTTTTATCATGTCCTTTTATTAGGTAAATGTAATACTTTTTTCTCATAATTTTACTATGGTAAATTATAACTTCTTTATATTAAAATTACAATGTTTATAATTTCTTAATTATTAAAAATATAAGCAATTTTGGTTGTATTGATGAAATAACTAATTATTTTAAAATTTCATTACCATATATTATAGAATTATTTAGTTTTTCACTTTCCATATGTAGTTTCATTGTCACTTTTGAAAATGGACATTTTTTCAAAATTTTCAATATTGTATTTATTTTGAAAGTTAAATGGTATAATTAATATGATTTAAAATAAAAGTTAATAAATATTATTAAAAATTAAAAAATGTTTTCAAAATATCTAATGTTGCATTTGTTTTCAAAGTTTGGTAGTACAATTGAATCAGAATAAAAGTTAATGGGTATTATCCAAACTTGAGTAAAAGTTGAAGGGTAAAAAGGAAGTTAGTCAAAGAGTTGTTTTAATCTAATTAACAAATCTAAAGTTCAGTCGTTATTGCATTATCCACTAGGATTTTTCCATTAAGATAACAAATGATTATTCAAAATGTTCAACTTTATATTTATTTTGAAAATTAAGTGATATAATTGATTTAAATAAAAGTTAGCGGATATTATTGAAATTGGAGTAAAAATTAGAAGGTAAAAAGTACACTATGACCATAATTTATTGCAAAGCTAATATGATGATTTAGGTGGAGCAAATTCTTGAACACATGTATAAGTATGTGAGAAAACATAATCAATTGAAGGATGATAAGCCCTTCAAACCATCGCATAGTTAGTTCTGTCCTTGCAAATTAATACACCAATTACATATTTTCTTGTCTGTTTGATAATGTGTCTATTTGTTATTTGTATTACTGTATATAGTTTACATAGAATTAGATAAAGTATCTTATAATATTATAAAAAAAATAGTTGGTTTTATCTAAGACAGGGGATTTTACTTAACTTATTCTAAGTTGAACTTTAAAATCATAAAAAGAAGCATTCATATATTTCAGTGAGTTTTACTTTTGGCTATGATTATAAAATGCTAAACATTTATTTCCTTTGGATAAAATAATTCAAATAGGGAGAAAAATAGTTGGAAAAAGATATGTCAATGAGTTAAGTTTTTAAACTTTATTGAAAACCACTCAAGTATTTCTTTTTAAAGAAAAAAAAAGCACAAAAGCAATTTGTAATAAAGTATATTTTGTGGCCCTAAATCAAATGATAATAGTGGTTCATCTACACCAATTTTACTTTGCGATCGCCAAATTGGCATCGGCTTGGCTTTGCAACACATCATTGAAGGATTTGTGGGTGTCACTAAATAATGCGTTCTTTTTGTTAATAAAACCTACTAGTATATATATGATAGCTTTCATTCCTAGGGTTAGCTATTAATTTAAATTAGGAAGGGTTTTGTTTTGCACGATTTCTATAATGTTAAAGATATGTGCCATTGTTGCTTATGTTTTCATGTTTTTTATTGTTTCATCTACTTGTTAGTGTATATTTGGCTCTGCTTGACTTATTTGAATTGGGAAGAGATAATTTCTTTTACTTTCACTCAAGTTATCATTTGTTAAGTATTGTTCTTCAATTTATTGAATCCACAATACAATTAAGGGAATGGAAAGTTTGGGATTAAAAAAAAAAGGTTTTAATTAAAAAAGTGTGTAGTGCTCTTGAAATACTGATAATTTCCATAGGGAGCATGGTAAAAAGAAATTAATTAATGATAGGGATATCAAACAAAAAATAATTGACAATAATTTGGCCAAAGTTGAAAGATTATGAAGAGAAAAACACTTAAAACAACTATGTAATTATGAAATTATAGTGTGTATCCGATGTTTGGTCCTTACTTACTTTTCAATTGGAAATTTTTAAGGACGATTGTTTTGAGGTGTTTAGTCAAATTACATTTGAAAAAATTTAATATTTTTCATTTGGTGATATGTTTATCAGTATTTTGACCAAAGTTATTCAAGATAAATATTAACACATACTAGTTATAGAATTTGAAGTTAATCAAGGTATTGATGCAATAAAAAAAGTTTGTTAATTGGAAGAAGGAAATTAATATTTGAATGCTATAGTTGCAACCTTATAAAATAAGGTTGATGACTTGAGTAAAAAATTAAAAAAATTTGGAAACTCAAAATTCAAATTGGAAAATTACATTCAAAAGCTACATCAGTAAGCTTAAACTAAATTTAATGTATATCATAACAATTTTAGCAAAAATAGTCTAATCAAGTTGATATATATACAAAGCTTTAGAGCTTTTTCTTTTTCAGATGGTAAGCACTTGTTTTAGTTCTTTTTAAAAAGGAAAGGATTAAGACACACAAAGTGTATAGTACACCACTATTTGAAAATCGTTAGATTTCATGCACAACCTAAAAAATCTTAACCTTTAGAAAAGACCAGTGCATCGTACATTTGGTACACTAAAGCCTCTTCCTTTTAAAAAAGAAAACATTGTAAAAATTTGCTCTAATTATGGTCGTTGGGTCATGTTAGTTAATGTTGTGCCAAACCTCACACTAATGGAGGTTTTTTTTAGAAATTCCTATTGCCCTTTTTATGTTATGTTTAGAATCCTATAGGACCCTATGTTTATGGTAAGCTAGGACATCATTTTTTTGGTTATTTAGTGTCTTATGTTATGACCAGACAATGCTTGGTTATAGTCCTCTGCTCAAGAGGAGAACTTTCAAAATTGTTATTGAGAAAAAAAAGGAAAACATCTAAAGATTGTTTTTATTTTTTTAGTTTTATGTTATACATTTGAAGTTATAATTTTTAAAAATAAATCACAAAAATAGTTCTTAGGCAAGAACTTTTATTTTCAAAAACATAAAGAAAAATAATTTCAAAAATGCTAAATAAATAGATTTAATAATTTTAATCTATTTGTAAATAAAATAATTTATTTCAAATATATTAAAAAATGTATGACTTAATTTAAAAATGAACTTTGATGGTATAATAATAAGTACAATAATAAAAAGAGGAAAAATTTTAGATATATCATGTATTTTAGACTAAATAAAATGAATTATAGAGAAAACTTTGATAAATTCAATGAATTTTATAATGAGAGTATTTGTTAAACAACTTTTTAATTAACTTTTAATTGATTTGAGTGCCTTCAACTATTTAATCAAGTGAATCAACTGATTTCAGTATTTTACAAATAAATATTTTAATTAATTTATTGACCTTTAAATAGTCATTTTGAAAAAAATTAAGGTTGGTAGCTTTTTGAAACAACTGATCTACATTTTATATTGAAAAAGTCATTCTTATTCATAATTATAATTTTTTTACATTTTCATTATTGATAAATAAAAAATATTAAATTATATTTATTTATTTCCTAAAAAATAATACGAATAATAAATTAAAACTATTTATTTTTTAAATAAAAATTATATAAATATAATAAATTATATTAAAATATTTACATAATAATAAAAAATTATGGAATATAATTATTTCTTTTCAATTAAATTGTACAAAAAAGAAGAGAATACATGTTTCATTTCATAATAAATAATAGAAAATGTATTAAGAAAATTATTAATCTTTTTCAAATAATATTTTTTGAATTAAAGAATAATATATATTAAGAAAAGAAGGAAATAATGGGATGATATTACTTATGTTTTTATACTTAAAATATATAATTCATTAATATTTTTAATGATAAACATATGAATTTTAAATTTAATATTAAAAATAGTTATAACATAAACCTTAATAGTTATTACATTTACTAAAATATTACAAGTATTTCTTAACTAAAAAATATAATTATTTATTTTTTAAATAAAAATTAAATAAGTATAATAAATTATAATGATATATTTTTTTTAAAAAATATTTAATATAATAAATAATCTATTATAATAAAAATATTATTAAAGTAAAATAATACTAAAATAAATTATAAAATATATACATATTCTTATATGTTATTTTACATATAAATAATTAATAATAAATAACTGATTTTATTAAATATTTTTATATAAATAGCTAATGTTATTAGCTAATATAATAAGTTACAATTAATAATTAATTCAATCAATTAACCATTAATGTAATTAATTAATTACCAAATAAGGCCAATAACATAAATAAAATTAAAATATGAATTAAAAATAAAATAAGATCTCTTTTTACTTAAAATTAAATATTATTTAAATTTAAAATCTATTTAAAATTGAAATGAAATCTTATTTTTAGTTATCTTAAAAATACAAGGGATTAAGTACTAAGCTTCAATAAGCAAATTAAGTTAGGATAAAATTTAGATAAGGTTTTTTTAAATGTTTATTGTAAAATTCTTCAATTAGATAAAGATATGCATGTTAATTACTATATTAAGAATCATAATTCCTAAATTGTAATTATAATCAATAATTATAGTTTTATTAAAGAAATTTATAACAAACACCTTGTCCATTAAGTTACCAGGAAAGTGGCATATCTATATATCACTTTGAATCATGTTGCTCTCGGACCACGATGCAATTTTTCTCATCAAATGCGTTTTTTCTTAAAAAAAAAAAAAGGGTCTTTGTGCCTGTGGAACTTTGAATAATGCTAAATATATGTAAAAAGGAAATTCACAATATTCAAACAAAATCAGTCAAATTGAATATAATGATTTTAATTGAATTTATGTGAATAATAAAAAAAATTGTGTGCATCCAAAATTATCAGGGCTGGTCAAATATCAATAATCCACATGCACATCTTTGCTGTTAAACCGATGATGACCTCTTTAGACTTTATCAACACTGCTTCATAAATCCACAATGTCTGACCTTTGAACTTGGACGTTGAATGGTCCTTGCTCTTCAGTGTCTATAAATCTCTATCTATATAAAAGGCTACAGGCAATCTTTAATTTACCCAATAGTCATAGGAAGTAGACCTGTTGAAAATTTAAAAGGGAAAATACTTCTATCCTATAGGATTGACCGTTTAGGTTTACTTTCTTTCAATAAACAGTAAAATTTATAAAATTATAAATTATATAATTTATAAAAAATAATAAAATTTATAAAATTATAAATCACATAATCTATAAAAAAGTAAATAAGAAATGAAAGCAAAAGAATAAAAATAATATTATTTATAAAAAAATTCACAAATTGATTCGTTTCATTATTTGCTTTTATATCTCTACTACTCATGATAAAAAAAAGATAAAATTACTAATTTTACTCTAAAATTATAAAGTATTAGTAAAATAATTTTTAAATTATATAAAATTATAATTTTATTCTTAAATAATAATATATATAATTTTTTTGCACAATTATTTAAAGATAAAATTGTATATATAAATTTATATGAAGAATGAAATTATATAAATAAATTATTATTTAATGATAAAATTATAATTTATATAATTTAAAATTATTTTATTAATATTCTATAATTTTGAAGGATCAAATTACTAATCTTATTAAAAAATTTCTATTGCGAATTTTTTTTTAGGCGGAGGGGAGAAGGGGTTAGGGCGAGGCATAGGATGGGACAAGATCGAAGTTGCTATCCCTTGGGTTAGGAGTGGCAATTCATGTCATTTAAATTAACTTTTTTATTAATCATATTATTTGTATGACTCGCGAGTTATTCTTTTAATTTATTTAATAATTTTAATTAATAAAATATATATTATAAAATTATTTATTAAATTTAATTATTTATTATTTTTTATAAAAAATATTTTTAATTATTAATAAAATATTATTTTTAATTATTATTATTATTTAAATTAATAATTTTATATTTTTATTATATATATCTATTTATAATTAAAATATTATTTATTTTTTAAATAAAATTATTAAAAATTTAATATAAATTTTTAAATAAATTGATGTTTCGATCCGAATTCAAACAAACCTATCAAGTTTTTATTGAATTATCGTACTTGAAACCGCATGACAGAGAGGGAAATTGAGTTGCCGCTCAAAGCCCTAGCCCCTCGGTGGCAGAACATGGCACAATATAAGCCGGAAACCAAAAGGCCCTGCCTAAGGATAAGGATCAAATTTTTAGTTTTTTTCATCATCCAATTAATATTTGGATTGTCTTCGAGACGTTTGGGCCAGAATCAACCCAATTTAATTATGATGCTGACTTCCTCAGCACGAAGCTGGATTGTGACCCTAAAAAAAAAAAAAGGGGATTGTGCTCCGGATAGCAGAAATTTTCAACCGTCCATTTTGTACGATAAAAATCTAACGGTTTGAAATGTTTACGATGACCAATAACGTAGATAACATTATGATACGTCAGTGTGATGTCCAAATCCCAATATCACTATGGGCCTTCCCCTTCCAATCACTCAAATCAGTGCTCTCCATAACGGTGAAATTCTGAAGTTCTAAAAAGATGGATGTCAAACTTCACCCTTTGAAAAATTGAATTTTTTTTATTAAATTATTATATTAAATATAATTTAATAATAAAAATATTCAATCTAAAAAATTAAAATTTCTTGTAATATTATCCTTTAAAAAATAGAATGATTATTCAATCAAGATCAATGAAATAATCTCTTAGTATAATGATGTGCCAAAAGTCAAAAGATAAGACTGATGAACCTTACCAGAAGTGGAGAAAGCTGGGAAAGGGACGATATTGTCTAAAAAATTAAAATTTCTTGTAATATTATCCTTAAAAAAATACAATGATTATTCAATCCGATAAGAGGGAGCAATACAAGTTATTGTTGATGTTGAGGAAGAATCGGAAGTTTTCATAAAGGAAAGGCATCCATTTCTTTACTTAACAATGTTAAGAGGAGGTTTATTTTTTACAAAGTTTGAATATTTTTATTACTAAATTATTATTAATGTATTAAAATTTATAATTTTAATTTTAATTTATTTAATTTTGATATTTAAAAAATAATCAAATAATAAAAAATACTTAACTTTTTTAAAAATCAAGCTTTCAATAACATTACCTTTCTAGGAAGAAGGATTGATCCGATGTTTGTTTTTAGAGTTGCAATCGGTGATAGTATCAAGACAACAATTTTCTTTTACAGTTTGATTGATTCAGTAAAATTATAGCAATTCAATCGTAAATAAGTTCTAGAAGTTATTAGAGTTAATTACTACAACGATAGACTGCTCATTGATAAATCTCAAACTTCGTATATCTTTTTTTTCCCCATTTATTAATACTATTTCTTAATTTCTTTATTGAGAAATAAAGATTTCTAATGTTTCAGAGTATTGATATCGGCTGAAGTTCTATTATTTTATCATATTTGGGTGTTTGATCATTTGGATTTTAAAACTCGAATTTATTTACTCTACGTGGTATAGAAATCAATATGTTTATGCCAATGGATTCTCTACCGTGGATTTTCCACCATAATTTTGGGTTGTTTGTACGATATTTACAGGTAATATGTAACTCATGGCACATGGTATCTATTTGTATGTTACCTGCAAACGAAATCTTAGTATCAACATCCAGCAATCATGCAGATAATCTGCAAACTCCAAAGTGCAGATTTTTTGTTAATGCCCATAGCAATTATATTGGGTAAAATTTATAAATTCCTTAATTTTGTTGTTGAAAAAAGAATATATTTTATAGATTATAAATGAAAAGATAAGTCAGCATAAGAAAGTTTCATCGGAAGATAGGGATAACATAATCACTTATTCTTCCTTTTTTTTAATATTAAAATTAGTAAAAATAAGAGGTGCCTCTAATCTTATTATGCAAGGCGGTAATAATATATTAGGGATGTTACTAAAAAATTATTGTCAAATTCAATTGGAAGTTAACAATCCGTCCTTTGTATTAAGAAAGTCTGCACCTTTAATTATATATATATATATATATATATAATAATTATATTTAATTATTCATAAATTAAAATTTTAATTTAATATAATTAAATATTTTATTATTTTTTAGAAGGGAGTTGTTTATGTAAAGATATTTATTTAAAATGATAATAAAAATAAAAATAAAAATAAAAAAGCTTTCAAATAGGTTCCGCCTTGTGAAACTGGATCGAGCAAAATTAATATTTTTAAGCTCAAATTAATATATTTTATATAACTATATATAAAATATTGACATAATAATTTGACGTCATAGCCTATGTACATTTCCAAGATGAACGAATGCTGCCTCAGCCAACCTAACGTAGATTATTTGAAATACACATAGGGTGGCCTAAATAACACCTCATCACCGAATAAAAAAATACTTATTTTAGTGGTGTAATGATAATTAATATTATTATTTTGAAAATATTTTAAGTATTAATAATGGATTCTAAAAATTAAATTTTAAATTTTTTATATTTATTAAATTAAGTTTCATAAATTTATTTTATCAGTTTGTATTTAATAATAATATTTAATTTTAAATTTTATTATTAATGAATATAATATTACGATTTTATTCTCTACGAATCTATCATTTATCAGATTCAAATCTAAAATTTGATATGTATATATTTAAAAAATTTCCATTCCTTCCAATAAAAAAAATCTTCTCCAAGCATATAAGCAATATTCACCGGATATCTAATGTTTTAATGGCTTTCCATGTATTTTGTTTTGTTTCAGGATAAATATTTCAAAACACATTACCCATTCCTCAATGAAAGAGTATCTCTGAAAATTTGTGGCTGCGTAACCGGGGATGGAGTTCGTTAAGGATAAAGAAATTTGGCGCCTTTCCGATAACTGGTAAGATCTAATAAAATTCTAAATGTCTGATTTTAAGTATTTGTGTTCTTTTTGTTTGCATTGATTAAAAAAAAAACAATTATTACTTTTATTGCTCCCTGAATCTGTCATTGTTAATAAAATTGATATTTTCTTAGTAGAAAAAATGTGCACAATTTTCTTTGATTATAGAATAATTAGATTAGATTTTTTTCACGAAAAATTATATAATTTTGCTATTGGCCCACATGTTCATTTCTAACTTCCAAATCAATCCGAACATCCATCTTCTCCGAGGGAATGAAGGGCCATTTGATGTGCTTGTTATATGCACATTTTTTGTTTCACAAGAAGGACCATTTTTTTAATGGGGTTTTACATTTTAGTCAAACACTTATTTGTCTAAATAAGTATTCTCTCTTTTCTATGTTGTTTAGGAGACTCCATCGATAATTTTAACATGGGGATTTAACAACAAAAGTTCACAATAAATCATGATCCATCACTGAATAAAATTACAACAAAGACATAATACTGTGGTCAGAAGCTTGATATGAAATTTTGGAAAGTCAAATTGGAAAAAAATATATAATTAAATAGTTTATATAATTTTAAAAAATTTTAAAGATCATAACTACAATTAGTGTTGGAAATTGCCTATGAAATCTGATGTTTGGACTTTTTTTATTATAAGGGGGTTGGAATTTCTGGGAGAGGGAAGAATTTTTAACACTAATATAATATTAAAATTTTTATTATTATTTATTATTGTATTTTAGTAAATTAATAAATTATTCTCTTAACTTTAAGAATCATTCAACTATAATATTATAATATTGATTTATAAAAATAATAAAAAATACTGAAATTTAATATTTCGATAGGGTTAGAAAATTTTCAAGAGGGAAAGGGGGACACCGGGCTGGGGATCTAGGGAATCAATGGCCCTTCGTATGCCATTCTCGGTGGCAATGGGTGTTTGGGTTGGTTGAGGAAAATCCAGCAACAATGATGGGCTGAATAGGCCCGGTTTAAATTAAAATGGATCAATATTTGGGTTACTAAAAAATCCAATGAGCACATTTAAATGAGTTTTAAATTTTCGTTTGATTTCTCATAAAATATTAAAATAAAAAAATATTATTTATTTAATATTAAATATAAAACAAATTCTTCTATTTAATTTTTTATTACCATATTTTTACATATTAGTTTTAATCATAAATATAAATAACATATTAGTGAGTCATTCCTGAATATATATTTAAAATATATCTTTCAAGCAACAATATCTAAGTTTGATTTTTTTTTTCCTTCGTTGCACAACAAACCGTACCCGGAGGCTAAGTGTGATTAAGTCATTCATTAATTAATATTAACGTCACTATTAAGAAAGATAGAGACTGTGGTGCACCGTAGTGTATAGATGCACTACTATTTAAAACCATTAGATATTATTCAACCTGCGCAATCTAAAAAATTTAGGCCTTTAGATAGGACTGATGCACTATATACCATGGTATACCGTAGTCTCTCCTATCAAGAAAACCATAATTTCACCTCCTGCTTGAATTCCAAAAGTGAAAAAAAAAAAAAATTAACAGATTGAAAAGATGATAACGTTCTTGTTGCAAACACGAAGAAATGTAAAGTTAGAAAAGGATAAATAAGAAAAGTTATTTTATTTAAGAATATACCCTCTTTTTAATCCTTGTAAATTTATTTTCTGCTTTTAAAATATTTTATATCAATTTTATTTTTGTAAAAGTATTAATTTATCTAATTTCATTTTTACATGAACTATAACAAATTGATCTTCATATGAATACTAATAAAATGACATAATTAAATAAATTAATATTTCACATAAAATAAAATTAATATAAAATATTTTATAAAAATAAAAATGAGAAAAATAGATTTCATAGAAACGAAAATGAGAACTTACTTTTTTTTTATTACATCCTTTTAGAAGTGTTTAACGAAATAGTCTTTGTATAATTTAGATTTGAAAAATTAGATTTATTTAAAAACGGGTCTAAACAAGATAAGTTTGAAAGGTCGCAAATGAAAATGATCAAGTCTAAATGGGACCGAAATGTTATGCAAACCTTGATTCAATTTTTTTAAATTTTATGTATAATGATTTAAATAGTATTTATATTTAAAAAGATGATAATTTATTGATTATTTTTACATCATATTTTAATATAAAACATAATTTAATTTGCAAAAAATTAAATTTAATTATTCATAATAATTAAATATAATAAAAATAAAAATAAAAATAATAAATTTAATAATAAATATAATTTAAAAATAAAATAATAAATATAAAAAATAATAAAAACAAAATATAAAAACAAAAATTTTTAAAATAAAGGAAAAGGACCAACTCGCGGACCGTTCGAACCCATTTCTAAAATGAACTAAAACACCCCTTAATGTGCCCATTAAAAGACGTCTCAAAGGAATCTGATTCATGTAAATTTTAATCCAAACTGATTTATTTGTTAAATACCAATACATCTTTTCTCTATTTTCTCCTCCAATTTTCTTCCACAAATAAAAAGAACAAAATATTGGTGGATGTATACCTGAGTTCTACCTTTTTTTCTCCTTACGTGGATAAGGGAAAATGCCTTTTCTCCTCCATTTTTCTCTCAAATTTCTTTCTCCCTGGTTTTTATTCAACTAAACATTGGATATGTATCCACTAATAAAATATTAAAATAACAAGATTGATTCCCGGGTTTAACATTATAAAAGCATTAGGCGTTTTTTCCTTTTTACAAACTTGTAACTTTATGAAAAAGAATTAAAAAACTTACATAAACTAAAGGTACATTATCACCGATTACTATTTTCTCGTGAAGCCTTCACATATATATGAAATGTAAAATGTAAAATAGTTCATAATTTAATTTCTACAGGCCCGAGAAGATGTCCAGAGTGGCTGAATTGACCCCAAATAGAAAATTGTATCATCAATATTGTAAGTTACCACTAATTTATAAATTTGTTGAGACTAAAATTTTGTTTATTTTATTAGACGATGCCTTTTTTTAAGGAAAAAAATAAATTTATGTGTATATAATTAAAGAAATTTTAAATCATTTATGTACTTCACAATTAAAAAATAAAGCATGATGTTGTAGTAATAAAAAATAATTTTCTTTATGAAAACAGAAAACATGCATTTCTACTGTGTGTTTAATAAATATTAGATAGATAACTTTTTTTAGTATCTTATTATTTTAGATATTTTTCGTTAAAATAATCCCAGCAAATTTTCATATAATTGCTTGTAACATTGATATTTATGCGTAATCTGAATCAATATGCTTCATGTGTGCAGTGCACAGCTTATTTAATTCCTCATTTCATTTCGTTTTCTCATTTACAAATTTTGGTTGCCCTTTATTCAAAATTGTAAAATTATAATTTGAATTCGAGTTAGTGTACTCTTTCAACGCTTTAGTCGATTGTGTGCACATGTGATTTATATTTTTTTATTATAGTTATTAATATTTTATATCAAAATCTGGAAACATTATATAAAACGTTAGCTAAGAAACATATAATCCCTTTATACTATATCTCATATGCAAAAAAAAAAAAAAAACCCTGATACTTTAAAAGATGCTATTAAATCATTTAAATTATACATACCGTAAAGAAAACCAACTTTATTTTCTTTTCTTACAAATCTTAACGGTACAAAGGAATTTATACAATTATTTTTTTAACGTGCTTCATTGCATGAAAACTGAATTTTTAGAACAACTTTTATATCTAAAATTGATTTTAAAATAAAAACTAAAAATAATAAATTTATTTTCAAATTTTATATTTAATTATTATTAAATATAAAATATTAATATATAATTAACTTTTAAACTAGTTATTCATTATAAATTATATTTAAAATAATTTTTTTTCATCATTTTATAATATTTAAATATTCATATTCATAATCGATTATGAATAACTAGTTGAAAAATTGATTATAAATTAATTATTTGTATTTGAAAACATTTAAATATTAATTTTGATAATAAATTTATTATTTATAATTTTTATTTTAAAATTAATTTTAGGCATAAAAGTAATTTTAAAAATTCAGTTTTAGTGCAATTATATTTAAAATAAAATTTCCCACCATTATAAAAAATAACTTTAAAATAATTTCGTTCAATTATATTTTAATTATTTTTTTTGCAGGTACAATTTTATATAAAATTATTTTGATAATAATATATATAACTTGAAATTACAATTAAAATGTTATATTGAGATGGATTTTTCTAACAATTATATGCATAAGTATTTTAGAAATGACTTATTTAATTACGATTTTCTTAAATAAATTATATTTGTCATTATGTTGAGTAAATTTGCATTAAAATGCATTTCTTTCAATTTTATTATTTTTTCAAAGAATTTATTGACAAATTCATCTTTTTTGAATGTATTATAAGCATGTCAATCTCGTTTCAATTTTATATATTCCTTTTTAATTTTGAAAGCTTTATCAATAGTTTAAAAATGAATAATAAAATTTTAATCATTATTCAAATTTATATATATTATTATAAAAATAAATTTATAAAAAATTGAATCTAAAAAGAGAAAAATACTCAAAATGCAACAGAATAAAATTTTTTAAAGTTACTTTGTATTAGGGGAAGAATTAATATTGAATATAATTGATTGTTAATAATTAAATTACACATTAATACTTTATATGGATAATATTTAAATATTGAGTTCAAAGATTAGAATTATTTATTTTAATTTTTAATTTAAAAATAATTTTGACAAGTCAATATTTTTTGTACTACTACATACATTAATGAAAAATAATATGAATAATATGGTTAAAAATTATAAACAATTCTTTTAAAAGGTGATTACGTTAAATACAAATAATTGTTCATAATTTTTATAGGGTTAAAATATTTAAATATGAATAATGATATTAAAATTATTAATAATTTTTATCACCAAGGCTAACATATAAGTCTAAAATTATAAATAATTAATTTGAAAATTTTTATTATAAATTAATATTTTATATTATGATTTTTTTGCTTATATTTGTGAATATCTAAATATTAATTTTGAAAGTAAAAATATATTTTTTTAATTTTTACCTTAAAATCTGTTTTTGAGATAAATTTTTATTTTGAATTGTTCATTTTTAAATAATCAAGTGCACTAGAAAGAATAATATAAAAAATGCCTTGTACTATTAAAGATTTAGAAGAAGAAGAAATAAAGAAAGTGGATTTCGTACACAATTTGTATAGCGTAAATGCATATTTGCACTTTATAAAATATTAAAAAAATTATGTATAAAATATGGTATTTAGAATTATTTGTATTTTAGCCTTAAATTTTTAAAAATATTTTACTAATTGAATTTTTTTTTATAAATGTTATTGTTGTTCGAACGCAGACAATCCTTTGTGCATTGCTGGGCCTTTTTTTAGTACTGCTAATTAATTAATGTTCATGGGCTGTACAACTTTTTCGTGGCCCACGGGATGGATGGCTTGTGACAATTTGATTGTCATGGAAGTGCCTCTCCCTATGGTCAAACTTGATGTTCATTTGCGGATTCAAATTAATAGTTGGTTGCATTAATCAATTTAATTAACCAAAAATATTAAATATTAAGTGAAAATATTTAATAAAATTATTTATTTATTATTAATTATTTATGTATAAAATAATATATAAGAATGTGAGTATATTTTATAATTTATTTAAATAAATATATATTATTTATGTGTATAAATTAATCTTATTAATTTTTACTTTTAATGTAAAAATAGTTAAAATTCATTAATTGATTATATAATTATATCTTTAACCTAGTATAACAATTATTTTGTTAAAATATTAATTCGATTCTAAAAATTAATCGATGAAAAATTAAATAATTATTTATTATTTATATAGAATCATTTTATTCTAATATATATTAAATTAATATATAAAATATAAAAAAGTATGATAGTATAATGGTCAATCATAGGTATTAGTGCAAATTAAAGATTAAAGATACAAGGTTCAACTACTCTCGATGCACTTTTTACAAAATATATAATTTGATGGTTGACGGTAATTTTAATTTTTTTATAGATATTTAATAAATTATTTATTTAAAAACTTCAAATTGTCTAACCTTTTTAAAGAAATCAATTTAAAATTAATAAGTTAATTGAATTAGTTATTTATCAAATATTAAAAATAACTGATCGATTAAATTAATTAGTTAAAGTAGTTTTAATTAGTTAAAAGCTAATAAAAAATTGATTGTCAAACACCCCTTATTGTATGTGTTTGATATAATAAATAAATTAACTTTATTTAATAACTTACAAGCTAATTTCTAGATATATTTGGTGTATTAACTTATTTTAAAAAATAAGTTTTTATTTGATAATTTTTACAAAGTAGTTTATACTTTATAAACTAATACACATTCAAAAAAAATTCAAGTTTACATTTTTTCTTTTAGGGTCCGTTTAGTTGGGGGGAAAATGAATTTTTGGAATTCATTTTCTAACTTTTCCTTATTTGAACATTCAAAAATTTTAGTTAATAGGAAAATAAATTCTAATCAATCAAAAAGTTGTATTATTTTTAAGAAAAATAATTTCCTGTTTTAAAAAATGAAATTCATTTTTCTTATTACTCAATACATTCATACCTGAGCTTAATCTTTTTACCTTCTCACCTTATTACGTAATCGTGATCATAAATAAAATTTATTTTTATTTATTAAATATTGTATGATGGATGCTCTATTTTTATTTTTATAAAATTTATTTTTATTTATTAAAATTTAGATGCAAATTTTTATGTAATATTTACTAAAATATTCTCCCTTTTTTTCTCATAATAGATACTCTATTATATAATATTTCGTAACAATTAATTAAACTAATTATATAAATTTATGTATAAGATTTTATAATATCTTAAATATATATTTTATTATTAAAAATTAATTATTATTGGACTATTGGGCACTAAAAATAATAAAAATTTTATTAATTTTTTTTAAAAGGTAAGTAAAATTATAATAATTTTGAAGCAAATAATTTTGATTTACTTTAAATGAAATCAATTTTTTTATGTACCAAACACCAGAAAATATTTTTTTCTATGCACCAAACAATAGAAAATCAATTCATTTTCTAGAAATATGTTTTCTTAGAAAAAAAATTTCTAAAAATTTCATTTTTCCCTAAACCAAACGAACCCTTAATTAAATGATAACATGTATCTTAATTATATAAATAAATATATGATATATCTTCATTTATTCAATACAAATAAATAAACATGTGATGTCATAAAATATAATTAACTAAATTTTAGATTGTTATATTATAATTTTGAATAATAAATAAATAAATAAATTTAATGTCACAAACATAATTAATTAAATTTTAAACAATTATATTCTTATTTTATATAATTTATTTTTGAAATGAATTTAAATTAATTTAATTCACATATATTTATATTAATATATATTTTTTATATTTTTATTAATTTAAAAACTAATTTTACTAAATACTTCTAATACTATAAAAAAAACTCCGTGTTTGTTTTCTCTGAAAATATATCTTATCAAAATAATTTTGTCTATATTTATATTTGTAAAAATTAAGATCACAAAATATTTTATTTACCCAATATTATATATAAAAAGTGTTATGAAAAGCTTCAATTATTTTAAAAATAATGTATTATTATTTTTCTTATTACTATGACACCATATATAATTTTGTAGACAGGTAACAAGATGAACTGCAATGAAAATCCTTAAGCATATAGAATTTTCTACCAAAAAATGTTTCTAATAAAACGAAGGAAACCTTAACCCCGTTAATGTTACCACAGCTTTTACTAAGTTGAAACATAATATGTATAAAAAAAATAAACTAAAAATTTATTTTGATTCTTATAAAATTATTTTTTTATCAATTTTATCTCCAAATAAAAGCTTATATCAATTTGATTTTTGTAAAATTAAAAACTCTTAACTTTTAATCCTTGTGTATCTGAGATGAAATACTAAATTATTATATGGATGGATTAAAATTTGAAAGTTTTCAATTGTATAGAAATTAAATTAATATAAAATTTTAATTATTGATAAAATTAATGAAAATTTAATCTTATAGAAATCAAAATAAATTTTTAATGAAAGACTTATTTACAATTGTATTTTTTTTTATACTAACATGGTGTATATTTGTGCTAATATTTACTGCACAAGTTGTTGGGGGCAAGCAGTCTTCTTTGAAAATAAGTAAAATTCTCCACTTAGCCACAATTATTGAAACCATCCATATTGTTATCAAGAAATCTATGTCACTTTTATTTGCTTTGAGGCATGTTTGTTGGTGTAAATTTTTTCACCCCTCGTGACTTGATATTTGATAGATCCTTTCAATCGATTTATTTGCATTTTCTCTTATGGTCCTCTTAAGTGCTTATTTGATTTGAAACGCACAAGCCGTGACTTGAAGAAACATTTCAGCTTCGTAAATTGCATTTCTTTCGGATAGGTTTGCACATTAAATTCATGAGATGAGTTTGATACGTGAATAACTTGACTTAAATTCTTGTTTTTAGATTGAAATTTTAAGATAAAAATAGAAATAAATTAGGTATTTTTGTTTGTTATTTTTAAAAAATATTTTTTTTAAAGAATAAAAGTTCTTGCTTAGGTAATATTTTCACAATCTATTTTTAAAAATTACAATTTCAAATATGCACCTCAAAAATAAAAAAAGAAAATGACTTTTTATTTTTTTTATTTTTTATGTTAATTTTATAATTAAATAAAATATTTTTTATTTGGAATACTAACTATCCTCTATTTTGTGCTTTACTTGAATTTGGAAATAGTTTTTAAAAATAAAAAAATTAAAAATAATTTTGAAGAATAACTTTTAAATATAAAAAAATAAAAATATAATCAAACACATCCTAATTTATAAGATCTTACATAAAATTTTAGATTGTAGTATGCTTAGACTGTTAGGACATGTTTTTATTTTTTTTTCACTTTTACAAACTATTCTAAAAAATAAGTTTTTTAAAAAATTATTTTTAAATTTAAGAAAAATAAAGAATAGATGGTATTTGGAGGAATAAATAAGAAAATATTTCATTCAATTACAAAACCGGCATAAAAAATAAAAGAACAAATTAAAAAATATTTGAAAATTATTTCAATTTTCCTATTACATATTTATATTTATAATTTTTAAAATGAATTATTAAAAAATTTATCAAACAAAAAATTTTATTTTTAAAAAAAAGTAAACAAACAAAATTTTGGTATTTTATTCTTCTCAAAATGACAATAATATGATAAATGTTAAAGGCAAATTCCTTCGAGACAGATTGTATTTTATTTACAGTAACATTATTCGTATGAAAATTAAAATAGTTTTGTGAGATGAGTATCCGAATTATAATTAGACAGGGTAGCGAAAATACTTGTAGGGTAAGTTTTAGAACTATTAGTTAGAGGAATTTCAAACTTCCAAGGTTTATTTTAATGAAAAAAAGTTGGAGATATTTGCATTCCTTTATGTGTCTTAAGTTGGCAGAAATTCATTGGGAACATTTTCATTCTAAACAGTGCTAGTAATATTGTATTCCTCCGCTTATCTTAACCACTAAGAGAGGGACCGCATAAAAGATTCCTGGCCGGAATATTTTTCCATTTTTATACTTTACTATACTGTGTCCGTCAATAAAGAAAAAAATTGAATTTGCTTTGCAAAGTATGCATTTCTTTCTCTACCGTTTATAAAAATAATTTGTTATTTTTATATTTTTAAAAGTAGAAGAACTTATTCAGAAATTTATTTTTTAAAAATTATGATTTCAAATGTATAATTTAAAAATAAAAATTCAGAAATAACTTTTAGATATTTTTTAATTTATTATCACATTTTTTATGTCAATTTTGTAACTAAATGAAATATTTTTTATTTGCAATATTAATTATTCTTTATTTTTTGTTTCTTTTAATTTGAAAATAATTTTTAAAAATAATTTTTGAAAATATAAAAATAAAAATAGATTAAAATTTTATTTTAATTCTTGAAGCATTCTATTTATATTAATTTTATTAATGATTTAAGATTCGTATCAATTTAATTTTTTAAATTTAAATCCAATTAAAATTTTAATCTCTATAAAGATTAAAATTTATATAGATTAAAATTTTGAATGAATTTAAACAAAATTTTAGAAATTGAATTGATATAAATTTTGTTTCAAAAATAAAATTAATATAAATTAAAATATTTCAAAAATTAAAATAAAATTTTAATTAATAAAAATATATTCAAACTCATCTTATATTTTTCTTTTCTTACAAGACAAGAAGTGGAAGAATATTTTGAAATTAAAATATTAATAAATTTTTATTCTATCGTGACAATATATTTTTCATTGATGTAGCTTGTTACGGGTTAAAACACACTTTCCCAAACATAAGTGGCCTCCAACGAAATTTACATATGTCCTTGTCCCGTAAGAATCTGATTGAGACAAAGCATACTGCCAGCACTAAATTTGCTTCCCAATCAGAAGGACATCTAGGAAATGAGATAGTGAGATCTTACAATAAAATAGGTAAGTGGAGAGAGAGAGAGAGAGAGAGAGAGAGAGTTTTTGACCGAGAAGTATAGAGATTGGGCCTTCTAGATAGAGAATTTGTCGGAGACCTTGGAGAGAGAAAGATGGTTATGTATTCCTTGAATCTTTCGGCTTTGATTTCTTACCCTCTCTGGCCTTGCGGCAATAATATGTGCCAAGCAGCCAATAGAGATAACCCACCACAGCCCCTCTATAATACTCGCTAGCCAGAAGTAAAAGCAAAGCAAGGAAAGGGAGAAAAAAGCAAAAGTAGGAAAAATCCCAAAAGACATTGACACCATCTTGTTCTTGGAAGAATCCCCCCAACACTACCTGGAATCACCTGCTTTGTCCACCACCCAAAAACCCTAACCTCAATTTTGCCATCAAAACCCTTAGAAAAATCCCAAAAACCCCAATTCCCCCAAATCCCCTGTTTTCCACACTAACCCCACTAAATCCCCTCTCTTTCTCTCTCTATCTCTATCTCTACAGTCATATCTGTCGCCCTCAATTGTGACTTTTCACCACTCATACACTTTTTTTTGCCTCCTCTCTCTTGGGATATAAAAATCAGGGCTTTTTGGTATGGGCGTGAATCAATTTGCTGGGACAAACGACCCAGAAGACGAGCCAGTAGCTCAGGCTCAACCTCAACCTCAACCCCAGGAAGTTTCCAAGGCTTTGGATAACTCTGAATCAGTAGCTGGTGAAGAAGAGGCCTCCGTAGAGGAGAAACCTGTGGACGATCCAATGGAGGAGGATCCTGTGAACCCTGCCACCGTTTTCCGTATTAAGCTGAAACAACCTAAGTCCAATTTGCAGGATAAGATGAGTGTGCCTGAACTTTGTCGCAATTTCAGGTATGTAGTGGGTGAAAAAATGAGTTTTAAGCTCAAATTTGTGTTTTTGTTGATGACTATTTTAAAACTAATTTTTGTGTTGGTATTTAATTATGTGCAATTTCATTTACAAGTGCTCCTCTACTAATTTTAATTTATTAGAAGTGGCGGATACTGAAAGAGAGCATGGATTGTAATTGTAATTTAAATAAATGAATGTTAATTTGTCAATAGAACCTCCAAATAATTTGATGCCGGATTGCCTAAGATTTCACATATTTTGTTTGAGCATATGTATTTAGTAATTAGCACGCTGTTGTGGGTTTTTTTGTAGTGCACACCCAAGGTAAATGAGTTAAGGTGTCATGGTCTAAGTCGTATGAATCTCTTGTTGTAAATAAATTTTGTTGGATTCTGAGGACTTTCTGTATGGTGAGTTTGTTTGTGTATGATTTTTGGCCGTCTATATTTCACGTATTTGCTTTAGAATTTTGATCCGGTATTCTTTCCCCAGTGCTGTTGCGTGGTGCGGGAAACTCAATGCTATAGCTTGTGCAGCTGAAACATGTGTGAGAATTCCAAGGTTTGTGTATTACTATCCATTAAATTATGGAAAGCCTTTAAATGAGGAAATGAAGAAATGGATTGCAGATTAAGCCTTTTAGATTGCTTGTAGTCATTTTGATTCGCATTTTTTGTCTGCTTTCTGGTTTCTAGTATTATGGCCCAAAAAAAAGAAAATTATGCAAGAAAATGTGTAAATGGATGTGCTTGAAACCAATATTCTCACATGGGTATCAAGGTACCGTAGTAGCCCAGATAACTTACTCGGTAGGTATTCTACAATACCTTGTATCTCACTCTATTTTTGTATGCAAATTATTGCCATTTGTCGGCATCAGACCATGAAAAGTTTTGAATTAAGTAAGCTTATTGTAAATTAGTTCGTTCATTTACTAAATGGATGAGCTATGATATATCCAAAGCAAATACCATTAATTAGATGTTCCCTCCCCCTCCCCCTCCCCCTCCCCCTCCCCCCAGCAGGGCCAAAAAAAAAAAACCTGGGTTATCGTTTATTTGTCCCTATAGACAAGCTTGATGGTCCTTAACTACTACAATTTTGTGTTGTTTACCTTCCACATTGGTTTTCTAATTTCAATGTGCTACTTTATTTGTTAGTTTTTTTTTAATTTTTTATTTTTTTAATAATGATAATTATTGTGTATTCCTTCCAGTTCAACTTCAAATCCACCATTTTGGATTCCCATATATATTGTTATCCCGGAGAGACCGACTGAATGTGCAGTGTTCAATGTCATAGCAGGTATTTTGATGTCTTAACTTGCTCCTGTAATCTTGGGTCTCCACAATTTTTGTATGTCTAATGGCTTTTGATCTTATTCTTTTGCTTGGCAGTAATGCTAGTGTAACTAAACAATAGCAAAAGCAAGATAGTGGTTTAGTTTTCTTGCATTCTTGATGCATAGCTTTCACTATTCTTGAAGCTGTTCCAGGGTGTTATCTGGCATAAAACTAATAGCAGAAAAGAAGAAACAATATGCATGTTTAAAAATAATTAGTTTGGATTACAAAATCTCAATTTGGAGGCAAAAAGGGTTCATTTCTTTTTCCCTTTTTTTTTAATATACAACTTATAGGGCTTGAAAATGTTGATTTAAGCAGATGTAGTATCTGGATGCTTTGGCCTCTATAAGCATTAGATAATATAATATATTCTGTATTCTCTTGAGGTTTACTTATCCTCTCGTCTTTTATTCTTTCTCCTATTTATATAAGTTTCTTATTTTATATATATATATATATATATAAATATATTCTGTCTCTGACTCTGTGCACCATTTTTTAAGTTAATTAATTTAGAAACTGATTTTCATTACTGGCAAAATATAAAGTACTTTTAAGTTTTAAGCTTTAGGCCTGCATGGCCATGCAATTATTGCATTGTATGCATTTTGCAGATTCACCTCGTGATTCTGTTCAATTTATTGAATGGTCTCCCACATCATGCCCACGTGCACTGTTAATAGCAAATTTCCATGGGAGGGTAACCATTTGGACTCAACCATCTCAAGTGAGTTATTGATCTCTTTTCCTTCAGCTTCTAAAATGGATATAATGCTTGCCAATGTTCTTGGATTGCTTTTCAGTACTATTGTGTTGCAAGTATTTCAAATAAATATTTTGCAGTGGTTATAGTTAGAATAATGCCTTCTTATAGTTAGAATAATGCCTACTTAAGCAGATGCTTACATGACCTATGTACAAACTAGCATGTGCCAACATTTGAGTTAAACTAGCTCCTTCTGGAATGAAAAGTAAAAAAGTTGAAGTGTGGACACTTGAACTTAAATGCTGCTTCTGGTTAGTTGTACACAGTTTTAGGCAAGTTTGTGCTAGTAGCATTACTCATTGGACCAACATCAGATGTTGTTCCCAACTTGAATCTTAGGCTTACAGTTTGCCTGCAACTGCAATTGTATTGTTAAAATTGACCCTAGTTCATTACCTGTCTGTATCACTGAGGCCGCTTTCATATATCCTAATCGAAACTAGCTGTGCTAGCTATGTTTGTTAGTGATTCTTATCTAAATTACTTATTCTCTGTCCGATCAGGGACCAGCTAATCTTGTACATGATGCTAGCTGCTGGCAACGTGAACATGAGTGGAGGCAAGATATTGCAGTTGTTACTAAGTGGCTATCAGGGGTGTCTCCTGTATGTATTTAACTTATTTCTTTTCTTTTTTGATGTTAAAATATTTTCTGTACATTCTCATGTGAAAATTTTGTTGATGCCCGACAATTTTAACTTTTCCTTACACTTATGTGGCAAAGATTGCAGGATTACCCTTGTCCATGTGTTGTTTGTATATGTGTGTGTATATATCCTAATGCCTTTCTATTCTGTCAATCAGAGTGTATTTATCTCCTTGTTTGGATAGTTGACCTTTAGCTTTTTAAAATGAACACTTACTGTTCTTATAAATGTTGAGCATCTGCTTCATTAAGCTTCCTCCATTTTTTGTTATCTTTTGTTTAAGGTAAATGCATAAGACCTAAAAAGGCTACTGAGTAGCCTTGGTTTCAGAAGAAAAGAGTTACTGCTAGTTTACCATTTATATGAAGTCAATTTATTTATAGAGTGATCAAACCTTTATTAGTGATAATAGAGGTAAAATTTAAAAGGGATAATGAATGCTTTCTTTGTAATCTAAATTGACAAATAAAAAGAAATAAAACATTCTTTAAAGTGACAGATAAAGAAGAGAGGGAATGATGATAATTCATCCATAATTCAGTGCCTTCTGTGTCTGCTTATCCTTAAAATAGATTATGGAACAGAAATATTATTTTATATTGATCCTCTTATAATTAATTGTTCTTTGCTGTGTGCACTTCACATGTGCAACTGATTTAACTGATTTCTATTTGTCATCCCTAGACATGATCCTATGCATAATTCTTTGTATGAGATTCTCTAGATGAGTTTCTTTCCCCTTTAAGAGTACTCAATGTTTTGAGGGTTTTCTCTGGATAGACTATTATGCCTCTCTTTGTTTTCTCCTGCCCTCAAAGTTTCTTTTGATTTATCAATGTTTTCCATTGAGAGCTGTTTCTCTGATGGGTGACTATATTTTCCTGCTTTTTTAAGCTTCGTGTATGAACACATGATGATAATATTCTGCACTCATTGTTTGATAATTTGGATTTAGTTACTGGCATAGTTTCTTATTATAATATAGCTATAGTGTTACTTATAATCCTCCCCCCCCCCCCCCCCCCCCCAAAAAAAAAAAAATCAGTACAGGTGGCTTTCATCCAAACCAAGCACTTCAGGCAGTTCAAAGTCAACGTTTGAGGAAAAGTTTCTTTCACAGCAATCTCAAACTTCAGGTCAATTCTTCTCTTTTTTTTTTACCCCCTCTTTTAATTTATTTTTGGGTAATTACTCTCTTCCTTTGAATATATGCTTGTATTGCATGCGTTACTTGTTACATTTACATATTGCTCACAAAAAAATGCATGATTTTGTATTTGGATGCATCCTTTTTGTTGAGATTGTATGCCTTTTTGGGAAATCATTATTGTATGCTTTTTTAGGAAATGATTCTAGATTGATTATGTACATATTAGGAAGTTATTTTAGATTGAGATTTTTCTTTTCTAGCTTGATTAGGATCAGAATTAGTATTAGACATTTGATTGTAATATCTTTGATTGATTACAACTTTTGTGTATAAATAGACTTCCTTGCTGTAGCTAATTGCTCAAGCCATTTTCAACAATTCAGGTCTTTTCAATACCAGACCTATATGTTCTTTTCACAGAGTGTAAGACTGGCATTTGAATGCTGGCACATATTTTGGACTGTCTGGCAGTGGTGACAATCATGATGATTGATGATACCTGAAATTGAACTTTTTGTCATCACGTCCTTTTATTGATTGTGCATTTGTCTCTGTTTGTGTGCTCATGCTGGTGTTTAATAGTGCCATTTTAAGTATTAAATAGCAGTAGATTGCTTATTTGATGCATGGAGCTATTTTCATTTCAGCAAGATGGCCCAATTTTCTTTGTGTCTGTTCTGTTTTCTCATCGGGGTCTGTGCAACTTCATTGGTCCCATTGGCCTCCTAGTCAGAATGGCACAACACCCAAATGGTTTAGCACTAGTAAAGGACTCTTGGGTGCTGGGCCTAGTGGCATTATGGCTGCTGACGCCATCATAACAGAGAGTGGTGCCATGCATGTGGCAGGTGTGCCAATTGTTAATCCATCCACTATCGTTGTTTGGGAGGTTACACCTGGGCCTGGCACTGGTTTTCAAGTAACTCCTAAGACAAGTACTAGCAATGGCACTCTACCTATTAGCCCACCTTCCTGGGCAGGTTTTGCACCTTTAGCTGCTTACTTGTTTAGTTGGCAAGATTATCTATTGTCAGAAGCAAAGCAGGGGAAAAAACAGACAGATCAGAGCCTTGTTGATGCTGTACCACTTCACTGCTCCCCTGTTTCTAATTTTTCAGCTTATGTGAGTCCAGAAGCTGCAGCTCAGTCTGCAGCAACCACTACATGGGGTTCTGGTGTAACTGCAGTGGCATTTGATCCAACCCGTGGTGGTTCTGTGATAACTGTTGTTATAGTTGAAGGTGTGGTCCTGATCCTGGCTTGAATGTTTACAACACATTTTGATTTGTTTCTTTGCTAAGACATACCTACATTAATAATGACTTATTTTCCTTTTCTAGCTGCCCCCTTCATTGTTGCTAGTCATTTGCTCTAAATATTATGATTTGAGTCCTAATCATTGCTCCTTTTCCCTATTGATTACTAATAAACTAATAAACTAATGTAACTTATTTCACCTGTGCAGGGCAGTACATGTCCCCTTATGATCCAGATGAGGGCCCTTCGATCACTGGGTGGCGAGTGCAACGCTGGGAATCATCTTTACAGCCTGTTGCCCTCCATCCAATATTCGGGGCTCCCGCTTCTAGTATGGGTGGACAACCGCCTATGCAAACTGTTTGGCAGTCCAAAGTGGACATGAGCATACCGCCAACAAATGACTTCAAGAATCACCCAGCAACTGCACTTGGACCAGCCACTGATGTGCAGAAGGTGTCTGAGGCTGCTTCTGATAAATCGAAAAGGGTCCATTTTGATCCCTTTGATCTTCCCAGTGATGTTAGGACACTTGCTCGTATTGTTTACTCTCCTCATGGGGGTGAGGTTGCCATTGCTTTTCTTAGAGGTGGTGTCCACATCTTTTCTGGTCCAAACTTTGCTCCAGTTGATAACTATCAGATTAATGTTGGATCAGCTATTGCTGCTCCTGCCTTTTCTTCAACAAGCTGCTGTTCAGCTTCTGTTTGGCATGACACAAGCAAGGATGTTTCAATATTGAAAATAGTCCGTGTTCTTCCTCCTGCCATTCCGATTAGTCAAGCAAAGGCCAACTCTGCAACCATGGAGCGTGCAATTGCTGAGAGGTTAAATAATATGTGACCTTTCAGCAGCATCTTTACTTTCTACAATTTTACTGTTTCTTACTGTTTCTGCACCACATGCTTCAGATATCAGAATGTGGTTTGTTTATATCTCAGTATTCTGCATCTCTGTGCTAACTTCTGTCTGGAAAAGCAGGTTCTGGTGGAGCCTTTTGGTTGGAGTTGATTGGTGGGATGCCGTGGGTTGCACACAGAGTGCTGCTGAGGACGGTATTGGTATGAAGGATCGTATTAAGTCCTCTTGCAATTTTTGTTTTCTTGAGACTCTTCTGGATTCAGTGAAGAAAATATGATTTATTTAGTTCAACACATGACTTATACTGTACATCATATGCATGACATACGATTGGTGCTGTATATTTATGATTTTCCTTTTTTTTTCCCCAGTTTCACTTAACAGTGTTATTGCTGTCTTGGATGCGGATTTTCATTCTCTTCCTTCTATGCAGCATAGACAGCAGTATGGTCCTGTATGTTTCTTGAACCTTATCTTTCTTATATATAGCATCAATGGCTTGTTTTTCTTCTTTGTAGTTATTTTTCCATCTACTGTTTGGCATGAATATTCCTCTTTATTGGCCTTCTTGGTTTGCTAGATTCCAGCTGAAATTTGCTCCCCCCCCCAAAACAGCATAGAATAATCAACCAACCTTGTCTTTTTATTTATTGTCTTGTTAATCAGGTATTTTTTTCCCCATCTAGTTTCTGTCTCTGAATATGATATTTCAAACCCCAACTAAAGGCTCTATTTATTTTTATGGATGAATATTCCTTCTTAATTTGCTATATTCCAGCTCCCCCCCGCCCCAGCCCCCCCCAAAAAAAAAAATGTATAGAACTTTGAAAACTACCCCTTGTCTTTTATTATAATTTTTTTAGTCAAGTTTCCTTCCAGTTTCTATCAAGGTTTCAATTTTTGAATCTGATTTTTCCTGCCCTACTATGGCTGCTAAGGTCAACTATTCAACCTAACTTGCACCATCTCTTTTTCTTATGTCTCTCAGGATTTATTTTTGTCTGGTCTTGTTTTAATGGTATATTTTGTGTTTTCACATGAGCATGGGCATGTTTCTTTTTATTTTGTTCCCTTTTTAAGGGGAGAACTTGGTTTTGCTTGATGCAGAGTCTAGACAGAATAAAATGTAGGCTTCTTGAAGGAACAAATGCTCAGGAGGTTAGGGCAATGGTTCTAGATATGCAAGCTAGGCTGTTGTTGGATATGCTTGGGAAAGGAATTGAATCAGCTTTACTAAATCCTTCAGCTTTAGTGCCTGAGCCATGGGAAGCAACTGGTGAGACATTATCTGGCATTGATCCTGAGGCAATGGCTGTTGACCCTGGGCTAGTGCCAACTGTTCAGGTTTGTTTATAGCTGGAAATTTTGCACTTGATCTTGTTTAATCTAAAGATCTACACAGGCGAATTTTGCCAGCCTTCCCTGCAAGCTTCTCTGTGTAGGTCTATCTTTGCTTTGTTCAGTTTTGGGGATTGCTTATCCTCGTCTCGTGCATTCCTTCCCCTATTTATTGAAGTTTCTTTTTCTATATATATATATATATTAAAAAAAAAAAAAAGATAGTTTTTCTTTGTTTTGAGGATTCTCTCCTCCTTTTCATGTGCTCCTCTTCGTTGAATATGTTCTTTCTCTATCAAAAAAGAATATATATTTATCTAATCCATCACATTGTACATTTATTTTACACCTACAATATTACTAGAACTCCTCAGTTCCTCATTTCAATTATCTCATATTTCTCAAAAGGTTTTAAATTTCTGACTAGGTGTATTTTTACGGTTTCTATTTCATAACTGTTTTAATTTATTGCAGGCTTATGTTGATGCGGTTCTTGATCTTGCTTCACATTTTATTACACGTTTACGGCGCTATGCTAGTTTCTGTCGCACATTGGCAAGTCATGCTGTGACTGCTGGCACAGGAAGCAACCGCAATATGGTTGCCAGCCCGACTCAAAGTTCTGCAACCCCTGCAACCAGTCAAGGTCAGTATGTGCTTATCTGATATTTATAATTTTGGCATAAGTTTTTTACTAATACATACATTAAGCAAAGATTTATGATATTTACTTTTATTATAACATAAATTTAAATGTTGGTGTTATCATCCTAATGATCAACATGATCTTTTTATATTTACGGCATAAATCAAATTAAAAGGAACGCTATTCTCCAGGAGGTCAAAATGGGACCACCAGCTCTAGTGGAAGCACACAGATGCAAGCTTGGGTACAAGGTGCTATTGCCAAGATTAGTGGCACCTCGGATACAACTGTGACCAATACAACCCCTAATCCCCCCAGTAATCCTTCCGTTTCATTTATGCCGATCAGTATTAATACTGGAACATTTCCTGGAACACCTGCCGTCAGACTTATTGGGGACTGCCATTTCCTTCACAGATTATGCCAACTTCTGCTCTTTTGTTTTTTCTTTCGAAGAACTCAATTCCCCCGTTTTGTTGGGGGTGCACATAGAACCACTGATGGCAGTATACAGAAGCCTCAATCTAATGCTCCTGCTCCTGGCAAGGTGGAGGAAATTGCAAAACAAGTGTCGGCTGTGCTCAGGTCAGATGACGGTCAAACAAATCGAGCTGGTCAGCTTGCAACGGGGGCTAAAGGAGAAGAAGGAAATACTGGACGTTCAAGGCTGGGTTCTGGAAATGCTGGCCAAGGATATACTTTTGAAGAGGTATAGAGTGATAAAATAATACAAATTCTCAGTGAAGCTCTGATCTTGATGATTTGTGTCTTAAATAATATCTTGCTAAGGCATTAAGAGTTGATAATTTTTTTTTTTTAATCGTGCGATTCATGTAGTCAACCTTATTTAGTGAAATAAGGCTTTGTTGTTATTGGACAAATTTTAAAGTAGACTGTTGGTCTCATCTTGCTGATGTTCAGGTCAAGGTTCTCTTTCTGATCCTTATGGACCTTTGTCGCCGAACTGCTGGGCTGCATCACCCATTACCAGTTTCTCAGGTGGGGAGCAACAACATTCAAGTGCGGCTGCACTATATTGATGGTAACTATACTGTCCTGCCAGAGGTCGTGGAAGCATCCCTTGGCCCACACATGCAGGTAACTTTCTGTTTCTAAGTTCTTTGAAGATTTGCATTTCTGGGAGACATATGTTAGTATTTGACAATTCTGCCTCAAATTTATGATGTCAATAAATTATTTTTATCAAAACTAGTTACAGTGATGTTTTGAATGTATTTTGGTAGGATAGATTCTAATTTAAACAAAATGGGATTGGATGTAACTGATTTAATAGTGCCTTTTCATTGCAATTTTCCCCCCAAATTTAATGCAACAATATTACACTTTGTGGGAGCAGTTGAAGATTAAAAAATTGACTTTGGGAAAATAGTGTTGTTATGGGTTCTGGTCTCTCTTTTTCTTCCGGTTCCCTCGATAATGTGTTCATTTCCATAAATATTTACACTGAACCCTAAAATGAATAATGCAGAATATGCCCCGGCCTAGAGGTGCAGATGCTGCTGGTCTTCTATTGCGTGAGTTAGAACTCCATCCTCCATCTGAAGAGTGGCATAGGCGGAATATGTTTGGTGGACCTTGGTCAGATCCAGATGACATGGATTCTGCAAATGATGCCTCAAAACTTGGTGGTTCTGCAGATTCACATGATGGCAGCTCATTAGAAAATTGTGATGTCTTCTATGGAGCCCAAGGCTTATGGCCAAGGAAGCGCAGGATGTCTGAACGAGATGCAGCTTTTGGATTGAACAGTTCTTTGGGCATGGGTGCTTATCTAGGTATAATGGGATCCCGGAGAGATGTTGTTACTGCCATGTGGAAGACTGGCCTTGAAGGGGTGTGGTATAAGGTATGAAAAGAAATTTTGTTCATTTGTTTCCCGTCCGTATGCAGATGTTTGGTTGAAGATCACTTAAATGCTGCTTGTTTGAATGCTTAGTGCCTTTCACCAGAGAGCCTTCAAAATAAATGAGCTGAGGAGTACTTTCCTCATTTGAAGTAGCTCAATGTCATTGTCTGAATGAATATATCCATCAATGATGTTAGTTTGGATGTCTTTGTTGATGAAGGAGGCAATTGAGTTTCATGATTAACAATCCAACCTAGTGGTTGACTTGAGTTTGTTTTTCTGTGACCTTGCTTTCTGAGATCGACCATGTCAGTTCTTTTGGTTAATAGTATTAGTACTGTCAGAGATGGAAATTTTAAAATAGAACAAAAGAAAGAAATACTTCCCATACATCATAGATCACTTGCTCAAAGAGGTCTCGATACCTCGTCACAGAATCATTGGGCCAAAGAGCAAAGTTCCAAATATAGTCTGCACATCACTAACTAGTGCATTCAAAAAGAAAGGCGAATGTAGTCAGGATTTGGACAAAGCACAAGCACTACTTAGCTAGACCAAGAGTATGTTTACAATGTCAGTATAACTTGTCTTCTAAGGATCCAAGAGCTCATATCCCAACTTACCTAGATTTGTTGATGGTGGATGTACCCTCGTGTTGGACTTACTATTCTGGTTAATGATGGCTGGTTTTGTAACAAAAGCATCGCCTTTAACTGATGCTTCATGATTTGCTAACTCTAATCTTCTACATGACCTCCTACGAGTGATATTTACCTTAATTGTAAAAATGACTTATATTTTATGCTTGACATCTGTGTGATGCAGTGCATAAGATGTCTGCGGCAAACCTCTGCTCTTGTTTTGCCTGGTGCTAACAACCCTTCTAACCAAAATGACCGGGAGAGTTGGTGGATCAGCCGCTGGGCTTATGGCTGCCCTATCTGTGGTGGAACATGGGTTCGAGTTGTATAGCTGGATCCATTATGGTAATGCTCTGACATGAATTTCTATATTGGGGAAATTAAGGCTATGTTTGGATAAATTATATGAAAACTTTCTGAAATGTTGAAGAGTTACTTTTGCTGGAATGAGTTCCATGTTTGAAAATTCTTATGAAAAGCCATTCTTTAAAATTGCTCTTTAGATATTGTGTTGGTCCTCAACGTATTCTATGGGATTCAATTAGTTTCTTTTGTCCATCTACCTCTAACCTTATTGACAAAATTCATGACACGGAAATAAAAAATATTTTGTGGCACCGTCCATACTCTAAACCTAAGATGTGATTTTAATTCAAAGCCAATGGACATAGATAACCACTTTAATACAGTCTTTTTCTCATTTAATACAATATATATTTTAATCTTTGTAGATACTTACTCTTTTGCAAGTCATATTTAGTGTTTCCACAAGTATTAGAAGGTATCACATACTTTGAGCTTCCACTTAATTACTTTGCTTAACGAGATGCAAGGTAAATGAATGGGAGGACTTAATTGAATGATATTGAATCACTTGTGTTTGAGAAAATAATTAGGGTTTAGGTAGGGGAAGAGTGGAGAGAGACTAGAGAGATGGAGAGAAAAGACTTTAATATATTATTGAATGATAGCTGAATTGTCACTGAGGACTTGACCCTAATGCTCTATTTATATAGTTACTAAGAAATATAAAGATTCTAATATCTTCAACTTTGAGTATAAGACAAGCAAGTCTACAACATAACCTATGCCGATAATAATATAAACCTAATTTACTAACACTTCTTTCTAACAACTTGAAAGTAAGAGAGATTGGATTGGAAACTGATCCATATATACTATACACAAGATATTTAACAGAGTCTATGAAGAACTAGATTGAGAATGAAAATTAAATGGGGACTTAATTAAAAAACTTGCATTTGAGGGACTAAAATGGTGTTCTAGTGTAGTAAATTACTTTTAATGTTAAAGTGCTGAATAATTTCCACCCACATCCTCTGTGTTTTGATGGTATTACTAAAAATTACTTTTGAATGTCAAATAGATAAAGAATAAATTGCACCTACAACTAAAATTATTAAAAAAAAAATGTTAAAACAGCAAATATAGGCATTGAACATCCAGTTGAGAACTTAGCCATATGGGTTGTTTTACATTTTTTGACCAAGTCCTTTATTTGATCAAGTTTTATGCCTTTTGACCAAGGTTTATTGCCTTTATTTGTCGATTCGTACAGGTTTACTTCGGGGATTCAGTTGCAATTTTTTTTGGCAAATACAAGGGAGGTTTGTGTATTATGAAATATAAGAGAGGTTAGTGTAATATACTCTTAAAAAAATGATTATTAAAAAACAAAATCTCAGACTATTGTTTAGATCCAAACTGTAACAGCAAATTCATAGGATCTGTTAAACTAAAAAATGATTGGAACTGCTATTGGGTGGAAGTATGAAAATGTTGCTTTTCTCAAAACCAAGAAACACAATTTATGAGGCATAAGAATTAATTTGGGACATTTCTCAGACATCACGAATTTGTGAACAAAAGTTAATGGCCCGATAGTAAATTTGGACTTCTGAGCATGCATCAAAACATGACCATGTTCATATATTTTTGGCTAATTTACCGAGAACTCAATGCAGATGCAATGCTTACCGGAGATGTACAGAAGATTTACCTGACAGGTTGTCAGAATGTTATCATTGTTGATGACCAAATTTACTTGGATTTGAGCAGCTGCCCTATTGATCACCCTGTTGTGTCTGCAAGTAAATTGAAGCAATTCATGCAGACATCACACCGCCACCAACGTGTTGACCTACTGACCTCCCTGTTGTGCTGCAACCAAGTTGAAACTAGACCTCAATATTTGGGATAATGGTCAATTCACGCCTCCAACCATTTGTTGTCTAAGATTTGTTGGGAGTTGCTCTTTATATCGAATATGCAGTGCTATTAATGGAAGGCATGTGATGATATTTCATTTCATTTCTTGCAAAAAGTGCAAGAAAACTTCGTTTACTATGAAATTTACCGACAGTTGTAAAAAGAAAAACTGAAGTAAGTTCCGGTTGAGGATGCTCTAGTTTTCTGGTGTTTCCAAGGATTTATTGGAATACACACCAAAGGAATGATTCTATTAATGGTTGACTGTAGATCTGGTTTTTGATAAAGCAACTTGTTGAATAATTCATGTAGTCAATGGGGGTTTATAAAAGGCTTGAGGATTTTTGTAGTTGCCAATTCAACCTAGTGTCAATATTCTTCAGGTTCCAACTCATTATATGTGATATGTGTGAATGTGATCTCATTTTATATCGTTATGCATATGCTTCAGGGATTTATTATCTGTCCATATTTAAAATTTACATTGAATTATGTAATGATGATAGAATCAGTTTCCCTCCTCCATTTTACCCCACTGGTGGCAAAATAGCAATCAATGGATGACATGCAGGTAGTTGATCCTCCACAAGAACTGTGTATCTGTTCGAGAATCTGAGGCATTCAGATATGATTGAAGGAGAATCCATATTAGTAAAAATTTCCGTCTGTAAAGGAAAATTTTGCCGGGTGGGTGGGTATCGGAGAATTCTTTACTTTTCTAACGACAAAGTATGTAGTTGATGTGATTTGCTGAGCAGTATGCCATCATCATGCATATCCAAGGGAAGAAAATGAGTTCCATTGTACGTGTCAAGTATTACATGAATGTGAAATTAATCAAAAATTAATGAGTAGATCAATTAATAATAGGACTAAAAGGGGACTATTCCATACAGTAAGGCTTATTATTACATAATTCTTCTGAAGTTTTAAAACTTATAAATAATTTTTCTTAAAAATAAAAATATTGAAATTATAATTAAAGGAAATAGGAAAATAACTTTGTAATTGTTCTTTTAGTATAGTAAAGTAAAAAAGGTAATAAAAAAATGAAAAAAATAACATGTATGTTACTTCTCCAAATGTATTTAAGTTAAATTTTAACAATTTACTTAAAATGCTTGTCTTTACTTATATCATAAATGCATTATAAAATTAATTCTGATGTCTGTTTTATTTAAGAAGAAAATTTCTTTATAAACTGGCTGAATTCCTTATGCTTGGTAAGGAAAAAAAAATAGAAGAAAAGGAAATAAAATTTTGAAATTTAATTTGAAGAAGAAATAAAATAGAAGGGAATATTTTAAAATTTTAGTATGTAGCATAGATAATAATCACAAATTATCTCATTTTATTTTCCTTTCTCTCTGATGGAAACGGAATGGAAATTGACAGAAAAAAGGGAGCTACATAGATAAGAGTGGAAGAAGAAAGAGAAATATCTTACAAACAGAAAGGGAATCTGAGAGAAGAGGAGGATTCATGACTCAGCAATTGCCGCCTCCAGAGGTAACCAACTCCCCTCCTTATACAGCTCGGCGTAACAAATTGGATAAATTTTCATAAATAGAGAAAAAGAGACCAAAAAAAAAAAAACACAAAACAAAGATACTAAAAAAGCAGCCCATACAAACATAACCCAGCCCATTAAAATTCAACAACATAATTCTGGTCATGACACTTTCCTTTTTCTATCTAACCAAGCAAGTGAAGTTTTAAAATTCAATTTTTTTTTCTTTTCTTCTCATTTTCTATTTCATCTAGCAAAGGAGCATGTTAAAAATAGTTATAAACAGTTTTGGGTGACTCATATGCCTTTTTTTCTATTTTTTTTAAGACTGAATTCTCAATATCATCAATTTTTTAAAAATATTAAGGGGTTATTTGTAAGTTTTCAAATTTCAAGAGTGCTATGTAATATTAAGTCATACTGTAGGAAATTTATTTTTATTTTTCCTTAATAATATTTTAGTTATATTTGTTAGTTTATAATTCAATTAATATCAGTTTGTGACATATGCCTCATTATTTTATAATCTATGCAAATGTGCTTTCTTTCATGGTGAGCTTAGTAGGACAACTGGGACATATTCAATGAATTAAAGCTTGCAGACATGCCTCTTAATAGATCGTTTATTTTATGCCTATTTTTTAATTTTATTGTATAAAGCATCTGCTGACAGACAGATGCAATCATATAAAAAATACCATGACAAGATTTGAAGAAATGTCAGGATTGAGGATGAATTTGAAAACATCTACCATGGTTTTTAGTCTAAATACACCAAAGACAATTTACAAAAACAAAGAATCTATAAGCTTACAATACTTAAAATTAGTTTTATGTTTTTTTATTTTTAAAAATAAAAATTTTTGTTTAACAATTTTTTTAAAATTCTTGGTTTAAAAACAGAAAAATAAGAACAAATTTTAAATATTTTCTGAACTTTTTTTCTTAATAGCAATTTTGTAATTGAATAAAATTTTTATTTATTTATTCACTAAATATCATCTATTCATTATTTTTCTTGAATTAGGAAATCATTTTTAAAAATAAAAAACAAAAACACATTTAAACACACATTTTCATGCATATAGTGATCCTCGCTAAGATAGTTTTCTTCTGTGTAATAGATGGCAGTCGCAGTATTGCCTCCAAATTTCCTCCCATTTAGCATATTTTTTGCAGTAAAACTACCAGTGCCATCAGAGCATTCCAAGAACACCAGCAAGGGAAATCATAGGAAACCTCAGCCTGTCATGCAAACCTGCAGTGATTAAATAAATTACCTTTCCTACACCTTTGGCTAGCTTTCCACTTCGATTTGGACGAGGAATAGCAAAATTGCTCAAGGTCCCTCCCAGTCCAAACAAGTAGAAGAAAGTATATTATTTGAATCCCCAACAACAACAAACTACCGTACATTCCACCATTTCCCACTAATCTTAAGTAGGATACAGTTTTCCCTTTTCCTTTGCAAATAGGGGAGTGTAAAAATAAACTTAACTGAAAACAATGTAGTCATGCACCAGACATACGTTGTACAGAAGTTAATTGAAAACTACTCTACCCCAAGCTCCAAAGATAGGTGATGATTGTCAGTACACCAATAGTTCATTAGATTTCATTCATTTGTGCAATATTACATAGTATAAATAAAATCTAATAGTGAGATTCGGTGATGCACCAATGTAACCGTTGCAGTTTCTCCCAAATATGAAAAGATAAGGCATATGTTGAAGAACCTTCTAATTTTCACTGCCAGGCATTCTTTTGGAAACTATTGCATCACAATTCAAACAAGTAAACTAGGTTCATTGCCATATTATCTTAAATGAATCCCACAATTAGGGGAATATTTTTAAGCCTAGCATAGTACTAAGATTCTCAGTATTACTACGTCTTGTTTTTTGACAAAATCCAAAAACTATTTCCTTAATTTTAGGATCCACTTATCCACATAATATCACAATAGCTTGCTTGTCACAAAAACAAAAGCAATACCATTGAAATTTTAATGTTACAATAAGCCTACAAATATTTCCCACAAGCAGATCCAACTCACTCAAAATCATAGCAAATGCAATGACAATACACATTACTCAGTGCAGGAAATATGAAAGTTATCATGTGTGATGTATTAAAAGTTGCATACCAAATTTGCAGCATTCATCCCACATGTCTTCCACCAGTTGATCAACAATAATGGCCTTTTACGAGGACCGGGTAAGAATGGGAAGGAAACATGCATTACGAGTCAATTAAATCAAACAATTAAAAACATAACTGAAATATTTAATAAACAGGATGAAAAAAATAATAATGATAAACCAAAGAACAAGCTCAATCAAGTATTTCCGGATAGAGACTGTACATGTTCGAAAACTAAATCACCTCAGTCAAACATAGAACTTTACTGGGAGTTTCATCTTTCCTTGTTGGTGCTCTTTCCAAGCTTGGAAGATTCAATCCTCCAACTTCCATGGCTATCTTCTATCCATGAAAAAATATAATCAGGGAAAAACATTAAATAATCTAAAAAACTTGAAAAATCACAATGTGGAATATTTGAGCTTTACGTGCATAGTTATATTGCAAACACATGTTCTTGTTCAGTTTTAGACTGTCCACTGCTCAATGAGGGATTGTTCATTAATGAAACAAGTGTAAGAAAATGTTGTGGAAAATGACAATGTAATATAGTGCAGCAGTAGTTTAGCAATGCAAGACTTAATCTAACAATTGATTTAACTCGTTAATGTTAATATTCATTATCATAATCAAATCACATTTCAATAATCGACAAAAGGAAGCTTGGTAGCATGATAGAACAATTAACAATAACATATCTTCACTTAATTTGGTTTATTCCTAATCAATTTCGAGAGCCATTGAGAAACAGAAAGGCAAACTGCAATTTCTTTGCCAAAAAAAATCATCAATCATCATCCAATTACCAAATGCTGCAGCTGATGGGTGCCAATCGGACGCATCGAGGTTATGGAATTATCATATCAGTACTATGGGAAGCGGGTTAACTTAGATTGGCAGATGTTTAATTGATTTGAGATTCAGCCTAATCATGGATTCTATTAAAATTGGGTTTCCTATTTAGATCAAAACTTAAGTTGCCAGTTAAAAAGAATTTGCCGCATTCAGTTTTTTTAGTCTGGTCTCAGTTAAAAATTCAACCCATTTTCTCTGTCCCTCTTTTCAGCCTACTCTCCTTTTCTCAATCTAAATTTCTCCACTGTGAAATTTCTCGACTGTCCGACATCCATGTTCATACTCCATAGCTTTAAGAACATGACAGAAAAAGGGAGGATTTGACAGTGTTTAGTGTTAGCTTTTATCTGATTTGAGTTTTTAGCCAAATTAATTAATTGATTTGAAATTTTAATAAATAATTATTTTGATTAATTTATTAACCTTCAATTTACTTTTTCAAATAGCTGATTGACATTTAGATTGTGTTTAACACAAAAAAAAATTAGTTTATGATTTATTGATTTAATCAATAAATTATAAATTAATCTTTATAGATTTTTAACACAAAGGAAAATAAAATCTGATTTAACAAAATTATCTTCAATAATATATTATTTATAAACTGATAGTTTTTAAAATATTTTTTAAATTCATTCCTTTTTTATTAATCTATAACTCATGCCATTAATAAATATTTATATTCTTGTTTTAAATAAAAAAATAAATAAAATTTAATGAGGGAAGTAATAAATAAATAATATCTTAAATTATAATTAAATTCTTGAATTATATAAAAATAAAAATAAGTATGCAAATAAATACTTAAGATCTTAAAATATAATTTATTATATCTTAAGTAATTATATTCTTGTTTTAATAATAAATAAAAATAATAATAATTACATAAATAAATATGTAATATCAAAAAAGTAGTCAATTAAATTTTAGGTAATAATATTTTCACTTTAAATATATTTGCTATATCAAAATAATTTAATTTCAAAATAAATATAAATTAATTTAATTCATACATATCTAATTATATTAATTTATCTTTTTATGTTATTTTATATTTTTCAATTAATTGAATGACTAATTTTACTAAATACTTATAATATAATCAAATAATTTATCAACTATCAATTATAAATTAATTTATTAACTATCAATTATTAATTATAAATTAACTTAGTAACTACTTAAGCTAAGTATAGCCTTAGTGGAAAAAAAGACATTCATACCCATGATTGTACAATTTTTTACACTTCTTCCTTGATAGATAAGAAAATTCTAAATTAAAATTATCGTTTCTTAAAGAAAAATTTAATACATATAATAATTTATTTCTAAAAAAATTAAATAATTATAATAATTTTATTTAAAAGAGGTTATAAAATCAAATAATTGTAACATATTAAATTTAAAAAATTAAATTAATGTAATAAAAATGATAGATATTTTATTAAATGCTCTTTAACATGATTTTTTTAAAGATTATTTTGGAAGGATTTTTTTTATTTTTGAAGGGTAATTTACAAGTGGAAGAATTTTAGAAAAAGATATAGATAAGATAAAATGTAAAATATAGATAGATTAGTAGATTGCAAATTTTTTTATTTATTTAAAAGAGGATAAAATTAAATAATTATAATATATTAAATTTAAAAGGAAATATTAAATTTAAAAAGAAAGTAAATTAGTGTAATAAACTATGAAAATGACACATACCATTAAATATTCTTTGAATAAAATTTTTTAGAGGTTATTTTGGAAAGGATTTTTTAATTTTTGGAGAAAAAATTGTAAGTGGAAGAGTTTTAGAGAAAGATAATACAGAGAGATAGACAAAATAAGATATAGAACATAGATAGATTAATAGGTTGTGAAATTTTTTTATTTATTTAAAAGAGAATAGAAAATTAAATAATTATAATATATTAAATTTAAAGAGAGAGTGAATTAGTATAATAAAATATAAAAATAATAGACATTTCATTAAATGTTATTTAACATGAATTTTTTTTATGTTATTTTGAGAGGAAATTTTTTTTATTTTTAGAAGGAAATTTGTAAGTGAAAGAATTTTAGAGGGAGAAATAAATAAATAGATAAAAAATATAAGATATAGAAGGTAGATAGATAGATTAGTAGATTGCAAAATTTTTTATTTATTTAAAAAAGGCTAAAAAATTAAATAATTATAATATATTAAATTTGGAAAGAAAGTAAATTAGTATAATAAAATGTGAAAATGATAAATATTTTATTAAATGTTCTTTGACATGAATTTTTTAAGATTATTTTGAGAGGAAGTTCTTTTTTATTTTTAGAGAGAAATTTGCAAGTCAAAAAGTTTTAGAAGAAGATATAAATAGATAATTTTAGATACGAATGACATAGAAAAATTTATTAATTTTCGGGTGGATTAAATATGAATTTTGTGAAAAATAAAAAACGTAAAACATGTTTTCAAATTTTCAAGTTTCTGGGTGGCTCACGGAAGCATCGACCCTGGCCACTGCCGTGTAGAGCACCAGCTTCCGTCGCAAATTTGCATCGCCATGCCCAACCTTCGAATACCCAGCATTGAAAGCATAATTTATGCAATACTCTACACTAGAAAATTAGAAATCATTTTAATTTATTTGTTTTATCAAAAAATATTATTGTCAAAAAATTATTAATATATATACTAATGAAGTAATGACATACTACTCTATTTATAGTTAAAAAAAGTGATATTTAAATTTATTGTAATAAAAAAATAATTTTTTAAAAATTAAATTACTTTTCTTAAATTCTTCATATTTAATATTAAATAAATAAAATATTTTTTATTTCAATATTTTATAATTATATTTACAAACAACATTTTCCATCCAAATCAGACACTTTATTTTAAGATATTTTGGGCTTATATGCTACAACCCATTGCTTAATTAAATTATCAACATTGATTATTCTTTATTATTAATCTCTGCTTGTGCCTTCTTCCTTCCTTCCATGTTACTACAGGAATAAATTCTCTTTTCACTTTTTTTTTTTGGAAATACATAAATAATAAGGTTTAGTGGGGGTTCTTAAATGTTGGGGTCTTCTCCAATTGGAGGAGGAAAAAGCCATTTGAGTGAAACTTTCGGCCTTAGCATATTCATGGAAGCAGCCTGGTTCCCAAAGTAAAAAGGAGCGGTTAAAATTGGCAAGATGATTTATTTATACTCTAAAATATATATGATAATAATATGTGAGCAATAATTTTATTCACATGCTCACTGAGAAAAATGATTCCCACCACTTTATGCAATGCTCAAACTCATTTGTCAAGTGTAGCTCACTGAAATCAATCAGCAGGGCACGTAATTGTTAAACAAAATTAACAATATTGTTTATAGCAAATTTCGCTCAATTCTTCTAATATTTTATCTAATTATGTTTACAATCTTCTATTTTTTGAAATATATACAAAACATATATTGGCTTTCATTTTTCTTCTATTTAAATTTACGCTCATTTCTTTTAGGGTTGAGTATATAGAAAACATTATAAGGGAGAGGACTGTTTTCATGTGAAAGATGAGAAAAGAAATCATAGAGATTGGGCTCTATTTGTTTTTCAAAAAATAATTCTAGTAAAAAATTCTTATTTTCTTATATACAAATAGAGGAGTATCATGTGTCTATATGCCTTATGACTAAAAAAAAATTATCTTCAAAGTCATGATAATGCCTTATGACTAAAAAAAAATTATCTTCAAAGTCATGATAATGGAAGAAAATAATTTTTTCTTTGAAAAAGTGGAAGTTACTAAATTCATTATATTTAATATTGAATATATCATATTTTTTACTATGTTAATAATTTATAACTATTACTTACTGGAGATGTTTTTCACCAAAACAAATAAAACCTAAATCTTATATATAGTGGTCAAAATTAAAATATAATTAAAAGTCACATAATCACTTAAAAAAATATACAATTTCATATTTTAATTTTAACTCTTTTAATGCATTATTGGACAATTCACTCCTTCAACTTTCATGTAAAAACATTCTTCTACCAATGCATAATTGGTTGAGTCTAAAACATGCTAACCCCAAGTAGACTTTACCTATCAATAGATAAGATTTCAAAATTCAAATATAACTCTGGTTAAGAGGAAGAAAGGTTGTCAATGTCCTGATAAAAGAAAAAAAAATCTTCACATTTAATTTGTCACCTTATTATATATTTATCAATACAAAAGGTAGAAAGGTATATTTACAAATCTAACCTTTACATAATTAAAACACTATTTAATTATTATTGATATAAGCCTTGTTTGATATAATGATAAAAAAATAATTATAAATATATTTGAGTGTGCATCATGATTTATGTTTGATACAATTTATAGTTATAATTGATTTCTTTTAAGAAAAATTAGTTTTGACAAATTTTTAATTATGATTTTTCACTGACTAAAATTTTTTAATCTTAACCCTTTTAATGCATTATCTCATGATTCACTTTTCCAATTCTCATACAAAAATATTATCCTACCAACATATAGTTGGTTTATTTTAAAATATACTGATCCTAAGTAAATTTTACATATTAATAGACAAGGGTTCAAAATTTAAATATGATCTTTGTTAAGAGAGAGAAAAGCCACTGCTGCTCTAATAAAAGGGGGAAAATATTGAGAGCTTTTAACTTAAGTAGTATTTGATATCTTTTGAAAATTTTTTACTTTTCGTTGCATGTAGAATTTGATTCCTGGTCTTTGTGTATGTTTATTTAATGATTTAACCCCTCTTACTATTATAAAAAAGGGGGAACTCTTTTCATTTAATTTGTCACCTCATTATATATTTATAAATACAAAAGGTAGAAAGGCATATTTACAAACTAATCTTTCCATAATTAAAACACTATTTAATTATTATTGATATAAGCATTGTTTGATATAATAATAAAAATAATTAACTATAAATATATTTGAGTTTGTATCATGATTTATGTTTGATACAATTTATAGTTATAATTATTTTTTTGAGAAAAAATTGGTTTTGACAAATTTTTAATCATGATTTTTCATTCACTAAAATTTTTATATTAATTTTCTTTTAAAAAAAGTAATTATTATTAAAAAAATTCTTTTGGTAAAGTTATTAAAAATTTAATAAGAGAAATTTTATGATTATTATATATTACAATCAATAATAATAAATTATTGTTATCGTTATAACAAATGTGGCTCCACAATGGAATGGATGCAAGGTAAGTGGTTGATTGTTGTTTGCTGAGGCAACAAAATCGTGCAAAAATATTTTCCTGTATTAAATTATTAAGATATTTTTGCGAGGGCACAATTTTCTATCAGGAAATAAAGGATGGTAAATAAGAATTTTAGTTGTAGCTACAGCCTGGCATTTATGAATATCCTACAGAGGTATTAAATTAAATAATGACCACTTTAGTACAATGTACAGTATTTATATGAACTTCTATTCGCTGATTTACGAAGTAAAATATTACAAGAGTTTATTCCAGTAAAATTTTCTGTAGGTTACCTTTTTTACCCGTTGTATGACTTTCGGAACTGTATAGTTTCGTTAAGGTTAAATTATATCTTTGGTCTGCAATTTTGTTTAAAGTTTTAATTTGGACCCTCTTGATTTGAACAATCTTATCCTTGTGTTTTTCTGAAAATTGAAATTGAGTCCCTCTATTCATCATTCGTCCAAAAACAAATGCAACATGCCACGTAATCCTCTTTTTTTAAAATGATGTTGCATCTAATGGCTCGTATATAAATTGATTGTGCATTTTTTAGATTTTAGGTGGGGGTATTTTGTCGAAATGGAATGGCATTACCTTACTTCTCTTTTTATTTAAAATATTTCTATTTAAAAGTAATAAATAATATTAATAAATATGTTAAATATTAATAAATATATTAAATAATAAAGAAATCATTTTTTTCATAAATTACTTTTCTTTATTAATTTTACTTGTTCTTATTTTTTCAAATTGTGTCTTAAAAATGCATAATCAATTTACGTATATATGGGCTACTTGTTACCACATCATTTAAAAAAAAAAGGTTATATCAATATTTTTTATTCGTTGACAATTCAATTTCAACATTAAGGGAGGGACCAAATTGAAAAACTAAGCAAAATTAAGGGATCAGAGTATATTTTAGCCTTAAAGAGATTATGCAGTTTTGGAAATAGTAATTAAAAGGGTGACCAATGAAATTTTACTATAGTAAACTTTTATAGTATTTTATTTTGTAAATTAGGTTCTAAACTTTAAAAGTAAGCAAAACCTATGTCATTATAACCCTAAGAAGCAACCTAACCTAGTCTAATTAGGTTTCCTACTTGAGAAATCAAATAAATTAGGTTTTGTGCTTCTAAAGGTAGTACATTCTCCTTAGACAACATTTTTTTCTCATTTTCTTTTAAAATCATCACGAGTGGCTAATTTCTAAAATCAATTCAAGGGAATTCTAACCTTATTTTGGTTTGATTTTGAAACTTAACTCTTTGAATTTTACTTTTAACTTGATTATCTTTTAATTTTTTACTCTTTTAGATAATTTGTTAATTAGGGCCCATTAATTGATTGTTTATTATAATTTACTATTAGTTAATTAATTATAATATTAGGTTGTAATTAATTGATGAATCAGTACCAAGGCTTTCGTGATTTGACAATTACATGAATCATTAGTTATCTAAGAGTATTAAGATTTGAATTAATAATTTAATGTTAGGTTGAGCTATAGATTTAGTTTTAGGCATTCTCTTAATCTTAATATTATTATTTAGGTGCCAGGCTTGAACGGCAAGAAATTAATTTACATGTTGGGCTTAAGTTAATTAATTAAAGAACATATGAATTGTTACTAGGGTAACCCTTGACTAATTGATCAAATTAGAGTAACTTAATAGGCGTTATTTGACATAAATCTATCAATTAAGTTTCAAAATATCTCTTGAGTTTATGCTTTTCTTTATGATGACTTTCTTCTATTTTAGTTACTAATCATTAATTTCTAGTTCTATTTTACTTGCTTTTACAAAACCTCATGATTTGTATTTTATTCCTATCAATTGATCATTTAATCCTCTAGATTTAACCTAGATTCACCATACCTATGTATTAGAATAGATTCAATATTATTTTTTTACGTAAAACGATGTGTAACACAATTTTATTTACTTATTTTTCATTGTTGATATGGATTTAAAGGTCTTATGAACCTTGAACTTATGAGTATGTGTAATTTAAAGGGATAGTTTATGGTGTACCATTAATAGTGTTGCACTACTTGATGTTTTAATAGAATTAATATATGATTCTCATAAGATTTAATTTTCTTCAATATTAAAAGAAATTAATGCTATTTTTCAATTAGAATAGTCTCTAAACATTCTCCCTCCAATTTATTCACTGTTTTATTTGTTATTCTAAAAATTATTTTGTTTGTATATGAAAATACCATTTTAAGCCTTGTAAAATATAGTTGGATTTTAAACTAAAGAAGCATTTTGAACGTATTAGGGATAGTTAAGTCAATTTAACCTCAAATATCTTGGATAAATAAACAAGTTTTAACTTCTCAACTTTGGTAGTTTTGGATATACACGTATATTTGTAAATATTTTGATTTTTTATATATAGATTATATTGAATTATTAGTAAACCATGTGTTTGATACTAGGTGATAGGGTTAGATTAGATTAGTGAAAATCAGGTTATCAACTCTATGTCAATCACGACTTAGAAGGGTTATGATAATGAAATATGATTACAATATTAAAAAACATATTAACTATAAGTAGTTTTAATCAAATAAAACTATTGATTAAATTTCATGAATTGTTTTAATAAGCAATGTTTCTAAGTCTTTAAATGATATTTTGTTTGTAGAATTACATATTTTTATAGACTTTAATATTCTTCAAAATGTAAAGATTAAAAATTTAATTATTGAAAATATGATATTAATATATTTAGTTTAATTATAATTATTTTTAAAAATATTATAACATTATATTTTAATTATTTTGTATATTTTTTAAAAATATTATTAAATTACTAAAAATATATTTGTTAAAAATAAAGCTGTCAACTTTACAAAAAATGGTCAACGATCGTACATTGTCATAAGAGTTGGTTAAAGATAATGAATTCTGAAAGCCAATATTAGTTGTTGATGGTAGGTAGTAGGTAATGATAAGAGTTGGTTAAAGATAATGAATTGTGAAAGCCAATATTAGTTGCTGATGGTAGGTAGTAGGTAATGATAGTTATTGGTAATGGTCAATGATCGTACATGGTCATAAGAGTTAGTTAAAGATAATGAATTGTGAGAGCCAATATTAGTTGCTGATGGTAGGTAGTAGGTAATGATAGTTATTGGTAATAGATGGTAGTTCACGATAATCATCAATGATGGATGATGGCTAAAAATAATGGGTGATTATAAATAGTGGTCATCGACATTGCATAGTGGCAAATAATGGTTAATGGTAGTAGGTAGTGATTAGCCATGACCAATAAAGATAGATGATATTAAAATGAGGTATTAATAGTGACAAATCTTTAATAGAATGATAGATAAAATAGAATACTCATTTCCTATGAAAATATTTTAAGCAAATATTAATTTAAAAATATAATCAAGAATATGAACTTTTTAGGAATATTTTTTGAAATTTGAATTAAATATAAGAATATAATTTTTTAAAAATATTTTTGAAAATGTTAGAAAGATTCCATAAACCATTCGTTTACTTAAATTTGAATTCTATTAATAATAATATTAAAAAGTTAAAATTTTTAAAAAATATCACTATAACATGTAAAAAGGTTCTATTTCACTCTTAATTAAAAAAAATTAACCACCACAACTTTTTTTTTGGTTAAGAAATATTGAATTTTCATTCAAGAATGATTAAAAAATTGTCATGACGTATATAAGTCTTAACAAAAATAGAAACCTTTGAACAAGTAATAATTCCTAATAAACATTCCATATCCATCTTGCAATCACTTTTAATTTGAACCTTGCAACCTTCAAAATTATAAAAGACCATCAATGCCTTTTGGATTACAAGCAACTCAATAGCTAGTAGGGAATTATTGTCATAATTATCATACCAAATACCTAAAACTCCCCTATCATAATTTTTTGTTATAATAACCAAAGAAGAGACATTCAAATTTCATGTTACATCTACATTTAACTTAATAGTATTAATTAGTGGTAGACTCTAGAAATCTATAATATAGGATGGAATATATTTTCTATTGGAATCCTCCCATCATATCATAACATAACCCTAAATTATCCTAGCCCATATCATTTGACTTAACTATTTTTTTAGTTGGGAAGATTTGTAACATCCATAACTCATTTTTATGAATATCTTCTTTAACTTTGGTGATGAAAGTGTCTGAGTCCAATAGCACACTATCATAAAGCATTAGGTTTTGCCATTCCTATACCTACTTACCCATAATTCCATTCATGGTCATCAATTGATGTTGTTCCTTTTGTCACACATCTAATAGTGGTCATTAATCCTCCACTAATAAAAGCTTCATGAAGTCCTTTATTGAATAAGCTTGAAACCGCTAATTAGTCATTGATCCTCCACTAATTTGCTATGCCTCGAACTAAATTAATCAAGTGATTTCATAGTTCTACAATATGTGGATTTCTATCTTAGCTTTAGATTCATAATGATGGCATCAAGTATTTCCTATTCCAATTAAATACCTAACCTAAGAACTTGTTGCTAACACTCCACACATATGCCTCTATAGTGCTACCATATATTGATTATACAATTCTAGATTCTAAAAGGATAATCACATTTTATTTTCTTAAATATTTCATAGAAAGTGTGCAAAAAGTACTTTATTAGCTGATTTTATAGTAAAATCCCTTAATGTGTTTAATCCTTAAATTAATTTGTCTATTTTTACTAAAATTATTGTTTATAGGGTTTGTTTTGCATTTTAAAGCATAAATAATTGACAACTCAAATATTAATTCTAAATTCTTTAATTTTCCATCATTAACTTATTACCTTTTATATTTGCATCATTGTAATACATTATTTAATTTAGTGCATAAAATCATCATTATCCATAACCTAAGGGTTTTGCATAGCATAAATTGATTAACTATCAATAACAATATGAAACCTTCCTTTCAAGACATTCTCTTTGCCTTTTATTAGTCTTTGCTAAGTTTACGAACCTTTTTGAGTTAGGTCATCAAAAAACTATTTTGCAAATTCATATTTACTACAGAAATATTGAGCCCATAGCTTATCATAACTAATAGTAAACTTCGAGCCTAGTTTTGACAACAATGCATAGTTAATATGGTGAAAAGTTTCAAGGCATAAACCACCTAGATTTTTGAGCTTACATGTAGCATTTCGTGACTTAAGACATTAATAATGAACTTTTTCTTGGGGAACCTTCCACCAAAACTTTTTGCATAATGAATTTAGCTTTGATGTTATAACAATAGGGATATTGAATATTGACATTCAATAGAAATGAATTTGCTAAAATAGTATTAACAACATGATAAGCCTTCTCACCTATGATAAAAAGCCTTATTTCCACCCAACTAAATGCCCTTACACTTTCTTAAGTAAATATTGAAAATCTTGGGGTTTTTTATTTGGAATAGAAAAGAGGAATCCCTAAATATTTAACATTACCACTCAATTATGCCATTCTTTAAAGCCTAATTACCCCTTATCTATCTTCTTTGCAAGTGTTTTGAGAAAAGAAAACACTAGATTTTGCTATATTTATCTTTTATTCTAACTAAACTTCATACTTTTACAATATAGACCAAAGATGAGTAATTTTAACTAGCAAGGCTTTAGAGAAAACAAAAATATCATTTATAAATATAAGATAAGAAATAGAAGGCTTTAATCTTAAGATCTTATCCTTATGAAGTTGGCCTTCTCTTTTTACCTAAAGTAATAATCTCGACAAAACCTTTAAACATAAAATGAATAAATATAGAGAGAAAGGATTCTTTTGTCTTAATGTTCTTGTTAGATTAAATCTCTTTGAAAGAGAACCATTAAGAATGATTAAAAAAATACTATTGATATGCATTGAGTTATTCATTGCTTGAAATTAGCACTAAATCCAACTAACTCTGACATTGTAAGTACAAATTCCTATTGCATTTTATCGTAAGCCTTTTACATATTTAGTTTCATACCCATTAAACATCCCCTATCCTTTTTCTTAAAAAACATGTGAACAATTGCCTCAGTAAGTAGTTCATTCTTAGGAATCCACTATCTAGGAACAAAAGTAAATTGATAAAGAGATGTTAGTTTATTCATAACCTTTTGCATTCTAAGAACATCTATCTTAAAAATTAACTTGCATATAACATTACATAAGCTAATTAGGTTAGAAATCTCTAAAAATTTTAGCCCCAGGTGCTTTAAAAATAAGAAGAATATACATTATACTTAACTCTTTTTAAATATATCTTAACTTAAAAAAGTCCCATATTATTTACACCATTTAGTTACCTATTATATCCTAGTAGCATTTATAAAATAACATATTTACCCTATCAAGTTATGATGCTTTTAAATCTAATATTGCAAATAATGTATCTTGAATCTTTTGTGCAATTAGATTAGCCTCTAAACATACATTTTCTTTAGCTAAAATTTGTTAATCGATTAGCTTATCTAAATCCTCCAATATTTTCTCTAAGCTTGTAGTGAATAACTATTTAAAATTGAATCAAAATAATTAGAAATCAAAATTTGCTTTTGAAATTATTCCCATGAGTTTAGACATACACCATCTATACTATTTATTCTTTTTTGGATTACAAAAGATAAATGATAAAAAATGAGTGTTCAAGTCTTTTACATGCACCTATATGACTTTTAATTTTTAATTATATATTTCCGCTTAGTGTATCTATTATTCTTTAATTTATCATTTTATTTGCTTTTGTGCTTCCTTGTTTTCCTTTGTTAGCTGTAATGAAGAGTAATAAATAAACACTTTATGAACATGGTTTAAATTTGTATGATAGTACCTAAAATATGTTTTGTTCCAATAACAGATACCTTATTAAACATCCCAAATTTAATGAACAAGTTGAAAAGTTAGAGGGCCCTTATCTTATTTTCCAAGCTTTTAACACCACGTCCTTGCACTTATTATATTGAAACCATGCAATGAGAAACTAAAATGGCCTAAAACCTTTCTTCTTATCAAAATTGGTATCTAATAGAATAAAGTAACAATTAGATACATTAGAAATAAGATAGGACACCATAATTTTGGAAAATAATGTTCACTAAGCTCTATTGTAAATAGCCTTATCCAACCTTTCTTGAACTCATTGATCTCTCACTCATCCATTATCCTATGTAAATTCATACCTTATGTAATCTAAATCAATACCTCTTATGGAGAAAAAATTTACTGAAAGTTATATTATTGGAGTTACCCACCACATATCTTTCATTTTTATCCTTTTGTTGTAAAAGAGCATTAAAATCCCTAAAAATAACTCAAGGTAAAGTCATACCTTCTTGAATTGTATATAAATTGTTCCATAATCCATGCTTGTTAGAATGATATGGAGAACTATAAAGCCCAATGATATATTAAGGTTAATTTGATTCTTTTTTCTTTTGTAAATAATAAATTAACATTTGATTTGTAGTTAAAACTTCCAAATCCACACCACCTCTTCAAAAGAAAGCCACCCACATTTTTTTTCATTTTGTTGGAACTAAGTAACAAAATTTCATTCCAATTGAGTTAATTACTTCCAAAACTCTATCCTAACTAGCTTTTGTTTTACATAAGAACACATAATTATGATTATGTGTTCTTATAAAACCTTATAAGGCCTTGAGTGTCAAGGATTTATTCAATTCTTGACAAGTACTAGAGTATAAGACCTTTAATTTTCTTTCTTTTGTTATAATTGTTTTTCACTAAATTACTTTCATAAACCAGAGTAGGGACTAGAGCATGGGCCCTTACTCTATTAGACTTGATGCATTTAACTTTTTGACAAAAGTATGCATGAATAGATTAGTAACTTGATCCATTATTCTATGGTTGTTCATATTGGTTTGACCTTGATCACTTTAATTAACCTAGGTAAGTCCTTTATTCATTGCCATCATTATTCCATTTGAACCATTGAATAGTTCACTAACAGGTTTAATAGGCATAACCTCATAGCACACATCTATGGTTTATAACTCCTAACCTTTTCTTACTTTATAATACTAGGTTGTGGATCTTTATAAAATTGTTGTTTATAGCTTACCAATCCATATTCAAAACACACATTCTATAATTTTTCATACCTAAAATAAACTTATATTTTGCTCCCATTTGTTAATGAAATCTAGAGCCTTACAGCTAATGGTTTAGCAAGATTCACCATAATTTGAAGTCATAGAGAAAAACATAGCAAACTATCATTTAACTATGGAACTTTAATATCCACAACCTTCCTAATCCAATCTCTAATACTCTCAAATATTTGCAATGTAGAAGGATTCCAATGGTACCTCATGAACCTAGACTCAATGTCAATTTATGAAATCAATCTTAACAATATTAATTGATTGATCCCATTAGATCATATTTAGTAGATTATATAAAATGTCCTACGAACCTTTAGCTAAGATAAATTTAGCTTATGGCCATTTCTTGAAATTGAAAATATATTTATTCAAGAGGGACTAGAGAAGAAATTTAGAAGGCATGTACACATATAAAATGCTATTTTATACATCATATTTATATATAAATTTGAAAAAATAGATATTTAGCATATTTTAAATTTTTGTTTGACAAAAAATTAGTAACTTTTTTGGTAATAATTTATAAATTTCTAAAATTTTTTGTAATAACATTTTATCAATAAAATTATAACTTTTTATATGCTTATTGCATGTAAAGTTAGTACAAAATTATTAATTTTGTGAAAAATTATAAGGTTTGCGCACATGATTTATAAAAGTCAAAATTATAAAATATGAATATTTATAATTAAAAAATTGATAAATATTTATAAATTTTATATATAAATTAAAAATTTTTAAGTATCATAAATTGCTAATGATAGTAATGATAGTCATAAAAGTATTCTTAAATCATATTATACAACTCATTTCCTTCCTTTTTAATTGCTATTTTATAGAATTATCTTCTCTATTTAAATTTTATCTTAGAAAATCAAGAATGCATTTATTATTATTTTTTAAATATTGCTAATATTATCTTAATAAATGCTTTAAAATTTTATATCAATTAGCTTTTTAATAAATGATAATTCTTTTCCTTTAAAATAAATTCTATTTATTAATCCACTTAATTCTTATGCATTAAAAAGGAATGAAAGAAATATTTTACATTATATTTCTATTTGAAAGAACCTTTTTGTGCATTAAAAGGAATTGAAAGGAATATCACACTTTAAATTTTTATTTGGAGGAATATAAATTTTCAAAAAGATTAAACATATAATACATATACAAATATATGAAAAAATATCAGGACCTACTGAGGTCACAACCCCTAATTACTAGTGGAGTTCCGATTATATTTATTAGTATCTGCATTAATAATCTTTAGATCCTTAGCCTAATAATCATGCTCTTAATCATTTCCCTTTTTAGAATTTTATTGCAAAATTTTTTCTCTCCTATCATTGTCGTGTTCTCTACATCTTGCTGAACAAGTAGTAAGGGTGTAAAACGGGTTGGCCCATACAGATACGAGCTAATTTGTGATGGGTTTGGTATATGATAGGCCAGTTCGTACTATTCTCGTTAAAAATGGGTTCAATTTTAGGAGTTAAAACCCGCCAAAACCCGTGATGAGTACAGGCTAGTCCGCGAGTTTTAACTAAAAATCCATATATTTCATAGATATGGGTCAATTCGTATTACTTATATTAAAAAATAAGTCTAATTTTAAAAATTCATATCCATAAAAACGGGTTGCGGATCGGTTCACAAACCATGACCTATTGGACAGCCCTAACAAGTAGGTTACTATATTAATTTTTAACATATTATTATTATTATTTTTTGAAATGCTGAGGAAGTGAAATAAGTACCCCAAAAATTAAAATATTAACAATTTTTTTTCTTTCAACAAAGATCATTTACGAGATTCGAACTTTTATAATTGACAAATTAAATTTCTTCATGATTAATTATGCTTTCCTCTTAACAACACCTTTATTGATCACAATTAAATCCATCCCAATAACCTATCATTGCTTTTTTGTTTTTGGGCATCAAAATGTCAATTTGAATATAATATTAAATAATGACCAAAGAAATTTCTTTTGCAAGAAAATTATTTTCGCATCCTAAAAAAAAAAAATAATGAAACCTGCGGGTCAACGTTTGTTCTTACATTTTAGGAAAGGAAACGGCCATAGCTCTAAAATAAATAATTAGGTTAGACTGAAATTGCAGTGTTAAGGAGATGATGCTTATGTAATATCTAGAGGTCACATTCGGTGAACAAATAAGAATCACATCAATTATTTTATATCCCATAATTTATTACATAATACTACAATTATTATAATATTACGATGTTAATCAATCAAGGTAAGAGATCATGATCAAGGAACAATATAAAAAAAATGCTTGGTTATGCACAATAATTTAAAGTCTAATCACATGATTTTAAAAAGTAGAATAATAACAATAAAAGTAAGGATAAATTATATTGATATTTTTTATTAATGTAATTATACTAATATTTATTCTATTTTTTAAAATTGAAATATACATTGATCTTTTTTTTATGTGCTCAGTTTTCATTTTTTATTTTTTAACATCTATTCATATATTCGGTTTTAAAGAAAAAAAGGGAGATGAATTATTTTCATAAAAATAAAAAAATAAATTCAATTAAGTTAAATATTAAAAAATTTGAACGCAATTTGCATAAAAATAATTATTGCAATCCATGCTTTATAATATAATACCATAATTACGCGGCGATATTGTGATCTTTAACAAATATTATTATCTACATACTATTAGTCAAATAGGTGATATATGGATATATAAGTAGAATTTGAAATAATTACATCCACTTATCATTTCAAATGAATTGTATAAATATTATTGGTAAATAAATTATCATTCATGTAATAAAAAAATCACACCTACTCCGCGCAAGCTACAGCCACACCAATAGCAATTATTATAATTATAATATAATATAATATAAAATATAAATAATAATTACCTAAAAAGGTGTTTATAGTAAACTTACAACCTCTTTTTTGTTTATACTTCCAAAAATAAATAGTAAAATACGAACATAACCCTAAAAAGGAGGAACTTTTAGTTTCACAAAGAAAAGGAAACAATGGATAATCAGTGATATGCTACGCCGATATCGGACTTTTCCAGCAGTCGGATTTACAAAACTACCCCAAGATTTGTTGAAGATTCTTTTTCTTTTTGCCCCTATTTTTTATTACTAAAATCTTATTTCAAGCTAACTAATATCATTTTCGGATTGAATTTGTCCCCTCGTAAGATATATTTTAAAAATAATTATTAAATATGTGATTAACTATACTCTTAATTTTTTTTATTAATAGGTGTAATAATATACTTTATTTATTGAAGTACATTTATGCAAAATATACTTTAGAGTAACTTAAACTTTTCCAATTAACTTGTATAGTAGTTATTTTTACTATTCATTATGTAAAATAATTATGAAGGCTATGAATTTGAACTCATTTCCCTATTAACAGGACCTTAAAACCAAAATTGGAGGCTTTTTTTTAACAAAATAGTAAAAATAAAAGATTCTTTTAATTCTATTATATAAGACACTATTAGCATAGTAAATCATTCATAAATTATTGTCAAGTTTGTGAAGTAAAGGTTTAATTAGTTTTTGAGTATTAGGAAATCTTCATAAAAGTTTCTATTTACCAAATAAAATGATAAATATTAAAAATAATTAAATATATTTTTGTTTAATATTAAATATTTTCTTATGCTAAAATTTGGACTGGTGTATTAAAAAAGGGGTTAGTTTACTACTTTTTTTTCCCAAGAATATTGCTGATAGAATCAATTTAATTCAAATAATATTTGATATTATTTAAAAAATTTATTTTGAAATTTAATATATATATATATATATAAACAAATACTGCCCAAAGAAGAAACTTATCAAATCATTACCAATTAATGTGGACCGTTAAGAAAAAGGATTAGATATAACATATTGGACTTTCTTTTTCTAGGAAAATTATTAATGAAGTCGTTAGCAGTATATTGTTGCAAATATAATTACTATTCCAATAAAATCTCCGTGGTGCCATTGTTAATTCCATGCAACGGTGGTCACAATTCATCCCAAAATTAGTTACACAATTATATAGTAATTAACTTGTAATCATCGCTGTATAAATAATTTTGCGGATAAGATGACTCAGACGGATAATATTCTTAAATCATTGATATTTTATTTACTTAAACACCAAAGTCGTCAATGTGCTTACAAAATTTTGTCACAATTTTTTTTTATTACCATGGAGTAATTGCATGTAGAAAGAAAAGATGTAAGCTGCAATTTTAATTTAATCCTACCATATATAATATTTTATTATAGATATAGATGAATGACCGGATATAGAGGCATAGACAATGAAATACAGCCATTTAATTTATTATCACATAAATTAATTTTTTATTATCATTCTTTTAAATATTATTTTATTAATAAAAAATTATTAAAAATTTTTATTAAAAAATTTAATTATTATTTATTAATATCATATATTTTATATATTAATTATTATTATAAAATATTTTATATTAATAATAAATAAATTTAAAATATTATTATTTTTATTTCTTCTCTTTCGTTCATCTTTCATTTTTCTATTCATAAAAAAATAAAAAGCAATAAACTCATAAAAAATAAATTTAATTAATTTATTTTATCTAATATAAATAAGAAACTAAAAAATAAGTGAGAGAGGGGGAGAAAGAGTGCAAGTAGCGTACTTTTAATCATTATTAATAATAATAACAATAACAACCAGAATGGCATTTTTGTGAATAGATTCGTTTACGAAGGCAAAGTTTCAGTCAGAGGATGCGTTGTCGTCGTCCCTGCGTGGCGCCAAAGCAACCGTACAAAAGGTAAAGTGGCAAACAATGCTAGATAGAGAAAGAGTGTCTAGAGAGAGAAAGTGTGCAGAAAGGGCAGTTAGAGCGAGAAAGAGCGAAACACTCAAACTGTGGATAAGGGCATCACGGACCGGCGTTCGTGCGTCTTTATTGACGCTCCCACCCACTTCTCTCCCTATAATTTATTAATATATATTTATTTTATAATTATAATTTTATTTTATTAAATATTTTTTTCTCCACGACACATATGCTACGGCCACGTGTCCACCCAACCCCTCCGTCTTTGCTTTCAAGAGCAGAACCGAATAGAAGCAACAAAAAGCCATCCTCCATGTCTCTCCTCGTCACTGTGTCTCTGACAGACAGAGAAAGCCCGCTACTTCTAGAGCGAGAAGTTCATGCTCAGGATTTTTTCGGTCACCCGAATGAGAGTTTCAGGGTTTTGTGAGTTTCTAAATTCGTGAGCGATTCAACACTCTGTGATTCTGATTTCAGTTTCAATTTTTCTGGAAAAATTCTCTCTTTTTTCGGTTTGGGGAAGATGTACATAGCTTCCATGCGAAAGTCTTTCAAGGACTCCTTGAAAGTGCTGGAAGCTGATATCCAGCACGCCAATACCCTGTAAGTTTTTCACCGAATTTTCGGTGTTTCTGGTGGGTTTTTCTCTGTTTCATGATGATTCCTATTAAAAGTTATATTTTTTTGGTGTGTAGTTGGAAAGTGATCACAAGTTCAGTCCTTTCATTTTATTTTTCCAAAATTATTATTTTGCTTTCTCTTTTTTTTTGGGGGGGGGGGTGAATGTGATTCCTTCTGAGGTTCATCATCTGATCTCTTCCTTTCCTCCATTGCTTTCTGGTTTTGGTAAAAGAAAAAAAACCTGTACTTTTTGTCATAAACATGGAGCATCGAAAATGGTGACCCGTAATGCTTGAAGTAAGGTTCAGTTTTGATTATTCAGTCAGTTTTCTTTGCTGAACCAACAGAGATAATTGTTGTTACTAGTTACTTTTCCGATGGCTTCATCCCAATTTAGAGCTGAACCTGAACAATACTTGCATTATGTGAATTGCCCTATTTTATGGTGTATTTTCATCTGTGTAGTTCATACTTCACTGATTCATCGATCCCAGAGGACCTAAAATTTCATTACTGTTTGAAAATGGGTAAAGTTGCTTTAATCAATTTCCTTTGTAGGAGATTTTCTATTTTTTGGTTGTATCTCTGATATTTTTCCTTACAAATCGTGTCAGATCGTCACCTGTGGACGGGTGAAATTGTGAATTGCTCCCCTGATACGTTCGGTTGTCTATCTCTACTCTTGATATGCCGATTTTGTATTTATTATCAATTATTCTTTTTACCCTTCTAATGTCTGTGCATTTTCATCTCCAGTCGAACTACATTTACAATAAGTCAAATAATTTCTGATTCTCAAATTAAATAGTGTGTCGTGAGTTTTTATCCAAATTATTATCCAGAAGCTTCAAAGCTGATATGTGAATGTGATTTTTTAAAAGATTCCCATTTTCTTCTTATGACCCATTCTTGTCAACAAGTTTGGGATCATATATATGATTGATCTGCACTTGGATGTGTAGGGCGTCAGATTTTTCAAGGGAGTATGATGGTGCATGCCTTCAGATGAGGATGTCATACAGTCCAGCTGCACACCTGTTTCTCTTTTTAGTGCAATGGACGGATTGCCATCTTGCAGGTGCCCTTGGACTGTTAAGAATCCTAATTTACAGGGTAACTTAAATGTGTTTTCTTATTTTGTGTTCATATTGCATTGAGAAATTGGGTCGGTGTCACAATTTGCATTATGCTATAGGTTTATGTGGATGGGTCAACCACCATGTCTACCCATGAAAGAAAAGCAAGCGTTAGAGAATTCTATGGTATCTCTTTCTCTCGAAATTGACCCATGATTTAGTTTGTATTTTAGCATCTATTAGTAACTGATGGCTGGAATTTTGTTTTGACCAGGGGTCATATATCCATCTTTATTGCAACTTCAAAAGGGTGTCAGTGAAACTGAGGATAAAAAGCAAAAAGCTCTTTGCATGGAAAGGTACCGAAGGAGAGATGATGAGGACCATAGGCAATCTGCAGACATAGACATTGAAAGAGAAGAAGAATGCGGAATATGCATGGAGACTAATAGCAAGATTGTGTTGCCCAATTGCAACCATGCTATGTGCTTGAAATGTTATCGTGAATGGTACATTCTCTCAACTCTCTCTTCCTCGCCCCCCCCCCCCCCCAACACACACACAAAAAAAAAAAAAGCCACACACACAAAAAATAAATAAATAAATAAGAAAAACCTTAATTGTAATATCATGATTCCTTGATATCGAATGTCAAAAATTTATGGTGTTGCTCATGTTCTGTTGTTTTGATGTCATATATTTAGTATTTGTGTTTGAAGCCAATAAATTGTAAGTACAAAAGCAAGCTTTTATTTATTTTTGTAAATTTTGGTTTGTTTAGGTTGTGGGATCCATGATTGTTTGTGAAATTCTTCACCGTTTAAAGTTCAATGCTTCTATCTTGACAAAGTTAGTGTGTGGGGGAATAGTTATGATAAGTGAAGTAGTTTTAGTATATTGTGCATGGTTTTAGGGTTTGATGTTGAATGCATAATGTGTACGTAGATGTAGTTCTCATCGTTCTATTCTACCTAAGGGTTTTGGAATGTTTACTATAACTTCTTTCATTGTCACCTAAGCCTCTTAAATGTGAATGCCCAGTTTATAAAAATCAGAATAATTTGGTGTGAAGAATTAGATATGAGAAGTTGTGTGCTACTAGCATGGTTAGCAGAAGTAGTTATAAGGAGGAGGCCCTTCATGCGTGTCTTATACATGGCTTTCAACTGAGTTTCGGTCTTATATATTTTGAAGTTCCTTAACTGAAGATATTATAACTGTAGATCATGGCCGAGGAGTCAATAACCATTTTTCACTATTCATTGGGAGGCTGACAGGGGTTTCCTAATGGTAACTATGATTAATTTTAGGTGCTGTACATTTTACCTCTTCATTTTTTATGCCGGATAAGATGGAAGTGGTTCCTGACAGTGTATTCTGTAAGGATGCTTTTGAGTCCTCCATTCTTGCAAGGATGTGGGGTGGGGTGCTGTGGTAAACTTCTTTCTATTTTGGGGAGTTATAAATGAAATTTGATAGTGGAATCCATAGGTGTTCTGTGGGGCTATGTTGTTGTTGTAATGAAGGGGCTCAAACACAAGCTCTGCAAGGGGGTGATGGGCATTTAGCCTCTGCTCCATCTGCTTGGTGATGTAATTTAGGTCATTTATAGATGGGCTGTACACCTGTAGGCTATGAAAACTGTTCTTTAAACATTTTTCTCATAATTGTATCTTATTTATTTATTTTTTGACTTGTTACATAAGTGTATCTGATGTCACCGAGTGAGATCTCTCACATCTAGATGAATTGCCTGTGTAGGATGTAGGATCTGTTCATGGTTAAAAAGGTTGATTAATATTCTCTTCATCTGAATTGGACATGTTTTGTAAAGCCCCATGTCAGTAAGGTACTTAAATTTGAGACTTGAGAGTGTGATATATAAGGCACTAGACTTGAAATACCTGGACAACTGTAGCTAGTATTTTAGGTCACATGTTTCGAGCTTGGCAGTCAGGTTTGGTCAGTCAGGCCTGGGTCGTGACAAATGTTCTGAGAGTACTTGTCAGTTGAGTGCTACAGCTGGTGTAGATTTGTGGCCATGAGATTTGATGGGTCTAATGAGAACATTAGGTCCCCTAAATGGAGGAGATTGAAAAGCTCTATATCAGTTAGATTTGAGACTTTAATATTAATATACAAGGCACCAGACTTGACTACATAGACAAGTCTGGCCGGTATCTTAGGTCACGTGGTTCAAGCCTAGTAGTTGTCTTGAGCTAGTCAAGCTTGGGGCATGACTCTCGCATATCTAGTGTAAATTTTACAAGACTTAAGACTAGTTGTTGCCTTGCTGCCACAACTTGAAGTCTATTAGCCTTACATGGAAGGTACCCTCAGGGGTCAAAGCTTTTTCTGATTTGAAGAATTCAATTAGCTTTTATCATTGCACTATTTGGGTCATTGGAAAGAGAACAAGATTTGAAAGAAAGATGTAATTGCTATCTCTTTTGGAACTATTTTGTGGTGTATAATTTAGTAGGTATCTTGACCAAAGAGATTAGTAAGGGAGGAAAAATAGTCAGTCCTCCGATATAGGTTTCTTGATCAGAGAGACCGTAGGGAAGAATTAATGATTGAATTGGCTATTTGTTCTGGATTCTGTAACACTGTCCAGCGAATAGGCCCTGCCTTGAGGTTACATGTAGCTTCTAATTTGCTCTAGTTGTTTTTATTTCCTGATTGGTGACGGTGGCATATTGAAGTTTGGCCGTTGCATTATACCCCTAGGCATGCATGTACTAACAAGTGTCATCCTTTTACATGGTTGAAATATGCAATAAATGTGATATGTTATGCAGGCGAACAAGATCTCAGTCATGCCCTTTTTGCCGTGACAGTCTTAAGAGAGTGAACTCAGGTGATCTGTGGGTGTTCACTGATAGTAGAGATATTGTAGATATGGCAACAGTGACAAGGGAGAATCTGAGACGGCTTTTCTTGTACATAGATAAGCTGCCTTTGATCGTTCCGGATTCTCTTTTTGACACATATGACTCTCACCTAAGATAAATGATTGCAACTCACTGAATCAACACTTTGTTGTCACATTTAGATCCTTTTTGGGTTACTTACATAAAAGTCCACATTTTATTCAGAAAATTTAGTTTATATAGAATTTAAGTGCTAGCTTCCCACTTCAAGCAGAAGTTTCCAGCCTGGTGTTATTATGGGTTGGGTTGAAGTTCGGATGTTTAATTGTATCTAGCTCATTTGTATATCCCTGTACAGACCGGATTACTTGTTAAGGAGAGATTTCCATATTCTCTGTTCCTGAGATGTTTTAATGTGAATCGTCTGACAACAGCTTACTGTTCCCCTTTCGGTTTCTCAATATGATGTATTAGACTTGAAATACCAAGTATTAATTGTCACCAGTAATGGTGGGTTTGTAACTAATACTATGTACCTATGAAAGCGCAGGTCCTTTTTTTAAGATGTTTTTCTCCTGTTCGCAGTGTTAGCTGTTCAATTCATTTCTTTGATAGAATGCAATGTTTCCTGTTCATGTCTTTTTGTTAGAATTCAGCCTTTGGGTTCAAGTGGGGGCACTTTGGAGGCAAGTCTCTTTCATTTTCTTTAAGCAAAAGTGAAAGCATGTTGCTAGATGCACAAATAACTGAACCCTTTTTTTTTTTTTTTATGTTGCAAATCTATCTATATATCAATACTAAGTTTGTATTTTATTATTTTTATAATGACATTTGCCACGTGGCCATTTCATGGTAGTCTTATTCAGTTCTTTTTTTTTTGTTTTAATTAATTTAATTTTTAATTTTAATTTATTGTATTTAGTTGTTAAGGAGAGTGGTTGAAGGAAAGAGGTGCGAGGGGGGTGTTTTGGGCTTCCGTATTTTTCAGCTCATTAGTGTCTATATCTTTGTTTTGATTGTTTTTGTTTTAAACTTCTGTTTCTTAAACTCAACAATTTATGTATCTTTATTTTAATTAATTAATTATTATTTTTTAAATATTAATCTCTAATTTGTACATAATGTGTCATGTCAAATTGCTTCTTCACTATTTTTTTATATTTTTTAATTTTTTTTCATTTTACTTCCTCTTATTACACATTTTTTTTAATAAATATAAATAATTGATAAATAATATATTAATAACAATAATTATAATAATTTATGTATAGTAAAAAATATATTATATTATATATTTATATTTTGTTATATATTTTATATAAAAAATTAAGAAAAAAATATTTGTATGCATGATTTAGTGTATCTTCTATTTACTTATTTTATATTTTTGCTAGTTATATTTCTTTAACTGATTTTACATTGATGGAACCATGAATTTGAATTACAAGCAGCAAATGAGTTCTATGTAATTTTTCGTATTGATATTTTAGTAATTTTTTAAGTATATTTGTTAAGTTTAGATATATAAGTATTTTTTTTCAAAAAAGTAGTATGAAACTTTTACTCATTTTTGTATTTCTACTTTTTTATCGGCCAATTGGAGTGATGATTAACTTGTAATAATCTATGTGGGTTTTTATTTTTATATATTTAAATTTTTTTAGCAATTTTTATCTTAAAAATGTCAATTTACAACACTATTTTAATACAATAAAGTTATATTATAATACTGATATAAAATTTGTTTTTGGCCTTACTAAAAATTTAAAATTTTCTCTATAGTAATTATTCTTAGTTAATTGACATATAACTAAAAATTGTATGAAATTTCTACATCAATAATTATTAAATAATATTATAAGTGTATTATATCTATCAATTAATTGTTAAGAAAGGAAAAATGATATGAATTATCCAATTGAATATAAAAAAAATTAGTATAAGGATCCCATCTATAACTTTTAAACTATCAGTATTAAATTAAAAATTATGTGAAATCGTAAGGAGCAGTAACATAATTTAACCTAAAATGAATCATTTAAAGTGGAAAAAAAATAGTTTCTCTGCTCAGTATCTTTTATGAAGTTTCAAGTATTATCCATTTTATCTTTGGTGAAATTCGAATAAGATTGATCTTACCTTTTAATTGATTTTTTTTAATATATTTTCACATATCGAAGATAAATGTGCCATTGAAGCATAAACTTGAGCATATATAATTTGTAAATAGAATGTGTTAAATTTATCACTCTTATTGGTAAAGTGATACCCGATCTAATGTTTTAGATTTTTTGGTGCTATAAGTTTGGAGTTAAGATATTGACATATTGTATATATCTAAAAAGTTTTGCTACTTCTACTAATTATCATTTATTACATTAAGTTAAATTTATAATATTAAAAAATTATTATTCTTTATTGCCCTTTTTAAAATTTTCAATTATATTTATTGCAATCTAAATAATTAAAATTAAAATTAATTAATATTTTATTCAAAATTGTTTTATTTTAAATTAATAAATAATTATATATTTAATTTATTTAAGTATATATATTTGCCCACAAAACATAAAATTTTTAGTCCCGTTCTAGACGTAAATGATACAATTAATAAATTACTTTTCTAATAGTTTATGTTAGATAAATATTATAATAATATAGTATAACTACTTAATGATGATGAAGCTTTTAGAATTGTTAAATTACAAAAACTTATATTTATTATTAACTTCAATGGTAAGAAAGCTATTTCATATTTAATAAATAATTATTCAAAATAAGAAACTAAAAAAATACATAATGATATCTTTTTGTAATTTGAACCTTTTTTTCGACATATGTTATAGTATGTCATATTATATAAAAGACAACTTTAGGAAATTTAAGAGCATATTTGGTTATCATGAAAAAAATATTATTTTTTATATTTATTTCTTTTCTTTTGGTGAAAAAAAGTTATTGTAGATATGTTACTCTATTATTATACATATTCATGAATTTATTAATCAGTAACATAAGAATTAAAAAAAAAATACTAAAGCTTGAAAATCAGTTGTGGTGCATGCTTCAACAATCTATAAAATAGTGAACAAAATTAAATAAGTAAAAATGAAAAAATATCAACTTTTATATTTGTTTCTTTTCTTTTGGTGAAAAAAATGGTATTGTAGATATGTTACTCTATTATTATACATATTCATGAATTTATTAATCAGTAGCATAAGAAATAAATAAAAAAATACTAAAAAGCTTGAAAATCAGTTGTAGTGCATGCTTCAACAATCTATAAAGTAGTGAACAAAATTAAATAAGTAAAAATGAATCTATCAATTTTGTGATCTATTATTAGAATAAATAGTGTGGTCATGTTTAAAATTTTAATTCATAATTTCACATATGTACTAAGTAGATTATTACTTCTACCATTACCTAAAAAATATAAATAAAATATAATAAAATTCAGTATTTAAATGTATTTGTGTTAAATTATTAAAAATAAATAATTCTAATTTATACCCAATAATTTGCATGAGTTTTATAATTCATTATTTTGTTGATAAAAAAATCTAAGCTATTTAGGATATGCATAATTCATATTTTTTTAAGTATCATTTTGAGATTATTTGAAGTGAAAAGTTTTTTTATTCAAGTGAAATTAATTTTTAAATATTTTACAATATAGTTAATTTTTTTACTATTTGAGATTTTTATATTTTAGTGTATAAATAATTGTCTTCCACTATTTTAAATTAATGCTTTTTAACAATATTTATTTGATTTATTTTTATTAATACTAAGCTATTCTTTTTGAAAATTCAAAATAATTGCTTTAATATTTTAAGTAAGCATTGGTGTAAGGTATAGATTGGATTCATACCCTACATTGTTTTTATTTTTAAAACTAATGATTAAAAGTAAACAAGAGTTAAAGTATTTATTTATAATAAACTAAAAATTAATATTATTTAATTTTTTAAAAAGAATATATGAATTTTTTCAATAAAATTAAAGTTATAATATTATTTATTATATAAAAGCTTTCTAAATTGAAGAAAGTATTGTACTAACATTGAAAGTATAGTTAATAATATCATTATTTATTATATTTTAATTTTTTAAATAAAATATAAAATTAAAAATTAAAATTGAATAGAATATAAAATGAAAGTATAGGTGCATATTAATGTATTTATTTATGATAAATAATTTATTTAAATATATTTATTATTTTCAAAATTTAACCCCGTGCGTAGCACGGGTAAAGAGTATGGTACGACGTAACTTCTGGCCGGTGTCGGAAACTGACGTCGTTTAAAGTCTACTGCAAAAGAAAATGGGTAAAAGTACTAGCCGTTCCCACCTGCTTTTGCTTGCTTTCATTTAATCCAAGGGTGTTTTTTAGCGTTGAAATTTATTCATTTGTGTTCTTTTTATTCCCTTTTAATACATAAAAATTAAAGAATATAATAGATAATTTTAATTTTGATAGAGATCAATTATAATATATTAATGTTTTATTTATTAAAAATAAATTAATAAATAAAATTATTGAAAATTTATTTAAATTATATAGATAAAATTTAAAAGATAATAAATAATTTTTTGATTTATGATAGATAAATAAAATTAATTTTTTAAATGATACTTTAAAAAAGAATATATTTTACTATTATACTTTATTCACTTAAGCCTTTTTGTCCAATTTTTAACAAAGTAAGCACGCAAAAAGCATGCCATAATGTTTGTCTCATATTTATTATTAATTTAATTCACAATTCAAATTTCGCTAGAAAATTTTTAACGTGGGTTAAGTTTTTTTTTTGGTAAATTGTTTTAAAAAGTAGGTTTTAAACTAGGTTTATTTTTGTAAAATTGGGAATAAAAAAGATAATGCGATGTGTTTGTTGTTCAATTGGGAATTTTAAATAAAGTGTTGACAGTGAAAATTACAAATAAATGAATTTTGATACTTAAAAACATAAATAAGTGAAATTGAATTAAACTAAAGGTGAGTAAGGCGTAATTTACTCAAAGGAAATCGCGGTTTTGCTTTATTTGTAATTTATTTTTATATGATATAAAATTTGGCAAATCATACCAAAAGCAAAAGTTAATTTAAAAGCAAAGAAAAAAAAAAAAAAGAATGGAAAATCTAAGGGCAATTGATTTACTTATTAACTTGTTGTAGAATCTAAGAATTTTCGGACCTGCACTTTTGAAAAGAAATATGAGAAGATGATATGATTTTTATGGTATCAAAGGATGTTTGGCAGTGTATTGTTAATGCAACCCCTTGGGGAAGCTTTAGATCGATGTGATTCTGACTTGTTTGAATATCTTTTGTCAGATTTTAGGAAAAAAAAAACTAATATTTTTCTTCAAGGAATGTGAAGCAAAGGTTTGAGAGAAAATTATAAACTATAGCAGTTTTTCTCATTCTACAAACTTTGGCATGTATTTAGGAGTGTCGCTTTTTCATAAAAAAGTTATAAGAGATATGTACAAATACTTTATTACAAAAGTTCAAAATAGTTTAACTTGTTGAAAATTTAAATGCCCTTTTATGGATAGTAGAGCAATATTAGCAATATTAGTTATTCAGCCCATGCTTGTTTACACAATATAGGTAACCTCTAACCTTTCCTTTATTTTGATGGATATAGAAAAATATAAAAAAAACGTTTTGTTGCGAACATGATTCAAATGAGAGAATACTTCAATCACTTGGCCAAAGATATATTAGAAGAACAAGGTTGGAAAGTTGGGTTTTTGTCATTTGAAGGAAATGAATGATGCTTGCTTTCTCAAGTCAACTTGACAATTGTTTAATGGTTGTAATGATACATGAACAGGAGTGTTAAGACATAAATATGTAAAAATAATCAACGTCTAACTTTAATCTATGCCAAAAGTGAGGATTTGATGTTGTGGAAGAGATTTTGTTATCTCTAGAAATATTATGAAGAAGGAATTGCTTAGCTTATTGGTGATGGAAGATCAATAAGGTTATAGGATGATGTTTGAATTAATAATTGCAGATCAAAAGACCTTGTGATTTTGCCAACTCCACAAAACATATGTAACCTTTATGTTGCTAAGGTTGGAAATCACATTGAGGGGGGGGGGGCTAGAATATGGAATTGTTCCAGACGTTATTACCTATGACAGTGACTTCTTCCCTTTTGTGTTTCCATTGAAGAATATTGGGACTGCTAATGTGAAATATAGGAAATAGAGCAAAGATAAAAACTTTAGAGTGAGTAGTCCATCTGGTTTCTTGACAAAGAGTATAAAGGGTACTTCAAATAGCAAGTGGAAGTATGCATGGTAGTGGCCTCATCTAGAAAAAGTCCACTTTTTCCTCTGGAGAATGGGTTGTGCTAGTTATTGATTATTGCTAAATGCAACAAGTGGAATTTAGGGAACCTAGGCTATTCTCCACGTATCTGCCCAGTAAAGAACATTTTGCAAGCCCTTAGTAACTATCCTACATCAAAGGTAGTATGGCTAAAATAGGTTTAAAGTTCGAGGCAAATTTCATTTTTTGGCTCTGATTTACAACAATGGATGTTGTGGTGGGGAAGAAGGTAAATGTTTTAGTTATGATTGGGTTGTGGTAGTTTGGCTATTATGGAAATGAAGGAATAAGTATATTTTTTAGTTAGAGTTCATCTTTCCTAGTCCACAAGTTGTCTTTAGCATTGTGAGAGACATTTGATTGGCAGCTGGAATGGCAATCTCTCAACTGCCTAAATTTATGGATCATATTATAGAGAATGGACGGTAATGTTTCAGTGAAGGTTGGATAAAATTAAATAATGATGGGGCACTTAGCATGCAAAATGAAACAGCTACTCGTGAAGGGTTGCTAAGGGATGATAGAGGGCACTAAAGTGTGGATATGCCAAGAACTTAGGATATTGTGATGTTTTTGTGGCAAAAGTTTCGGAGGTTATAGAAGGTTTAAACTTGGCATGAAATCTAAGGTTTTGTTATATTATTTTAGAGTTTAATTCAAAGGTTTTGGTTGATATATTCATCAATGGTAAGTCAGGGAATATGAGAGTTATGTGAATGTTGTGAAGATGTTAATAGCTATTTTTATTAAAATTAGATTATTATTGTGAAGCATACTTATACAGAAAACAATAAATATATAAATTGGCTCATTTGGTATGGTATCATGGTGGATGCAAGTTTATTTGTAATGGATCAACCTCCTCTAGACGATCAATTTCTTATATTAATTGATGTCAATGAATTTTTATCCCTAAAATTATTTTATATAATTTGTTTCTTTTTGAGGTTAGGCCCATTGTAACTATAAAAAATGGAATGCACGATTTGTGCGGTTGACACTAGGTTCCATGGAGCATGACCGTGTACAAGAAGGGGCAGCCAAGGATTGCACCTCTGGGTTAACTCATCTTAGAAGGTATTTTTCGGCAGGTCATTAGTAGTAGATGATTTTTTCCCCCTTTAATAGATTTTGTGGTACTCTAGCTGTTTTTGTTTTGTTCTGTCTAACTATATTTTTTGTAATAGACTCAATATTTTGTTATTTGCATCTATTTTCAGTGTAACAAGAAACAAAAAATTAATCATTAATAATTTATATATAAAGAAGGAAAATTTTATGATATACTATTGACATAGTAGTGTACTAATGTATTATCGATTTGATCGTTGATCAAGTGTATGAAATTTGATTTTTCAAAGAAATAAACATAATTAATAGTTAGATCTGATGGTATACTAGTATATCATTGACTAGTAATGTATCATAACCTCTCCCTATAAAGAATAGAGTGAGTTTTGGAAAAGAATTATTTTTCTAATGGAGAAGGAAAATTTATTGCAAAATAAAACATGTCATGCATATTATTGATCGACAATCTTTTAAAAAGTATGCGATTATGTGAAAAAAAAAAGGTATGGACATTTGCAAGAAAAAAAGTGTAAAAGAAAATAAAATAAAAGACTTATCAATTCATATAAAAATGGTAACAAAGTGTGTTACATTAAAAGCTATAAATTATTTTTAGTCATGCTTCATTCAAAAATAAAAAATTTAAAGCAAATCCTGAAATTTGTTAATTTCGGTTCTCACCCAAAAGATTAAAATTTATACATTAAATAAAATTTAATTCATTACTAATATAAATTAACTTTACACTACCGCTTTCCTAAGTATTATCACTTACTATTATCAAAAATTGCATCTATGCCCTTTAAAAGTTTACATAATTACTGGAAAAAAATTAAAAATTGAAAAGAAGCTATAATTAAACCCCATGTTTTAATAAACTGAAATTCTAGAAACGAAAATAAGAAAAGTGAAAAATTATCATCACTTCTCTATAGATTTTATATCACACATTGCCCTCTCGAGATGCCAATCAATTTTTGGAATTATAATCCACTTAATACACACCGCACGTGCAATTTTGAATTTAAATTTTAAATATAACAAATAATAAATTGTATTGTTATTTATCTTTCACTTAATTTTTTATTCATGCACTATAATTTTTATTATTAAACCTTAGATGTGAAGGAGGGAAAGTTTACGAGTAATATTACATGTTATTTGAATCAAAAGTTCAAAACTCCTTGTTATGATTATTTTTGCTTTTTATACATAAGTTATAATTTTTTTAAATGATAGAAATAGTAATTTACTCAATTTACACATATGTGCAAAGTTTTAGATTTAAATTCAAAATATAAAAACACTAAAAATTTTAAAATAACAATAAATATTACTGCATTACTATAAATATCTCTTAGGTCACAATTATTTTGATCCACCTTATTCTTGTTATAAAAATAGGTATTAATAACCAGACACTGACGATCACACTAAATATTACATTCTCCAGCAAATTAAAATAATTTAGAATCTTCTTCAATCTGAATCTAAAAGAAATTAAGAGTACAAGATTCAGCCTCAGATATTACAACGAAAAATATTTTTTATTAAATATAATTATAAAGTATTAAAATAAAAATATTTTATTTATTTAATATTAAATAATAAAAATTTGAAAATGATAATTTTATCTATATTAAAAAAAATTACTTTATTCGATTACTAAATTTTTAGATATTATTTTTTAATTATTGATATAAATAATATATTGCTGATATATATATAAATAATATTTTTTTATAAAAAATATTTTTTATCGTAACAAAAGCCTTAGTATCTGATTTAGCATGACCCTACATTTTAACAAGAAAAGAGTCAAACTGCGTGCAGGCAAATTAACCAATGATTTTTCTTATGAGTGGTAAGCTGCAACTAGAAAACTGAAGTGGGGAGATCAATGGTCATTTTGGAAAAACAAAGGATTCATATGAAATATGGGCAAACTTCACGGAAATTTGGTGCTATTTCTCCAAAAATGAGAATGAATGTGCCGTATTTGGCGGGATGCGTGCGGAGGAGAGCTGTTTAGAGACCAAGCAATGCCCAATTTATACCCAGAGGGATAGGCGCAAAGATGAGCAGAAGAGAGAGAGGGAGAGAGAGGGAGAGAGAGTCTCATGGGGAAAGGGGCGTACAGTCAGTTAAGCAAGGAAGAAGGCGTTGCAATGGCCAACGACTTCTTCTGGTCCTACACTGATGAGCCCCATGCCTCCAGGCGTCGTCTCATCCTCTCCAAGTATCCTCAAATCAAAGAGCTTTTTGGCCCTGATCATTTCGCTTTTTTCAAGGTTCTTGCTTTTCTTTATATGCATTCGTTCTATCTATGAATGACGCTATATTTTTTCAGATGGTGAGGTTGCTGGTGCTGATAAATTTCGAGGATTTGGTTTATATTTGGGATGGATCGGAGGCAATGTGGTTGTGTTCTTGAATCTGATTTTGATGGCTTGCCATTGCTTTGGGAATTTGGGTTGGTGATTTTTGATGCTGCATCGCCATTTCGCCGTTGTCGTCTGTATTTTCAATTGTGGGCGTTGCATTTCGTGTGGATGTATGGGTTAATGTAGCGCGCCTTTTTTTCACCCTCTTGCATCTTCTTCTCATGATCATTATCCGGAAAATTTTAATTTTTTTTTCTTATTGATGAGATTTGGAATTTTTGTTTTATTGTTATCCAAATTGGATGCTGGCTTTTATGATTTTGCTTACGTTGTATTATGCAGATTCGTTTTCATGTTTATTCTGCATGGTGTGGATTTTGACTTTGAAAATGAATTTATGTGAGAGAATGTCTAATTTCTTCAGGTGTTCAATGTAATTTCTTGACTAGCAATTCATGGATGACCACTTTCTAGGATTAATCTGTTGACGCAAATGTTTACCTAGTAATTAACTAGCTTGTGCCGTGTGCTGAGAGAGAGGCACTGAGTAAGTGAATATTTTGCATTCCAAAACCACATAAAAGATTTCTTTTTATATTTTGAAGTTGCATAAATCTCTTTTGCTATTATAATTGCTATTTGAGTTTCATTGAAGTTTCCTACTTTTCTCAAGCCACTCCTCTCCCACATGGCTACACTTGGATAAAAAAAATAGTGTCATATTGGCATGCTGGTACTTGCACACTATGCTGTTACTTGTTACCATCGAGTTGTTTTGCGTCAAAATTTGAATATATGATAGGAAGTGTACATGATGCCAGCATAGAGTTTTAAGACAGATACTTTGTATGGCTATGATCAATTGGTAAAATTAATTACTGTGCTGTTGTTACACCTGGGGTGTTTGTTAATGTTTTTGAAATTGGGATTATGCAGATTATGGCAGTTGTTTTGCTTCAGCTTGGTACTGCCACTTTACTTCATGATTCAGGCTGGGTGAAGATACTTGTGATAGCCTACTTTTTTGGTTCATTTCTCAACCACAATCTCTTCTTGGCCATCCATGAGCTCAGCCACAATCTTGCCTTCTCTACTCCAGTCTATAACCGCTGGCTAGGGATTTTTGCTAACCTTCCTATTGGTGTACCTATGTCCGTCACTTTTCAAAAGTATCACCTCGAGCATCACCGCTTCCAAGGAGTAGATGGCATTGATATGGATGTCCCAAGCCATACTGAAGCACTTCTTGTGACAGATGTACTTTCAAAATCTATATGGGTTCTTCTCCAACTCTTCTTCTATGCCCTTCGACCTGTCTTTCTAAAGCCAAAACCTCCCGGTTATTGGGAGCTTATCAACTTCATCGTGCAGCTAGGCCTTGATGCAGCAATGGTTCATTTTTGGGGCTGGAAATCTTTTGCCTATTTGATCCTTTCCACATTTGTTGGTGGTGGGATGCATCCAATGGCTGGTCACTTCATCTCAGAGCATTATGTCTTCAAACCCGACCAAGAGACATATTCTTACTATGGTCCCCTGAACCTTCTCACTTGGCATGTGGGTTACCATAACGAGCACCATGACTTTCCAAGAATTCCCGGGCACAAACTGCACAAGGTGAAGGAGATTGCTCCAGAGTACTATGACGATTTAGCTTCGTATAAATCTTGGAGCCAGGTTATTTACATGTATATTATGGACAGAACAGTTGGGCCCTTTAGCCGAATGAAGAGAAAATCCCGGAAAACTGAGTAAAATGATCTCATACGCATCGATTTGCTTTGCATTACTGCAATTTTCTTTTGCTTTAATTAGAGAAGAGATGTGATAGTGTGAAACCATCAGAATGATGTATGAAAGTTTTTGACTCTAGTAGTAAGTCATTTGTTAAATTATTTGACCATCCTAAGAAAGAAAATTTATCTTCTTAGTTATATATCCCTTTCATGCTTATGGGCGTTTATCCACTATATCTCATGCACATAGGCCGTTTAGAATCACACGCCTGTGCATTTAGAAATTGGTTGAGAAATTGTTAGTGGCTTTGTATTAGTCCACAGGTCACATAGCAAGCAAGCCACGAGCTTCTCGCTGGTCTAAATTTTTTCAAATTTTAAGAGGATGATGAGTTGGAAGAACTACAAGGCTTTTGCAGATTGGTTTACCACACCACATTCCCAATGGAATGAATCTTGGAGATGGATAAAAACTTGCTTGAACTTAGGAGTTAAGACGGTCTTTGAAGAGAAGTTTTTTGCATCTTCAAAATTCAATTAAACAAGGCCATTTATGAGAGTGTTATCAATGACTTGAAAAAGAAAACTAGATTTTCCATGCTTGTTGATTCTATAAAAATAAGTATTAGACGATGGAAGTGGCATGAAACTATTCTACTGGGGAAGAACAAAGGATATATTGTAATTGAAGTATCTTTAAATTCAAATATTATAGGACTACCATGATTTAGTGGACAATATGTTGGTCCTGACGGACTTTATCTGAGTCTTACGGTTTCATATTCCAATTCTTTAATGCTTTAATCCCTATATTACAAGAGTGGGAAGTAAGAGAACTCCATATTTAAAGATTTGTTAGAATATGATCCCTATTATGATAGTTATTCTTTCTATATATTCCTGACTTGTATGGCTATTTTCCTACTAGAACTAGGGCACTTGGAACGCTATTTGGGTCCTCTCACACAATTTACCCTTTCAACTATAGCCTAGATATAACATAATAAGGCTAAACTACAAAAGGAATCGTTTAACATGAAATAAATAAGCCAACATTTACTTTTACATACAGAAGTAGCATTCAAAGATTAGGGTACTCTAGTTTTTGCCTGCCATCTATCTCCATTGCACAATGAGGAAAATTTGACACCGCTTTCTTCATTTATTTGCCTAGAAAGTGTTTAAAAGTTTGATTCACAACAGTTAGGGTAAAAAATAGAGAAAAGAAAAAAGAGAACTCTAGTTTAAGAATCATGCACTCCAGCTCGTGTTGTTATTGGGGGCGAACCGGGTGTCCCCAACAACGCATGGCGGCGTTTGAGCATTATCCTTGAGAAGAGGAAGCCTAGCAGGAGAATAATCATCTTCACTATCATAATTGGATCCCGGTTTTGGTCTAATAGCTCTCAAAGCCATGGCCAGTAATACTGAAAGTCCCTGCAGGTTGGCAGGCTATTAGGCTTTAAACCAGGAGTTAAACAAATTCAGTTCAATCAGTCACTTGGCAAAAGATTATATTTTTATTAGACAATGACTGTTGGTTGATCCTTTTTTTAATGATTCTTTTCCTACCTTATGGCCTGTTTGGGACCAAGGAACATCAAGGTGGGAAGGGGGTGGGGGGAACTAAAATAGGAAGTTTGTTCTCAGCTTATTTCATTTTCTCTCTGTTCTTTCATTTGTAAACAATGAATTAAAGTTAATAAGCAATTTAATGCTCAAAATCTTAACAGGAAAAGTATACCTGGGCTGAGATTATCACCAGTCCTATCCATTTGCATATATCCAAGTTTTCTATCACAAAATTTTTAAGATCTTGAAATTTTCCTGTTGGATCCTCTGGTAAGTCCTGAAAGACACAGAAGTAGAAACTGAAAATTCAACACAATTATTACTCTAATGATTGATGATACAAATGAGATATCTAAGAGAAAAATAGTAAGATTCTGGATGATGTTAATATCACCTTCTCCCAGCTGGAATTGAGAAGGATATCAGCTGTCACTGCACTCTCCAGCAAAAGAATCAAAATGATGATCAATGCATACTTTCTTTGATTTAAGGAGGTAACTCCAATGAAGTAGAATCTTCATTATTGAATGTCAAGAGCAAAATATGTTCTTTTTCAACAAATTCAAAAAACGAACCCCCATGATTTGTAAAATGATATGGAGATTTCTCTGGTATCCCAAGTTATCTTGGGGTAAAAGAAATCAACAAACCTAATTTCACTTCAGTGCATATTTTCTGTCACGGACTGATTTCAGATTTGTCAGTTTCTGATACCGCCATGATAACCGGAGGTACTGCAGAATCTCCCTTTCGAGATTGCAGAAACATGATCAATTCAAAATTGGTAAAAACAATCTATACTTGTTAACTTCTGATCAACTATGCTATTTTGGTAGGTGTTTGTGAAGAAAAATCAGTAAAAGGCAGCTCACAAATGAGGTTATATACTGCTTCCACTGCAATTCATATACAAAATACAAGGATACACAAGAAAGGCAATAACCATGCACACTGTTTGCAGCAGAATGGCCTAGCCATGTTATCACACACAAGAACATGCCAGCACCAATTGAAGTGTATGCAAACCTGTGAAAATCAGAAGAAAACTGAGTATTGTTACTTACATACACTATCGTTCGCACATGTGTGTGCATATACAACAGAATCTAAATCAAATTGACTCTAAAATGGGTGCGATCAATTTCACTAAAATTGTGCAATGTGTACAAGTTTGAGCGGATTATTGTGTGTGCAATAAGCAATATTTGTCAAAATCAATAACATAAGCATACGAGTCGCTAGAGAATCAAAAAGCTTTGTGAAGATAGCGGGGGTTGATTTGATTATATACCATGGAGTTGGGAAAGTGAAATCATGAAATGGTGAGCTTTCATCGTTTATTTCTCTTTGCAAGACTCTGAGCAGCCAGAGACCATATAGTATCATTGCTATCCCCACAATTCCCATGATAGCATTAACAGCTTTGAGCAATGATCTCAAGCAAGTAACCGCAATGGCCATTGCAGCCATTATAATTACCCCTTCACTAAGTATTCCAGGATCTGGAATTGAGAAAGTGAGAAACCAGTTCAGTCTCGGTAATTAACACTTACTGGTTTATATATCTAAATGGAGAAATGCTAGTTGTAGAACGACTCTTTCATAATATCGTAAATTCTAAGCACATGGTACAGTTTGTTGGATTGATATTAAGTAACTTGTATGTCTGCCATGAAGAGAATTTGAGAAAGTGAATTATGCAATAAATACTCTTTACCTTAAATAAGTGACAAGCAAGCAATTATATATATTACAATTGAAAAGATGAATGTAGAACATTATTTTCTTTTTCCAAGGGACTTGCTTATATGTGAGCATATCAATGTGTGCTCTAATTTTTATTCTTTTTGCAATATTGTCAAAAAAATTACAATTTTTTTAAAAAGAAAATTTTTGTTAAATTTTTTTGTAATTTTTATACTTATTACCCTCAAACTTCGTATAAACAAATAAAAATATGTTGCAAAAAGTAATAAAAGTTACTTTTTTTTAATAAAAACTAGCAAATAAGTTCTTAAAAAAAAAGTTTGTGTCAAAATATTATCCTAATTGAAAATTTTAATCATATTTTGTCAAAATTTTATTTTATTTTGTAATCGAGATGTGATTTGGGGTTAAGATGGAACCTATACATGCATGGGACAGTATCTTGTCCTATTAGGAGGATGACTTCATTGAAAGATGCTACTATCATGCCATGTTACTCCCTATTAGGGGCCTAAAGTGTGACAGACAAACTGACCGGAAATTTCTTCGAAGTCACCTTGATTTCTGTATAAAATGTCCTTACTTGGTCATCTTAATGATTAGGAAACATGGTGGGTATCCCAACAGGACGAGTTGCTGTGGTGTAGTGGTTATCACGTTAGTCTTACACACTAAAGGTCCCCAGTTCGATCCTGGGCAGCAACAGATGATATTTGAGGTTTTTTTTTCTTTTTTCCTTCATTCTTCAAAAATTTTTAGGTTTACACTGTAAGAGTCTAAGTGTAAAACTCAAAAAATACTGTGAGTCCTACGTTTTGGTCATAATATGAAAAAATTACATTATTTGTTTGTGTCTAATATATCTCCTCTCGTTGCATTTGCTTTACTACTTGGTCAAAAATTAATGTCATAGATCTTCACAGTTTCGAATGATAATAATTCTTCATGATTCAAGCTATGGTTGAAGAAGGGACATTAACGAGTGGAATTACTAATGGAAAAAAGCTAAATACATATCGGGTGATATGCTCATATACAGCTACCGGTAACTTTTATAAATTTAAGTAATAGCTTTTTTCTTAATGAGAAATGATATACATTATAAAATTCTTATTATGAAGTTATTATTTGCATTTAAAAAAGTTACTACCTATATTTATGTAAGTTATCCTAGAGCATGAAATCATGTATGGGCGTAACTCTCCCCTTATGTCTCTGGCAAAACTGTTAATAGTATGTGCCAGAGTGAAATATATTCAAACTATGATCTTCTCTCAGAAGATAGGTGTATCACCAATAAGGCCATGCTTGAAGCAGAAATAGGCGCAAGTGATTTCAAATTAACAATTCTTTCACTGAAAATCAACTTTGTTCTGCTTCAGAATCCACAGACAGATTTAAGGCTCTGGATTTTAGGCCCCCAAGACACCAAGCTTATGGAATCTGCAAGAGCACTTTTCGTCTTGAAGCCAGCTAAAAGTGATAGTGTTATGGGGTCTTGAGAGCCAACAAGAAATGAGATGGCTCTTGAGCTGTTTGCCACTTCCCATTTTTACATTATCAATTTTTCTTACCGAGCATTGAAGATTTGATTTTGAGCAACCCCTGGATCCTTAGCTATTCAAGCCATGGTAGAGGAGGGAGATTCATAAATGGCACATACTTTAACAGAATGAAAGATTCAAACTTGAAAAATCTTCTCTCATAAGACAAGTATATCACTAAGCAGGCCATGCTTCAACCCAAGACAAGCAGAAGGGATTCTAAATATAATACCAAACACAAACAACTTCAATTTTCCATATCTATAGGTACACATTAGCTGACTTCTTTTTAAGAAAAATGAGTGTCACACTTTTCTGTCCTGTTTTTGTATCTTCATTACAATTATTCTTAAAGGATTAATCAATTTGTGACCGAAAGATAACTATCAACTCGATAGTTCAACGCACCCTGCATAATGCTAGCCAACTCAAAGCAATGTGGAAAATCCTCTTCTTTACCTTTAGATGTCTTTAACCTGCCCTACAAAGCATTAATCCGCTCTGGTATGGCTGCAGAAGACAAAGGTTCGATATATTAGCATTTTACACTTCCTTGCATTTTGCTTCCCGCCTTCATCCTATTTTTGTCGACGTAAATATTCTCGAACCTCCTTATGTACCTCCTCCTTGACCACCATATGCATCTTCTTTGAATCTTCCCATAGTAAACCATTCCATTCCCGGGCATGGTCACAAGCAGCTTCAAATACCTCCTGCCCCAAATGATAGGCAATATTAAAATTAAAATGAGGGGATGTTCAGCATAAAACTGAAAAGATGCAACGATGTTACCCTGGATGGAAACTCATCATAATAATATGCATCCGTCATCTCAACTCTATTCAGATCTGATTCCCACAGCCTAACCTGTGGTATAAGAGCACAACTCGACATTAGAAAATGGAAAAATGATGCAATGTATACTTCCATCATAGAAGAAAAATGTGAATTATACTATTTTTTTTAATATAAATTTATCAAAATAGTTCAAAAAATGAACAAATCAATATAAGATAGAATATTTATTCTTAAGATACTTAAAAAATTGGACAACAATAAAAGGAAGGCAGATATAAAATTAGAGAAACCGAATTCCAAGGTCATCTTCAATTGACAATTATAAATTAGAGAACCACAAACCTGATCTGTGATGTTTTCAGGTACGGCTGGTATTCTATCAGCAACACGAGGATGGGCATTCTGCTGAAGGAAGCTAATAATCTGCAAACGAAAGTTCAGTGTTATCTGCAAAATGGTTACATGAAGCAAACTACCTAAGGCAATCGATACAAACTATAACAATTTAGATGTTCCCTGTTACAAAATGAGCAGATGGTCTTTTAATGCCTGTCTCTAAATGCATACACCAGCACACAAAAATCGTTTCAAGAGCCAAATAGGATGAGATAGAAGGGTCGGGCATGGGACCTATAACTAGTCAAAAACAAGGTTTCTGCATTCCATAGTCCCAAACATGTGTGACGATGTCAAATAAATGTTTGAGGGTATGTCAATGCACTTTAGATGGCAGGGTGCCCTGTGACTCAGACTAGACCAGTCAATTTGATTCCACAGACTCACAATTATATGATATTTGTGTATTTGACTTTTTTTTTAAGTTTTACCAAAAAGAATGTCACTCCATCAATATGTAGATAAACAAGTCATCTAATGATTAGACCCTGTAAATATGGAAATTTTAGGTGTCTCTCTTATGGAATTTAGGTACTAGTTACTTACGGGTTAAACCACAAACTAATATATAACACAGTGTTCTAGAAGAAAGTGGGAAAAGAAAACAATACCAAGAATGAGAAAGATTTTCTGTTGGAAAAAGGCTTATAATGACTGCCAGGTGGTATTACTTCAATGCAGAAAACATTACTACGAGCTTAATACAATAACCAGGAAACTAGTTAAACATTAACTGTACACAATCACACACTTGCCTGCTCTGCTGTAATGCCATTTTCAAAAGCAGTATACAAACTTTCTTTTGTGATAGCTCCAACGATAAGATTTGGAAGCTGATACTCTACCCTGCATATATCACAAAATTTTAACTTAAATAATAAACAATATTTTAATTGTAAGAAATTTTGAGTGATCATAATTCATAGCACAACATTAATAACATATTGTAAAAACAATATAATAACAGAAATAGCTTTCATAATGCAAGCACAACTGTAGTTTATATAATCTTGCTTCAGAAAGAAAAATCAATTCAAGAAATCCATTTGATCAAACCTACTAAACCTTCCATGGGTGCTTGGATATGTTTGCTAACAAATAACATCAGAAAACCTTGACCTAAGGAGAAAGAATTAATATTGAAACTATAGCATTTCAGAAAGTATTTGGAAGCATACCTCGAGAAAAGCCGTAATATCTCACAATGTAATTTTGAACCTGAGTAGGCATATATTCTGAAATTTGTTTCCACAACCACAAATCCCTGAAAATGATTCAAGAGAACAATATCTTCAATTCATATCCAGAATTACTGAAAAAAATAAGTTTTAGCTTATAATACATGAGCTAAAGTGAAAATGCATGACTCCCAAAAAAAAAATGAGAGAGAAAAAGTGCTAAACTACTGAATGACAACCTTAATTTCCATACAAGGATGAATGACTTAATCTGAAACATTAACATAAATCAGTATGATCTTCCCTTAAATTTGATGGAAGAGTGATAAACTTGTCTGTAATTGGCAACATGCTAGTATTAAAACAAGGAACTGTGCAATGGCAGAAGAGAAAATTCTCAAAGAATCAAGTTCCCGCTAAATGTACTTTATAAACATCAGGTTTGGAGAATCTTTTAGAATTTCCTACGAAAGAAAATATTAAGTCAACTTAAAAGAATTTAATTGTGACAGACCTGTTTTCTAGATGATGAATCAGTCAAGCTCACTGAAAGATTGGTAGCCAATTTAGTAGGTATAAACCAACTATCTTTCCTGCCCTGTAGAGTTGCAAACAAAAAGAAAAAGGAAAAAGATGCCGGTGAATAATATTAAATAGGAGTCATTTTCAGCAAGAAACTCACCACATAACCAAATTTTAAGTAAGGATTAGAACCTGTTGAAGTTTGACTAGTCCAAGGTCAGCAAGGTCCTTAATTATACTCCTTTGAAAATCAGTCAATGTGTTTATATTATATGCCTAATGGAGAAGGAAAGAAGAACAAAGAGTCAAGAACTCAAGGCTACAATCTATCTAATTACATGTAAAACAATAGTACTCACAGTTTAAATAAGAATGCAACAGTTCGACAATTGCATCAAGATAAATCTACATGCAAAAGAATTGGCACAATGAGAGAAAATAAGTCCTACCTCCCCTGTTACATGAAAACTAAGCTCTAACAAGAATGATATCAAATCAGCTACATCAACACCCCGCTCCTACACCAGAATCCAGATGTAAAGCATAAATTGGAGGCAAAGGAAATAGCAAAAATTTCAGCAGAAAAAAGGGGGAAAATGTTGCAAAGCAGTCCTTGTCACCAATAACGCTTAAAGACTAGCTGACTAGATGACAAGCCATCAGATTATCTCAGTAACCAATACCTCGGCATTAAAGATATATTCTTTGATGATCAACCATAGCTGTGCATTTGTATCCATCAGCTGTCATTCAAACAGATCAAACATCATTTCTTCAAAATAAGGCACATGAATTGCAAACAGCTTTTGTTTCATTTGATCCATACCAAGAACTGAAAACCACTTTGAGTTAATCTCGGAGCTTCTTTATCTCTGTAAATGAACACAGACAAAATGATATCAACTATAAGATAATTTTCTCAAAACCCATTTACATAAACAAGAGTGTAAAATTTACTGCTAAATAAACAGAACCTTTGACTCATAAGACCTCTCTGGAAAACTTTCATCAAAGATGAGCTTAGGTTTAAAGGCCTTTCAGCTTGACTTGGGCTTATAAGTTGCAATAAGAAACACTAGTTCACCAAAACATCAAGTCACTAAACATTTCAAGCTTGGTCTTATTTTAAACAAGCTGTTGTGTAGATTAAATACACTACAATGTAAAGGGAGTTACTATAGCTAATAACATTGAAAATGCAACTATTAAATAGATACACTGAAAAATCTAAATATGAAATGTTGCACCTCCCATTGTCCTAGGGCGTAAGCCTCAAGATCCTCCAAGCTTGGGAGCTTCACAGTATTAGAGGGCATCGGTTCCCTTGGCAAATTTCCACTGCAATATTTAACCACAAGGTCATATCATAAATTAAAGAAAATCTTGAAAATTATAGCACAACTAAAGCATATCTCCAAAAGCATTATTGTAAATCTTAAGAGCAAATATAACCTGAGTTAATTCTTCTCAAACATAACGCACACAAATGACAGCATAACTCACCCATGCACTAAGAGCTTCTGAAGATTTCTCTGAAATGTTGGGTTAATCTTGTAGCTTCTTTCATTCTTCCTGCCATTTGGAGTAATAATGTAAAGCAAATGGGTTATTGCTATCTTCCAATTCTACAGAAGAATTGCTGTAATATGATAATATACATACTTTTAGTAAGATGACGACATCTAGCCAGAATTGCAGTAATATGATAATATACATATTTTTAATAAGATGAAAACATCTAGCCAACCAAAATATGGATTATTGTAGTACAATTAAAGATGTGTTCTGCATATTACTTCCTCATTAGCAAGAATAAGAAACATTAAAGAATTAAAAGAAAGTGTTTATGCTTTCAATTGAAGGAAAACTTCATGCAGACAAATACTGCAAGCCTGCAACAGAAAGGAGGCAAAGTAAACAAAGATCATGCGTGTGATGGATCCCATGATCAACCAAAAAATTTATGCACACATTAAAACAAGCTTTAGATATAATTTGGCTTTGTCACAAGAACTTATACACATTTCAGGATGCAAAATAAATGCTGCAAGCTTCAGAAAAGATTGTCATATGGAATTCAATAAATTCCTCGATTTGTTACAATGCGTACATCCACGTGATAAAATGTCAAAAACAGGGAAATAATTGAGAGGAAAGTAGTATGTACTTGTCAACAATTTCAGTGAAAACTCTCAATTGAACCAATCTATCAATGGCCACTTTATGCTTCGACAATCCATCTGGAATCACCCACTCCTCCATTGATTTAGCTGTTACTGGGACATCAATATACAGCATCTGTAAGACGTATCTCTTGGCTAGAGGTGACAGAGACCTGAAATGTTGAAACATATCACTAAAGCTACAATGTGAAACCCAGGAAACTATTATGTCAATATCATCCACTCAACCTAGTAACCTTTAACTATTTACTAAACAACCAGGGAATCCTGAAGTATAAGCCTAAAGTGAGCCCAGAACTGAGGGATAATGAGGATGAACATTTTCGCATTCTACAAAACCCAGAGACGAGCAACACTAACACGTAGAATGAAGGCAGATAGAGAGAAGCAAGGAGGAATTCCTACTTAATATGTAAGAATGGATTAAGAAGAAGGTTTTAAAGTAAATAAGTACACGAAATAATCAATCAACAAATTTATCTTAATCCATCAATGATAACTATCCTGCTCAAGCTCTCTATCGACAATTTGAATCCACCAATCAAAAACTAAAAATTTAGGTTGAGAATAAGCAGAATAAACACCGTTACAGTATATATTTCACGGAAAACACTAGAAACAAAAATTGACCTAACAATAGCTTCACAGATGAATCCATTATCGTAGAGCTTATCGAGCTTCATGGCAGGCAAAGAAGCCACCATGTCCATGAAGTTCCTCGGAACATTTCTCACCACCGGCATTCTGATACACAATCCTTCTCTCCTCTTCGGTCCTTTTTTTTTAATCAGATTCTGATTGATCAGTTCTTTCAAAACAGCTTAAACAATCAATGTAAATGCTAAAAATCCAAACTTCTTCGAAAAAGGGGAATTAGAGTCTCCTTTTTTTTTTTGGTTCGTTTTCGTTGCTGTGACTGCAAATAATCTTCTAACTTTTTCCGATCAACTTTGGTTTGGGGCTGCAACGCTGCTAAGTTGGTTTGGCTAAATCATAATTTCTGTTTAATTTTGTCACTTAGTTTTATTTGATCTCAAGTCTTACATAATTCAATTTTGTTCCCTAACCTTACAAAATCTATGCATTATTGGACCGGTCTTTCTTTCTTTCTTAATTTTTTTTTTTGAATATATTGGACCAGTCTTTTGTATTTTGATAACTGACGCACGTCAAACGAGTTGTGTGCTATATAAGAAACCATCTAAATTCCAATTTTTTAGGTAAATAATACAATTAAAACATATATGGTATGTTACTGATAAAATTATAAATAAATGTTATCTCTAATTTACTTTTTTTAATAATTGGCTAACATTTAACAATTTAAATAATAATTCAACGTGTAAAATTCAGATTATTAATTCGAATTCTAACTATAATAAAAAAATAAAATTTGATAATATAATTCCCCTCTATTGTTTTATACATTGATGGGAAACGAATTTGAAACTGATTGCAAGTTTTTCTTGCATGTTCAAGTGAGTGTACAAAATTATAAAACATATTTGAAGAAATCATGCTCGGAAAAGCGACCGTTTAACCATTTAAATTTCTAATTTCTGCAAATCATCATTGTCATGGAAATCCAATCTAATTGGATAACTGTAATTACCCTGCATGGTAAGTCACACACCGTCATTTCATATGAGCTGCTTTCTATAATTGTTGTCGTTTTGTCTGAATTGAGTCAACATATTTACCATGAATGTTATCATTTTCTTGATGCGGAGTGTCGTTCGCAAAATAACAAGTTTCGATACGTTGCTGAGTGCCCTATAGATTTAGGGTAATTAACATTTTGCCCCTCAATCTATTAATGTAACTATAATGTTCCAAAGTTAAGATTGTAATCGGAAAAAATAGACTCAGAAAAAAATGCAAGAAATGTCAGTATACTGAAGTATTTAATGGATAGAATTAAATCAAGTTGCACACAATATTCAAATTCATCTCTAGTTTCAATCTCTTAGTTGAAAAATATTCAATTTCATTCCATTGATTATGAAATTAGAATTATTGAAATATTACATTTGGTGAAATATTTTAACATAAAAAAATAGAAAAATAAATTTCGATCGAATCAAGATGATTAATAATAATCCCAAGTCTTGACTTCTCAAAAATTTTGATGTTTATCGTTTTTAAATATAGTAATTATAAATTAGGATCCTAAAATTTAAAAATTATATATGTTCTACAAAAATTTTAATACTTGATGCCTTAGTGAAAATTTTTACCTCTTTCATTGGTTGATATAGGCTTCGTTTGGTAACTAGCGGTTTGACTGGTGTTTGACATTTTTGACCAAAAAATAGCGGTTTGACTCATGTAAAACCGTTATTTTAAAACGCTGGCAAAGGCAGCATTTTCGATCAAATAGCTATTTGACCGAAAAATGCTGTCCGCCAAACGAAATCATAGTTTGCCAGAATATGACAAATAAATAAAGCTAATGAGCGAAACTATATAAGCACACACAGAAAAACGGAAATATTCATCTCATAAAGGTTGACTGACACATTCTTTTTAACTAAACAGAACGACGATCCAATGTCAAAAACTCAGATTCCCACCTTGTAAGCATCACAGAGCTTCTAGATCAAATACTCCCGTCAACAAGGGGCCTAGACCATGCTTGTGCAAAGTAGGATGTTAGCTGAAAATAAAGACACCCTGCAAGTTGTATCAAACGAAAAGAATTGTTTAGTATATGTTTTGTTGTAAATTCAGGTTATCTCCCCCTATGCAGCAATGCCTGGCATACCATGAGGGGTGATGTAAATCCCACTATACTGCATGTTGCAATTTTTTTTTAACTGTCATCGAATTATAAGCCTTAATTTGAGCCATTACAAAGCCACAAGCATTGTTGCATTATGGACATATTTAATAAGTTATAACTTCCCCGCAGGTGTGATGTAAATTCTATTGTGCTGCTAAAAGTTGGCCACAGTTGTTACCCAAAGAAGAAGAAATAACAAAATAAAAAAAAAAAAAAAAAAATCATTATCAGTGAATCTCATGTCCTTTCTCCCATCCTCCAATCCTATGGCCCAAAATTTTTCTATTTTGAATATCAATCTTCTTTAATTAGCAATATCACCTGCATCCTATGAAATGATATTATCTTGTTGCTATACTAATTTTCATTCAAAACTGTAGTAGACAATGCCAAGAGACTATAATTCAAGTGGTATATAATGTTATTTGAAAGTCTTACCTTTCTTCACATCCTTAATTTGATATTTTGATCCCAGAAGGTTGTATGTGCACATTTAGTAGTTTAAAAAGAAGGAAAAAAAAATAGCAGTAGATGATATTGTTTCCAAACCATAGTGATTGGTAGAGGCACAGTGAGAGTGAAAATTAACTCTGAATAACTGGCAGCTCCAGGAGAGCAACTAATCTAAGAACTCCATTGTTGGTCCAATAGTACAGGATTCTTGAAGGATATGTGATCACAATCCTCCAAGCCTGGTTAACCAAATATTCCATCATTTGTACATCATAAATCATATTTACGTACTTCCAACTTGCAGTCCTACTTTCATAATCAGACTTTCTTGCAGTTTAGAAAGGCAAATTATTTTATCAAATGTATTGACAGAGAGAGATTCCAACAATGTCTTGGGGCCTCTGCCCCTTACAAGGAATATAGGTTAGGCTCCTAGTAACAATCGTCTGGTTTCCTACTACTATTAGGAAATGCCTTGGAAGATATTCCATGGAGCAGACGACAAGTTCTATATTCTTTTCTTCTCATCAAAATACAAAAATAACCTAATAGAGAGCTTTGCAGATGCTGATCCTAGAAACACAAGTGAAATCAGGATATTATCATATTTCTGCATTGTTTACATTCCCCATAGCTGTGTTGCTTAAGTAGTAACTTAACATAGAGTGATTCATGTAAAAGTTCTGTATAATCAATTCACATTGTCCTTTGCTGAAGTGGTTTAGCTGTTAAAGAATGAATACATGCAAATGAAGCATAATTGTAAGGCTTACCTTACTTGTGAAAGCTGAAGACTATCACTCAAGCAACTCCTACGTTCAACTATAATTACAAAAGCCCAGTGAGTATTATGCTAGTCCAGATGCAGAAATATCAGAAGCTGATGAATGGCAAATTGAGATTTTGAATGATCGAAAACATTAAATTTGCAAATATTCAAAGTAAAATCAGGAAAAATTATTTCCCATTCTACCCATGTCTCTCCCTCTGAGTTGCATCCCTTCTTGCAGAATACTCACCCTGCAATAACAGAAGTATAAGAAAATATCACAATGCCAATGCTAAGGCAAACTCAGAATGAAAATGAAGGCAGACACCAAATTAACTAAAGCCATCAGAGATTCAGAAATAGATTGCAGACAACTTCTTCTGGTTCCACACACATTAAAATTTGTTATATTAATTGGTTGTTTGAGTACGGGTTTGACAATCATATCCAAACTGATGTCCATTTATCATGTTTCAATTCACTATTAAGCTCCAACAACATCCAGAGCAAACTCCCAAAATTTTGCAAACTAAAACAAATTCAATCTGTAATGCTACAGTCCCAGCAACAAGTTACATGACATGGCTAATGAAATGGAACACCCAGTTCCAGAACTCGAGAATCTGATGCTCGCATACACATACTTGCAAGATCAATCGCCCATGAAAACTAACAAAATGGAGAAAAAAGTCTTGAAAAACTGGAAAAAGGGTTGCATGGAATTTGCGTTAGAACTGCATATTCATGGGTGCATAATTTTTTTTAAGAGATTTTTTTTCTATTTTCATCTATCAATTTTTTTGTTAATTTTAAAGAGATGATAATACAATTTTTATTTATTTATTTGTTTATTCAATTCATAATTTCAAATAAGAAAATTTTGTATCCATCCCATCCATCTGTCAGAAAACGAAGAAAGATTTAACTTCTTTTTAGTAGTACCTTCTCAATCATTGCCTACTGGACAAAGAATGGGCACTAAATAGACAAGGGCGTTTTAGTAATTTTAACACGGGCAATTGTCCCAATTTGGCGGATAGCGTCAATTGCCAGTACTTACTACGGTATATAATCGAATAATTGACACAAGTCAGAGCTAGCAAACTGAGAATGGAGTATCTATTGTGGAAGCTGTTGCCTCTGTTGGCACTACTTGCCTCTTTCTTCGTATTCTTTTGCTTACAGCATTCGATTCCTCTCAGGAAGGTTCATTTTCTTGGCCTTCTGATTCTCACTGCAACCTGGGCTATCTCGTTTTATACTTGGAGTTATGATTTTTTTAGGAAAGCTGCGACTTTAATTTCAGCAGTCAACTTGCACCCTTTTTTTCATTTTGCTTTTGTGATAGTTGACTTTTGAAATTCATTCTACTATGATCAAAAGGCGTGAAATTAATTGGAGGGTTAATCTTTAGTGTTCAGAGTATCTGCATAAATGGAGCAAAATGTGGGTCTGCATTAAATTTTTAAAAGAAAAATAATGATTTTAGAGTGAGCAGCGAGCTTGAGATATTGCCATTTCGCTGTCATTGAATGTTGATTTTGGGAAAGCTCTTATTGGCTTCTCTACAGCATGAACACTAGAAGGTCTAAAAGAGGGAAAATGTGAAATTTTTATTGTTGTTGGGTTTAATGATGTTCACCCATATCTTATACCTTCGCACTCCATAGGACATAGTTGTTTTCCTTGCTTCTCTATGAGGCTAACTTCATGGTTATTTTAAGAGGGGTTTCTCTTCTGGTTTTACAAGGAGATTGAGATTCTGTTTTGATTTATAGGTTGTAGTTTTTCTTGTGTTTTTTTACGGTGATTTCTTTCAACCTTCCATACATCTCTCTATCTCACTAAAATTTTCCTTTTCTATAAAAATTGATGTTCTTTGTGTAAAGCCGCCCGTGGATGAGTGCAGCCTTATTCCATGCCGTCATTACTGGATATCCAGCAAGCGCATTGTGACTTCAGAAGGGATCATTTCTGGCTCAGGTTTTTGCTTAATTATTGATCTTTTAGATTTTCTTGGTCTATACATTTTAATTTTATAATTAAATTACATTAGGCTTTAGAGGTGCTGCTTAAATAAAAACTTGTTTGGAGTGGGAAGGGGACGGGTCTTTAACTTTTCAATAGCACCAGAGATTGGAGAAAGATTCGTCTAACATGAATTGTGGTTCAACCATGCTTCCGGATTATTCTTTATGGGATTGGCTTTCATATGATTGACACTAACCTCAGTCTGGGAGGCATCCAAACCATTCTGGGGAAGTTCATATTTACTTCTGAATATGAGAGTATGAATATGTTGTTTGATTTTCTTTAATTGTTTCAATGGAACAGTGGAGATAAAAGAAGGGAAGATCATCTCTATTGTTAAAGGAGATGGTAAACGTTCTGTAAATGAAGAAGTAATTGACTACGGAGAGGCAGTTGTTATGCCTGGCTTGATTGACGTGTAAGACATGCAAAATTTCTTCTCATGATTTATTTAATTTTTATGTTTGCAGTTCTAGGAGATGCATGTTTATACAATGTAAAAGACTGATTAATTATTAGTGTGATGGTTCCAAATCTGGAGGGAGGGGAAATGCAGAGGAAAATAGCTGAAAGCTGTAGAGGTTGATGTTGAAATTCACTTTTTTCTGAGACCAGTAGACCTTCTGGGGTCACATAGACAGTGGCCATAATAGAATCTTGTTATATTTTCATTTTTTTTTTCCTAATATGTGTCTCTTATGTATCACATTCTAAAAGAGTTACCAAAGTTACATGGAAATCATGCTTCTCATTGCTATTTCCTGATTTGATATTGTCCAATAATCTTTACAGCATTAATTGGAAATAATTTGATCCAGCCTGAGTTCCAAATTAATAGCAAAAGTTAGTTGTTTCTAATAATCTTTTTCCTTGTATATGAAAAAGAGCTAACTTTTCCTGGTAACAAATTGTATGATCCAGTGAATCTAGAAGAGTTGAAAGTCTTCCTAGAAATCAGTGAAATAATAAGAACTTCTCTTTTCTATCTTTACATATTTCAAACTACTACCTTAAGTTCCTAGAAGTCACAATATTCTTCCTTCTGGCAGACATGTACATCTTGATGAGCCAGGAAGAACTGAATGGGAAGGATTTCTTACGGGGACTCGAGCTGCAGCTGCTGGTATGCTGATATTCTTTCATTATTAATATAGAAATTATCTTCAAAAGAAGTAGACATTGAAGCTTGTTTGGATATTTAGACAGAAAGGTTAGATTTTTTAAAAAAAATAATAATTCTCTAGAACATTTAGATGACAAATTAGCACAATAAAGAAATACTGAGATGACATATATGATATGATAGTTATCACAGGTCCTCACCTAATGTTAACTTGTTCAATCAAAAATTTCCTCACTCTTCTTAATCATGGGGGTCAGGCTGAATGTGACTATTGTTGTTATGTTTTTTTCAACTGTTCATTTCTTATTCTGTTACCATGCATAATGTAGATATATGCCAACACTCTGTTTTAACAGGTGGCATAACAACAGTGGTTGACATGCCTCTAAATAATCACCCAACGACTGTGTCTGAAGAAACTTTCAAACTTAAGGTATAAGTGAGTATTTATTATGCAATGGTAACAGTATTATGTCACTCCTCATGTGATGAATTCATTCATATCAAGGTCAGAAAAGAAGAAACAATTTCTTCTGAAATGTATTTATCTCTAGCAGGGTTTAATATTAATTTTTATCTGGTAAAGCTGTCTTTGTGGTATTAATTTAGGCCTCCTTCTCATTGACTGTTGAGTTTAAGTAATTCTGCTGTTTTCTGTTGTCTTCTTCCACTTCTGGTTTTCAGCTTGACGCCACTAAGAAGAGGATCTATGTTGATGTTGGTATGATCTGTAACAAACTCTATCTTAGCTTATAATTGATATGTTTTCTGAAAAATGTTACCATTGGCAGGTTTCTGGGGAGGTCTAATCCCTGAAAATGCACATAATAGAAGTATGCTGGAAGGTCTCTTGAGTTCTGGTGTTCTTGGTTTAAAGGTAAGCCAATTGAAGCTAAGACCATACTTTGTAGGAACTTACATGTTTTTATTAATACTATTTTTTAGAAGAAGTCAAGTCAAACATTAGACATTTTGTCAACCACAAATTTGACATTTACAGTGGGTTGGGAATCTATGAATTCTAGACATTTCTTGAGTCTGCTTCTTGTTTGTTATGTTGGAAATAGATAGCATGCTTTTAATATGGTCATTTAACAAATTATATATATATATATATATCAAGTTATACGGGTTGCTGTCGTATGTGAAATAAAATTAATTTATACTGTTGTGTTCCCAAGCCATTTCAAAGGTGTTTTAATGGCTGATGCATTCTGATCTGACTCTTTCTATTTTTATCTTTGTAGTCTTTTATGTGCCCTTCAGGAATTAACGACTTTCCTATGACAACAATTGATGATATCAAGGTACATCCCTTTCAAATATAAGAAGATACAGTTCAAGAGTCTCTATGACATCAGTTCATTGCAATTCCTCAGATTTCTTTGCATGCTTTATTCAAGTGGCCATGTTAATTTAATTAACATGGCATGCGGTTATTGCTTTGCCTAATTATGAGTGGTTTGCTGGCTTAGGCCCACGCTTTTGTCTCATCAATAAATCTGCTGGTTGGAATAATGTTATTTATTTATTTCACAGTAAGGGATCCCTTTTCCTCTGTAATGTCATACAATATTATGGCTTTCATAATGTGTTTGTTAGGAGGGACTGTCTGTGATGGCAAAATATAGAAGACCTTTGCTTGTGCACGCTGAAATTCAACAAGATTCTCAAAAAACCTTGGAACTCAAAGATGATGATGATCCACGTGTTTACTCAACCTATCTCAAGACTAGGCCACCTTCAATGTAAGACATTGGTTATGACTTTGTTTTCTGAAGAAATAAGCATGCCGTTAAACTATAAATTTAGTCCAACTTGAGCCCTTGTGCTTTATCTTCTCCAAACATAAAATTGGTTTAAGTACTTGCATGATACCTATCTTATTTTTTATTTTTTATTTTTTTGGTTACTGGTCTTGCTAAGATTTTATGGCTTCATGATCTAGGGCCCTGATCCAAATTGGTCTTACACTTCCTCTTGTGAGGGAAAAGTCTGACTTCTGAGTTTCAACTCCTATGGAGTACAAAACTTAATCACTTATAAACAGAAAGAGGTGTTTATGAGATTTAGGAACAGGAAGCTGATTTGCCCATGTTGAGCCCATTAATTTACATTGTATAAATGGGCATTGCTTAAAATATATGGTTGAACATTCTGCTTTCATCTGACAAACTAATGATATGAATGAATATTTTTATTGAGTATATTTCTCCATGGCATAAGTTCATTTAGGATTTTGGATGAGCATGTGTTGTGTCATATAACTTTGAATGGATTAGGTAATATCCATATCTCTCTCTCTCATATTCCAAACCAGGGAGGAGGCGGCCATTAGACAACTCGTGGGTGTTACAAAGGACACTAGAAGCAGCGGTCCCTTGGAAGGAGCACATGTTCACATTGTTCACTTGTCTGATTCAAGTTCTTCCTTAGATCTGATTAAGGTATGTATGCTTCTGCAATCCAAATAGTCCCTTTCCTGTGATGGTGAAACGTATTTCTTTGTACATCGACAATCATGAGTAGCTTTTTGGAAGATGCTTGTGATAAATGGTTCTTAAGGTTAAGTGAAGTTTGTAGTGTTTGCAGTTAAAATGATGACTAATACATTGGTATATGTGCATGTTTTATATTGAGTTAACCATTAATTCTATACAGATTTAGTCATTTGATATCATTTTCCCAGTTTGATTCTGTTTATGTAATATGTTTGTATGTCAGGAAGCAAAACGTAGTGGTGACAGCATAAGTGTTGAGACATGCTCCCATTACTTGGCTTTTTCATCTGAAGAAATACCCAATGGCAACACTCGTTTTAAGTGCGCCCCACCTATACGTAATGCAGCTAATAAAGAAAAACTGTGGGAGGCTTTGTTGGTAGCTTCTACACCAAAATAAAAATTTATATCTTACTCTGGTTCTCAGTGTTCAGTTAGTGTTCCATGTTCTATTATTCATTTCAGGGAGGAGACATTGACTTCTTGACATCTGATCATTCTCCGTCATTGCCAGAACTTAAGCTTCTTGATAAGGGTGACTTCTTGAAGGCTTGGGGTGGCATATCGTCTTTGCAGGTTTGTGAATTTTCGTCAAGTAAGAATTGGGTTGTCAAAGATTTTCTTACCGAAATACTATAAACTTATTTATGGTTTACTACTTAATAGTTGAATGAATAAAATAATCCCTGTTTACTGAAAAATGACAAACAGCTGAATGGTTTTAACATTTAAAAAAATAAAAGAAAGAAGGGAAAGATGTCATAGGATAGGGAGGTTTCGAGATGCTGACCTTGTTTGACTCCTTCCAGTTTTCTCAAAGCTCTATTGCAGACTTTGGTCATTAGAATCTTTTAATTCTTTTTTCACCTAAATCTTTGTTTCAGTTCCTGGCTTATAATTCTTGTCAAAACAGATTTTACTATTTTTTCTCGAAGGTTCAATTATAATTACAAGTATTATCATCTGTGACTACTATCTTCTTGGTGGTTTTTGGCTTATGCCAGCTGATCTTTATCTGATATCCTGTTCAATCATTGGTCTTTGTTATCAATGTTGCTGACCATACTCAATTTATACAAGGTTTCAATCAGAAAGCCATGTTCTAGTTCCATTTCTCTCCCTTTTGTTTTGTTCTGGTTTCTTTTCTTACAGATGCTACTTTGATTGTTGTTCCAAACACTGATCTGTCTTCTACTGTGAGAGCTTGTAGTTTGATCTTCCAGTGACATGGACGTATGGAAAGAAATATGGCATAACTCTCGAACAATTATCATTATGGTGGAGCAAAAGACCTGCAAAATTTTCTGGATTGGAATCAAGGGTAACGTGATTCTGGTTTACTTATTTTGCCTCTTACTGAGAAGTGATTCTCACCTGTCTTGCATCCATGCTAGTTTATTTCTTCAAAGCCAAAAATTTTAAATAAATAATAGAAGTAAATCTTTATTATTTACTGCTGCCACATGATTTCGAAGGAGACTGTCAGGCCCCAAACCTGACTGGCCCAAAACAACTGCAAGCCCTGATTTGCTGGCTTAAAAGAGTAATCTAGGTTGTCCAAGTCGTCAAGTTTGGTGCCTTACGTACATTGACCCAAGACAACAGTTAAGAGTTAATTCACTGGCTTAAAAGACTAGTCCAGATTTCCTAAATAGTTAAGTTTGGTGCTTTATATATTATATTCAAGTATCAAATCTAACAAATGTGGAGTTTTACAAGGACAACCTAAGAGAAGGTCCACTTGGTATCTTTTAAGACAATTTGTTAATGAGCTGAAACTAATGCATTATAAGGTCAAAAAGAAAAATTAAAATCTCTATAGTTTGTTTGCATAAGAAACTTGGGTGAAAAAGCCATAGGCCAAATGAAAATTCTCATATTTGATGGTCAGTCAGCCTATATGCTGTCGTTGCAGATACCAGTCAGGCTAAGTTTCCATTCTATGTTTAGGGGTCCATTGCTGTTGGAAACCATGCAGATATTGCTGTTTGGCTACCAGAGTCAGAGTTTGACCTAAACGATGATTATCCGGTTTTCCTTAAGCATCCTGTATGTTTCATTTCTTCCATCCCCTGTTATTATGTTGGATTGTTTTTGTTTATGGCTTCACAATCATGACATTTTTAAACTGCTGCACTTTTCCTTCATGTTGTTAGAGCTTTTATCCATTTGCCTTTCTAAGTAGACAGTTTGCATGACTGGTAAGGAAAGGCAGATTTGAGGGACCAAATCTTAGTTTCCCTGCCCTATTTATTTATTTTTATTTTTTTGGGGGGGGGGTGGGATTTGTAAATTCCTTTTTTCTTCTGTTTGCGAAAACCAGGAAAAAAAAATAGCTGATTTACACCTTTTCAATAGAGTATGGTATTTGACACTTTATGCATACTAAGGTTCTCTTTGTTTTAATGAAAAATATTTCCTGTAAAATAAATATAATTATAAAATGTTACTATAAAGAAAGTGTTTTATTTGTTTAATGTTAAATATGAAGAATTTAGAAAAAACAACTTCCTCTATTTCAAAGGAATTTGTTTTCCTCCACTACTATATCTCTAGGTATCATATTTTTATCAACTGTCAATATATATAACATATCACTCCTTCATTAATATATGCAAATAACCTTTTCCTATAAAAAATATTTTTCGACAAAATAAATGGCCTAAGTTATTGCACATAAATTTTCTTTCTATTAAGATTTTTTGTTGACTTTTCTTGGCCTAAGTTTGCACATAAATTTTCATTAATATATGCAAATAACCTTATTTTATAGAAAATACTTCTCGACAAAACAAATGGCCTAAGTTATTGCACATAAATTTTCTTTCTATTAAGATTTTTTTGTTGACTTTTCTTCTCTTAAGAATCTCACTCATCCTTAATAGTTATTATAGATTCACTAATTTTTATATCTCCTCTTTTGCCCCTCAAATGACTGTAGAGCATCTCTGCCTACATGGGAAAAAGACTGTCTGGGAAAGTCTTGGCCACTTTTGTGAGGGGAAATCTCGTCTTTAAGGATGGCAAGCATGCTCCTGCAGCCTGTGGTCTTCCAATCCTAGCCAAATGAACTAGTGACCTCCATAACTGCTCGCTCTTTTAAGCTCATTGTGATCCTATTTCACACCGTAGATGATGGTTTGCATTCAGATTAATTTGCTGGGGGAAGCCTGGTTGACACCAAAACATCGAACTCGAGATTCTGGGATGTATATAGATCAGTCAGAGGTTCTAGCGTATCTATGTTTCTGCTTCCCGATGCAAAGGACATGCATAATGTGCTTCCAAACTGGAGTGAGACGATTATGTTAAAATTGTCTTCCGGGATTCTGTGAATAAACGTCAAGACAAATAAAATAATGAGTTATCTGTTTTACTTTGTCCATCTTCAGTTTAGCAAGTTGAACAGAGACCTGTAATACATCATGCACTTATGAAATTCATATGGTCCAAGCTTCTACTCCATTAATTTTTTGGGATAAGAGGATAGAAATCATAAGTTGCCTAATAAGTGCTGTTAACATTCAAAGCTTTCTATTTGCTATTCAATTGATAAAAATAGTGTTAGATAGATATTACAATGACATAATTTTGATAAGAGTAGTATTAAATATTTATGAAAAAAAATTCATATGATTGAGTTTTAAGAAGTGCTCAGATTTTTCCCAACTAGACCCTAATCTTCTTATAATTTATTTATTAAATTGATAATACATAAGATTAAAATTTCAACTATTATCTTTACTTAAATAAGTAATATGTACTAATTTATACAATTGCAGCAAAAACTAAATTCTTGACAATTGTATGAGTAACTAAATAACTGAAATGATACACCTCTCAAAATGTAAGATCCTAAACTAATTCTGGAGCCTTTTATGCATATAATTCAATCTAAAATGTGCAAGAACTGATCTAAAATGAAATATAACGTGTTATTAGGAGACGGTTAATTTAGTAACAAGGAGGTTAAGATGTTTTAAGTCTGGTAAATGATTCTAAATACAATTTTTGGAAGCATCTTTATTAAAGGTTTATTGCTTTAGCGTGGACAAGGATAAGTGAAAAGAACAAAAGTGTGATATTTATTATACTAGAGTTGAAAATTTTTAAGTCATATAATAAAATTTGAAATTATTTAATTATAATTATTTATTTTTTAATAAGTAAAGTTAAATAATTTTAATCTAACCATTTTTGCAATCATCACATTATTTGAAATTTTAAAACTATTGTGTTCCCTAGAATTCAACAACAAAAAAAGGTGTAAAATACCGTTTTCCTCCGGAGCTCCATCTTAACCAACTTAACTGAAATAAATGCACTACGTGCTTGATGTCTAAATCTGGATAGAGAAATCTAAGAAACGTCGTCGTTTAACTCTCCGCGATTCCAATGGCTGAGAGCCCGAAACCCATCCATAAACCGCGCAAACTCGCAGAACCACCGACTCGGTCTCATGGAAACTCCGTGGTGACTCACCGAGTCAGCTCACTCCCTCTCTATACATCCTTCAATGGAACTGAACAACCTCTTCATCTCCATCCGGAAGCCACCGAGTGTCTTTGTAAAACCTTCCCGTTTCAACTTCAAGCGCTGTTTTGCGCTCTCCAACTCGGCTGAGACAAACTCATTTCCTGACCGAGTCACTCTCTCGCAGACATTGCAAGCCGAGACGCTCAAAATCCTGGAATGGAGCTCCATCTGCAAGCAGCTCTCGGCGTTCACATCGACCTCTATGGGCTTCTCCATGGCGCAAAAAGGCCAGCTGCCCTTTGGACGGACCCAGAAGGAGAGCCAGAAGCTCCTCGATCAGACTTCGGCTGCGAGGCTAATTTCTCAGTCCCTGGACTTCTCGGGGATCGAGGACTTGAGGGAGATTCTCGACGTTGCAGCTTCTGGGCAGTTGTTAACGATTAGGGAGCTTTGCACGGTTCGCAGCACGCTGAGAGCTGCGAGAGAATTGTTCATTAGGTTGAAGGAGTTTGCTTCAGTTGGTAACAACCCAGAAAGGTATAGTCTTTTTGTTTATCTAACATGAATTTAGTTAATCACAAAAAAGGGTAAAAACAGATAATAAAATGAAGTTGGTTTTGGGCTGAAATTCTGCAACCGAAGAATCATTGAATTACGCCAATGCCGTTAGAAGACATAAAAGTGAGAATCAACTTGAAAATAAAGATGTGTATCACCTTAAAAGACTCCAGTGTAGACTTTTATTGGTTGCGATGTCTCTGTTTAATTTACTTTGTGCTCCAAATTTTGTGTTTAGGCTATGGGATTATAGTCTACACCATACTTTTCTCATTTTAATTCGGAACAAATGTAATACCAAATGAGCATCAGAATTATCATTTAAACTGTGATTGATCAACTGAACTTAGAGACCTGCAAGACTCTGGTATTTTGGGTTTGTATTCATCCACAAATCTCAATGTAGATTGATCTTCTGAAATTATATAATTAGAATGATAGGCTTTTTTGGTTACATTGGAAACAGATACAAAGGTAAGAGGTAATTGAGTCTACGACACAAGATATATCTAGACGGAACAACCAACAAGAACGCAAACAACTAAAACATCACAAAATCTAGACTTAAAAAGGAAAAAAAAAATACTTCTAATTAACAACCGAAGAATTAAGATGGCCAGGTGGTTGGCATTGCTCTATTAGCTCCTCCCAAAGGTGCCTGCATTTGTATGTAGGTCTTTGCAAAAGAAACCTTTCAATTTTAATATGAGTCATTCAGTGCCCTCCAAGATATGTTATGTGGACAAACTTTTGGAATGATAATTGTTGAAGATAGCTTTGTAAAGTGGGCATCATTATCTAAACAAAAAGATAACTTTTTATTTAGGGATCTTGCAATTTCGATACAACACTTTATGTAAAATTCCTTCAATAGCTAGTCAGCCCAATCCATCTTATGCTAATGAAGCAGCCGGTGAACATGAATGCATTGCGACTCGGTCTTTAGTTTTCGTTTGCTGAGTTTGGATCACTGACCATCGTAAACAATCTGATCTTTCAATGAGGCTTTCAATGTAATGTTATCTCACGATTGGAGTGTATTGCTACATAAGCCTGAAATTTCAAAATAATTATGATAATTATAATCAATGTATTTATCAATGCAATTGTTTTCAGTCAGGTACGTGCCTCTGCTTGAAATGCTGCAAAATTGTGATTTCCAAGAGGAGTTGGAAAGTAAAATAGAATTTTGCATAGATTGCAATCTTTCTGTTATTCTTGATAGAGCAAGTGAAGACTTGGAGATCATTAGGTCAGAAAGAAAGAGAAACATGGAAGTTTTAGATTCTTTGTTAAAGGAAGTATCATCTCACATTTATCAGGCTGGGGGTATTGATAAACCATTAATAACTAGGCGCCGTTCAAGGTTGTGTGTGGGTGTCAGGGCTTCCCACAGACATTTGCTTCCAGGTGGTGTAGTTTTGAATGTGAGCAGTTCTGGAGCTACATACTTTATGGAACCTAAAGATGCAATAGATCTGAATAACATGGAAATAAGGCTTTCAAATTCTGAGACGGCTGAGGAAAGAGCACTTCTGAGCTTGCTCGCATCTGAAATAGCAAAATCAGAAAGGGAGATAAAGTATTTGTTGGGAAAAATTCTTGAGGTTGACCTTGCTTTTGCAAGAGCTGCCTATGCTCAATGGATGAATGGGGCATGTCCAATTTTCAGTTTAGATAATTTTGAAGGCAAGGGTTATATGCGAGAGGATGATGCTTTAGCCGTAGATATAGAAGGCATACGACACCCATTACTGCTGGAGTCCTCTCTAGAGAGCCTCTCAGATAATCTTGCACCCAAATCTAAAGATGCTGCTCAGAATGGTTATAAAAATAGAGTAAAGACTTCCAAAATTTTGTTGCAAGACATATCGGACTTCCCCATACCAGTTGACTTTAAAATCGGACAAGGAACAAGAGTGGTGGTGATATCAGGACCTAATACTGGAGGCAAAACTGCTTCCATGAAAACGGTGGGCCTGGCATCACTTATGTCAAAGGCTGGAATGCACTTGCCTGCCAAGAGTCATCCAGTATTGCCTTGGTTTGACTTCATTCTGGCAGATATTGGTGATCACCAGGTAATTTCTGACCTTATTTATGACCAATAAAGTTTTTTCTCTCTGACACCCTGAGGCCCCTTTGTTTCATTTATTGACTGATCTTGATTTCCTTTTTATGGAATTGAAGTCTTTGGAACAAAATCTCTCAACTTTTAGTGGGCATATCTCACGTATATGTAAGATTTTGGAAGTGTCCTCGAAACAATCACTTGTTCTGATGGATGAAATTGGCGGCGGAACTGATCCTTCAGAAGGTGTGGCTCTTTCTACCAGTATTTTGCAATATCTTAAGGATCGTGTCAACTTGGCTGTTGTGACTACTCATTATGCGGATCTAAGTCGTCTGAAAGAAAAGGACATCCAGTTTGACAATGCAGCAATGGAATTTTCACTGACAACATTGCAACCTACTTTTCGGATTCTCTGGGGAAGCACTGGTGATTCAAATGCATTAAGCGTAGCTAAATCTATTGGCTTTGACAATCATATACTCGATGGCGCACATAAATGGGTGGAGAAGCTAAGGCCAGAGCAGCAGCAGGAGCGTAGAGGAATGCTGTATCAGTCATTACAAGATGAAAGAAACCGATTAAAGGCTCAGGTTCAAAGGGTTGCATCTGTTCATGAAGAAATTATGAACACACACTATGAGGTACAAATGCAATCTTTATGTTTAAGCAGAATTTTTTTTTTCTCACTTGGAAAAATTTTCGGACTACTGCATTTCACAGAGCATCAAGTTTAATGTTGATTCCTTCTTAAATTTATCTTATTTTTACATGCCCATTGATCTAATACTGAATAAATTGACCCAAAAAAGAATTTGAGTAGGGAACATATTTTATAGGTTTCAGAAATAGTTAGCACATCGTTTAATTTGTACTCTCTATTGGTTCCGAGTTCTAATTAAACCCAAGGCATATCAATTTACAGATATGACAATCAGTGAATAGATTTTGGGCCAAACTTCAGTGCATCATTTTTATGATGCACCACTAGATTTAGTGGCCCAAATCTGCTGATCTATACGGTATTGGGCAGACCGAATGAAATGTAATGGTTTAAGACCACTGATGCCCCATAAGGTGGTGCACTATAGTCTAGGCCATAGATTTTGCCATCGAAAGATCTCAGTTTTCCTTCATTAATAAACATGTCATTGAACTGCATATATGGGTTTGGAAAATTTTGTGCAGAAAACGGATTATTGAGCATTTCCTGGCAAAGTTTAATTAAATATCGTCATAACAAGAATTTTCATTTTATTGCCTTTTTCTCTATTTCTTTTATTTTAACCCCTGTCAAAAATCATCTCTGAAGATCCAAGAGGAGGCAGAAGACCTTGATAGACGACAGATGGCTCTTATGGCAAAGGAGACTCAACAGGTTCAACAAGAGCTAATGGTTGCAAAATCACAGATTCAAACTGTCGTACAGAAATTTGAGAAACAACTCAGAATTGCTGGTCAAGATCAACTCAATTCACTGATTAAGGAATCTGAATCTTCCATTGCCTCCATTGTAAAAGCACAAGCTCCTGCTGATGGTTTTCACATCAGTGAGGGTGATCGGACTTCGTATACTCCACGATATGGAGAGCAAGTCCAACTCATGGGATTGGGAGGAAAATTAGCCACTGTAATGGAATCCCCTCGTGATGATGAGACAATTCTAGTACAGTATGGTAAAGTGAAGGTCCGTGTGAAGAAAAGTAGCGTCAGACCCGTCACATCTACTGCAAAGAATGCTGTAACTAATTTTGCCACACATCGGCAGAGGCAGGTATGTGCACAAAAGTACTCTAAGGAGTATATGTTTTAGATTTTGATTATGTATTTGCTCAGTTGATGTACTTGTCTCGCTGAAAGTGTGATTCTGGAAGCATCAACTAAAAGAAACATGCCCAACAATAAAGTACCAAGCTGAGGATAGGGTTAAGGCCTAAAATAATTCATATGTAGATAATTAGATTATCCCCTGTTAACTTTAAAGCATTTAAACTAACATTATCTGATACCTTTAGGGCTTGACTGGAATTTTCTCGTTGTTCAACTGAAAATAGAAGCCTGCACCGATGTGCTTGGCTTGCATATTCAGGCCTTAAATATAGAACTGGAACCAATCCTGATTCTATCTATTTGTAGCCTTATTGTTTAAGACTGTAAATTTTTGGCTGATTGTTTCAAATATTATGGAATCAGCAACACGGAGAAATCCGCAGAAATCTGGAAACCAAAAACAATGACGAGCCTTCTTATGGCGCAGTGGTGCGAACATCCAAGAATACAGTGGATCTCCGGGGTAAGCGAGTGGAAGAAGCTTCTATCCACCTTGAAATGGCCATTAATTCAAGTAGGCCATACTCTGTTATCTTTGTTGTACATGGTATGGGCAGTGGTGCTGTTAAAGAGCGTGCCCTTGAGATACTGAAAAATCATTCACGTGTGACAAACTATGAACCAGAAAGTCCAATGAATCATGGCTGTACAATTGCTTATATCAAATGAAACATCAATTTTTATTTTTTTTTTATTTTGGTGACATGAGCACTGCCTAGTAGACCCCTTTATGATTGTCAATTTGGCTGTCCTTTTTTATTGCCAATTGGCGCTGATATGATGAATAGAATGGCAAATTTGTGTTGTTTATAAACACATTTAATATGATTTTACTTGAGGGACATGTATTACAATAAGAGTAAACCAAAATTTCTAGATGGTTCCGTGAATGTGTATTCCAGCATGCAATCACGTGGGTTTCACATGCATATCTGCTATATTGCATCTATCTTCTCTTTATCTTAAAAATTCTTCCATACGTTGTCTATGCCTATCCCTAGAGGACATCTCTTGCTAGGAAGAGTTCGATACCATTTTTTGGTGCTTTCAATCAATTTCTTTTGTAGATGAGCTTGAGAAGTTGCTTCCGCAGTATACCTTGTCCAATATTTGCAAGTGAATATTCACACTTCTATGCAAGACGCAATTTGAATTATATTTGAAAAAGTATAAATTTGATTCATTAGTATAAAATATTTTATACTACTGTTAAATAAAAATATGGTATTTTATTAAAAAATCAACATTAATTAAAATTTTTTACCAATAATAAAAAAGTTTTAATAATTTTTAATGGTATGGTAATATATGATGAGTAATTGTGTAAAATGAATTAAATTTAAATTTATTTGAAAATAAAAAAAGGATAATGCATACTTTTATACATGTATGTGTGAAAAGTTGTGTACAATTTAAAAAAAAAAAGAAAAAAATATATTTTACCTGCATGTGATATGATCCTATTTGTAATTTATTCACCTATAATCCTATTTTTGGTGCTTTCAATCTCATAAGAGTAAATTAGATACAATAGGTGAAATTAAATTAAATTAAATTAGGGATAACAAAGGAATATATAACTTATACATAATAATTTTTTTTCAAAAGATTTTGATTGAATCAAAACATAGGTGGGCAGATTGTTAGTTGTGTAAGCCATAGGTGAGCTCTTTTCATGATAGGTGGGTAAAATGTATTTTTTCTAAAAAAAGGAAATATTTAATATATATATATATATATATGTGTGTGTGTGTGTGAAAAGTTGTATACAATAAAAAAAGGAAACATTTAAAATAAAATATTTCCTTTAATTTTAGAGGGGTAGAATTTTATTCCATTTAAATTTTTATATTATCCTTTTAAATTATATAAAACTTATAATTAATATAATATTCATCATTAACTCAATTTCTCATTTGAAAAAATTATGTGATTTTTTTTCATAATCTTTTCAAACAAAAATTATAATATCATATTATGTTCACTTATCTGGTCATTTTTTTTCACATAATTTCTCTTTTATATGATCAACATAAATTAAATAGATATATAAAATTTTAATCAATTACTAAAAATTGAGTTTCTAAATTATGTGAAAAAGATAAAATAAATCAAAATTTTATAATATTATAATTTTTATTTAAAAATTTTATAAAATAAACGCGTAATTTAATAAAATAAAAAATTAAATTGATGATGGAATATCATTTCAAGTTTTATATAATTTAAAGAAATGATATCCATTCTAAAATTCAACACTTAAAATTTAAATAGGTATTCTACATTTTTCTAGTAAAAAATACAATCATCATTTTTCAAATTTATCCTATAATAAACGTAAAAACCTGGATTATGAATAGTCCAAAAGGCTCGGTTCTCGAGAAGCAAAATTGGATTGTTGAAAACTGCAGGTCTGCATGTAACGTCTTGTAGCTTGCGTTCCAAATTCCACGTATCATCCACGCCACCCTATCAAGCTGCCACTTGCATGCACTCCAGCCCTCCCCTCTTTATAACGTTCTCAGCTTCTCTGTATTTTTCTCAGATCAACTTTACAGAAATTTCATCTTAGAGCGAGCGGTAGAGGAAGAAGAAGAACAAGAAGCAGCAGCAGGTTCAATTTAGAGAGCAAACATGTTGGCTGTGTTTGCAAAATCCGTTGGGACGCCCCCTGAGGAGCTTAGCCTTCCCTCTGTGGAGTCAGACAATATTTCAAAGAGCCCAGAAGAAATTGTTGTGGTTTTTCAGTCATTTTGGCCACAGTCTACTCTTTACAACCTTCCTCATGGAAACTTTATGGCTCTGTCTCATGAAGAAGAAAAACCATTGCACCCCAGGTTTGTATACCTTTGTTCTTTTTTCTTAATTTTAGGTTATTTGTCTGATTAATGAGTTTGTGTATCAATGTATCAGGTCAATTATTGTTATGGATGATATCTTCTGCATATTTGTGGGAACATTAGCAAATGTTTGTGAGCTCAGGCATCATTATGGCCTCCCAAGACATGCAAATAAAGCCATGATTGTTATTGAAGCTTACAAGGCTTTAAGAGACCGAGCTCCTTACCCACCTGACCAAGTTGTCAAACATCTTGATGGCAAATTTGCATTCATCATATTTGATTCTAGGGCTAACACTCTTTTTGCAGCTAGGGTGAGTTCTATTAAAAAAATCTTTGCTTTCTTCATTTCCACCAGTAAAATGAAATCCTTTTTGGCATCATGAGCCACCCACCATGAGAATTTGATAAGTGTGCCCAATAAAAGGAGTTTATTTTATTCTGTGGGTTTTGAAATTCTCATGATCTTGATAAGTGCTTAGTAGGATTTTAATGTATGGGCCAAGCCAAAAATTAACAAAAGCTAACAAATGATTTGCTTTGGGTGTGAATAGAAATGTGTGCTATAACTGGAATATACAAGAATTTTGTTGGCTAGTGTTTGATGTTGGAATTTAACAGTTTGTTGCCATAAATCTTTACTTAGGATCGCGAAGGAAGTGTGGAATTTCAATGGGGATTGGCAAAAGATGGGTCCTTGGTATGTTCTGATGACACCCGCATCATTGCAAAGTGCTGTGGAAAATCTTCTGCACCTTTTCCTCCTGGTTAGTTCAGCAAAATCCTATTCCTCTGTTTTCATTTGGACATAGTTACCAGAAGCATAGTGAAAGGTACTGGATATGCTACTTTGGAAACAACTTCTCTAAATTAAATGTATTAGATGAACATAGTTACCAGAAGGATAGTGAAAGGAACTGGATATGCTACTTTTTAAAGTACTTCTCTAAATTAAATGTTTTAGATGATAGTACAGGTCTGTGAACTATATGTATCAAAATATAGTATACTGACCAAAACAAAGTTTTCAGTATTTTGAACTTGTTCAGTTCAACCGAGACAATTAATGTTTCATTTTGTAACATAAAGGTATGATGTTAAATATTTTCCTCTTTGAACTGGAATGCAGGGTGTTTCTTCATGAACAATGAAAGTGGATTGACAAGCTTTGATCATCCACTTCACAAAGTTCGAGCTGTTGCGCATGAAGATGACAGAGGAAACATCAAAGCTGTGATTTTTCAGGTGGATTTGTTCACAAGGATACCCAGCATTCCTCGCACAGGGAGCGCTGCAAATTGGGCAGATGCTGCTGTAATTGAGGGAGAATAAAATGTTTGACATATGATCATTTTTGAAAGAAGTATGAATTTGTGTTTGTAAGAAATTGCATTCGTTGTTTCTTTTGGTATTTGCTTCCCCAGTTGATAAATTTAGAAACTGCATAGGCGTTTAAAGGAGTTGGTTGCCATTGTAGAAATGTGTTTGTTCTGTTTTTTCATTGTGGAAGATTGGAAATGTGAACATACTCAGGTTTACAAGCAGACGTTGGTGTATGCATGGTTTTCCTGATCTCTGTCCACTTTCCTTTGCAATGATTAATAATTTGATTCTGCACTTTGTGAATTATAAGCAGTAGTATTTGCACAGGCCATATTGCGAGGGTTTGCAGGCAAAACAAGTACCATCAAGTGACCCGCGGATTTGGGCAGTTCGAAGAATTATTTAAAATTTGATTTTTTTTTTGAATTTATATAAACCAAAATTTGTATAGATCAATCTGTAAATTTACTATTGAAGCCCATAAATTCATTAAATTAGATCAATTAAAATTTAATTTTTTTTGTTACAAATTTACATGCACCAATCCATTCAAATTAAGGTTCATGCATTCGATCGTCCGAATCCATCCATTTTACAGGGGTAAGCAAAACCTGATTAAAGCATGCATTGGCCTCATTTAAGGAGTAGTCAGTGCGAGCATGGCCCCATCTAATATAAAGAGCAGTCAATGAGGTCAATTTTTAAGTAAGTTGTGTTATGTACGAGAGTTGTGAAAGAATAGTGAAGTGCAATTTTAAATGAGTTGTGTTACGTGTGCAGATTGGGAGAGAACAAAATGTGTGTAAATATTAAATTGTGTGTGTTGATGAATTTTTTGTATGACTAGTGGTTCTCCAGAAAGTTAATGGTAAACTAATTATTGGAAAATGTTAATTATACAATAAACTGTCTTAACAGTTTAACTTCCTAAAAGGATAATGAATTAACGCATGGAGTCAATTGCTGTCGGGGAATTAATCCATTGTCAACCAGATTGTGCAAGTACAACTCGTAATTAATCAAGAATTGCAATTTATAGAGGGCAAGGGGTTGTTGTTCATTATTTAATGGCATGTTGATTGAAGCTGAATTTATATTTATTAAGCTACATGACTAAGGACAGGAAAATTCAGCATAATACAATATATAGGTTAAGGGGTGTGTGTGTGTGCGGGCGCCCCGTGCCACTGAACCTTTAAAGTCCTTTCAATTGGCCAATTTAGTGAGATGGGGCCATAGCATGCACCGGAGCTGTAGCAGGGCTACTTGAAGAGGGCATTGGAGCCGTTGAAGGACTGCCCCTTGAAGAGGGCATTGGAGCTGTTGAAGGACTGCCCCTTGAAGAGGGCACTGGAGCTAGAGCAGAATCTGGAGGACTGCCACTGGGAGAGGGCACTGGAACTAGAGGAGAATCTGGAGGACTGCCACTCGGAGAGGGCACTGGAACTAGAGGAGGATCTGGAGGACTGCCACTGGGAGAGGGCACTGGAACTAGAGAAGAATCTGGAGGACTGCCATTCGGAGAGGGCATTGGAACTACGGGAGCACCCGGAGGGAAACTTGGAGGACTGCCGCTGGGAGAGGGCACTGGAACTACAGGAGGAGAATCTGGAGGACTGCCACTGGGAGAGGACGCTGGAACTACAGGAGAATCTGGAGGACTGCCACTTGAAAAGGACACTGAAACTATAGGAGAATCTGGAGAACTGCCACTGGAAGAAGGCATTGGCACTGGATCTTCGCTAAAAGGAACTCTTTTCCTTTTCATACCCATCATTTGGTTACGGGGTTCGCTGGCAAATGCCAGAGAAGTAATTAGAAAGAACAAATAGCAAAAGGATGCAAACCTGGGTGTCGCCATTTTTAGCTGATCACTGAATGCTCAATGCTTTGATGCTCTCCTTGTGAGTTATGGTGAAGTGTTCATATAGGAAGGATGCATTTGGGGTTGTTGGGTTGTGAGTGCTGATAAACGGCCTGAAAGTTTGAAAGAGAGAACATTTCTGGGAATTCTGTGAGGGGATATGAGCTAACATGGCCTTTGTGTGACCAGAAAGAAAGGCGTAAAAAGCTTCGAGTCTGCAAAGCAATACGAACTTTCAGTGCTAAGTGGCACTGATCTTGGACTCTTGGCTCAAAGAAGCAGGAAGTTAGATTTTGCATGACTAACTTCCCTTTTTTTAACCAATTAAAAAAAAATATATTCACTCAACTCTCACACTCTTTATACTCTATTAAGAAAAAAGTAAGTTGACTTAATTTTTAGTTTATTAATAATATTATATGTATGAAAAATAATATTTAAAATTAAATTTTAAATAAAAATTAAAATTATTATTGAATATATTATAATTAAATAAATTTATAAAATTTAATTAATAAATATGAAATAGTATTTTTCTAATTTTATAGCTCAAAAGATCTCTTTTTTTCTTTTTTCTAATGAAGAGAAGAGTGAAAAAGAGGAGTAGAAATGATTTTACATTTTTTAAAAGATAGATATCATTTGATGGTTAACGGAGTATAAACATGATAGAGCATGTATAAGAAAAATAACCACAACCCTTTTCTTTCCTTATAAAGTTTTTGCTTTTTTATCTATTTCCCTTTTTCTTATCAAATTGGTATCTTTTATGTGCTTGCTGGCGTTAATGTACAATTAGTTCTATCGTACACATGCATTCTCATTTGATATAGTTTTCTGGTTTTAAAAAATTTAACTTTTTATTAGTGATTGCTCATAATTATTATATTCCTTTTCATTCCATTAGTCCAAATTTTTACAAAATTTGGATTATTTTGATATGTTTGCAGCACTCTGTACTTGTGAGTTAAACAATATATGCATGATTTTTTAACTAAAAATATATACATATAATTTAAATATATCACTAAATAGTAGGGCTGTAAAACGGACGGACCGGACCGGATACGGACCGGTCCGTTTTAGTCCGGTCCATTTATGTCCGGTCCGTTTTACCCGTTAAAAAAATGGACTAAATGTAAAAAATCCATATCCGGTCCGTATCCTTAAGGATACGGACCGGTCCGCGGATTTTAACTGTAAGTCCGCAGACCGGTCCGTATCCGCCCGGTCCGTGCGGATTTTAGTCCGTCCAGACTAGTCCGTATTACCCGTAAAAAAAATGGACCAAATTTTAGGTGGTCCAAATCCGTAAAAATCCGTAAAATCCGCGGACCAGTCCGCGGACTTCGGTCCGTTTTACACCCCTACTAAATAGAGTAAATTATAATTTTTTTCTTTGTGCTCACAATATTTAAATGCCTTTTCTTATAACCGTATTACTCTTTCCAAACAATTGATGGATCATATATTTTTTTATAATAAAGTATCTTTACATGCATGTTCTGTGAACCCTAGAACATATATCTAATTTTAATATTAAAATTGAACTCAGGTTCTTAAATTCATGCAATTTTTTAAGAAATATTTTAAATTTTTATTATGAAATTACTATTTAAATTTTAAAAAAATTACTTATTGTAGCCTTTAAAATTATGCTTAAGAAACCGTAAATGTTCATTATTTATTATTATTTTTAATTTAAAAAGACTTGGAACTGGTTGCTCGATTCAGTTTACAGGCGGCAACTCCTACGCACGGGCTATATAGACATCGTATCCATTGTTTAATGTTTGGCAATAGTACATACCATTATTTTATTATATTTTATATTACTTATTTTATTTAAAATTGATCATACTAATTAATTTATTGATATTATTATTTATGTGTTTAATTAAAATAATTAATATTATGTATGTCTTTAATTCCAGCACTACGTATGAAACATTCATACTATACATGAATTTTAAAAAGTAAGAGTAATTTAATTTAAAAATAAAATAAATTATCAATATAATATATTATAAATATATAATTTTATATCTTGAAGTTAACTAAAAAGACATTTGATGTTAATAATAATAGTACAGTGAGTTTTTATTCGTAAAAATGAAAAATAAAGTAACATATAAAAAATAATTAAGTATATATTAAATGTATTAATTAATTTTGTTAAAAAATGTAAGTTTTTTATAAAAATGAAAACTTTAAAAAATTATTTAATGCAACTTTTTTATTTTTATTTATTAATTTGATTCAATTTTGAAAATTAAAATGTAATTTTATTTTATACTTATGTCACACAAAATCAGTATGTACTTCCCATAGAAAGGTTATAAAATTTTAAATAAAAGTTACAATTCTATAACAAGTTATATTTTCACAAAATTTTTAAACAGAAAATGTAAAAAAACTCTTTCTACAGTTAGATTTATTTATATTTTATACGTTACAAACATCTACCGTTTATTATTTTACTTACTACCCAATTTTTTCATAGTAATTGTACATTTTTTAAAATAATAAAAAGAATTTATAATTAATATCATCATTAATTATTGTTAGCGTGATATATAAATAACAAATAATCACTTTGATAAAAAAATGTTAATTTAAAGTTTATCAAGTTAAAGGCTAATTTTTCAATGTATCATAAATGATGAACTTGTTTAAAAAAATATTTTAACTAAGGTTCGATGCTTTAAAAAAAATTAAACATATTACAGTGTTTAATTGCTTAATTTACTGAGTGCTTAAAATTCAATACTAAATTTTAACATTATCTATGGCACTGTTAAAAAGTTAAGAATTATTTGATAAAAGTAATTTCTTATAAAAAAATTCAATTTCTTAGGAAGCAAATTCTCCCATTTTCAAGAAATACTTAAAATTATTTGTTTAACACTAAGATACTAACACTTCATAAGAACTAACTTTATATTTTTGGTTTGGTTCAATTCTAAACTTTCTAAATAGTATTATTAAAATAATCAAAATATCCATCAAATTTGTAATATAAGAAATAAAAAATATTAATATATTCTAATTTTCTCTAATTATTTTTTTAAATTATATTTCTAATCTCTCATTTCATCATAATTTTTCCAAATTGATAATTTTTTATTTTTAATATACCATAAAAAAGTAAAATAAGTTTATATAAAAAGAATTAAGATGTCTTATATATATATATATATATATATATATATATATATATATATATATATATATATATATATATATATATATATATATATATATATATACAAATCTAAATGTAATTAAAATGAAGAAAAATATTTTCTAAATAACTAATTCTATCAAATTTATATAAAATAAATAAGAAATACATAATTTTTTATTTTTATAATTGATTATTAAAATAATAAATTATAAACATAATGAATATAAAATAATATAATAGATATATATAATAAATATAATTATATTTAGAGTTAAAATTTTATTATTATAATAATATTCATGATTATTTTTATAATTTATATTTATGATATAATATTTAACTTTTATAATATATATATATATATATATTCTATAATACTCATTCATTTATTATATAATTAACAAAATATTTATATTTAAATAATTATATTTATATTTTATAATTAATTAATTATATTTTTCATTAATAAATATTTATTATAGTTTTTAAACAATAAAAAAATATTAAGATGGTCATTATACAAATTAAGTAGGAAGAATTTGGTAGTTTTATCTATAAAAGATATAGGAAGTTGTTCTTACTGAATGAATGTGGTAAGTAACTTCCCATAATTTATAATTACTTCTTTCATTTTGATAATTAGTAACTAATCAAATGTCTCAATGATTTCCCACTTTCCTAGAAATTGCACTTTCTATGCTACTTCTATTAATTTCCCACTTCTATCATTTTTTATTTATAAGTGTGTTTAGTATAACAAATAAATTAAAAAATTAAAAAATTATAAGTAAACTTTTATACAAGTTTGGTACACCAATTTATTATAAAATTCATTGTTTTAATAAGTTTTATAAAGTAATTTATATCTTATCAAATTTTTTCTTAAATTTATCCATCATTTTTAATTAATTAATAACTTATACTTTAATTTTGTAAAAAAATATTTTGTATATATTTAATAATTTAATAAAAATAAATAAATGATGCTATAAATTTTAATTAATTAAGTTTAAAAAATATATTCCTATTATAAATAATAAATAAATAAAAATTAATAAATGAATAGGTAAATATGCACTAGAAACACATTCATATATGGTGAGTAAAATGTATGGTACTAAAATTGAATTATCGATGTATTATGTAGTGTGGATGGAAACAAAGTATTAACTTGTGCATGAATATGCATTTGTATACTGGATGATGCAAGAATGTGATGATGCATGATGTAATAAATAATTTTATATATATATATATATATAAAGGTGTCAAAAATGTGTTAGTAAATATGCATATGATAATTTATTATAGAAATCCCATCAAGGACATATGATTATGAGTGAATTATTGTATAACTATAGATAATTGTTTATGAATTATGATGAAATCCCATTAGGATCAAATATTGGACAAAATGATAATGTATGTTGAGTATTTATGATGAATTGAAATAATGGTGATTTTATATTATTAAATTATATTGGTTTTGTGAAATATTGAGAGAAGATAAGGTGAGATTTGAAAGTTATAATGTGGATTAATTATTTTTATTTGTTTATATTGATACTAGAATCTTCTTTTTTTTTGTTTATGGGCAAGGAAATTTGAGCTTTAAGAATTCTTGCTTATGAATAGTAGCAAAGCATGATTTTCTATCTAAGAACTCCTTCTTATGAGTGTTAGAGCAGTTTTGGTAAGTGTTAAGAATTGTTACCTCGTAATTCATACCAAGCACTCATATCATATCATATGTCATATCTTGTCAAAACATTCATAAGGAGTAAGTAAAGAGAACAATAGGCAAGTTGACTAAGTAGGTAAAATGAGAATAATTCTTGAGATTAAAATCGATTGATATTATCTATAATGTTAAAATTTATATATTTATTGCTATTTGAGACTATAGAATGTTTGTGCTACTTTATAAATGTGGATTAAATGAGTATTACTTTATATTTTCTTATTGATTATTGTATGTTATCACACATGAACAAAGGTGATATGGAATTGAAGATAAGAATTAGGCTATAACTGAGGCTTGCCATGTTTGTATACATAAGTAATATAAAATGGTTGCGTATAATTTCTATTATTTTGTTAAGTAGGTTATTTACTTATTAACTTTATGATTCAGTATTTTATTTAAAATATTTCACGGAGATGCCCATAAAAGCTCCACCTCCACTGGTAACTTGTAAATAAAAATTCTTTGAATATTCTATATTGAGTAACCATTGTCAAAGTTAAATTGTAAATAAAGATGGTTTAGGCCTTCTAGAAGTAACATTAGCTAGTGACATTTCAAATTACATTGTGAATATTTTTTGAAATTGTTTATTAAATTAATTTATTTTTTGGCAATTATATAATGATACTAGACTTAGGTAGATCACGCCGGTGGAAACTAGAAAATAGATTCTATGCTAATCATGATCAAGTGAATTGTTACATTCTATTCATATCTTGTCATGTCAATAAAAACTATTAAAATTTTTTATTGTTATTAAAAATTATTAATTATTATTCCTTTTTTAATTATATTTTTTTTATTTATTAATAGTATAAAATATTTTGTACTAGTTAACTTTAAATTCATTATTTAATTTATTAAGTTATATATAATAATTGATTTTGTGTATATCTTATTACTCATTATTCAATAAATACGTAAAGTATAATTAAATAAAGAATAATACTTTCATACTGAAGAAAAAAGAAATATACATGTAAAATTTGTTAATTTCATGAGAGAAATTTACAATTTTTCAATCTAGTTATAAGAAGGTTGCATATATTTAAAAATATTTTCATGTGTTATAATCTTAATTTAATAGAATATAATTTTTTACCTGTTTATTATATATAAAATTTATATAAAATTGTAATATTTTGTAAATAAAGTTTAAAAATATAATAAATTTGAACAAAAATATTTGAATATAATTTTATGGGAAAAAGAGGAGAATTTATGAGTATCGTTGCTATCTTGTTGTGTAAAAATTCCTTAAATTAATAGGCAGAAAAAGAAATTGCTTAAACAAATTCTACAAAATGCCCAACTCAATACATTAAGGGCCCAACCCAATTTGATTCGTGTCTTTTACTAATGCATTAGTTCTTTCGGACTGATGATGCAAATTTCAAAAGACCAATTAAACGTCGGTGATCTTTCTCATCCAGTAATAGGTTGTTTGATCTCTCTTAATAATATAAAAATTTATTTTTTGAAAAATGAAAAAAGGAGTTATTTAATTAATTATTAACTAACAAATTAAGAAAAATAAAACTATTCAAAAAGTTTTACTTTATATAAAATATGAGAAATTACTTCATACAGAGTATGAAAAGTTACTAATTCACTTCTCCTAATTAAGCTTTACTTTTTATGTTATTTATAAATATAATAAAAATTATTTTTATTAAATTTAATTAATAATAATTAAAATTTATAATTTATATTATAATAATATTTAAAATATGATAATTATTATATTAATACTTTTTAAAATATTTAAAATTAAAAGAAATAAAATATAAAAAGTATTACTTAATTAAATAATTTTAAGGGGAACACTACGACATTCCGGAGGGTTTCAAACTCGGGATAATGTGGCACCCCCAAAAGCCATCAAATGAGATTTTGTAATCTCATCCAACGGCTTAGAATATGCCACATCATCCCGAGTTTGAAATCCCAGGATGTCGTAGAATTTTCCTAATTTTATTTTTTAAGAAGTTAATATAAAAAATTATTTTTTAATATGTTTAATTTCTCACTATACCTCTACTTTTGCTTAGAGCATAATAGTCAATAGTTATGACCTAAAATTCGTCGGTGGGATTGGTTAACTTTATCAATATATAATAATGAAATTTTCGAAAAAGAAAAGGTCATAAATATAATAATATCTATTGTTAATTGCAGGTGCGGGTGCGGGTGCGGGTGGAGGGTGGGAACCTACTATAACAAACTTTATTTTTTTCTCTCATTTGTTTATTCAGAACCCTGTATGACTAGCCACAAAAAAAAAATCCAACCTACTTAGAAAAATGAATTCAATTAGCATAATGTTCATCCAAAACAAGTAAGAATGATAATTGGAGTGACCTATTTCTCTCTTCAACTCAATCTGACCCAAAAATATACGAGGCATTCTTGTAATTTCAAAAATAAGAATCGGTCAAAATGAAAATTTGTCATTTAATTTTCTTGGCCATTGGCATGTTGGGCATAAATTATTATCCAACACATGTGATTTAGATATATCACTCACTTTACCATTATGTAATTAGGCATGTAAAACGAGACGGGACGAATTTATATGAGCTTTTACTCATATGGGAATGCAAGCTTCCTCCTAGGGTGCCCGCACCACATTGCGTGCCGTACAAGCTTACACGCGGATAGTCCGTATTTTTTTGATATTTTAATTAATTATTTTATTTTATAATATATAAATTATATTTTAATATTTTAATTTTTTTAAATTATTTAGATAAAAAAATTAAATTAAAATATAAAAATTAGATTGAATTTGTTAGGAAATTATTGAATTAATTTTTTTAATATATATTGAGCTTAAATAAAAAAAATAATTAAATAATAATAATTTTTTATCCGCGGTCAAGCCTGTACGGTCGTAGGTTTGACCGTGCTGGCATTTGTCCGCAAGCTTGCCTGCATAAGCCCGCATCAAATGCATGTTTCATGCAAAGTTGCCCACATTAGTTCATGACTACAGGTTGCCCACTTTATCCGCGGTCATAGGCCCCGTTTTACATATCTATATGTAATTAAATGGTCTAATTCTGAATTTATGTATATCCTTTAAAATAATGCAGCGGATAGCCTTAATTGAAATTATGGTTATTGCAAATGATCAAGATTTGTAATAAAAAAATTTTCTTTTTTGTTTGGAAAAATGTTACTTGATAGTTGAGTGCTTTACACAAGAACGCAAGATACTTAAATTGACACAACATAAATAAAGCGAAATATGCATGTTATTAAATGAAAGATATTAAATTTGAGTTTTGCAAGTCATCTTCAAAAGATCACAATATAGACGGAAAGTGACGCGAATTTTATGTATTAATGGATAGAAGTTAGAATTTTAAAAATAATATTTATTACAAGAATTTTTTTAATATTTTAGTTTGCAAGTTGATTATTCATCTTATCAGGTGATTAAAAAAAAGGCACAACATGATTTAATGATAAAATAAATACACTTCCTAATAATAGTCACCCTTATTCTTTGCTTTAAGGCTTGAAAATCCTGCCTAATAATCGTTGTCATCATTACGCCTTTCTTTTAGTTCTTGGCCTTCACTCATGTTTGGTTTTTCTTTTAGGCAATTGTTCTTAAAAATTATTTTGAAATTTTAAAAAATAAAAATTTGAGAGTGATAGATGGAAAAAAATAATTTTTTATTTAATTACAAAATTGGTAGCAAAATAAAAAATAAATTAAAAAATTATAATTATTTTAAATAATATGTTTGAAGTTATATTTTTAAAAAGATATTATAAATACACTCATCAAACAGGATTTTTTATTTTTAAAAATATAAAAATAAAAAATTATTTTTAAAAATAACAAGCAAATAGACCTATAAAACTTCATATATTCCTTTTTATTTAGTGGCATTTTTAGTAGTACAATTGTACTAAACCATGTTTTGAATTCTTTTCAATGTTTTAAATTTGAATTTAGGAATGACTTCCGACTTCTATTATTAAAAAAAAAAATGTAGTACGTATGTTCTATAATTTTGTTTTAAACAATATTTTATTAATTACCGTGCTTGTCATTTTTTAATCATTTATTTACCCTCTTAAAGAGTAGGTTATGAATAACATTTTTTTTGTTTATAAGAGTAATTACAAATAATTAACTGTAATAAAGAACTATAATAATTAATCCTTCATCCTAAGAATTTGATACTCAGGGTAGTGTGATAAAATACAAATTACTAGATGAGATTACTAAATCATTACTAAGATTTTTGTAATATCATACAGTGACTTGTATTTTATCACATCACCCCGGATACCAAACTTTTAAGAACACTTTAGCAAGCACCTAATAATTATTATCCCATCACAAAAATGAAGTCAACCACTGCTTGATGTATGATTGCATTGTGGCAAGTTTTACTGTAGCAAGATTTCAAAATATTTATAATTTTAAAAAATAAATAATTATAATTAATTTTTTTATTTTATCATATTATCTTAAATTTTAAAATTATAATAACACAATAGAAAATATCTTAAAATGTTTAAAACTTTGCCAAGTCCAAACACTTGAAAGTGATATTTTGTTTCAAATTCTAAATTTAATTCTAAAATTTTATGTTTGTGCAAATGTAAGTTTAACTAGATATATGATTAACATCAAAACTTTCTTTCATTGAAAAGAAAAGTCAGAAGATAACACTCATTACAATATCTCTAAAGATTTAAAATTGGAGATAATAAAATAAATATAAAAATTATTAAATTTTGATAAATATAACCAAATAATTTCAATCTTACCGCTTGAACAGTTGCCGCATCATTCAGAATTCACCTCTAGAAAATAATGGAACAAGAAGCTCTTCTCACAGAAAAATTATTGGACCAAAAAACGTGCTAAGGAAGGCATTGTATGAGAGAATCAATTCCAGAGTGTTAACATCGACAGCTGAGGTGCGCCAAAAACATCTCTTCGGTCCCTTCTCACACTTCTTATATATAATATTTCGACGACCCTCTTCATGCAATCATTGTTTCAGTTTTACACGTCATTTCCTTTCTCGTTAAGGTTGGTTCCTTCGATCATTATTTTATCTTTATATTTTTTAAAATATCAAAATAATATATTTTTAAAAATAACAAGCAAATAGACCTATAAAACTTTATACATTCCTTTCTATTTAGTAGCATTTTTAGTAGTGCGGTTGTCCTTAACCTTGTTTTGAATTTTTTTTCAATGTTTTAAATTTGAATTTAAAAATAACTTCCGACTTCTATTATTAAAAAAACAAATCAATGTACTGCGTATGTTCTGTAGTTTTTTTTTAGATGATGTTTTATTAATTACCGTGCTTATCATTTTTTAATCATTTATTTACCTATTAAAGAGTATATTATGAATTTTTTTTTTTTGGTTGTAGGAATAATTACAAATAATTAACTTTTTTTTTTTGGTACACAAAGGAAGCAGCAAAACAACTAACCGAAAACTAATCTAGAAAAGGTAACCCCTCTCATATCACTCAAAAACTCTTCCACACAACACTTTGGAGATGGGTTGAACTCGACGTATCTAGGTGCAGCCAATTGCATTCCATGAGCCAAATTGGCTAAACGATCCGCAACGCGATTTGTTTCCTGATAACAGTGTTGAAACTTTATTTGCCAGTTCCTTTTTTTCATCTCTAAGATAGAGCACACTAAATGATAATATGGATGAGCTTTATCACAGCCTCCCTCAACTAAGTGCAAAAATGTTTCAGAGTCAACTTCAAAGATGACATTATACCAATCCTTCTCCCATGCAATCTTGAGACCTGTAAACAACCCCCACAGTTCAGTCGTTACAGCTCTTACAGAACCAATAAATTTGCTAAACCTTATAATCCATGAACCGGTCTCATCACGGAAAACACCGCCGCATCCAACTGTACCTTCCTTTCGAACAGAGCCATCTGTGTTACACTTTTTCCATATGGCTAGAGGGTAATGCCATTTAACCATTCTCTCTAGACGTTGATTGTGAGGGCCTTAGCTTTTTTCAAATTGCAAGTAACCACAAGCCTCTCTAGTTCTGATATCAACTATAAACAGTATGCTATGTAATTGTGAAGCCGAGTCCTGAAACACCAATTCGTTCCTGTTTAACCAGATAAGCCAACATAAAAAATCGAATCTGACATGCTAATTGTTTGCACAGTCTCTACCCAGATTCTCAGACATATTCCATTCAAGCCATTCTTGTATATTTAGTTGGAAAAACTATTGCCAACGATTAGGAGATAGTATGGAAAGCCACATGTTAGTGACATTCGGACAGTCTTGAAGTAGGTGAAGGGTTGACTCGGTCTCCATTCTGCATCTTGGGCATGTATTAAAATCAGATAGTTATGGGTCCACTATCAGGTATCCACGAATCCTGCCAAAACCTGACCATTTTTCCATCACCAATTGTCCAGCTTAAATACGCTAGAATACAATCCTAAACATCACAAATACCTCGCCATGTATTTGACATTCCCGGCTTTTTCCTTACCTCTGGGATAACTTGGTCTCCACATTTGTATTTTGAACAGACAATCCTTACCCAAAAAGCCTCTGGATTCTCGATTAGACCCCATGCTAATTTCAGTAAGAAAGCATCATTGCATTCCCTAATACGCCTTATTCCTGCTCCACCTTAAGATTTCTTTTTACATAATTCCTCCCAAGCCACTAGGTATATTTTTTCTCTATCATTGTCATTGCTCCAAATGAAGTTTCGGATGATACGTTCCACATCCTAACAAAGAGAAGAAGGAAGGCCAGCTATTTGCATACAGTATTGGGGTACAGCTGTTAACACTGATTGAGCCAAGGTTATCCTATTGGCAAGGGAGAGGTGTCTTGAATTTCATGCGCTAAGCCTCTTTGCAATTTTTTCTAGAATAAAATTAAAAAATCGCTTGGAAACTCTTTTATGATGCAATGACATTCCTAGATATTTCCCCAAGTTACCGTCACTGGAATACCAAGAACTTCTCCAATTTCTCTAGCTCTGGTATGGTGGACATTCTTTAAGAAGAATACTTTTGATTTTTCTTTGTTAATTTTCTCTCCTGAGCTATCACAAAAAATTTGCAAGCATGAATTGATAATTGTTGCCTGCTGAGTCGTGGCTTTTGCAAAAAAGATTAAGTCATTAGCAAAAGACATATGAGAAATTAGAATTCCATGCTTATTAAGAGTAATAGGTTTCCAAAGATTTGATTAGATAGCTAGATTGATCCCTTAAGTGAGTCTTTCAATACAAAGGACAAATAAGTATGGGGATAAGGGGTCGCCTTGGCGTATCCCTTTTGTAGGGTGGAATTCTTGTATGATTTCCCCATTCCATAAGATTCGCATATTGCATGTAGATACGCATGCCATAATGAGATTGATAAACGAAGGCTCTAAGCAAATATCCAATAATGAATTTTTAAGGAACTTCCAGCTCAATCTATCATATACTTTTTTAAGATCAACCTTGATAGGCATGAACCCCTTGTTACCTCTTTTAGATTTCATTTTATAAATAGCTTCCAAGTTAATAACTATGTTATCGGAACTATGCCTCCCTAATATGAAACTGCATTGATATAAGCTAAATAATTTTATTACACACAAAGTATGATACAGACCAATAATTTTAGGATTTGGGATTAAGAAACATGTGTGAGAGAGAGAGAGAGCGGGGTGAGGTAAAAATAAGTTAGCCAATATAAAAAAGGCAAAAAGAATGTCAACATTCATTTGAAAAGAAAATTGATGATGATATATATAAAAAGTAAGGGTTTGAATATTTTTCGATAATGTAAATGGAGATATAAAAATAGAAATAGAAATCAATTAGAGATGAAGGCGTGATTTTTATCGAAATAAATGAATTAATTGCTATTGTTCAATCAGTGCTTATAAAAATCATTTAGTGTTGTATAAGAAAAAGAAATCATAGAGATTATTCTAGAAAGGAAGATAATGTATGAAAATAAAAAACTCAATAAATTGAAAAAATTAGAGAGATTATGAAATTGTAATTATAAAAATTTAATAAATTAAGGAAGAATTTAGGAATTTTTTCTCAATTTAATATAAATTGCTACATAAAAATGAGAGATTTAGTCCTAAAAAATACAATAAATTAGGGGAAAAATTAGAGTGGTTATAAAAAATGTAATAAATAAGGAACAGAAAATAAAAAGATTATTCTAAGTAGGAAGAAAATACACAAAATTTAAAAAATTCAATAAGTCAATAAAAATTAGAGATTATGAAAATGTAATAAATAAAAAAAATAATGAATTTTTTTCAATCTAATATAAATTACTATATATAAATAAGAGATTCAATCTTGCAAGTATAACTCACCACAATACAATATTTATTGAGGAATAATAAATTAATATGTGATAAATTATAAAAATGACACTTAACATATAAGAATAACACAATATTTTTAGCCTTTCTTTTCCTTCTTAATGATGAAGGCCATGCCTTTATGTTTGGATTTTTTTTAGCAATTGTTCTTAAAAATCATTTTAAAATTTTAAATGATAAAAATTTGAGAGTGATAGATGGAATAAATAATTTTTATTTAACTATAAAATTGGTATTAAAATAAAAAATAAATTAAAAGTTTTAAAAATGTATTTATTTTAATTTATATGTTTGAATCTATATTTTTTAGAAAGACATTATAAAGACACTTATCAAATGGGATTTTTTATATTTTTAAAAATATAAAATATAAAATAATTCTTAAAAATAACAAGCAAATAGACCTATAAAACTTTATATATTCCTTCTTATTTAATGGCATTTTTAGTAGTACAATTGTACTTAACCTTGTTTTGAATTTTTTTTAATGTTTGAAAGTTGAATTTAAGAATAACTTCCGACTTATATTATTAAAAAAAAAAATGTAGTACGTGTGTTCTATAGTTTTGCATTCGATAATGTTTTATTAATTCCCATGCTTGTCATTTTTAATAATTTATTTACCTTTTAATGAGTATATTATGAATAATTATATTTTCCCCGCTTATAAGAGTAATTACAAATAATTAACTTAATAAAGAACTATAATCATCAATCCTTCACCCTAATTATCCCAACACGCATTATGAGACGTCTAAGCAAGAATTTACCTCAGTGCTTTAATTATTATCATCGCATCACAAAAATGCAGTCCACCACTGCTTGACTTACGATTACCATGCGGCAAAGTTTACTGCAGCAAGATTCCAAAATATTTATAATTTAAAAATTATTAAATTAAAATCATATGATCTTGTTAAAACATTGAATAATTATAATTAAAAAATTTTAAATTTTATCAAAATATCTTAAATTTTAAAATTCTAATAATACAATAAAAAATGTTTTAAAATGTTTAAAACTTTGCTAAGTTCAAATACTTGAAAGTTTTTTTTTCCCTTTCAAATTTTAAATTTAATTAAAAATTCAGTTATATCTATCATTAACATCAAAACATTCTTTCATTGAAAAGAAAAGTCAGAAAATAACACTCATTACAATATCTCTAAAAGATTTAAATTTTAAAATAATATAATAAATTTTAAAATTATTAAATTTTAATTATTAAAATTTTTATAAATATAATCAAATAATTTTAATTAACTTAAACTAGTATTTTAAAATCTAATCAAACGATCAATTCGATAAAATGAGTAGGTGAAGGTTGGATTGATTCAACCATCCGGTTGAATCGAATGGTATATTTTTATATTTAGAAATATATATAATAAAAAAATTAATATATCATATTATTAATTAATATTTTTAAATTATTAAGAATTTAATATTTTTAAAATTTTAAATTTGTATATTGTCACTACATAAAAATAAATATATTTGTATTATTAGTACAATTGATTTCTATTTTATACTTTCTTCTTACTTAGAACAATTGAATCGACTTGTTTGTTCTCAGTAGCGTGAACAGTTGCCGCATCATTCAGAATTCACCTCTCGAAAATAATGGGAAAAAAAAATGCTCTGCTCCCAAAAAAATTATTGGACCAAAAAACGTGCTAAGGAAGGTTTGAGAGAATCAAATCAGGGTGTTGACATCGACAACCTAGGGGCGCCAAAAACATCTCTTCCGTCCCTTATCACACTTTTTCATTTATACGATGATGCGGGGGTTTCAAACTCGGGGTGACGTGGTACAATACAAGTCATTGAATGAGATTACTAAGAATTTTGGTAATCTCATCCAATGGTCCACAATGCACCACATCACTCCGGATTTGAAACCTCGAGGGTACAGTAGAATTCCCCTTATAGCATATTTTTATTTATTTTATCTTTATTTTCAAATTCAATAATCGATAACCCATGACCAGCTTCATTCAATCATTATTTCAGCTAAATATATGACAAATGTCGGGGTCTGCTTCTCATTTCCTTTCTCATTAAGGTTGGTTCCTCCGATCATTATTTTATCTTTATATTTTTAAAAATATCAAAATAATTTTTTTTAAAAAATAACAAGCAAATAGACCTATAAAACTTTATATATTCCCTTTTATTTAGTGGCATTTTTAATAGTACAATTGTACTTAACCTCATTTTGATTTCTTTTAATGCTTTAAATTTGAATTTAAGAATAACTTCCGACTTCTTGTTCTTTTTTTTGAAAAAAAAATCAATGTACTATGTTCCATAGTTTTGTTTTAGATAATGTATTATTAATTACGGTGCTTATCATTTTTTAATCATTTATTCGCCCCATTAAAGAGTATATTATGAATAATTTTTTTCGCTTGTAAGAGTAGTTACAAATAATTAACTTTAATAAACAACTATAAATCATTAATCCGTTTTCCTAATTATCACAATATGCATAATGAGACTTTTGAGCAAAAATTAACCTTAGTGCTTTAATAATTAAAGTAAAATATTTTTACCTCCCTTGAGATTTAATTTAATTTAATTTAATTTAAATACACTCTATACCCTTCATTTTTTAAAGTTCAGTTAAATTCCCCTTAAATTTTGTATAAAGCTAGACTCACTACCTTCCTCAATTAACGGTCAAAATGCTCCAAAGCTAGTCAACTCCCTCTTTTCATAAATTTTTTGAGGGTTGAACAAAATTGCCCATTAAGGATAAAATGGAAGCAATGCAATTTTATCAAATTCTTTTTTCTAAAAATGATGATAGTTTGTATTTTTCTGCTTCAACTATAAATTTTTATATATGTCTTGCCATGAACTTAACTTTTAGGCATAATTAATAATTTCATCTTTGAAATTATAAAATAGAAATAAAATAGTTTCTAAATTATAGAAAATTGTAATTTGATCTCTTAAATAATAATTTATATAGACAATTTTATCTCTAATTTATTATATAAAAAATAAAATTGTATGTACAAATTATTATTTAAGAATAAAATTTAAATTTAAAAACAATTTTATCAATACTTTATAATTTCAGGATTGAAATTAACAATTTGATCTACCTTTTAAAATAAACCTAGAGCACCAAATAAGATTAGACCATATTTGAAAATTTAAAAACACACTTTTAAGGCATTACTTGTATTGTTTGACTTATTATATATATATATATATATATTGAACTTAAGTATGATACATGATCTTATGAAATGAGATTAAAGATTTTGCTATCCTTGATCAATTAAAAATTTATTGTAAAGAGAAAAATTAATAAAATTATTCATTAATTCTAACATTTGAATATATTATGTTACTTTTTTTTTTAAAAAAAATGATAATATTATAAACATTCAGTTTGATTTCTTTTTTGAATCATTATCATACATTTATAATTTCAATTGGAAAAATTTGATGCATAGCACATTTTCTTTTTTAGTTTAATTAAATTATTATTTTACAAACACTTTGGTCATGTTTCAGCTTCTTATTAAAAAATATATTGGCATTCTATATTTGATCAAGTTCTAAAATTATAACAACAACATTTAACACCAATCGTCATTGAATTTAAAAATATACGCATCTCACTATAATTATAATACCATTTATTATATATTCGTTTCAGTGTCTCTTAACAAAATGGTAAAATTAAAAAAGAAGAATCATACCTTAAAGAAAAATAAATAAGTAACATAAACTTCACAATCAAAGAAAATGCATATCTAATAGAATATCTTCACATATTCATATTGTTATTGAATTTTAGTTTAGGAAGCAAAAATCTAAAGTGAATACAAAAAATCATATTACTACTATATTAAATAAATTATTTGAGATTTTTTTCATTTGCAATAGGTTAAAATTCCTCTTCAGTCCTCATCTTCTGGTAAACGACCTCCTTCATCACCAATAAAATTAGGTAAAAACAACCAACTCTCTAAATCATTTCAATATTCAGCTACAACAAATTTATCATAAATTCAAATACAAAATACAAAACAAGAAGTCTCAAATCATCCAACATCTCTGCACTTATTCGTAGGAATTTTCTTGCTCCACATGCAAAAAGCCACTAACCCCCAAGCAACCATTGTCAGCAACTTTTCTAACTTCTGCAAAAACAAATCACCAAAGCTAAACGCCATTGTATTATGTTATGTTTTCCTGTCCAATATCATTCGGTCTTTTTAAAACATCTCTCTAACAAAAATTTTTTATTTTCTTTTCTAAATCTTCCTTCACCCCAATCCCATTCCTATAAATCCCATTATTATCCTCATTCCCCATCAACCTCATTCTATTTGTCCCCTACTTGCATTGTCATCCATTCCTTTTGGCCCTTTTGACCCTCTCACACACTGTGATTTATTCTTTTTCACCGCTGTCGTCAACTTACCACTACCATTATAAGCTTATCTTGCAATCTGTTTCCCCTTGACCCCCAATTTCATAATCTAATGTAATATTGACCAAATTTCTTTCATAAATGAATTGGGGTAATTTGGTTCAAAAAAATATATTTAACATCATCCATCACCGTTTGCTTTAGGAAAGATCCAATCCAAAAATAAAAAATGAAGGGAAGAAAACATATTTAGGCTAAATTTTAAGGGAGTAAGAATATTTTACCTTAATAATTGTTATCACATCACAAAAACGAAGTCAACCACTGCTTGACTTATGATTGCAATGTGGTAAATTTTAATGTAGCAAGATTTCAAAATAGTCATAATTTTAGAAATCATTAAATTAAAATTATATGATAATATTCATTATAAAATTAAATAATTATGATTAAAATTTTTTAATTTAACAATTTTAAATTTTATCATATTATTTTAAATTTTAAAATCCTAATAATATAATAGTAAATATCTTAAAATGTATAAAACTTTACCAAAATTAAATACTTGAAAGTTTTGTTTTATTTTGCTCTATTTATTTTGTTGAAAAATATTTTTCATAAGAAAATATCATATGCATATATATACATAAAGGGGTGATATAGCATTTTGAAATAGGAGAAGTTGAAAAAACATGATACTAGAAGCTTGCAAATGGAGAAAAATAATTTTTTTTAAGATAGAAGAAATTAATTTTTCAAATTCTTTATATATAATATTAAAAAAATAAAATATTTTTTAATTTTAATATTTTAAAATTATATCTTTTAAAAAATAATTTCTAATAAAACAAACGGATTAATTCTAAAATTTTATGTTTGTACAAATAAAGTTTAATTATATCTATCATTAACATCAAAACTTTCTTTTATTAAAAACAAAAGTAAAAAAATGACACTTATTACAATATCTCTAAAGATTTAAAATTTAAAATAATATAATAAATTCTTAAATATTAATTCTTAATCATTAAATTTTTTATGAATATAACCAAATAATTTCACTCTTACCGCCAACAGTTGCCGCATCATTCAGAATTCGCATCTGAAAAAAGCGCACTTCTCACAGAAAAATTATTGGACCAAAAAACTTGCTAAGGAAGTTGTTGTATGAGGGAATCACCCCAGAGTGTTATCCTCGGCAACTGAGAGGCGCCAAAAGCACCTCCTTTGTCCCTTCTCACACTTTTTCTTGTTTATCATATTATTTTATTTATTTCATCTTTATTTTCAATTTCATTAATCGATAATCGATTACCGTCTTCATTCAATCATTATTTCGGCTATATATATGAGAGATCGACCTAAAAATGTCAGGGTCTGCTTCTCATTTGCTTTCTTATTAAGGTTGGTTCCTCCAATTCTCAGTCGAAGTTCAAGTTCTCTGCTTTGACACTCGGTGTGGATATACTTCTGGGTAATTGTATTAAGTTTTTCTTCTTATTCATGATAATCTGGTTATTAGTTTCACTATCGAGAAAATGAAGAAAAATGGCTTGTGGGTTTCTTTTATTGGAGTGAAATTTTGATGGAATGTAGGTTTTATCAATTAGTATGCATTGTCTTTCTTCCTTGAAGAGAAAATTATTCATCATAATTTTTTTAAAATTTTTATTAATCAACTGAAATCGAGTACTTGGTATTTAATGGCAATGTTGTTTTGTTACTGATGTTGATTCTTATTCTTTATTTGTCTGCCATATGTGTAATGAGCATAAATAAGAACCAATTTTGTTTTGGCCAAAGCTGACATCTTTGGAATATGTATGATTGTTGCCACCAGAGTTTATTATTTCAATGGAATGTAACATAATCTGATGAAAGGAATCATTTCTGGGTGTTTGTCTTTGATGCAAAATTACAGGAATATCACTAGTGCAGCTGTAAATTTTCTCTCGATTTCACTTGTTTAGAAGAACGAGATTTAAGGGATTAAGATTCCAATGCACTTGTCTAGTTTAAAAACTTAAAGAGTCATTATCTAAGGCAAGCCTACAAATTGACTTCCCCCCATTTTTCTCATTTCAAGTTTAGACAGAGAAATCCGTGTTTAGTGAATCTGCTATGTTTTATATATCACAACAAACGCAGCATCTGTAGGTTAGTGCACTTGTGTACACATATACGGAGATGGTTCTGAAGCAATGAACAGATTTATCCCAGGATCTTGTCATGTTCATGTCCGTTGTATTAAAGTTAGAGATGTCATTATCGCAGCTTCCCCCCCCCTCCCCAATCTTATTAGCGTTGACATCGTTTCAAAATTTTCACTTGTTAGATTGCTCTTATTTCTACTTTACATTTTCTTTCTAGTCTATATTGTAAATTTAACATTGAATTGTGCATAAACGTTTTTGTTTTGAAGTGTCTAACTGGGATGGAAGTCTCTGGTCAAAATGGGTTCACATGTGGTGATGATGAAAAAGCTTTGAAGTGTTTGCTTGATGCATTTGGCTCTGCATTTTCTCTTGAGGAAATAGCTTCTGCCTACTGCAAGTCAAGCCGAAATGTAGAATTGGCTGGTGAAATTCTGTATGACATGAAGGGATGCGCCTCAACCTCTACAACCGTGTCATCTAATGCAGAGGTCAGCATTGAAGATTCTTCAGAATCATCTGATGGCTTTTCCTTAGAAAATTCCCATCTGGAAAGAACAAATGCCAGGAATTTAAAACCCAAGGCTCGCCCTGTTTCTGTTGGTACTGTATCAAGTATTCTTGGTAAGGATTATGCTAGATCCACGCCATCAGTGAATGGGTATCATTGTACGACTAAACCATTGAAGTTAGATGCAAAGGTTATACCAATGTCTGAAATCTGGGATGATGACAGTAAGCCAGATATTCCAAAGCGTGATCAGCTTCACCAAGACAGGGAAGATTTCTTATTTAAAATGCTCGGAGAAGGCTTCCAGCTGAGCAGGGATGTAATACGAGAAGTTCTAGGTATATAACTCTTATGGATTTGGCCTTTCAAATAATGTTAAATCTATCATTCCATTTTTCCCCCATTGAGATTGTCTTTTCATTTTTTTATATTCTAGTTTCCTAGTATCTGGCACCTTGTCATCAAAAACAGATACATGCATACAAAAAGATTGTGAACATATTATTATAATCATTTCTTTAGTTTTTATACACTACTGACCAGATCTTCTTGCCTAAGTGCAGAAATTTGTGGGTATGACATGCAAAAGGTACATAAAATCTGTCTTGTGCTGCTTTTCTTTCAATAATGTTTACTATTGTTATCATTTATGTGTAGTCTTTTATGTAATACGGACATTTTATATTTTCCCCCAATTTATGTTGTTACTTATTGCTTATCAGTAAAATTCTTTGTATCCTCGTATTATCTTGTTTTGAGTTCCATGTTCAAACAAACAAGGATTTCCTGTTGCATTTAGAGTCTTTTTGTGGGAGATCAGTACTCTACCTAAATGATTCTATTTTCTTGTTTAAATGGCACATATTCTCATTGCCAGTCATAGTTTTACTGTTTGGCTTGATATATCCTGTGCTAGAGATCTAAGATAATGTAAACTCTCCATGAAAATGTATGTACCTTCCATTTATTTTCTTGAATGTCATTTCTCATTTGCACGACATTATTGTGGTACATTCATTCAAATATGCAGTATAATGTATTCATTTTGATATCATTCAGAGCATACATAAACTGTTGGACCAATCACCTGAGACTATGGGCAAAGGGACAGGTGTTGATGAAACTTCCAAATGGGTAAGTCAGCGTATTGAGATAATCAAACCATAGACACAATAGGATTATGTGGGAATCTTATATTATGTCTACATGTTAGAATTGTAATCTGATGTATTACATGATCTTTTGTCAAAGTTGATAAAGTTAATTGAATTTGAGACAACACTTCTGTGCATGCCTAATGAATAATGAATGATCTTGTTTTCTTCAACTCCATCTTATATTTTATGCCTTTGCATACAACTTTAAATTCTTATGGCCATATGCTTTCACAGTTGGCAGATATGCACCCAAAGTCAGAAGTACCTTCATATGAAAGGAAGTTTCAGAATTTAAATAATCCAAGAGGGTATTTCTTTCTTTTTTTCCTTCAGTACTTTCCTCTATTCATCTGTTAATCTCTAACTCAGTCATTTTTCAGTTATTATCAACAAAAAAGAAGGCCATTTCACTTGTCTTCTATTTTAGTGTCTTATTTTCTTGATGGCAATAAGCTCATTTCCCTGTCATATTTTGGGTCTCAATTTGTACTCTTTTCATTCTTGTAGGGACAGATGCAGTGTTCCACGTGAAGGAAAGGAATTACATGGACGACAGAGGAACAGAGACGAACTTCAGAAAGAAGTATTAGCTGCTTTATTTAATGCCAGTGAGCATTCTGTGGAATACCCTAGAAGAATTGTGAAGGATAGAAATAAGCAGTTACCATCTTGGCAAGTGGTTGCTGAACCTCCTGAAGAATCCTTGGAAGAATACCAGACCAAATTAAACTGCTCGCAACAAGAAAACTTAGATGGTACTGCAATTTCTCATAGTCCTTTTTCTATTTTAGGAAAACTAAATATAGTTTTTAGAAATTCATTTCATGCAGCTTCATTGATTTCATAGAAGATTTGTGTAGATATTTGGCAACAGTAGTAGATACATTAATTGTAGAATATATCTGGAACAAGAGTTAAGCTTATGGGTCTTCTACACAATTTATTGTCTGAGATGCCATTAAGTGAATACTTGTCATCAAATTGAGGTAAATGGACATGCATGAATTGCTTGGAAATAATTTTTCAATAAAATGATTTTTATTAAAGGTTTCATCATTTATTTACCATGTTTTTAGTTGTTTGACTTGTTTCATATTATTTTTTTATTATTTAATTTTAAATGATTATTATTTGTTAATTTTAGGATTTTTGTGATCTGAATATTCTGGTTGCCTTTTGGATTTCTTTATTGATGCAAGACATGTTTGAGGTCTTATAATCTACATAAAGATTCTATAACTTGCATGCCCCTACTAAACCCGAGAAGTATTGCCTTCCAAATTAGGTGATTTATATGTTGACACATTGGGCCAACTATTGGAACTTATGCTTCCTCATTGGAAGAAATACTTAATACCTTCCTAGAAGCAAAATTCATTCTGCTTAAGTGTTCCTTATATTTCTGTTCCATAACAGGAATCTTCTTTTCATGAAAAAACAGAGAATACATTTTCTACGTTCTGTTATAATGTTCAGTTTTAAATGGTGCTGTGTATAGCAGAGGCAGAGGAAGATGAGGAGTACCAGAGGCTCCGTTCAGCAGTGAAGGAGCATCGGGCAACAAGGAATGAATATTATAAAGCAGTAAGTTAGATTATTTTTTCCCAGTTATAGGGTTAATTATTTCTCTCTCAATCAAGTAGTTATGAGAAAGGCAGAATGTATTTGATTTTTTTGGGACTTTTGTTTATGACATGGTAACGTATACTTGATGGTTACTTTGTCAGGCTGTGGAAGCATTTGCCAATGGGGATCATCTCAAAGCACAGAAACTTATGGATGAGGTGAGGTTGTTTTAGACAGTCCCTGAGGATAAGTTGCATTATGACACAGATATTTGTGATTTTGCCTTGTTCATGGCATTTATGTATATTTTGTTTCCCTTACAGCTTGTTGGTTTTTGAATTGTATTGTCACCATTCCAAGTCAGTTTTATAATTGCATCAATGTAGTTTACTCGGAGTACTAAGTATTGATAATAGAAATAGATATATTGTGTTGATTATGTTAAAGATATCTCAAGTTTCAAGTATCTTATTTCTGAACTCGGATAATGAAATTTGTAACTGGATGAAAAAATATCTGGTATGCAATATTGGTAAAACCCCAGTTACTTAAAAATTTTAATTTATCATTCCAATGACATACGCTGTGGTGATGGCAGGGACAATTCTTTCACAGAAAGGCCTGTGAAGCTGATGAGGAATCTAACATAATGATTCTTGAAACTAGGTTCATTTCTGCTGCTTAATTATGCATTGACGGTTTATATGTCTCCTTCTGCTTGTGGGAAGGTGGTTCGCATGGAAATGTGTATCATATATATAACAGTATTTGTTTTCACTGGCAGGACTCCGGAAGCACAAGAAATGTTGCTTGATTTGCATGATCATAGTTCAAGGGCTGCTATACGTCTATTGAAGTCCCATCTTTCTCTTTCTGGAGGTTATTTTTGCAATATACCTACTTGTCCATTTTCATTTTCTTTCTAATTTCCATGTTAAGTTTGATATTGGCTCATTTTTCATCAGCATTCAAATACCTCAATGTTATAATTGATGCAAATGACCAAGATACTTCGAAAGGGTCTCGTAGACGACTGGTAAGATTGCTGATTCTTTTAACTTAAATTTTAGAACCTATTCCAGTTTGCTGCTGAGGTGGTGATGGAATTCCTTTATAAAGAACCTTTCTGCATATAATAAAAATTAAGGGGCACTTGTAAAATGGAATGGAAAATACCATTCAGATAATACTTGAGCTCTTAAATTATAGCATGTTGATGATGCTAATTTTTCCTGATGCTTGTCCATTTTCTTGTTTGGAGGCTGGCATTTGGCATTTGTTAAAGTCATCTTAATTATATTTAATGATTAAAGAGAAGTAGAAGTTCATCATAAAATAAAGCAACATTAGCTATGTCTGATAAATTTGTAAATATTTTCACTTATTATTTGCTTTTAGAGAATCAAAAAATGATGCCACACACTTCATATAGCTACTTGCACGATGCCCTGAGGAGCAGTATCTATGATTTGTGAGCTGGAATGTATTAGTTGTTAAAAACAGATAAAATAAAACATCTGATTACTTCACATTGAACCAACTATCCAATATCTGATTCTAGCTACCTTAAATCTTTCTAAGCTATGAGGCAAGTTTGTGATATGCCGGTTTTTCAATTTTGGACAGGTTATGAAGCTATTAGAGGAGGAATCTATAGAGTGGAGTGAAGGAGAAACTGCTGGTACAATACGAATCCGCTTGGATAGCATAGAGGGAAAACGTTTGAGTTTTCTCAAAAGATAGCATACATAGTTGAATCAGGCAGGTTTCATATTATCAACTCAGTGAAATTGTGTTAGTTTTAGAAATGATTGGCGGATCTAATGTGAGTAACATTGGACTGTCGATGAAGATGGAAATTAAGATTGTGTTTTTGGTGAACTTATTCGTTTGGCTTTACTTGGTTTGCCTCTAAATATTTGTAATGACTTTATTTGAAGATCAGAGGTATTCATATCTTTGTGGCCTCGGGCAGGTTGTGGAACGATATTGAAAACTTTTTGGTTGAAATTTTGATCACATTCGCATGTAATATGAAGTTTATTTGACATATTGATTGCTTATGAGTTAGCCTCACTTATGATTTCAAAATTTGGTGATGCAATAAGTTTTAAAATTATATAATTAAAAATATTCAATTATAATTATTTATTTTTTAATATATATAATTAAACAAATTTAATCTAATGATATCTGAGATTATCATGTTACATTGTATTTCAAAATCACTAAATACGTGGACTGACTTACTATATATATTTCTTTAAAAATTCTATATGCACATTTTTATTTTCATATTTGATTTATTTATTTATTTTTTATAAGTTGATTGTAAATAACAGCAGTTCTGTTCGTGGGACAAGACGGAAAAGAATGATACATGGTCACGTGCTAATTCTCCAAAGTTGGTTACAAATTACAACGAATAATTTTTTCTCATAATAATTAATAATCACAATATATAAAGATAATTATATTTCAGAATAATTGGATATTTTTAAAAGTATTGAGTTATAGTTATGATATTCACAGCATAAAGAATATTTCATCGGCGTCAAATTTGCTCTGATGGCATCAATGGAGAAAGAATATCTTTCGTAAGAGTTATAACAAAAATTAAATAATTTTATAATGTAGAATAATTGTTTTTTTTTTTATTCCAAATTTCCTGCTATACCTATTTTGGATCAATAACCACGTTTGAATGTTCAAATCATTGAGTAAAATTGATTGGATAATTTACCCAAAATAAAAATCAGATTGGATAACATATACAATTATTGTTTTTTTTTTAATTTCATTAGATAGTTTTGGGCAAAAATTGAATAGGTTCAGGCCACACTTATATAAATTGTAAGGTACTTTTTATGCTCAACTTTGCCCCTTTTTAAAATAAGGGTGTCTAAATTTGTATGCCAATTGGGCTTGATTTTACCATTTTAATATATATGTATATAATTAAATTTTATAAACATATAAAGTGCATTTATAATTATTTTACATTATATTTAATATATATAATAAAAAACCATTAAAAAGGCTATCATATAAATATATTAATTTTTTTATAATTAGAATTTATGTTATATAATATATGTTAAATAGTGAATAAATAATATACAAATATTTAATACATAAATATAAAATAGGATCAAATTCCAATCAACTTGATTTTAAATATATGAGCTCAAATTCAATCTAAACTTAATTTCTTAATTCAAATACTCTTTATTCAAAATTAAGTCTGGACTAAAAAACGGATTGGATCGGACCACATTTATCCACATCAGAATTTTCTTTTGAACGATTTTTTTTAACACCTTTCGTTTTAAAAAGGAATATATGCACACGCCTACCTCCGTGGAGGTCACGACGGTACCGTATTCCCACTGGACACGCGTAGAGCAACGGTTACTTCTTCACCACCTTGGACCCCACACTTAAGTTCCATTTTTATTTTTCCCTCTATTTTATATTTCTTTTCTCTCTGTCATCATCTTCAGTGTAGTCTGAGGTCTTCTTCTAGGGTTTTGGAACTGGTTGCTCGATCCAGTTCACGGGCACCAACACTCCGTGTACCCTTCTCGGGTTGAGTACAATGAGTGGATCCTTGAAGGATGTGCAATCAAAGAGTGAGCTTGATAACCTTGTCGGTACTGGTGCACCGGTTGTGCTTCATTTCTGGGCTTCATGGTGCGACGCTTCCAAGCACATGGACGAAGTCTTCTCTCGCTTATCCACCGATTTCCCTCATGCTCATTTCTTAAGGGTTTGAATTTCTTGATTTTTCTTAATATAATCAATTTTAATTAAGGTTCTACCTGTCCCCTCTTTTTCCTAATTGGTTGTGGAAATTTGTAGGTTGAAGCCGAGGAGCAACCTGAGATATCTGAAGCTTTCTCGGTGTCTGCTGTGCCTTTCTTTGCCTTCTGCAAGGTAAAGTATTGGGTATTTCCCAGTTTGCCTGCTACTACTCAAATTTTGATGTACTTAGTAGGTTTGTGATATTGGGATTCCAACTGTGGTTTTGGTGTTTATCCACCTTCTGGAATCTGATCACAGTGCAATTTTCAAACTCGAGTTAGCTCATCAGGTCTTGTTTGAATTATGTTTGTTATAATGGCTACTCGGTTGGAGTATAAATTATAGGGTTGGAGTATAAATTATAGGGAACATTGAGTACACTAATACACCAGTTTTATTGGCTTGTTGAAGCATCTGTTTTAGTTGTGTTTACTGTCCAAGTGAAATTTAGCGGTTTGCCTTGAACTCCAAATTAAATTGTAAGTTGTAGGATGCCTCGATATAAATAAGACTCCAATAATTTGAAGGTATTATTTTGGCTGACTATATGTATCTGCCTCTGGTGAAATAGAGGAATATTTATATTATTCTTATTCTTATTCATTCTTCCAATAATATTAGGTTCAGAACCATAAGATACGACTATCACGTTAGTCTAATGATCAATCAATCTGGATGATAAAGCTTAGCTTTTACCTGTAGTGAACTATGGATAGCACTAATTTTAAAAGGAGTAATCCTTATATTTTGTCCTCAATTAACAACTTTTAGTTGGAGGAAAGATGAGTTTGACCACTTAAAACCCCCCCTTCCTTTTTTTTTAAAACTGCTCTTGTTTCACTGTAATGAGTTAGTGTCTTTGCCGGAGGATTTGGGTTAGTTGTCATGGACTGTCTGGATCAGCAACAAAGACTGCTTCTGCTGATGCTAGGCTGAGACACGATTTAAAAGATGTGAGATAGAAGAATTGTTTTCATGGCACAATAAACAGTAAAACCATATTTACACTTGCAAACAGAAGCTAGAATTTCAAGGATCATAATTTGAGTGCCCAAGTAAAGGATGCTTTTAGGGTCTAGCTGTTTTTTCTGAGGTTGAATGTAAGGTTTTTTTCTTCACAATAAAGTAGCCCCATAGGTGAATGTGGCATGAATATGATTTTACTGTTATCCTGAACTGTCTCCATGGCTAAGCCTTACACTGGTGAAATAATGCCTGTAGCATATATCAATGTGCTCAAAAGATTTATAGTGAATACATGCTTAATTTTGTGCTTCTTGGCATTTAGTTTTCGGTAGATTTTTATATATCTTCTTTGTTTGTTCTTGGGTTATGGCCTAGGTGGTTATTTGATAGACTAGTTATTTTTAAAAAGCACAGCCATTCATGATAACTGTTGCATTGGACTAGCCAACTAAAAATTTTCTATGGGTGGTTTGATTGATTTCTGAGGAGAAGCTGTGTTTATTCGAACTTCATGCTGTATATTCCTTACCCTCTGCCAGTTTATTTATTTATATATTTATTTTTTGTAGCTATTCTTATTTACATTTATTTTGCGAGAGGGGGCCTATGCTTCCACATCTATGGAAGGATTGTCTTGGTTTCATTATAATTGTAGTACTCTCAAGATGGTTTATAGACCTGTGGATTGATCCTGACCTGCTCTTTGTGCTTTGAATTTGTCAATATTTGCTGTCTAATTTCAGTATTTAATTAAAATTCATTTTCTGTCAGGATGGCAAGACCATTGATACATTGGAGGGTGCTGATCCATCAGGTTTGGCAAACAAGGTAGCTAAAGTTGCAGGGACAGTCAACCCTAAAGATGCTGCTTCTCCTGCTAGTCTGGGGATGGCTGCAGGACCTGTTGTCCTTGAAACTGTCCAAGAATTGGCAAAAGAAAATGATTCTTCACAGCAGAAAAGTGAAATACAATCAGGGCTAGGTGATACACTGAAAAAGAGATTGCAGCAGCTCATTGACTCTAAGCCAGTCATGCTTTTCATGAAAGGAAGTCCTTCAGAGCCAAAATGTGGCTTTAGCCGAAAGGTTGTTGATATTTTAAAGGATGAGAAGGTGGAGTTTGGAAGTTTTGACATCCTATCAGACAATGAGGTTCGGGAGGGTCTGAAGAAGTTTTCTAACTGGCCCACATATCCTCAACTTTACTGCAAAGGAGAACTTCTTGGTGGGTGTGACATTGTAATTGCTATGCACGAGAGTGGTGAATTGCAGGTGGTGTTCAAAGATCATGGAATTGATGGTAGGGACAAGGCTAAAGTATCTGAAACTGGAAATGCGAAAGGGGGTATCTTGGTATCTACTGACTTGAGTACAACCTTAACCTCTCAGCTGCAAAGCCTGATAAACTCAGGCCCAGTTATGCTGTTTATGAAGGGAAAACCCGATGAACCAAAGTGTGGTTTCAGCAGAAAGGTAGTTGAAATTCTCCGGCAAGAAAATGTGCAGTTTGAGAGTTTTGACATTCTCTCAGATGATGAGGTCCGTCAAGGGCTGAAAGTTTATTCTAACTGGTCCAGTTACCCTCAACTGTATATAAAGGGTGAGCTCATAGGTGGATCAGACATTGTGTTGGAGATGCAAAAAAGTGGAGAACTGAAGAAGATCTTGCATGAAAAAGGGATTGTTCAGAAAGAGACACTTGAACATCATCTGAAAAAATTGGTTACTTCTTCACCTGTGATGCTCTTCATGAAGGGTACCCCAGATGCCCCAAGATGCGGCTTTAGTTCCAAAGTTGTAGATGCCCTGCGGACGGAGGGTGTGACTTTTGGATCCTTTGATATATTGAGTGATGAGGAAGTGAGGCAGGGGTTGAAGTCATTCTCAAATTGGCCAACCTATCCTCAACTGTACTACAAAGGTGAGCTGATCGGGGGTTGTGATATTGTGATGGAGCTTCGAAGTAATGGTGAGCTGAAATCAACCTTATCCGAGTAGAATTAGTGCAATTCCATCAAATAACATATTTAATATATCTCACAAGCCATTTAGCTTGTGTATTTGCGATGAGTTTGATTATTAAACTAGTCAGTTTTGGTCCTGGTGTCTGGAGGTTGTGATCACTGACATTATAATGTTCTCTGTTTACTCTCTCTCCCTATATATATGTTACCTTATTAATGGTTGCTGGGATCTTAAATCCTTTTCTCATACCAACATATCTGGCATTGCTCTTTTGGTACTATCTGACATCCTATGAAAAAAAAAATGACATTTAATGTATCATTAACGTTTAAGTGATCTACTGAATGTAAAAGAACGATAATATAACATGCTACGATATCGGGGACTACTTGTGATTCTGACTTGTTTGTGTGCCAAATATGCTAGTCGAGTATGATACTACTACAAATATTTGTAATCACGTGAATATGGAAAGGAAGAAAGTTGATCACTGATGTGCCTTTGCGAATGGATTGAAGAACCAAGACAAAATAATGCAACGGGGACTAGGCAATTTATATTTGTATGATTTGGGGAATGACTGAATACTAAGAAAAATTCTGAACAGTGTATAACAGAATGTAATTTTATTTTATTAAATCAAATTAAATTCCTCCAAAACCATGACAAGTGCAATTGTATAAAAAACATCATGACAAATTTCCAGCTTCCTGGGTGTACTAAACTCCTTAGTATATAACTCAAGGCGCTTTAATAGACCAATGAAGTGATTGTGGTTCGGGAGGCCAAAATAAAATATGGGTTTCCAAATTTAGGTCTTCTTCATGCTAAGAATTTTCTGTGTCTCTTCATCTTCTGTAATTTTATCCCCTTTCATGCGTTCCAAAATCCCATCCACAGCCTTGCCGCTTCTGATATTAGCTTTGATTAGGGCATGATACATTTGCCTATCTACAGGCACGACATTTCTTAATGAGCGCACCAAATCTGCAACATCTTCAACGCTGCCTTCATCACCAAGCCAAGTCAACACGCCTGAGATCAGCTTGGCGTTAGGCTTCCATCCTTTATTTTCCACATACAAAGTTAGTGCAGCTTTTAAGCATTTCAGAGCTTTCTGCATCTCACCCTTGTCGAGGTATCCTCTTGCCACAACACTCCAACTGTGTGGGGTGGTGGCCTTTTTCTTACCCATCAAGTCTTCAAGCACAGCTTCTGCTTTCTCAAGCAAACCCTTTTGTGAGTACCCAATGATAACAGTATTTGGGATTCGAAAATCATAACAATTGCCAGAAGATTCCCATTCTCTAAGTACTTTCTCAGCTTCGTCAAGCTCCCCAAGCCTCACCAGAGATTCTAACATGTTAATGAAATCCCTGTTTATGCACCTATTACAAGCACTTTTCTCAAGACCCCATAATCTAATGACCTCATCCTTCTTTCCGAGTTTGCCATATAGGGATATCAGATGATTGTAACCAAGACCATCTTTCTTGTCTAGCCTCTCCTCTGCCTTTTTCAATGCATCGACTGCTTTGTTCGCAAGTCCTGCTTTTATATAGAAATTAGCCACGACAGAATACGTGTTCCAGTCCATGTCAATATGAGATTGACCCTCCATCTCTTTTAATGTTCTTTCTATTCCATCAATATCAGACCTCAAACCATACAAATTAATACAGATTCTGTAGCTGAAGTTGTCGGGCAAAACTTTGTTCTTTTTCATCTCATTAAGCACATCAAGGACCTTCTCATGCTGGCCAATGTTTGTGTATAGACACATAATATCATTGTAAGTTAGAGGTGATGAGGCAAAGCCCATCTCCTTCATTTTCTGCAAATGGGAGAGGGCCTTCTCGGTCTCACGCTGCCGAACATAACAATTCAAGAGAGCACCATATGTCTTGTCGGTTTTATCTTGGTCTTTCAAACTATTGAAATAGTTTTCTGCAGTAGTAAATCCGCGAACCCTGCCTATCAGATCCAAATGCACTGCATGTTCAGTAGGTGAAAATATGCATACGCCATTCTTATTCATCCACTCAGACACCTGCGCCCATTAAAGTAAGCACAAGTTAAGAACATCTCATAGCACAAGCGCTTGTCACAACATTACGCTAAAACCAACCCTTTAACAAAGTGTTGGATATCAGTTAATGAAATGACAATGATCATCATATGTACATGAACTGTTATGGATAACAGATATTTGAGTATGCTAATATCGTCAACTACCATTAAACAATAAAATATATGTATATGAACTGTTATGGACAACAAAAATTTGAGTATGCAAATATCTGTCGCACAGTTGCAATATAATACAAATACAAGTATACAACAATTTTCTTTTCAAAAATTAAGAATGTGTTTTGATATGTTTTTATTTTTATGTTTTTAGAAATTATTCTTCAAAACTATTTTTTATTTTAAAAAAAGAGATTGAAGGAAAAAAAAATAGAAAAAATACATGATGATTGGTGTTGCAAATAAAAAAATATTTCATTTAATTACCAAACTAACATCAAAGACAAGTTAAGATCTAAAAGATATTTTTATTTTTATTTTTTTAAATTACATATTTAGAATTACAATTTTTAAAAACAAATTCTGAAAATAAATTCTTCTGTTTTTAAAAAAATAAAAAAATATATTTTTAAAAACAGTAAATAAATGGACCTAAGAAGGGACACCAGTACTCCACTTTTTGAAGCACCCGTGCAACATGCCAAATATCAACATCCCCATTACCATTGTACAATCAATGTGTAAAAGAACAGTAACGATTATCTCATTTCCTAGCAAATTTAAGTGTCTAAAATCAAAAGGCAGCATTTTAATTCAGTTTTCCAATTTTCCCAAAACTTAAATACAAAATTTAGCTAACCTCTAGTGCTTGAGTGAACCTCCTTCGTTTACGAAGGTCTTGAATGATGCGCTGAAGCTCTGCGACTCGAACCTTTTCGCCCTTGTAGACCCAATCGTCGAGCTCAGGCACCACGCTCGTGCCGGGATTCCCCAGTGGACTGATTTTGGAGTAAAGGGTAGGCTTCTTGGTCCTGCTTGTGTAGTAAGATCTGCTAAAAATTGCATTTTGCATTAAAATTTTGCGGATTGGAAGGAGCTTCGACCCCATTGTCAGGGTTTATTTTCCCTGTGAACTGACTACTGAGAATGGAAATAATAGCTCTCCGTCTCAGTTAATCTCAGATTCTCACATCCACTGACAGGAGTTTAGGGTTTAAGAATTGGGTTGGGCTTCTCGGGCCAACTTATAAAAATTGTACAAGAGTACAGCTAATGTTTTATACAAATAAAAAACTGGAAGTCTACATATCATTATCACTCTAGTAGCCGAGCTTTAAAAATTGAGCCTCTAGATGTGAAAAATCCCAAATTCATGTCACATTAGGAAAAAAGAAATGGATTTTGGTGAAGAATATTATAGGTTGCACTCTTCAAATTAAGGAAACTAAAGTTGTTATATAAAAATTTGGATGGTTGGACTTTGCACCAACATGTTGTTGTGGTGTAGTGGTTATCACGTCAGTCTTACACACTGAAGGTCCCCAGTTCGATCCTGGGCAGCAACAAGGGTTATTAATTTTGTATGTTGAGGGTGTTTTAAGCATAATCTTTTGACTTGAAGGCATCGCATATATGGGGGCTACTGGCTCATTGAAAAAAGGGATAATCTGAGCAGTGTACTGTACTCTGGCCTAGCTACCATTACAAGATTGAAGCTAATTTTCAATCAAAAGACATTATTTTTTAACTTGTGGAAATCACAGGCAACACAGTGCAAATGTCCTTCCTCTAGCAGAAAAATCCAATAATAAGGTATGCCTACAGTATATGTATAAATTCCTTTTATTCAAGCTATGGAATTAAATAAAGAGAAAGAAAGGGACAAATTAAGGAAGATAGTATGCGGTCCCTCCAATAGACTTTCAGTAAGAAAGAGGTAATTGGGATGGTGAATGGCATTCGGTGAACAACTCTTAAGAGTTGTTTGCTTCTTTCAGGCCAATCATAAGACGAAGACCACGAGCAATTAGGAACAGATTGAATGGGAAAGATACCATCCATGGAGCTAAATCTAAAGGACTTTTTATTGTAATGAGTTGTGGGATCCAGCATGCTAATAGCAACACATGATGAAAGGAGACAAATTTTGATCTTTTTACTGTGGTCCACCATCCAACCTTGGAAGCAACTGCATTTCAAAACACCGATAATGGTTGGTAAGGTTGGACATCGAATTGCTTTTAGATGCATTATCTTATCCTTTGTTGAACAACCATTACAGATATTTTGGATCGATCATATTCTTGACCTAGCGGTCCATGTCTTCTGCCACGTAGGATAACCGATAAAACTGCTCTAAATTTAAGGGACCCAAATGCAATTTTGTAAACACGACTAAAGTTGCAGCCTTTTTTTAATTAATAATGCAAGGAGTCCCTCCAATTGTAAGGATTTAAATTTCAAGACTGCACATGATATATAGCACTCAAACTAGAAAAGACCGAGTTTCTGTAAAATGAAGCTATAATATTCTGTACATAAATTCAACATAAGATCTCCAGCCTGAAATACAACAACTCAGCTAATGTAGCAAGTTTCAAGCTTTTACATCCATGATTATTTACATAGTATACAAAAGGGAATGAGAATAACCTCAACTCCAACCTCAGAAGACGATAAGACACAAAAGAATGCAGCAGAAAAGGAAAATCGAAATTCTGTTCAACGATTTGTCTGCCTGCATCTCCTGCCTTCTCAATCTAGGGCTATTACTACCAGACAACCGATAAGAATTAGGGTAGGCATATAAATTTTGCGCGTTTCCAAACACTCTGGCATAAACCATCTCTCCAAACATCCCGGCTACAGGGTGATGCAATCCTGGGGTCATGGTGGTGCCAAGATTGAGTCTCTCTGATGAGGCATCCTCTTGTTGGTAAAGAGGAGAGACGTAAGGTTGACTTTGATATGGATTACGATAGCGAAGCTGCTGACCATTTTGAGATGATGTAGCCAACAGAGTTTGAGCTCCGGTTGCTGGTGGTCTTGGGGGTATGAACATATCTTGAAAGGCAGCCTTACCATCAAGCTCACTTTGAGATGGGGATGGACCACGACCATATAGTGGTACCATAGTGGTATGAGATATATCAGCCTTGCAAACGGGGCACTGTGGAGGCTCATCAGACTCAAGTGAAGCACTCTGAACATGGAGCCATTTGTAAATACAGGGCCAGCAATAAAGGTGGCCACAGAGGGTCACTACTGGTTCATGCGCAAAGTCAAAGCAGATGTTGCAATCAAAACAACCATTTAAGTTTTCTGTCTCGGTCACCACACTTGGAACTGCTTTCCATTCTGGTGAAAAGTACTGCGGAAGGGCCATCAATTATGGATTCCCTTCTTGCAACTTTTTCCACAAATGCTCTCTTGAGCCTGAATACCAGAAATGAAAACTACTTAATGCACAGAGTTTAAAAAAAGAAAAATTTAAACAGCATGAAAAAAACAAGTATGATATGTCAAATTCATAATATCCATTCTAACGGAAACAGGAGACAGTGGGACATGAAGCAAGATTCAACAGCAAAAGCACATCCTGACATTCACTAGTGCGTAAATATATATGAAGAATATAACAGCAAACTCTCTATCAAGGACAAGTCATTGTCAATACTTGTTTGAAGCAAGTATAGGAGATATCAAATATGATATAATAATATCCTGTTATGACGATAGCATAGATATTAATTATGAAGCTTCCTATCCCACTGACAAAACTTCCAAGGTTCAAAGAATGGCACATAGCAAAAGTCAAGAATTATTACTGCCTGTTTCTGGATCATCAAAAGGATAGTTCACCATGACAATAAAATCAAAAAGGTTAATTGATTCTGGAAGATAAACTAAACTGCATAGAGGTTTTCTGCAGGAAAAAAAGATTATCATAAATTGTGGGTCATGGGCTAGGAGTAACATCAAAGGCATTTTTATATAGATCCAAATAAATAATTTGTCTGCAATTTGTACCCAGTAAATGAAAGGATGAGAGTCCAATTCAATGCTACTGTGCCTGTGATGCTTACAAAAGTTTTCATGCTGCAACAATGAAAAAGTAGCATCGATATAATTTGACATATAATAGAAAAAGGATATCATTGAGTTAAAGAATGACTTGGCCAAGCAAGGACCAATGATCAGAGAAACCAAAATCAGGAGTAATCTTTCAGTTAATATTTTTGCCCATCAAGTATTATTACAGATATTAAGAAGAAACCAGAGAGCTTATTGTTCTGTGACCAAGTAAAATCCTTTCTGCTCTAGGTAAAGAGATGGCCTGTCCCCTGCAATTTAAATGCAAAAATTTTTGTCTTTCTCATAATCCTAGTCCAAGTATAGATTAAACCAGAATCAATCAAGTCCATCATCTCCTTACATATTTATAGATCCATAGGTTACAGATTGGAGCTATCCAACTCGGCAATCCTTACATATTTATGGAAATTATAAAATAGAGACAAGAGGTGAGCAAATTATTTTAACAAAAACAAAAAGCACAAAGGAGGACACTGTCCCTTATCTGTTCATATTCTGGGGATTCCCTAAAACCCTGCTAACACACCCCAAAATTCATTATCGTGTCCTATGATTCCACGATACCAAACATAGAAGGTAGAGCCCATTGAACAAAAAATGGCTATTTTTTTCTAATGACCCTAAAGGACCAAAGTGTTGGTCTATAAATATAATTTCCACATTCTTTTTCTGTATGGTTCCTAGCCAGAATGCTAATTGTGAAGTTTGATCACCATAATTCTGATAATTTTAAAGGGAAATCTTTTGCTAGTGAATAAGCTTCACGAGGTCGCAAAACATGCCCCTCAGTATCCCACCGGAACTATAATTAAGATACTTCTCCAAAATAGAAGCTTCCGGTCATTTTCCACCAACATTGGCTACAATCAATTCAAAAGGCCATAAGAGCAAGCAAAGGCACAAGATCTATGCAATTCAACTGAAACTATCTACATAAACCAAATTAAGTGCATAGAGAATAACATGAAGAGGATAGTAATTATCAATAACATATGATTCGAAAAACCCCAGGTTTTCTCAATACAATAAATCAAATCTAAGACAAACCAATTGCACAGCAACAAGAAATGGCAAGAAGATATACCCAGAAAGAAAAAACGTGAACTTTGGCCTCGCTGATCCTCTGTACCGGAGAAATCACCTTGTTAAAAATCTACAATGGCGATTCACAGAGAGAGAGAGAGAGAGAAAGAGAGAGAGTTGAGACAAGAAGAGTGAATTTGGTTGTGGCCTTATAAAAAGGCTAAGGGTAGGGATATTATTACTGTAATGCAACGAAAGTGAAGAATTTTCTTCACTCGGCGGAAGTTGAGGGCCCACCTGACAACGATGCGGCTCAGCGCAATTTGCAACACACTCACCTGATCTTCGAGGAACGCAGTTTCCGTTCTTGATCGCTTTAGATCCCTTTGCTCGTTTCTCTTTCTCTTCGGCCAGATATTTTTCTAATACCTTTGCCTCCTTGGGTCTTTACCATTCGGTTTGCGGAGAGAAACTTCGATTTGTTTTATCCCAATTCTGTGTAATTGTCTGGCCAAGAAATAAAAAATTCAGTGTAATTGGGAGCCATTAATACATTAGCTCCAGCTCCCAATAATGGTTCATTATTTTATATAATATAATATAATATATTAAGAAACTTTCTAGAAACTTTTTGTAAATTTAAAACAAATTTATAACTTAAATTTTCATAATTTTGTTGAATGAGTGGAATTTTTTCAAAATTTTATAATGGGCCAGTACATTTGTATTTTTTTTTTTCTTCCTTTCTTTTTGGGTATAATGGGTCAGTAGTTAGTGGCTGGAAGTTTCAAATTGTACGGATTTGATTTTATATTTACACAAACATTGGATGGGATAGGATGTTTTGCTTAGTTACCGGAGAAAATCTTGCTTCACGGGTTCTTCTTATCATCAATTAATGGATTGAAAAACTCAATGCTATTGTTATTCAAATTTTTGGTAAGTGTGTTAATTTTCTTGTAAGATTTATCTACAAGATACATTTCAATCTATTTTAAGAAATAAAAATTAAATTTGATATTAAAATTTTAAAATTAATACACATGACAAAAATTATATGAAAATAATATTAATTTTCAATGCTAATATATTTCATTCATTTTTTATTATCTATAGTTTTTAAAAAAATTATTTATGAATTTAGAATCTTAATAAAGTATTATCTTCTTCTAATTTTATCCTTTTATTTTATTAATAGATACTTCATTATCTTTTTTACAATATTTCAACATATTTATTCTATCATATTTTTCTCTTCATTTTTAGTTAATTTGAACTTTATATATAATAAAAAAAATCAAAAAGTAGTTTTAAAATTTTTATTAAAAATAAATAAATTAAATTATTTTTTAATATTCATAAAATTGGACAACGAAAAAAGTAATTATTATAATTAAATCCTAAATGATAAAATTTTAGATACTCCAATTGCATCATCCATCATTAATCTCATCAATAATAGTTTGACAATTCTCGATGTGTGAATTCTCTACTTTTCTAGATTTCTGCACTATCACTGTTCATTCGTGTAGCTAACGGACCTGATTACTTTGTTTTTGTTTTTCATTTTTCAAATTTATAAGATAAAATGCTCTCCTTTGTGTAAATGTTATTCCTTTGAGAAATAAGATTTTATTTTACTTGATTTTATTTTCACTTATTGAGTTAAGTCGTGATTTCTCATTCCTCTATTCAAATTGTTAAAATTTTGCTATGAAGGATGATTGAAAGCTAAATCAAAATACAAAATTTATTTGAATTTTTTCAATTTTATTCTTTCTTAAAATGTAATTAGTTAATGAGTTTTTTACACACAAAAAATCTTTCTTTAATCTTTTTTTAGAAAATTTTCTCGCTCTGAAAAATGACATGTTAAGTAATAACATACAATAATATTATAATTTTTATTTAAAAATTTTATAAAAAAATATTATGAGTTAATATAATATGATTTTCATTTTATAAAATTAGTAATGATTTAATTCATATTTATCCTATAGTTAATACACAAGGATAGAGATGAATCATAATTGACAAGATTAATTATTATCAATAATGGAAGATAATTTTATATTTTTCATTAACAAATAATTTACAACAATATTTTTCTTAGCAGGTCCGGACGGATCAATTTTGAAAATTTTAATTTTATGTTATCGGATCCTTGATTTTCAACATGTCTGAAATGATAGGTTCTCAATTTGTTTAGATCCAGTTATTTCTACCTGGACTTGAGATACAATGTGTGCTGTTTTAGACGTTCACAATAGGAGCAGGGCATTTAGGAACAAAGGTCGACAAAAGTTAAATGTATATTAAAGAACACAATAGTTAAAATAATAAATCAAATAGATTATTTTTAAAATCTCTCCATTTTGAATAAATACGAAATATCAGAGGTTAAAAAATTTTGAAGGATTAATTATAAATTTTCATTATATTCTTGCATCACTTATCATTTTTATTATTTCTTTTTTTTTCATTAAAGCAAATCATATTTCGCACAATATCAAAGAATTTATTGAACATCAAAACAAATTGAAAGTTATCATTTAACCATTCATATATTTTTTATTTTATTCCACTCCTTCTCATTTTCTTTATTTATATTTCTCTTTCATATCCTCCCATTATATTTTTTTTTTTGTTTTCCCTCCTAATTCTCATTTACACTATTGAAAAAATTATAAACAAATAATCGATTTTCCTTTATGTTTTGTTCGGCAAGAGGGAAAGAAATTGGAGAAGGGAGAAATTTTTTGAATTTTCTCTCTTTTTCTTGTTTGGATTGAGAGAAAAAAAAAGAAGCAAAAAATAATAAATGTCAAACTTATGGTTATTATTTTCTAGTTAATTCAAAATTTTAAAAAAATTTCTCTCTCACCTTCTTCTCAATTCAAATTTAATTTTTTTTTCTTCTTTTCCCTTAATTTTTTTCATTCCAAATAAAGGGTTAGTTCTATTCCTTTCATCTTCTCTCCTCATGATTCATTCTCTTTTCCTCTTACTTACAAGACATATCACTGGAAGATTGTTGACCACACACTTTGCTAGCAATAGTAAAACTACAAAATACCTGGGAAGAAATTAACAAGATTTACTCTGAGGTGTGTACTGTGTAATAACCCTGGAAACTATCATAGAATAGTTAGAATGTATCTTAAACTTGAGTAATTATATCTCTTATATATAAATTTGTGTGTTTTCAATTATAGCCTATAGGTCATCATGTATCTGCACATAAGCCATTCACCTTAGATATAATCTGGCAATATGCAGTTTATATTTATAATTAAAATAAATAATATTTAAAGTTATGATAATAGAAGAAAATAAATTTATTTTTAAAATAAAAGAATTTATTTTGTCACAATTTTTATATTTAGTATTAAATAAATAAAATATTTTATTTTATTTTATTTTATTCCCTCCACTCCTTTTTATCTGTCGTATTTTTTTAAAAAAAATTATTTCTTTTTATCTATCACTTTAGAATTCTAATAAAGCATTAAATATTTTTTTTAAATTTATCCATCTTTTTTATTAATAAATACTTTATTATTCTACACTATTAGTCAACTTACATTTATTTCTTTATATTTTTTTCTTTATCTTCAATTATCTTAAATTTTGTGCATAAAGGCTAATCTTATAAAATTCATTAAAAATAAATAAATTTAACTATTTTCTTAATATGTGTAAAATCGGTTAATGACGACAGATAAATAGGAACGAAAGGAATAATGTTTATAACTAAATTTTACCAAAAAAAATACTTTTGGCCAAAATCAAAATAAGTATTAGCTGAAAATGGAAGAAGAAGAAGAAGAAACAAGTATTATTATTACATTTGCTAATAATGTTAGTTTCACATGTTTTATCAGAAAATATTATTTGTACAAATATTTTTCACTTGTTCGCATTTATAATTATAAAAATTTAAAATTAAAAAAAATCCTTTTCATAAAAAATCTGAGTGAAAAATAGCATCTACCGCATTAAAGTAAAAGTTGTTTTATCTTATTGTTACGGTACTATATATTATTTCGTTACTTACAAGATGTGCAAGTGACATAAAAATATTTTAATCGAAGAACATATTTGTGATCATCATATGCAAATATGTTTTTTAGAAGAACATTTTTTTGACGAAATACATTAAGATTAACATAACTACACGATTTCAAAAACACTGTGGTGCTCGGTGTACATGAGGGTTCATCTGATTTGATAAAAATCAGCGGTGACTTAATGATATATTTTAAAATTAGAAGGGAAAAGAAAAGAAGATAATGGAAGAAAATAAAAAAAAAGAATAGAGAAAAAAAATGAATGGTTAACCCATAACTTTGTTTTCGTTTTTTTTTTTTTTTTGCACATATAGTAAAGTTTTCAAAAAAATTTAGTTTGTGAAGTTAAAACATATCATTCACGATTTATATCTTAATATAAAGAAAATGAGAAGGGTAAAAATTAAAAATAGATTATATCATTAAAAAAATCTAAAACTCATTTGCTCAAAGCGAAAATTCCCAAAATTAAGTTTGCGAGTCACGAGGAAAAGAAAGAGAAAAGAAATATAAGAAAAGGAAAGAAAAAAATGAATATTCAAATCATAATTTTTCATCCTTTTTATTTAAATATTTTAAAAATTTTAAAATTAAAGAAATATAAAATAATTTATAATAAAAAATTTTCAAATAAATTTAAAGAATAGTCACAAACTTTCAACCTTTAGCCCTTAATTAAAATTTCTCAATTAAAAAAAATTATAATATTTCTCCCCGTTTGCTTTCGTCCATTCTCCCAGTTCAATCAACCCATGACTTGACAGCACAAATTAATATGCAAACTTTTTCCACTGATATTTAATATAATAATAATCCTTCAACGTCAAAAGACTATACTAGTATCTATTTTATAAGGGAAAGAGCCATAAAATCCACGTGGAGGGATGCAATGCAAAGTCCAAATGAATAATTTAAGGGGTAAAAGGTATATTCACAATTTCAAATTCTACCCACTTGCAGTGACAAATTTGATTGGCGGAAGGAATGCGGAGTAATGAATCAGACGTGAAATGCATTTTAAAAATTGAAGTGACATATCATAATTTTTAAAAAAATTAAGAAGAAAGATAATTATAAATTTTAATAATTTTTTAATTAATTATTTTTTATTTTTTAATTTTTTTACGAAGAATTATGATTTCTCATTAAATCAATTGTGTTTGTAGCTATAGGGTTTGAAAATAAATGTGAAGCTAAGAAAGAAAACGAGAGATCAGCCAAGAAAATACGAACATTAATATAAATAAATGCGTGTGTAGTCCACTAAGACTTGGCATTACGCGTGATCGTCGGAATTTTTGGCCCTCGACGAATGAGTGGAGTTTCTGTCCTTAATGGAGAGTGATTAGTTATATAAAGGAGAAAATTTCTAAAATATTTTTTTTCAATTTAAGGTGGTTAAATTTTACATTTTTTAATTTAAAAATTTTAAAATTATACTTTTAAATTATATAAATTTTAAAATATAATTAATATTTATTATCTATTTAATTAATTATTTAAATTATATAATATATTCATCTAATGATTTAAGTAGCTGTACAAAAAGCCTGTGGTTTAGACAAACATAGATAAATGAGACATACCAACCAAAAGTACTTCTTTTACGAACAACGGTAAAAATAAGAGGATTAAATTAAAAATATATGCATATTATATAAATTTTTATATTAATTTAATTCCCTCCAATTTAAAATTTTGGTCCTATCACTGATCACATAAAAATGGAAAGAATACATTGTGATAATTAAATTTCATATTAATAATTAAAACTAAAATATAAAATTATATAATTTTTTAAATGATAACATTAAGGATTATTTTATTTTATTTTTAGTCATTGCCGAAGGATTTTATAAACATCGTTCACTTCTCATACCTCAACTCGGGAGTATATTAGTAGAGTTTTAATTTTATTCATTATCAATATAAAATATTTCATATTATTAATAAATAAAATAATAATTAAAATTTTTTACTATCAGTAAAAAAAAATTACTAACATTTTATTAATGTAGCAAGCAAGAGATATTGTAAACAGCAACAAAATTTAAATCCACATCGATATATATCAAAAAATTAGCAACCTTGTACGCACCAATTGGACAATTGGATTATGCTGCCGGCCCACTCGGAAGAAAAATGCATTCCCGCCGTCCCACTCGGTTTCTCTGTTCGTGGTGACTCTTGCTTTTGTGTTTCAGCCCCGGGTCGCCATGCGCACAATATGGGAGTTTAGAGGTCAAAATATCTACAAAGTTGTGAAGATAATTTCTAGAAACCCAATCATTCCCCCAAATTTTGTACATCAATGATAGATTAGATGTGATATATACACACACACAATTTATTTTAATGTAATTAAATAAAACGAAAATGTTTTTTTTTTTTAAAAAAAAAGAGGTCTTGATTCTACCAGTTATTATCACGGCACGGTATCTTATTATTTTGGCTGATAATATAAAGAGTATTATTACATTTGGCAATACAAACAATTTATCCTTCTATTTCACACACAATGCATTAAATTAATATTAATAATAAATAAAATAATAGATATAAAATCACTATAAGATTGCTTAGCGGTAAGTGATTTGAGTATTATGTTAGAATATATATACTTCAACATTCTCATCATCAATTAATAAAATCTAACATTATTATAGAAATTTTATTTTTTTATCTTATTTGAAATTTAAACTTAAAATTTTATATGTATATATTAAATAAATTATCGCTCCTATCATTTAAAAGGAAAATTCTTACTCTTAACGCATCAAAAATAATTTTAAAATATGAACTAACGTCCCACTCGAAGAAACCAATACGCATAAAGTAACGTGCTTAATCAAACACAGAGCAATTAATTTGGCGCCCAATTGCCTAATTGCTTAAAAGAATGGTAAAGCATAATCTACCTCTATAAAGCTTGATCAGTCTAATTAAATTAGTCCATAAAAATATAAATGAATCCTGCCAAAAAGAAAAGACAACCGAATGCTGTTCCTTACTAAACATACACGCGGATAAAGAGAAAAAAAATTTATTTACTTTCACTTCGCTTTTTATGTTAAAAAAATAAATTTTAAGGAAAATTACGCGTGTCAATTTATTATCAAAAGAAATTATTTATCCCAATTCCCAACCGCAGATGCTTGCGCTCTCATATTGCATTTCGTTTGATAAAAATGTAATAGAATAACATAATTATTTGAAATTATGTTTAATATTATTAAAAATGGAATGAAGAAAGAAGTAGTCATGGATAATATATTTAAGTTAAAATAATACGTATTTTATTAAATAATTTAATAATGTGATCAATCATGTTAATAATCATATTTTAGATTTTGTTACCAAAATATAACTAGTAAAAATTATAATAAAAATATAAAATTTAATTTATTAATTTTTATGTAAAATATTTTTAATATATAATAAAAATTATTTTAATTTAAAGTTTACTAATAAAAATATAACCTTCATTGTATCTTAATAGTCATAATATTAAAGGATTGACATTATTTTATTATTTAATAGTAAAGGATAATATTAAAATTTCATCAGTTAATAAAATAATAATTTTTATATTTTATAGTATTCAATAAGCAATTTGTTTAGCTGATTTTACTTCGTTCTATTCTATTATGTTAAACAAAATATTAATATTTTTTAATTGGAATATAAATTAAACTGTAACTCCTCATTTAAGTATAAAAATTAAATTCTGAATTAAAAAATATTAATATTTTGTTTAGTGTAAGATTTATATGAGAATTGTGAACTGGTGGACTAATCATAAACAAAAATATAGTAGTCATCGATATAAATTTAATATTAAATTTTAAAATTTTATATTTATTAATTTAAATTTTATAAGTTTATTTTATTATTTTATATTTAATAATATTTTTTATTTATATTCGATATTGAATCTTAAATTTTTTTTTAGTGCCTTTAGTATTTAGTATTGCTTAGTCATAAAATACGAGTTTCAATCTTCCCTTTCTATCAATACGAGCAATGTTGTATCTCCCGAATGAATGTGTCGAAATATGAATTCCGAAAACACTTCAACGGTGAAATTAATTTTTCTACCACAATATACTCGGCATCCAACGATAACAAAGTCTTACTTTTATTTTTTACGCTCAATTTTTGGGATGTTTAGCATTTTTCATTCAATATTAATCACGGTCCTATCTCATTTGTAGTTTATTGGTTTTCTATTTTTAAAAAATATTATTTTTATTTTTATTTTTATTTTTATTTTTAAAAATTTATTTGATGATTTATTTTTAAAATTAATTTTTAAATACGTAACTTAAATATGAAAATATAAAAATAACTTTTCATTATCTTTTAAATTTATTTTCTTATTTTAAATATTAATTTTATAATAAAATGAAGTATTTCTTTATTTATAATATCAATCATTTTTTATATTTATTTTTTAATTTAAAAATAATTTTTAAAAATATAAAAATAAAAATATATTCAAATATATTTAAAATTTCTGAATTATAACTGTTACTTTTAAAAAAAAATAATTTGAGAAACAAATTGTTTCCAAAAGAAAATCTGTGGCTTTGGTTTAATTGGATGAGGAAATTACCTGCTCCCCCGATTCTTCTAGAAGCGAAATCATGGAAAATGAGTGGAAACTCTCGTTTCTAGCCCACCCTTCATCGTATCATATCGTTGCCTTAATGCGGTGGTGCAGAGCACTTGCCCTACCATCACTCTGTTCTGTCGTTTCGCGTCATTATTTTGTCGTTTTGTGACAGCACGTTCATCAACACGCAAAGGGTGCATTTATTGTTGGAAATTTAATGAATGCGGGAATTGATTAATGATTTTCTAATCACAAGTGGTTGAACGAGCGGAATCTTGTATGTTAATGAGGGAATTTTAAATTATAGAATACATAATTTTTTATTTATATGAAATATAGAACCTATTTTTAAAATTTAAAACTTCCTCATTCTTATTACAAACATAAAATCTTTTATGTTTTCTAAATAATTTTTACTGATTTTTAGATAATTCTAATTAATATATTATCTTTTAACATAAAAATTAGTAACTTGATTAAATAATATTTTAAAAATATCTAAATTACCTTTAATTTTTCAACATATCCCCTAATTTAGAAAATTCTAAAATGTGATCCCATTTTTTGAGCCAAAAAAATACAATTTAAAATCTTTCTCCATGTGTCTTTGATCTTCATGATTTTCTTTGCATAAAAGCTTTCATGATGAATTTGCTTGTGAATAGCTTTACGTAGTGTTTGCAATGGGTGAAATAAGAAAAGAGGAACAGGTGCGGTGAAATTGAAGGTGAAATTGGAATTTTCAGCTACTTAACCATAGGTAAAATCGGGGAGGGACGCAAATGAGAACCGGTAAAAGTGGTGGGTTCAAACAAAATTACAATCCCCTACAAATGAGAAGAAACTCAGGTGAAGAGGGGTCAGTTTTTCTATTTCGTGTCGGCTTCTCAGCCTTCTTTTTCATATTTAGATGAGCCAAAGAATAAAGTTGCTTTTCCTAAGCAACTATTTCTTAAAAATAATGAGTGTGTTTAGCCATATTTTTAAAAATTATGTTATAAATTATTTTTGAATTAAGAAATAAAAATAAAAAATAATTAGTATTATAAAAAATATTTTATTTAATTATAAAATTAATATTTAAAATAAAAATAAATTTAAAAAATACTTTATAAATTTTATATTTAGAATTGTAATTTTTAAAAATAAATTATATGATAAATTCTTTTATTTTTAAAAATAGTAAATAAACAAACTTATTATTATAGAAATTTTCATCTTTTTAATGTTTGTGTTATTAGATTACCTCACAAATCCTCGTACAATAAAGATAATCTAATAATAAAATTATTTAATATTTACAAAAATTAACTTAATTATAAAAATATTCAATTTTTTTAAAAAAAGCAGAATTTCCATCCCACTATTCAAATTAGAAAAACATGAATAACGTTCCCTTACGTCTCTACCTTGTCGGGTTTAGGGGGAAAAAAAATCTAACGTTGCTATCATCGTAGGAGAAAAATATATTCATCTTTTAACCAAATTATATGCTATCAAAACTTCCACAATTTTTTAAAAATATTAAATAATATTACACTTAAAATATATAATTTGTGTCCTTTCATTTTCTTTTTATCATTATTTTCTAATGTTTTTATAAGATGATGGTAGAATTGAGATTAATTATTTTATTTTTATAGAAAATATCTTTTATAAAATATAATTATAAAATACTAAAATAAAAAAATATTTTATTTATTTAATATTAAATATAAAAATTTTAAAAATATTTTATCAATATATCATTAATTTTTAATTGAATTTGATGAACTAATATAATTACCTCCTCATAATATATTATAAGAATATTATAGTTATTTAACTTAATCTCATTTTATTTTTTTCTTATTTTCACTCATTTCAATTAAAAAAATTAATTTTATTTCTATTTTATTTTCACCAATTTCAAATAATTTAAGATAAAATTCCTTCGCTTTTAATTTTTTCACCCTCCATTTCCTTTTATCTCTAATTCCTTTCCCCTTTATTTTAACCTCCAACCAAATAAATCATTATTTTCTTGATGAAATTTTTTTAATCCTCTTCATTGCAAGAAGAGTCTTGAACATTCTTCTTATGGCGCCATGACGTTGTTCTTGTTTCTCCTTACTGCCACTTTGGCATCTTTCTTTTTTCTTCCTGATGCTCTTCATCTCTCCATTCCTTGCTCCTTGGTAATCTCTTCGTGCTTGTGCAGTCAAGTTAGTTTTTGCTTGTTGATGAGTGTTGGCATTTACGAGAAATTTTCTTGAACTTCTTGATGCTCTTCTTCTTAGGGGAGTCTTGAAAATTTGTAGAATATATGTTCTGCAATTTTAATTTTCTTGCATGAACAAACTCATTAATTGATTTGCTCTGATATTTGGAAACTTGACGATATGATTAATATGATTGATGATTTCATAATTACAAGTGTTTCGAATATTTGGAAAGTCTCGCATGTTTCGAGAACTCTAAATTGTAAAATATATGATGTTTTTATTTATAAAAAAAAAATGAAACCTACTCCTAAAGTTTAGAATACTCTCGATTCTATCATAAATATAAGATCTTTTATGTTATTTAGATAATTCTAATTAAAATATTATCTTTTAACATAGAAATTTAAAACTTAATTAAATGGCACTTTAAATTTTTCTAAATTACATTTAATTTTTTAATATTTATTTTATCAAAAAATATTTTATAAAAGATCTAAATAAAATTTCATAAAAATACATTAAATTGGATAAAATGGAATACGAGGGAATGAAAATGAAAAAAGTAATGATTCAAAAGTATATTTAGTAAGTATTATAAAATAAAATTCCTTATTTCCCAGTAAATGGCCATCCATCAAATAATAAAATATCTATTTCATAACAAAAAAGATAGAATAGCATATTCTGTCATTTTGATTTTTAACAAATATTATATTTTTTAAAATTTTAAAAATTTAAAATTATTTTTTATTTGACAATATAGTTGAAACTTTGTACATTTTTTAAAATTTTTTATTACTTTTATTATAAGTATAAAAAGATTTCAAACTTCTTGTCATACATATTATATTTAACTTTCTTAACAACATATAATATTAATTAATATAAAATAAATATTAAGCTATCCACTTTTTCTTTTAATAATATATATTTTTTTAATGTTACAATTACAGTAAAAATAAATATAACATACCCATTTATATATTTGTTAGTTGAATATAATATAATCTTAAATTAAATTTATTTTAATAGTTTATTATATATTAATCAATTTAATACAAATTATCTATATGTCTAAACATACAAAAGTTATGAATGAATAAAAATAATATTATTTTCTTATAAAAATGTGATGGTTTATGCACTTTCTTATAAAAATAATATTATTTTCTTATAAAAATCTTTCAGTTAAAATATTTATGAAAAATTATATTTATTTATAATCCTTTTATTTTAAAAATATACATTGACTTTTTTTGGCTTTTTTATAAATAGTAAAAGTAATTAGATACATATTCAAAAACTAAGGATTGAACACCATATGTAATAAAAGATGTAAAAATTTTAAGAAATATTTAATGTTATTTAAATTAAAAATTCCTGATTATTTCATTTTTTTCTTTTAAAATATAAGGAAATAAACATATGTTTAAAATAAAAAAAATGAGGATTTGCAAAGGTGAGAGATTTTAGTATGCTAGTATACCATTAAATTTAATAGTTAAACTTTATTTATTTTATATAATATTATATAAATAAATAAAATTTAATAATTTAAATTAATGATATATTAGCACCATAATCAATCACACCAAACATCTATCATTGTGAATGAAAGAGCGCCTGTCTTCAACAACGCATCACCTCAATGTCAAAGAAAACGCTAGCACCTAACATTCCGTGAGAGTGGCCATTCAATGCATTACACCAACTAATTGGACCAATTGGAAAGAATCAATTTAAATTGATATTACAATATTATATACAATTTAATGCTTAAGTGTAACATATATACTTACAATTAATTGCCTATTTTGCTAATATATAATTCAATACATGAGCATTATCTTTTATGACAAGGAAATGCAAATGGTAAAATTATTTCTACGTTTCGTATATCTGAAAGGAAAATCACATGTAATTTCTAAAAATTAATATAGTGATATATTGATATATTATTGAATTTGATTACACATCAAATAAATTTTTAAGTTAAATTTTATATATTACATAATAATATATTAACGATCAAAATTAATAATAAATTAATATGCCATTATGTTAATGAAATGCCATAAATTTTTTCAAAACTAAAATATTTTTTTAAAGTATCAACAATAGAAAAACGCTTTGCAAAAACATATTTTTTAAAACTCGGGTCTGTGGCAACCTAGCTTCACCCCGACTTTAAAGCGTCAACAAGTAGAGATAAAGATTTTGGTCAGAGACGACGGCCGACTATTTCATGGGCTGCTGCATTATTAAGACAGAAATTCTCACATTTTTTAAACAGATAACGTGGGATTGTTCCATGGTGGAAAATGCAATAGCCAATTTGATCATTTCCTGACAACCGGACTTTTCATGATAAATTGGGGGGGGGGGGGGGGGGTTGTACTAAACCTTCATAAAAAAAATGCAAGAAAGTAATATTAATGAGTAAACAAAGAGTATAAAATGTAGCAAATTTTGCACAAAAATGTTGGTATAAGAATATTTAAAAGCAGTTGTTACTGTTATACAGAAATTATGATTCAAGCGGCAAAGCTTACACAAAATACTTGAATAAAATAGTAATTAAAGATAATTATTATTGCTATACAAAGACCACGATTCAAGTGCATCAAAAGGCACAAATGACCACAATTCAAAGACATAGATCTCTCGTCTATATTCACAATCAATGTTTAATTTGCAGGAAGTTGAGAAAATAATAATATAATCATCAGAATGCGTTAATATGCATGAATAATAAAATAAGCATTTAACTATTAATGCTAATGATATTTATATTATAGGATTTAAAGTGTTGCTTATTACAACTGTTGGGAGCGATTATTTCCTCAATTTTTGCTTTGCATATTTCTCGTTTGGAGATACTCATGGGTCCGTCTTCATGATTTATAATTTCACAAAAATATAATGATTTAAGTTCGAGTTCGATCTCTTTTTTTAATTCTTAAATGATTCAATCAAAATTATTTATAACCAAAGGTTCAGTTCAGAATTTTTATTATTTTTATTTTTATTTTTATTTTAAATAAAAATAAATTTTATGTAAATATATATATTTAAATAGATAATAAAATATTTAAATATATAAAAAAATTTAATTATATCAAATTAAGTATTTTACATTAAAAATAATCATCTATAATTATTTTTAACATATAATTATATAAATAAAAATAAATTTATATAATCGAATTGAACTAAACTGATATTGTTCATATAATAATAACATGAATCTGATTCAAATATTAATCAAATTATAAGAAAAATGATCAATAAATATTTTGATCATAAAAAAAATTAAATTTTATATTTTTTAAGGTTAAATCATCTTTTAAGTCGGAGAGTAGCCCAGCCCCCATATAAATCTATTTTCATACAACAACTACCGGAGAAATGATGCTTTTTCAAGGGTATGTGCTGGTAACTATCCTAAATGATCCTGACCATTATTTCCATAAAAGATATTTGACTGTCCGAACGTCGTCGTGTAAATTTGAATCATACCTATCAACCGTCCTTCCACAAAAGTCGAACTATCAAATAACTATCGAAATACAAGAAATTTCGACGTATGTATTCTCTTTGTGCTGAATGAATAAAGCCTTTCCTATTTCAGAGAAATATTGGTATGCCAAAATGGGTTAACATGGATTTAAGTGGAGTTGGAGTTTTTTTGAAGTATATAAATACAAAGGAGGGAATAAAAATAAAATGCTTACAATGTCTGTGTAACTTAAAACTTAAAAATTTCTTACCGAGTGTCATCAAGGAGTAAATTTAAGTTCAAAGAGTAAATTTTAAAATGAACTTAAATTAATTCTTTACCAACGTACCCTCACATATACGTAGAACTTAAAATTTTGAATTTCACAAACATATCAGAGATTGTGAAGAGAGAATAAATATGCACCGCTTTTTATTACATCAATAATTTTAAATTATTAAATTTTATTCAATTTATATATTGTATAAATTAATAAATTTAAATCATTAAATTTGCTGATGTATCATAATAATAATGATATGTAGAAATCTTTTCTATAGTAAATTTAGAAAAATAAAAACCATGTTATTCATGTTCTATTGTATATAAACACGCAGTGTCACGGGGCACATTAGAGTAGAGAAAAGGGAAGAACCAAGAAAAACACATGTTTTGGTCAGTATTTTTGAAAAAGAAAACGATCGGTTGGTCTTTATCTTGCCACGTAGATGCGATGTGAATTTTGAAAGTGTAATTGTCAGAGCTTGTGAGAAAACAAATGTATCAACATAAATTTCATTTTATAACTAGAGCAGCCACAAAAATCCAATTAATTGGCACAATATATCTATCATAGAACGAGTATCGGCAACCATAAGTAATCAATTATGCGGTACATGGCGACCGCGCCGGTCAATTCACGAGCCCATCACACGTTATGGTGGTCCAAAGAATTACGCAATTATTTGCCAATTCAGGTCCAAGCGGGAGCATGCTAGAGCGAATATATCCAAAGAGTTGAATTAAAATTTATTAAAAATTTATATTAAAAATTCTTAATTTTTAAGAGAGTTAAATTTAAATTTTTCATAAGATATAAGAACAACTATGTAAATATTTTCAAATTTCGGTTGGTTTATGGCCAAAAAAAAATAAGGAAGAATCCTTTATTGTCTACTAGATAAACAATTCAAGTGTCACTATTAACAAAAAATTATCATTTATCATTATTAAAAAAATGAAATGATTAATTTTTAACCATTTTTTATATTTATTTTAATTTTATTAATAGTAAGATACAATGTACCTAATGTGGATCAAGATTTTCTCAAATCTGGGAGGACAGGGTGGGAGACGAGGTCGGGGAGATAGAATGCAGGGTACTATTTAAAGTCAACGTGGAGGTTAATGTTTCTCCTTTTCCTTCAAAATAGTCGTTTGATTTAAGCGGGGAATAAGTTATTACAAGAAGTTAAATTTCTTAAAAATTTACTTTCTATATAAACTTATGAACTTCCTAGAAAGTTTTTAATGTTATTTGGTTAATATAAAGAAAGTTATATTTCTCAATAAATAGAAGCTATTTAGGGGGAGTATGTAAATGATTTTTCATATTCTGTAAGAAATACAATTTCCTATTAAGTGATTTCTCATATTTTATGAGTGATCAAACAACTCATAATTTTTTATTTTTTGAGAAATATAACTTCTCACATTTTTATTATGAATCAAATGATTCCTAAATTTGTTGAGCTCACGTGTGCAGTTCAAGTCTTTTATTTGTATATTATTTATAAAATAATTTTTAAATTATATTAAATAATCAACTTTATTCCTAAATAATAATTTTTATAGATAATTTCATCCTTTCATACATATATTCAAAGTTAAAATTCTTTTTAAAATTTGTATAAAAAATAAAATTATTTGTATAAATTATTATTTAGAAATAAAATTAATTATTTAATATAATTTAGAGATTATTGTGACAATGATTTACAAATTTAGAAACCAAATTGATAATTTTATTTAAATTTTAAAATCACGTATTACAGATTTGTATGAAATAATTAAGTGATCTTAAACGTAAATAATCATCAATAATTAGTTGATTCATTGAGTCTCATACGCAGCACTGGTAAAATCATGCATATGCTAGGCTACCTTTGGACATCACTAACTAAAGTTCGGCTTTCTTCATTAAAATATTATTTCTTGCTCTTTGGATTAACATATGGTGGAATATTAAAAAAATTATAATTACACAATTTGGCTTGAGGGGCCCCACCGTCTCCCAATATTAGATTTTTTTTTTAAATTATATTGATTCCAGAAATTCCAAATTAACCTTTTTGTATTTCTTTAAAGATTTATTTGGCAATATATTTTTTATTATTGATTTTATTTTATTTTAATAGAAATAATTTAAATTTAATTATAAATAAATTTTATTATTGGTAACCTTATTAAAAATAGTAACTTTAATTTATTTAATAAATAATTTTTATTTAAAATGTATTAAAAATATATAAAGTTTAGTTAAAAAATGTATTTTGGTAGTACCATAATAAATATAATATTAATAATGAGGTAAATTTTTATATAAGGTATTGCCTTATTTTATTTTATCGGTGAAAAAGAAGCAAACAAATCAAATAATGGAATTGTAAGAGTGCCTCAAGTAATATATATAATAACCCTTTTTCTTTTTACACTGATCCTCTGGAAGTTTAAACTTAGGGGTCGTTTGGTTCATATGGAAACTAAGTTCCCATGGGAAATGGAACTTCACAGGAAGTTGATTTTCCGTATGAATTTCCTGAGATATCTCAAATTTTGTTTGGTTGACATGGAGCAAGTTCCATTTCCCGCTAAAGAACTTCCCTATGTTTTTGTTTGGTTCAACTTTGTATTTCCTACGATATAACAATGAAATGATCACAATAACCTCTAAAATAAACATTAACAGATATTAATTCATTTCATTTTTTTTATGTGAAAAATACTATTCACCGAGGTGGGAAAATGAAAAGACACGACATCGAAGTGACAAAACGCAATGGCCTGAATACGAAACGACACACGTGATGGGCGTTTCGGCAGGCACAAAAAGGCCGAAACAGTAACAACACTTCGCATTCCATCTCAAAGCTCAGTACCAGTGATCTCAAGACGCAGGAAGACACCGTGCAAATCATCGCCAAATACAGCAAGAGAAGACACCAAACGACCCTGAACAACCGGTTAACATCATTTATTGACATCGGACGCTGAAAGCAAGATCAAACAGTAACTCCGCACAAATGGGTCGTCCACAGGTAAACCCACCTCCTCTTTAGCATTGACTCTAATACAGGCATTATACTTCAATTATAAGTGCAACGAAAATGCCACAGTTTCCTTGGACTTGTGTTCCTATGTGAGTTGAAGTGAAACCCTAGAAGTTAGTACGACCACAATATGCCAAGTATTTTGTTGCATGTTACTGTCACTCCACATAATATCTGTTTGTATGAGAACCAGAAAAATGGCACCGTGCATATTTCATTGTCCTTTTGACATTCTGTAGACATAAAAATAAACGGACATTAGGGAGTCATCTGATGCCCAAAAGTAAAGTACTTTTCCATTGGCATTGCCTTTAATCATGTTTGATTTGTAGTTTAACACCACAATGTGGTGGGTGTTACTGTTCTCATCGAAACAGTAACATCTCATTTCATTAGTCTTTGATAGGGTAAGCACATTGGTTTTGTCAAGGTTATCCGTTTAGACACGAATCATCTTGTCTATATCCTGTGTTTTTTGTGCTGGCGTCTCTGTTTGCGGACTAAACACTACCATGTCACCACGGTAGGGGATCGTAAAACAGTTATGTCTTGGTTCTTGGCTCATGTTACTATTTCTCTGTGAAACAGAAACAAACCACTACCATGTCTCTGTTTACGAACCAAACACTACCATGTCACCACAGTAGGTTACACCGTCAATCATACATCATTTTGTCAACTTATGTTCCTTCTTCTCGTTATCAACGCAATAGGGATTCGTGAAATCGTTGTTTCTCAAATCTTGGCACATGTTACTGTTTCTCGGTGAAACAGCAACACAGCTCTACCCCGAGGTTACATTGTTAGTCAGATCTCATGGAAACTACTTGTGCATGTTTTGGTTCTTTTTCAACATAGTAGAGTGCTGTCAAAGTCGCATATGTCGCTTGTCTGGCTCATGTTGCTGTTTCTTGGTGAAACAGTAACACATGGTTCCTTCGAAGCGCTAATGTTGATCATGCCTCATCTTGCCAACTTACCTTCCCCGTGTTCGTTGTCAACGCAGTAGGGATTCGCGAAATCGTTGTTTCTCAAATCTTGGCACATGTTACTGTTTCTCGGTGAAACAGCAACACAACTCTACCCCGAGGTTGCATTGTTAGTCAGACCTCATGGAAACTACTTGTGCATGTTTTGATTTTTTTTCAACATAGTAGAGTGCTGTCAAAGTCGCATATGTCTCTTGTCTGGCTCATGTTACTGTTTCTTGGTGAAATAGTAACACATGGTTCCTTCAAAACGCTAATGTTGATCATACCTCACCTTGTCAACTTGTGTTCCTATTGCTCGTTATCAACACAATGTTATCAACACAATAGAGATCCGCAAGACAGTTATACCTCAAATCTTGGCTTATGTTATTGTTTCTCGGTGAAACAGTAACACACCACTGCCACGATGTTGCATTGTTATTCATAACTCATAGAGTAGCACTTACCCACGATGTTGCAATATCGTTCATGTTTTTGCTCGTTGTTTGTTCAGTAGAGTTTTGTTAAACATGTATATCTTTTTTTTATATTGTGTTACTTTTTCTTGCTGAAACAGTAACATCACTAGAAAGAATTGGATGTTGCATTATTAATCATACCTCGTTTTGTCTATTTATGGTTGATCTAATGCTTGATTTGACGTTCACCTGAGCAGAAAGGCGCTAAAGCACTCACAGTGGCAGACGATTCTCATGAAGAAACCTATAGATTTCAGCAATATAGGTCCAATCTTTTGGCATGCATTAGGCAAGTTGATCAGCTTCATTTGGATGCAAGGCACACGACGGTGCTACGACACAACCCATTTTGGGTTCTAATTAATGCAATAATAACAAAGGAACTGAATCGCAGCATGTGTCGAAATAACGATGTTGAAATTCAGTCCATAATTGCTACCTTCTCAGACAAGAATAATCATTTCAATATTGGGGGCGAACATCTCAGAATAACACCAACATCAGTGAAGCTGATCTTTGGAATAAGAGATGGAGACCAGCCCATCCAGACAACATCTAGCAAGAGGACATTGTCAGACTTTGACATAAGATGTTTCTGTGGCAAAGCACGGATGAGTAAACTAATAATATTCAATGCACTAGAAAGAGCAGTGCGGGCAACATCGGAGACTGATGTGCAGGATGTCTCCCGCCTCATCACATTGATGCTTCTGGTCACCCTCTTCGTACTAAACAGGGCCCACACATTGGGGTGGTCATATATCAAATACGTAGAGGATGTAGATGCAATAGCACAATATGGGTGGTCACAGCACATTCACGACCAACTGATGAATTCTCTGAAAAAGGACAGTACCCCCAATGTAACCGGCTGTGTCATGCTATTGCCAGTAAGTTAAAGATGTCAAAACTGCTTTTTACTACGTGTCCGAATCCTTTACATTGTCTTCATTCATCTCTATTCATTGAGTGAATGTTCCTGTCTCATTATTGTATGTTTGTCGCAAGTCTTGGCTCATGTTACTGTTTTAGAATAAAACAGTAACATGTCCCTGCTTTGTCTTTGAATGGTTACCTAAAGTTTTATGGCATTTTGATTGTTAATGTGATTTCATTTGACAGTTATTTGTGAGTTTTTGGTTCATGTTGATGACTGCGTACAAGAATAACTTGTTTACCTCCAGTTGTTCTTGTTCTTTTTATTACTCCGTCTTGGATGCAGCCTCCTAAGGAAATTAACGTGACAAAATGTACGTTTTATTGTCGACAGTATTGGCTGTATGAGATTACTAGCGTGCTGGGCGGGCATCACATCCAAAGGGTTCCAAGATGCCTCAAATGGGACTTGAAACTCCTCACACGCCAACTGAGGGATCAACTTATCAGCCAACTTCAGGTAACAGTATGAAAATATCAACTTATTATGATGCCCGATACATGTCAGTACAAGAAAATATGTTACTGTCTATTTCCATGAGAAATAGTAACATCGAACTAGATGTTACTGTTTAAAAGTGAAACAGTAACAAGTCCTTCTCCCCAGGCTTCTATTATTATTTTGATACCCATTCCAGCAATTTACTTTATTTTATGCATGGTGTTGTTGTTTCATAACAAACACAAGTACGCCATAGTGACAATACAACATGTTACTGTATTCTCTGAAAACAGTGACATGCTCCCTTCATCGGTTTTAACAGTCAGTAATATTCCATATGTCAATTTTTTCCCCTTCATTGACATTGTGTTAGGGTTTCCACCTAAAAGAGTAGCATTGTGTTAGGATTTCCACGTAAAAGAGTAGCATATCGTGGGGTTCTCCTGTTCTGGGGTGGATACAGACACATCTTTTGATTCCAATTTCTTTCCATTAACCATACACTATTTTGTGCCTTTATTGTATTTCATAATTAATAATTTACCCATACTTATTGTTATGCTCAAACTTTGTTCTTTTTTTTCATGTTTCTGTTTCTCACCGAAACAGTAACATGCCGATTTCCCACACTAACGATGGAAATAATGTTATGCTTCAGGTCGTAAACAGAGATATTGAGCCCACGGTACATGAATACGACCTCCTCTATACAAAAGAAACAAATATACCGTTAATTGAATTCGTTGACAAAACAAAATCACATGACACACCCTCCCAATCGGAGGATTCGAAGGGCGATAATGAGACAGCATCGGCCCAGTACGTGATCCAACCCCGAGCAACAAAGCTGGATCAATTTGTCGATATTGCACTGTCCCAAAAGGAGCAACAGTAATAAAACAACGATGAAGTTCTACGGCTTAGAGATCAACTCATCAGTGCAAACACAGAGATACTCAAACTGAAGGATGAATTGACGTCTCTTACTAAGAGACTTCAGTCGTTAGAACAACAGACATAAGAGAACGCAGAGACAATATCCAAACTCAAATACGATAACGCACTGCTACAAGAGGAACTGTCCACAGCAACAAGTGAGGCAGAAAACCTCAGGGCGGTCAACATTAGTTTGGAGAATCATAATAAACAGTTCAATGCACAGCTATCAGAACAAATTGTGCAGGTGGTTGAACAAGATGAGGTAGAAACCACCAGAGCTGCTGAGCAATGTATAGAGGAGGCAAAACAGCGTTCCATGATAGCGAATATAAAGAAAAAACTAAGAAAAATAAAACGGGACGAGGAGTTCACGTACTCGAGTCCTTTGAAAAAACGAATGAGACATGCATATGCACGTCAACAGACATCAACTGCTGAGGAGGTCTACGGGCAGAGCAAAGAGGCCCCTGTTGTAATTGAAGATGATACATCCACAAATAAAACCAACAAAAAGCAGACTCATAAGGCACCCAACACCTCAAAATTTCTAACTGCAAGATACTTGACCGAAGATGTCAGGAGTAAGATGGTGCAATTAAAATTGGTAGGAGATCTACAGTAAGTCATGTTCTATTTTCTTCTGGATGGTTTGCATTTACTAGGAAGTTTTGCCTATCGCCCCATCTAATCCCTTTTCCAAATCACCATATGCAGTATTTTTGTCTGGTCAATCCCCGAGCAGGATTTGTTCATAACATTTGAGGATTTGGTGGGAGTTATGAAGGAGAGGTCAATCACGAACAATGTATGTATCATCTGATCGTTTAAACGCATTGTTGTTATGTCGTTAATTACACCTCTATTCCTGTTACTATTTCTTTCCTAAACAGTAACAAGAATATAGTCTAATCGGTCTCAAAGAGTAAGTTATTTCCACTTTGTGGAGTCCAAACAGTTAGATACAAATATTCTTTATGTTTCAACTGGCGGATTCTTGTGCTACTGTATGAAGTTTGCCACCCTTATCAATCATCTAACAAGAACTAAACAATCAATGCAGATCATAGATGGCCATGCCTACACTCTGAGCCTGGCTTCCACGAACAGTGAAAGGAAGGTATTTGCATTCGACAGCTGTTGCTGGGTAAGATTCTGAATCCATCTCGCATATATGAATCACAGAAGGCATCATTGATTTTGACTTAGGTTAAAACTATGTTGACAATCTTACATTGTGAGCGATGTCAAGTTACTCCAGAAGGCCAGACAATACAAATCCGATGCACATATGGAAGAGGCAATGGCTGCGGATGTTATTATCTTCCCACTAAACTCCACGGGCGTGAATGACTTCAGAAACCCCAACCATTTCACACTTCTCGTGCTAGATAATAAAGAGTGCAGATGGACACACTATAACTCGATGCGGTTGAGAAAAGAGGGGACACCGGATCCATACTTTCGTGATGCCACGATGGTGGTGAGTGATATTAAATACCTTGTTATTTTATTGACGTTACTCTTTCCATCAGACACAGTAACATATCATAATCACAATAAGACAACGGTGTATCTCTCGTATGTAGCTCATTTCATGGTCTTCTGTTGGAGAAAACATGTCAAATGTGAGTCTATTAGATGATAAGTTGTTATTCGTTGATGTTTCTGTTTCTTGTAAAGATAGTCACACTTTGTTTTCTCGGAGTTCCAATTTATTCTTAAACATCATTAGATTATTTGTATGGTGGATCTGTTTTTGTTGCTGATGTTACTGTTGCCATAACAAAAACTAATAACTCCTAACAATACAAGATGTTACAGCCAGAAATGTAGACAGGTGCACGGAGTTTTCATTTTTCATTTTTGTTAGTTTGCTAACAACAGAAGGACTATTACGAGAAAAGGATGAATGAACTCCTTGCACAGGGTGGATTGGATAAGAGGGTAGAGCCAGCCACCGCAGGACCACCTTTTGATATAATATCACACGAACGGTTATCTCAGCAGGAAGAAGTATCGTAAGTAGCAAGGTCTTTTCTTATCCAATGTTAATATGTCTAGTAGATACCAAACTAACTCGTTACTATTTTCCAAGCAAGACTACGGTATTTTCGTATGCTTGCATATGGAGAATATATTCAACAATAAAGAGTTTCATGAACAATTTTCGTTGGAGGAAGTGAGACAATACAGAGCAAAATTAGTTACTAAATTCCTCCAGAATTTCAGTCTTTCCAGCTAAAGTTGATTAATATGCACATATATAACACTAAAGTTGATTATTATGCACATATGTAAAAGTAAATTCATGTTAAACCATTGTCTTAATATTTAAAATTCAAGTGTATGTAAAACTCAATTGTAAATGTAATTCTTCTGTACAGTTTAATCTTATATCTAGTTTATGTTAGCGCTCAGACATCAGGTTGCCATATGAATTATTGTTACGTGTGTTAATGTTTCTCTTTTTTAACGGATGCAGCAACATCCAGTTGTGCGGTACTATTCTTAAGACCTACCACCAATGTTAGTATGAATGAAGGACAATCTTTGAAACAGTCATACACAACCACCCAGACGCAGGACTGAGCAGCCTCGAGGATAGTAACATCCCATATCAAGACGTTTCTTTGGTACAATTCGGGGAGGAATTGTCTCAGGTGACATGAATAACCACCCACACCCGCCCTCAAGCCAACCATAACCTCCAAGGCTCAATACCCATCAGCCTCGATGATGTTACTGTTTTCGGGGAAAACAGTAACATCACATAAACTCTAGTTTCTTGCTTTTTTTCCTGAGTGGGACTTGTCCAGTGATATACACAACCACCCAGACGCAGGACTGAGCAGCCTCGAGGATGTTACTGTTTTAGCCCAAAACAGTAACATCCTATATCAAGACGTTTCTTTGATATAATCCGGGGAGGAATTTTCTCAGGTGACATGAATAACCACCCACACCCGTCCTCAAGCCAACCATAACCTCCAGGGCTCAATACCCATCAGCCTCGATGATGTTACTATTTTCGGAGAAAACAGTAACATCACATAAACTCTAGTTTCTTGCTTCTTTTCCTGAGTGGGACTTGTCCAGTGATATACACAACCACCCAAAATAGTAACATCCAAGATAATGTGTAACCATGAGCGTTGGATGATGCAAGAAATGGACTGAGCTGTACTACAGGAGTATCAATGTCATTGCCATGAGAAAAAAAAAAGGAATGTATTGTTATATACATTATGTGATCTGATGTCAGTGTCCAAAAAATAGGTGCACATACAGAAGGTCAACAACATAGCATGAATTTAGTGAGTGTCTTGGCTCCTATTGACTACTAGTTTTCCTATAACTTCACTGATCTAGAAGTAACAAACCATGCACATAAGCATATCAGTACTCTTCTAGAAGGCTAAAAAAGAAATTAACTTTTAAGGGGTTCAGAGCAATTTTCCTTGCCACAGTTATAACTTGGGTAGGAGTTAACCCATCAATCTTCATAATCTCACTAGTCACTTGCATCCTTCTCCCTGTAGAATCAGATTTATGTTGGAAACAAGAAGCCAAGCGGCCTATGTGTTTACTTGCATCCTCCATCACATCACTCATTCATGCAAATCTAGAAGAGAATTCTCTCAGAACTTCTAAATTTTCTGTCTTTGCCTTCTTTGACCTACAGTTTACTGGGGTGGTTGAGGAAGAAGTTCCCATCGGGACACATGGAGGGATTGGGTAAGTGTCCTCGACGGAAAAGGCAGGAACATTTTCTTCTTACTCTTCTTCTTCTCTATCCCTTACTTCCTCTTCTATCCCCTCTAATGCATCTTGTGGATTTACAGCCTCGTCTCCAATGGCTCTATCCTTCCCAAATATTTTGGCTAAATCATCAAAAAATGGGAATGGTTTGTTTCTTAACCCCACGGCATTTTTGTGGCTTTAGCATAAAAGAAAGAAAAACACATAAAAGAAAGAAAAACATAATGAGAGAAGGTAAAACTTTATAAGCTGTCACCAATAAATAGAAATATACACAGACACACTTATGTGCATAGAAGAAAAGGCATAATATAAAATATTACCTTCACCCATTCATCCCAGATTGGCTTTGAGCAAGTTACAAACTTCTCTTCATCATTCCATCCAAATCCGCTGGCAGCTGGACCAAGCATCTCCGCAATAGTATTATATTGATTCCTCAAATACTTGATACAGGACTCGATGTGTGGCTTAGCCTTCATACCACACCCAGGAATCTTCTGATCCATAAGTTGTTCCAACCTATTATAAACACCATTCTTGAACTGGCCATTGTCCGTTTTCCAACCACCCAGCTCTACAAGATCCATCATTGCACTAATTAGTGCACGATCCTCAGCGCTTCCCTATCTTGTGCATCCTCTAGATAGGTTCACACCCTCACCACCTTGGTTGGCATTTTTCTGAGCATTTGGTTGACTCATCTATGAAGAACGAAAGATAGAAAGAGAGGAAACATAGGAATTCGTTAGAGAGGCATTCTGCACATGATTTAGCAATTTAGGATTATCACACCACCAGTTCAATAAAAAAATTTTGTCATTACTCCCATCTTATTACAAATTCAGATAAAAATAATACAAGAATAAAGTGTATATTATCTACCAATCCATAAATGCAATACAAGTGAAACACGCTACATAGTTTTAGCTAAACCCTGTTCAATGGTGTGGTGTCATGTAACCATGCATTGTACATCTCATTGGCAAGATCATGTCTGAAGGTAATCCATGCAGCACTAGATTCCATAATCCCAATATTAAGTTTACCATTGTCTTCTTCCTCACCATCCACAAGCAAGGGCTTCATGGGATCCACACACATGTATGTTTGAATGAAATTATGCATCAATGCGCAAGCCAAGATAATTCTACCCACAATTTTCCTAGGGTACCAAGTTGTACATCTTAGAATACCCCATCTCATTTTTAACAATCCAAAATACCTCTCGATAACATTCCTTACTTGAGAATGCTTCATATTAAAATATTCCTCAGCAGAAACAGGTTGAGCACCACTCTTCCACACACTTAAATGATATCTCTGGCCTCTAAATGGTGTTAGAAAACCCTCACAATTCATGTATCCGGCATCACACAAGTGAAACACGCTACATAGTTTTAGCTAAATCCTGTTCAATGGTGTGGTGTCATGTAACCATGCATTGTACATCTCATTGCATTGGCAAGATCATGTCTGAAGGTAGTCCATGCAGCACTAAATTCCATAATCCCAATATTAAGTTCAACATTGTCTTCTTCCTCACCATCCACAAGCAAGGGCTCCATGGGATCCACACACATGTATGTTTGAATGAAATTATGCATCAATGCGCAAGCCAAGATAATTCTACCCATAGTTTTCCTAGGGTACCAAGTTGTACATCTTAGAATACCCCATCTCATTTTTAACAATCCAAAACACCTCTCGATAACATTCCTTGCTTGAGAATGCTTCATATTAAAATATTCCTCAGTAGAAACAGGTTGAGCACCACTCTTCCACACACTTAGATGATATCTCTGGCCTCTAAATGGTGTTAGAAAATCCTCACAATTCATGTATCTGGCATCACACAAATAGTAGTTGCCTATAATTAACCAACATAAGTGTTTGGTACTTTCATCTCAAATAAGCTACTTAGTTCAGATTGAGCAATGTCAAGGTACCTATGGTGTTACCTTGTAGAACTTGCAAAGCATTTTTTCTAGAAAGTGCATCTCGAAGCACTCTATTATCATGTGCGGACCCCTCCCAACCAGGCAATATATAAATAAATTGCAAATCCTGCGTGCAAGCAGCTAACACATTAGTAGTAAGTTCTCCTTTTCTATTCCTGAATCTAGCTTTATCTTTATCCCCAACACGAACCTTAATATGACTTCCATCCAAAGCACCTAAGCAATTCTGTAGTGTGTATATATATAACTTGTTAATAGATACTGTATATATTTATAAATATTTATATATTTATCTAATCTTCCTAAAAATTCTAACTTACCTTAAACCATTTCCACCTCTTATCTTGGCAATTCTCAGTCACTGGCTCAGGTTTCTTTAGTAGAATATCATGGCATCTAAGGACAGCGAGGAGAACTGAATTGAAGTGCCTAGATATTGTCTCACCACTTCTCCTAAAATACAATTGAGTTCTTCGATTTTTTGTGTCATGAGAAAGTGTGAATAGAAATAAAGCAACCATCTCCTCTAAACTAGTATTCCTATTTTCTTGTAACTTACCGACATCTCTAAGCATATCACATAACTTAGAAAAACAGGCTCTATTCATCCTAAGGTTATCCAAGCATGCTAAGTCACTTTCTTGAATCATTGGCCTGAGATTTAAAAGCCTAGCATAATATCTTTCTTCAGCACAACTGTCAAATATATAGGATATAGGCTAAGGCAATCTAATGTCCAAAAAGGACAAAAGATACAAAAATTCAGAAATAGCCTCCAAAATCATGAGCATCATCTGTGTGTATAATGCAATACATGTAGTAGCAATCTTCTTCTTTTTACTCAACGGTAAGCGAGCCATAACTGTATGACATAAGCAAATTACATGTAAGAATGTTATAAGTTAGAAGAGCAATAAATGATATGGTCAGCCACTTTGAGTAATTTGAAATCAACAAATACTATTCATCTTTTTCAAGGTAGTCAACAGGCAAACAACAACGACATCATATCCAGAACCTCTTAAAAGCTCTGCCGTCGGGGTTGGATTAAACATCCCAGTTTGCTAAACCATAAGCACACCCTTTTTTGTTAAATTCTACCATTATTTTATAACAGTTCATATTCCGACCATGCAGCTCTGAAAAGTCAGAAAGGAAGTCCAATTTTCAAATATGGAGGCCGTAGTTTACTTAATACAAAAAGAGGAAATATAATGAGCAATGTCATCAAGGCTTACCAGAAATCGCTAGTGCCGTTGCCGGGAACTGTTGCTAGGGTTTAGAGGAGATGGCAGAAGCTCGGGAACCAGAAATCGCTAGTACCGTTGCCGGAGACTGCTGCTAGGGTTGAGAGGTGACGGGAGATGCTCGACAAACAAAGGCAAACACAAAGAAGTGAATCCTGATATTCAAATTATAAGGGCAAAATTGGTATTAAGTAATTTTAGCAGGGTCATTTTTGTCTATAAATTAGTTAAAAATGCAGGAAATAAAACTTACCGAGGGGGTGGGTAAGTGACCTCCTGCGTTTTATGGGAAATACAAGTTCCCGGGAAGATCCATTTCCTTTAATTTGCGCAACTAAACAACTCAAGGGTCGTTTATTTCCTGCGAAGTCCAGTTTCCCACGTGATTGCTGCGAACCAAACAATCCCTTAATATCGTCAATACACTACTTAAATCTACCATTACTAATCTATCATGTAATAGCTTACACATTATAATTTTAAATATTATCCTTGTGTAAAACAGCATACACAGTTACACGTAATTGTTATACAATAAAAAATAATATAAATTACACAAGATATCAAATTTGTATATATCTCTTCATAATAAGAGCAACCATTCCACTAAATTTACATATATAAAATTTTGAAATTGAATTCAAAATTTAAAGAAAAACAAATCCTTAAAATAATATATTAGATATCAAATGAGATAAAAACTCTCAACTTATATATCATTTTTTTATATATAAGAATTGTATATACATTGTATATGTGTATAAAATAATTTGATACAATTTATTGCGTCAGCTAAACTTTTTTTTAGATGGGATGACAAAATTATTCTTCTATTTTGCGTTGCCTTTAAATTACAATAAGCTTGATTAGTGAAATTTCTTTTAAAGATTAACCCTAGAACTTAAGACATAGCGTAAATCATTTATTTAAAACTTTTAAATATCATATCACACTCATATAATCAACTATTATTTTAAAAATTTTATCTTAAATTGAGATGCTCATACGTCATTTAATTATATATGATATTTAATACATAAAAAATATAATAAATTATATTATAAATATATAATTTGAAAATATTTGAGTATTTTTATTTAAAATATATTAGATATTATAAAATATAATAAAATAATATTTTTCTAAATTTCAAAACAAGGCAAGACATGATAGAACGAAAATTATAACTTTTGTCTCACCTCTAAAATTTAAAATAGAACAAACATTTTGCCATTATAATTTTTAGAGTAAAAAATTCTTTGATTCGCACACCCTACACAATAATTCTCGAAAAAATTCCTAAATTGATATCACACTTCTTCTAAGAATGAACCATATGTAATAATTAAAAATAAAATAAAAATTGCATGAAAGAAAATTAAGGATAAAAGTTTGGACAGAAAAATGAATAGGAAAAGGGCGAAATTTATCAAGTTTTACGGGGTTTAAAGAAGTAAATAGAGAGATCTAGCAATAATTTAATTTAAAATAATAACATAAGAAGTTTGATTTTTTAAAAAATAAAAGAAGTGAGTTATTTAATTGGTTATTATTTAATAAATTAAGAGAAGTAAGGATTCTCAAAATGTTCTATTTCTAAATATGAAAAGTTATTTATTTATCTTTTTTTTGTATAAATTCTATTTTTTATATTTTTATAGAAATAAATATAAAATTATTTTTATTAAATTTAATTAATATCAATTAAAATTTATAATATATTATAATAATATTAAAATTATAATAATTATTTCATTAATATTTATAAAAAAAATTAAAATGAAATCAAATAAATTATTTTAAATTATTTCTTATAAAACGTTATTTTTTTAATACCAATCAAATGATTTTGAAAAATTTTTGAGGAGCACGTATAAAAAGTTACTGCTTCCTAAGGATTTCTCGTATGAAAGATACGACTTCTAATAAATCATTTATAGGCCGCCAAACTTTTCTTCGTCAGATTGCATTATTAGTTGGCATTGGACATACTTGAATTAATTCAGACGTCTTTCGCAGTAAGTCAGAGCAAATGAAAGATAAATAGCTTTGAAAATATTTGAATCATATATCTCATGCCACACATTTTAATTTTTAGGAAATTTTTATGGGATCAATGTTGCACTGAAATGTTATTAAATTTAATTATTAATATATTATTATATATCATATTTTAAAAAAATCAACTTAACATATGATTAAATTTGATAATGTATTAATATATTATTACATTTATAATTTCTCCCTAATTTTTATATTCAAATCTTATACTTAGCATTATTGCGAATACGTGACGCTTTTTACCTTTTCATTAATTTTTGTTGAGTTGAAAATTTTAAAATATAAGGTGATACGATTATAAAAATTATTTAATTATATTTATTAAAAATACAAAATTATAAATAAATAATTTTAATTTGATAAATTTAAAATTTAACATATCAGTTTAAATTTTAAAATTCTAAAAATATTATAACAAATAAGTATATTTTATACTAAAAATTTGAAAAAAATTTAAAATATGACCCAACAATAATTATTTTGTATTCTTCTGAACTCATTCTTCAATTCTGATTTGGAATTTTGGGTCTGACTAACACAGCTCCTTTTTCACGGTGGATGAAGGGGGTGGACGTATCTTAGATCCTTTATCAGCATCATGCAATTTAATTTAACTTATTTTCCTTATTTAAAGAGGTAAAATTAAGATTCATAAATAAATTTATTTAAATAGATAATTAATGTTTGGTTTTTATAAATTCAACAAGTAAATTTATCATATCATTATATTTAATAATAAATGTATTTATATATAATATAACATTATATATAAAATATATTTATAAAATATGAAAAATATATAATATTAATATAAATTTAATATATAATTATAAATATATACTCAATTTTATTATTAGTTTATTTTTAACTTGAAAGCTTTTGTTTGTTAATTTATTTAAAAAAATATTTATATAAATATATTTTTAAATATGTTTAGAGGCTAAATTATATTTTTTTTAAAAAATTAAATCAATTTTTATTTTAACCTTATATAAATTAATAAATTATATTTAAATTAATAATTTATAAAATAAAGTCTAATATGATTTAATGTATTTCCATTCCAACTTCGGAGAGATGTGATGGGTAATGTTTTAAAAACTGACCCTACTATTGATCCAACAAAACAAGCAGGTCAAGGTTGGACTGATTCAACCAATCCAATCAAATGATTGAATTGGTTGTTATATTTTATTATTTTATAACTATAATAAATTATATATTACATATATATATGTAAAAGATAAATGATAAAATATAAATAAATATTAATTTTACTATAATAAAAATTGATATCAAAACATTCAATATAGCTAAAGTATAATATCTTGTATTCAAAATATAAGATTATAATGTGTTAGGATTATGTATTTTAATAGATTCAACTTCAAATATATTAGTAAAGCACTACTTTTGATATATGCTCTAATATAAAATAAATTTAATAGTAATTCATATTATAATAAATATTTAATAAAGTTGTAACCTTTAAAATTTTTGAAATATAAATACCACATTTTATACATATTTTAATATAAAGTAAATATAACAACAACTACATTGAGTTTTTGGATTGAATTTTATCAAATATAAAAAGAAAAAAAAATCTAATCGAATCAAGTTGCACGGGTTAACCAATTAGTCGATTCAACCCTTGATTTTTACTCGGTTGGATTGGGCTAACCCAAATGTTTTCCCAAATTGGATTTAAAGGCCTAACTAGCCCATTTTTTGAGCCTAAGTGCCAATCCGATCGGTTGAAATAGACACATCAATTCGGATTTTAAAACATTGGTGATGGGGTTCTACTGAGAGGTGATATGAACCTTTTTGCTTGTCCATAGTCGGTGGGTGAAACCTTGTGTTATTTTAACCTCTTCAAACCTGAGAAATTTTCTTTACAATTTTTCTTGAAAATTCACATATAATTTCCTGAATTTTACAATATTTTTGATATTTTATTGAATTTTTTTATAAATTATAATTCCACTTTCTACAAAAAAAAAAAATTCTAGCTTCCCTATGCCTGCCAAAGTTGGGGCTAGTGATGCAAGAACTGAATAATATTTTTATTCCTCAAAGCTACATGGTAACTTTTTAGGGTTTTATCACTGGGAATGTAAATAGATTGAATCAAGATGAGTTTTACTTTAAATATATCAAACTTACTTTTTAAATTATTGGTTTGAATTTAACCTGCCAATCTATATAAGATTAACATTTAAGTTCGACCTAATCTATTAATGAAGTTTGACTAGACCTATTAGCTTATTTGAAAAACACATTATATAAATTGACTTTTAAATTTATCAATAGATTATAATTTTTTTAATATTTAAAATTATCCAATATCCTAATTAAGTTTATATGCATTAAAATATTTATATTATTTATATGCACAATATATATTATATTATATTATTTATAAATATACTTATAATTAAATAAGCCGACTTAATAGTTTTACAAATCAAGTTTAAAAAAATAATTTTTCTAGATAAATAAGTTAAGTTAGACTTAACCTTGAGTAGATTAAGCCATATTATTTGTACCCTATTTGTCACCTTCCATAGCAAGTCTAGAACAAAAGCTATCTTTCTATTTTATTTTCTAGACAAGAAGAATTACGGTTGGCAAAAAGTCCAAGATCCCATAAACACAACCTTATTCATTGAAGGTTCAGGCTCAAAATCTCAACAAAACAGAGAAAATTCACCCTTCGAGAGAGATTTGATTGTAGGAAAAAAATGGTACAACAGAGTTTCCGCTCAAAATATTCTAAACTTGAAAATTTTCAGAAAAATGAAAACCTTTTTCTTCTAAAATGCTAAGGATTTTTATTTTATGCATCATCATACAATTCCATTTATACAAGTAATGTATAGAATTGCACCACATATTTTATGATAATTAACTCTAAAACATGATTTCTTTTAATAATTTCTTTAATTTATCAATTAAATATATTTCACATTTTTTATTTTTATTATTTTTATCTTTTAAATTTCTTAAAAAAATAATTTTTTTAAATTTGTTGCTTATAAAAAAGGTGCAATAAATTAATAACTTTATTCTTTTAATTTTTAAAATTTTGATAAATTATAATTAAAATGTTCAAAATTTAGGACTTATGAAAAACGTGCGATGTATCAATTTTTTAATTTTAGCCTTCTTATTTTTAACATTTATACTTTTATAAATTATAAAAGTAATTTTTTATAAATATAAATTTAGTATTATAATTGCAACTATAGCTATTGTATCTAATTATTGATTGGTGTAAATTCTATAAAATGGGCCTCATGTGTTTGAATAATTGGATATAATATTTATAACTTTAGTTGTAGAATTGAAATTTTTTATAGAAAATCAATTTTAAAAAGTAATTAAGTGCTATGATTTACTAAAAAAATAAACTTTAAAAAACCAAAAAAATGAAGATAAATAAAAGTTGATATAATTGCACTTGTTTTATTAGAAATAACTTTTTTAAAAAAATAATTCTTCACCTTTTACTTAAAAAATTTGAAAGACAAAAAATAAAAAAATTAACATAATTGCACTTTTTTTATAAGTAGTGACTTTTGGAAAAAATACTAATTACACAATAACTTAAAAATAAAAAGATAAAATACAAAAAATAAGACATGACATATTTAATTGATAAATTAAAAATTTGTTAAAAATAGAACAATAAATTATACTTTGGAATCAATTACATATAGAACACATAATGTAATTTTATGCATCAATAATGTAAATGGAATTACACCAATATCACATGAAATTAAAATTCAATGGTTAAAGGATACATAATTGGTCAGTACTATTCAAGTAGTCAACCTTGCTCACTGAGAAATATGCAATTTTGCAGCTCAACCAACAAACATTGGAGAAGTTATGTAAAGATTCAAATTAATATGGAAAATTTTGAAAAAATTATACGATTATAGAAAAAACAGTTTTGCTTAATAAATTCTCTTCTTTAACAGTTTAATTGTTAATGAAACTTCATTTATTTATTTATTTGAAATTTTTAGTTGATATTACTATCTAAAGACTAAACAGTAATATACTCTTCTTTAATAATTTGATTATTAATGAAACTTAGTTTATCTATTTATTTTAGAATTAATTATATACATGACACATAATGTAATTTTATGCATCAATAATGTAAATGGAATTACACCGATATTACATGAAATTAAAATTCAATGGCTAAAGGATACACACTTAGGCAATACTATTCAAGTAGTCAAGCTTGCTTACGGAGAAATATGTAGTTTTGCAACTTAAGCAACAACCATTGGAAAAGCTACATAGAGCTTCAAAATTAATATGAAAAATTTTCAAAAAAATTCTATGATTATAAAAAAATAATTTTACTTGATAATTTTTTTTTGTGACAATTTGATTATTAATGAAACTTGATTTATTTATTTATTTAAATTTTTTAGTTGATATTACTGTTTAGAGACCAAACAATAATATACTATTATTTGACAATTTGATTATTAATGAAACTTAATTTATCTACTTATTTTAAAATTAATTATATATAGGACATATAATGTAATTTTATGTATCAATAATGTAAATGGAATTACATCGATATCACATAAAATTAAAATTCAATGGCTAAAGGATGTATAGTTAGACAGTACTGTTAAAGTAGTCAAGCTTGCTTACTAAGAAATATATAATTTTGCGGCTCAAGCAACAACCATTGGAGAAGCTACATAGGCCTTCAAAATTAACATGGAAAATTTTGAAAAAATTCTACGATTACAAAAAAATAGTTTTGCCTAATAAATTCTCTTTTTTAATAATTTAGTTATTAATAAGACTTAATTTATCTATTTATTTAAAATTTTTAATTGATGTTACTATCTAGAAGTCAAATAGTAATATACTCTTTTTTAGCAGTTTAATTATTAATGAGACTTAATTTATTTATTTATTTTTAAATTTTTTATTGATGTTATTATTTAGAGATCAAACAGTAATATACTATTCTTTAGTAGTTTGGTAGTTAATGAGACTTGATTTATCCATTTATTTAAAATTTTCTGTTAATATTACTGTTTAGAGACTAAATAATAATATATTATTTCTTGGTAATTTAATTATTAATGAAACTTGATTTATCTATATATTTAAAATTTTTTAGTTGATATTATTATTTGGAGACTAAATAATAATACATAATTCTTTAGCAATTTGATTATTAATGAGACTTGATTTATTTATTTATTTTAAATTTTTTATTGATATTACTATTTAGAAATTAAACAGTAATATATTATTCTTTAATAGTTTAGTTATTAGTAAAACTTAATTTATTCATTTATTTTTACAATTTGATTATTATGGCACTATTAGATACTAAAAAATTAAGGAACAAAAGTTTAATATAAGGTTCAAATGAATTTGAATGGAGAAAAATGAGGTCAAAGGTGAAAAATGATAAGAAAATGAAGAAAAATTAAGAGAAGTCATTGAAAAAACTCTTCTTTTGCCAATCAAAGTGAAAGTCATTTTATAGGTGCATAGATCTCAAAAAATTATATGAAATTAATATATAATTTGCCTCAATCGGAAGATTGAGCACAAAATTATAATTATTTAAAATTTTGAGTTAAATTTATATGTTTCCAATCAGATGAACCCTAGCAAAATTAAATTTTCTTATTTTCTATCGAGAAAAATACAAATAACCCCCACCAATTATGGAGTGGTTGCATTTTACCTCATTGAACTATAAAAACTTGAATTTTACCTCTTGAAATTATATAAAACTTCTATTTTATCCTTATTGTTACTAAGTTAATAATGATAACACTTAGCAATAGTTTTATAACACTTAGTGATGATTATAAATTGCAATTATCATCCTTAATCACTTAGCAGCGATTTATAAAATGTCATTAAGTGATTTTTTTTATTTTAACAAATGTAGTAGCAGTTTTTAACCATTGGTAAGTGAAATATTATCAAAAAATGACATATTATTATTTGGTCTTCAGATAAAAATGACATGTTACTATTTAATCATTAGATAATAACATCAACTAAAAAACTCTAAATAAATAGATAAAAAGTCTTAGTAATAACTAAATTGTTAAAGAATAACATTACTATTTGGTATTCAGATAGTAATATCGATAAAAAAATTACAAATAAATAAATAAATAAAATTTTATTAATAACTAAACTATCAAAGAATTATATGTTACTGTTTAATCTTCAGACAATAACATCAACAAAAAAATTCTAAATAAATGAATAAATTAAATCTCATTAATAATTAACATGTATTATTATGAAAACTCACATGTATTATTACAAAAAAATTAATCACCACTCTAATTTATTAAGGAAAAAATAATTGAACTATAAAAAGATAATAAAAGATTCATATTAGCTTAAAAAAAACTTATCTTCAAACTTAATGGTTATGTTTAAAAATTTATCAAAAACAGAAAAATAAATTATGTTAAAATAGTATTCAAAAGTGAAGACCTCGTGAATAAAAAATTGAAAAAATTTTAAGGTTAAAAATTCACAAATATTACAAAAAAGCAATCTTAACTCTAATTTATCCAAATGAGAAAAAGAATAAAAATACGAAAAGAAAGTCAAAATTTTTTGTTCACTTTAGAAAAGAATGCTCGTGTCAAAATATTGTATAAATTAATTTAATTTTTTTAATTTTATGTATAGATAATGAAATATAATATAATAATATATGTAATATTAAATTAATATGATATTATTATGTATAAATTATTATTATTTATTTATATATTATTTGATAAATATTATTTATATATTATTAATAATAGATTGAATCATTAAATTATAATTTTCTTAAATTAAGGTAAAAAAAGGATAAAATTATAATTTTTTAATATTAAAAAAATTAAATTTATCTTTTTCTGCTGAAAAATACAATAAAATTGATAAGAATTTAATGATTAAAAGCATGTCACGTGAGTAGAGCTCTGTACCCACTAAATCAACAGGGCATAAACGTTTGGACCTTTCCATAAAAAAAAAATTTGATTGTCTGAACGTCGTGATGTAAATTTGAATCATACCTATCAACCGTCCTTCCACAAAAGTCGAACTATCAAATAACTATGGAAATACAAGAAATTTCGACGCATGTAATCTCTTTGTGCTGAATGAATAAAGCCTTTCTTAATAGATAGAGAGAAATATTGGTATGCTTAAATGGGTTAAAAGGGATTTAAGTGGAGTTCAAGTTTTTTGAAGTATATAAATATAAAGGAGGAAACAAAAATAAAATGCTTACAATGTCTGTGTAACTTTAAAATTTCTTACATATTTCGAGTGTCATCAAGGAGTAAATATAGTTCAAATGGTAAATTTTAAAATGAACTTAAATCTATTATTTACCGACACAACCCCCCATATGCGTGGAACTTAAAATTTTAAACTTCACAAACACATAAAAGATTGTGAAGAGAGAATAAATTACAATCATTAAGATGTACCACTTTATAGTATATCAATAATTTTTAATTATTAAATTTTATTTAATATATGTAATATTTTACAAATTAATAAATTTAAATCATTAGATTAACTGGTGTACCATAATAATAATTATATATGAAAATTTGGTCCATAATAAATTTAGAAAAATAAAAACCATGTTATTCATGTTTTAATGCGTATAAACAAGCAGTGTCACGGGAAAGATTGGAGTAGAGAAAAGGGAAGAATCAAGAAAAACACATTTTTTTTGGTTTAAAAAAACATAAATTTCATTTTATAACTGGAGCAGCCAGACAAATCCAATTAACTAGCACAATATATCTATCGTAGAAGGAGTATCGGCAAACATAAGTAATCATTTAGTCGGTGTATGGCGACCGCGCCGGTCAATTCACGAGCCCATCATACGTTACGGTGGTACAAAGAATTACGCAACTATTTGCCAATTCAGGTCCAAGCAGGAGCAAGCTAGAGCGAATATATCGAAAGAGTTGAATTAAAATTTATATTAAAATTTCTTAATTTTTAAGAGAGTTAAATATAAATTTTTCATAAAAACAAAGGAGATATAAGAACAATTATGTAAATTTTTTCAAATTTAGGTGGGTTTATGGCCAAGAAAATAAGGAAGAATCCTTTATTGTCTAGTAGATAAACAATTTAAGTGTCACTATTAACAAAAAAAAATTATCATTTTCTCATTATTAAAAAATTAATAAAATAATTAATTTTTAACCATTTTTATATTTATTTTAATTTTATTGATAGTGAAGATACAATGTACCTAATCTAGATCAGGATTTTCTCAAATCTGAGGGGACCGGTTGGGGGACGAGGTCGGGGACATAGAACGTAGGCTACTATTTAAAGTCACGTGTGCAGTTCAAGCCTTTCATTGGGTCGGGGGGGAGCTTATTAGTATATTTTTTTTCCCCGTATCTTATCTTATTATTATTATTATTATTAGTAGTAGTAGTAGTAAATAGTAATACTAAAATATTGACTTGCTGCGTGCTACATCATCATGATAAGATCTATTCTATAGCCCAAGCATCAAGCCCCACAATCATAGGGTCTTCAGAACATAATAAAAATAAAAAAAATTATAAATTTTAGTCAAAATTAGTCATTGAAATCGTAGATTGTTTATAAAATAATTTTTAAATTATACTAAAAAATTAACTTTATTCCTAAATAATAGTTTTTATAAAGAATTTCATCCTTCCATATATATATATTTAAGGATAAAATTATTTATATAAATTTATACAAGAAATGAAATTATTTGTACAAATTATTATTTAAGAATGAAATTAATTATTTAATATAATTTAAAAATTATTATGACAACAATTTATAAACATAAGGACAAAATTGATAATTTTATTTAAATTTTAAAATTAAGTATCACAAATTTACATGAAATAATTAAGTAATCTTAAACATAAATAATCATTAATAATTAGTTAATTCAATGAAAATAGATTGAGTTTCAAAATGTTTTGAGGTTTCATAAAGAATCTTGAATTCAATCCTGACATACATCATTTATTTTAAATTTTTAAATATCATATCACACTCATATAATCAACTATTATTTTAAAATTTTCACCTTAAATTGAGATGCTCATACATCATTTAATTATATATGATATCTAATACATAAAAAATATAATAAATTATATTATAAACATATGATTTGAAAATATTTAAGTATTTTATTTAAAATATATTAGATATTGTAAAATAAAATAAAATAAAATAATATTTTTTAAAAAATTTCAAAACGAAGCAGGAGATGATAGAACGAAAACTGTGACTTTTTTTGTCTCACCTCTAAAATTTAAAATGGGACAAAAATTTTTCCATTATAATTTTTAGAGTAAAAATTTTTTTGATTCGCACACCCTACAAAATAATTCTCACAAAAAATTCCTAAATTGATATCACACATGTGTTAAAAATGAACCATACATAATAATTAAAAGATAACATGAAAGAAAGTTAAGGATAAAAGTTTGGACAGAAAAATGAATCGGAAGAGGGTGAAATTTATCAAGTTTTGTAGGATTTAAAGAAGTAAATACACAGGTCTAGCAATAATTTATTTTAAAGTAATAATGTTAGAAGTTCTATTTTTTAAGAAATATAAAAAAGTTGATTAGTTTACTAGTTATTATTTAATAAATTGAGAGAAATAATTTTTTTTAAATATCTTATTTTTAAGTATGGAAATTGTTCATCTTTCTTTCTCTGTATAAGTTTTACTTTTTATATTTTTTATAGATATAAATATAAAATTATTCTTATTAAATTTATTTAATATTAATTAAAATTTATAATATATATTATAATAATATGACAGATATAATAATTATTTTATTAATATTTATAAAAAAATTTAAAATTAAATCAAATAGAATATTTTAAATTATTTCTTGTAGGACGTTATTTTTCTAATACCAATCAAATGATTTTAAAAAATTTTTGGGGAGCACACATAAAAAGTCACTACTTCCTAAGGAGTTCTCGTATGAAAGATACGACTTCTAATACATCTTTTATTGTCCGCCAAACTTTTCTTCGTTAGATTGCATTATTAGCTGGCGTTGAACATACTTGAATTAATTCCGACATCTTCCGCAGTCAGTCAGAGAAAATAAAAGAGATAAACAACTTAGAAAATATTTGAATCATACATCTCATGCCACACATTTTAATTTTTAGAAAAAATTTATGGGATCAACGTTGCACTGTTAAATTTAATTATTAATATATTATTATATATCACATTTTAAAAAAGTTAATTTAACATATAATTAAATTTGATAATGTATTAATATATTATTGTATTTATAACTTCTCCCCAATTTTTACATTCAATTCTTATACCTAGCATTATTGCGAATACATGACCTTTTCACCTTTCCATTAATTTTTGTTGAGCTGAAAATTTTAAAATATAAGGTAATATGATTATAAAAATTATTTAATTATATTTACTAAAAATAAAAAATAATAATTAAATAATTTTAATTTAATAATTTTAAAATTTAACATATCATTTTAAATTTTAAAATTCTAAAAATATTATAACAAATAACTGTATTTTATCCTAAAAATTTGAAAATAGTTTAAAATGTGATCCAACAATAATTATTTTGTATTCTTCTGAACTCATTCTTCAATTCTGATGCGGATTTTTGGGTCTGACTAACACAGCCACAATCGCTCTTACCTTTTTCACATTGGATGAAGAGGGTGGAAATATCTTGGATCGTTTATCAGCATCATACAATTTAATTTAACTTATTTTCCTTATTTAAAGAGGTAAAATTAAGCTTCATAAATAAATTTATTCAAATAAATAATTTATGCTTTTTTTATAAATTCAACTAGTAAATTTATCATATAGTATATTTAATAATTAACATATTTATATATAATATAATATCATGTATAATACATATTTATAAAATATGAAATATATATAATTTTAATATAATTTTAATATATATAATTATAAATATAAGCTCAATTTTATTATTAGCTTATTTTTTAGCTTGAAAGCTTTGTTAATTTATTTAATAATTTATTTATATAAATATATTTTTAAATATGTTTAGAGGCTAAATTATATATTTTTTAAAAATAAATCAAATTCTTATTTTAACCTCATGCAACTTAATAAATTAAATTTAAGTTAATAATTTATAAAATAAAATCTAATATGATTTAACGTATTTCCACTCCGGAGAGATGTCATCGGGATCAAATTAGAGGCGGTATGGACCCTTCTTCTTGTCCATAGTCGGCGGCTGAAGCCTTGTGTTACTTTCACCACTCCGAAGCTGAGAAATTTTCTCTACAATTTTATAATTTTTCTTGAAAATTTATATATAATTTCCTAAAATTTACAATATTTTTTATATTTTATTAAAGTTTTTGACAAATTATAATTCCAGTTTCTACCCAAAAAAAAAAAACAATTTTTTCTAGCTCCCCGTCGCTCGGCGGAGCTGGAGCTGGAGCTGGTGATGCCGGTGTGGATTCCAACAACTGAACAATATTTTTACTCCTCGGAGCCACGTGGTAGCCTTTTGAGGCTTTGTCACCCTCCATAGCAAGCCTAGAAGGCTAGAACAAAATCTGCCTTTCTATTTTATTTTGTAGACCGGAAGAATTACGGTTCGCAAAAAAGTCCAAGATCCCGTAGACACTTACCGGCTGTTTGGATGGTAGAAAAATGGGGGAAATAAACACTATTGGGAGAACATGAGCTAGAAATTTCTATTTTCACCTGTTTGATTAGCAGTGAAAAATGCAAGGGAAAGAAAATTACATGAAAAAATTTGATTGGCTCCCACACAAAAAAATTTCTCCACAAATTTAAGGAGAAAAAAGAAACAGATTTGCAGCCACAACTTTCCAAAGCTCCTAAAATCAGGTCTTCAAATATCATATTAGGGCACCTAATTTCAATTTTCAATCGTCATGTGTGATTAAAATTTTATATTTTTTAAATAATTATTTAATTTTAAGCTTAATAAATAGGTAAATTAGTATTGAAAATTTTTTCTTAACATTAAATTTAACCTAATTCGATGTTGTATTAACTAATTAAGAGATTAAGAATTATTATATACGATTAAAACAAAAAAAAATAGTAGAATATAGTTAGTTGTAAAATAAAAGATCGAATTGGATAATATAATTCTATGGTCAAACTCAATCCATTTTAAATAAATTAAAATAAAAGATTTAATTAATGCTAGCCTATTAAAAACATTTTTTAATTCTTTCACTTAGATAATATTAATTATAATTAATTTATTTTATAAAATATTTTCTTTTAAAAAATGACTCTTTGGCTCAAGACTAATTTTAAATATATGTAGCCACAATTTAAACAATACACTTCCCTAAAAATAAATGCCTGAAATTTTGATTAAGTCTATATAACCAATGATATTAAATCAGGTAGCAATTACATTCTTTATGAATATAAGACTTTTCATGATTATAAAATATCATGAATTGCACATATTTAGTCACTGATATGATAGTATAGCATGAAAAATGGCATAAAAAAATTGTAATCAAATGATGCATCTCTTTCATGTCGGTCCTCGATGATTTCTCTAATAAATTCATATAATACAAGAAATCAGCTGGTAACATACAAAGTCAAATCATTTAATAAATCCCAAAATAGTATCAATTTTGAGACAAATAATTAAACTGAGAAACTAACGACTGACACCAAATTTTAGCCCTCATTATAATAATCTTAACACCTTATAATCAAATAATGCATGCATCAACAAGATAACATAAAATTATAATCAATGTATCAACAAATATATATGAATATATAAAAAAGGAACATATTAAAAATCACACAAAAGATAGCCATAAAAAATAGAAATAATTCTTACTAACCAAAAATATTAAAAGAACCCACAATTCTCATGTTCTCAATATGATTTTGAAAAATATTAGGTCTAAATTCTTTAGTCATGGGATCCGCTAGCATAAAATTATTGATTAATATAAAATTTAAATTATTTTATTAAATGTATATATTATTAAATGCAAATTTACATATTTACTAGATTTTAATAATATATATTTATTTTATTAAATATATATTTAATAATATATATTTATTTTCATATATAATATAGATGCTCACTAATATACATAATAAAATTTTAAGTGATAATAATAAAATATAATTATATTTAATAAATAATAAATTTTAATTAATTAATGATGTAAAATTAATAATAAAGAAATAACTAATATAATAATAAAATATAATTAATTATAAAAACATGTCTGAACTCGTATCGTAAATATCGATTTAGGATTGAGACTGAGACTGAGACTGTAGTAACTCGATCTGAACCCAACTTAGTAAAAAAATAGCCTGACCTAGGATTGGCCTGCATACAATTTTTACCCGTTAAGTTAGCTTGGTAAGGTTAAGTTAACCCGCTTTGACAGGCTAACTATTAAATCTCTCTCATTTTGTATAATAGTCCATTTGCTCTTGAGTACTTTCAAAAGCGAGTGCTAATAGTTCTGATTCACACAAGACTAAATCAAAATTTATAATATTAAGAGCAAACTTTATATCCTATTTTTATTTATTATAATTTACATCATTTAATAATTACAGTGTTGTTATTCACTATAAAAAAGACTGTGAAATAATAATTAAAAATATAATATGTTAATTTTTTTCCTTTTAAATTTATTAATAACCACATTTACGAGTATATAAAATATCACTACACTCTTCCTTTTAGGCAGAGAATGCAATGTGTAAAAGATCTTTTTAAAATTGAAGTCAATCAGGATAATATATTATTATTACAAAATTACCCATTTTGAGCAAGTAAAATTTATAATAAGAAAATAAATCTAAAAATAATATTTTACTTCAATAAATCAAAATTCAATCACATCATACAAAAATCTCTTCAGGAAAGTTATTATATGAAATAATAAAAAATATATATTTTGATAAACTTATTTTTAATTATAACATATACTTATATCATTTGGTCAGGTAATTATGTGAAATGATTAAAAATTAATTCTGTAAATATTTATCAATAGCTTGAAGACTTATAAGTCAAGATAAATAATTCCTTTTAATGATAATTATCCATTTCAACCCACTGGATATTTAAATCAAGCCTAAAAATTATAAACTCGAATAAAACATGACTAGTCTATTAAGGGATGCTAAATAATATACTTCAATACTTATCACAAAAAAAATCATATTGCACCACATCATAATCTCAATTTTTTTATATAATTTTGGTACAAATTAAAAAAATTAAATTTTCTTAATTTTCTTCTAATTTTTTAGGATAGTGTGCATTTTTTTATTGTAATTTTAAGATAATGAAATATAGTGATACGAATTTAAAAATTATTTTCAAATTTAAATATATTTTTATAAATAAAAAATAAATATTTATTATAAAGAGAAATAATAAAAATATAAAAAATAGCGTGAAAATAAAAAACAAAAGAGAAAATTTTACATGTAGGCTCCACGTGTCAATAATGGCGACTAGTCATGCCTTAATCAATGTTTCCTCATTTTTTTGTAAATCGGGTGGGTTAAGTCGGTTTGATCTCAGATAAGTTATGTATATATTTTATACCATCAGAAAGATATAATGCAACTAATTTTATGTTAAAAGTTAAAGCAACAAAGCAAATTTGAATATTTTTTTTATAGATAATATTCTTACATTACATAAAGACATGAAGCAGTCTATTACAGTTATATATGACCATAAATTCAACCTATTACAGTCATACGTGATTGTAATAGCCTGCATAAGTCATGCTGGTAAATAGAACAAAATAATATGCTGCACTGCCTTAAAGTTTTCAGGTAGCCAGACATCCAAACATACAAAAATAAATCAAAGCTCTAACAAAGAGCACACCATGCTATTTATCCCTTATGCACAGCTGCTAATATTATGTGTGCATTTATAAATAGAAATTCATTGCCTAATATACAACACTAGCAACAAAATGAAGAAAAGCTAAAAGAGTTTTATACCTCCAAGTTCCCAAATCCAACTTCCTAAGTAACTTTCAAGCAGAATAATACTATCATTCTTTCCAAAAGCATCAAAAGGCAGCATAACCATCATAATCAATTGAGATCCATTGGTAGTTGATGATGTAGGTTTTCACCATTAACTCCATCATTTACAGAACCACCACCATAAGCTCCAAATACACTTACATGATCTAAAACAATCACAAACAGGAATTGCATTACTTTAGCTAAGTAGAAAAATAATTATAGAAACAAATAACATTTACAAAGGCAAAAAGTAAGTAAAAAATCTAAACCAAAGGAAAAACAAAATAGCAACTTTACCAGAGGGTCCAGCACCACTAGGAATATCTGGAAACAAAAAGCAAGCAAGTATATTACATTATTATGGAACATAATCTAATATAAGTAAAAAATTCAATTTTCAAGAGTCATTACCACCCCTAACCCCTGATGAAATAGCAACATTAGGTCCAGACCCTCCATTTCCAACAAGTTTTGCATCAAGAAAGTAATATTGACATAATGTGAAGAATAGAATCATGTCTTTCTTTTTCCATCGATCTTGAGAGACAATTAGTCATCATTTTCATAATGTCCTGCAAGCTATTGTGCAACTTGGAGATGAGTACCTTATGCAACCTTCAAGATCAGAGGTTCCGCCATAAATATTGAATAATAGTAGGTTTTATCCTTTTTTTAAGGTAATGTAATTATTCATATGTGTTGAATTACTTAATCCCATGTACAGTTAATTTTACAAATCCGTTATATAATCCTCATTTCAAATATTAATATATATAGGATTGCATTAGAGCGATAGATGAGACTTATATACAAGTCAAGGTACCAAAAGAAGATGTATCTCGTTTCTGAGGAAGAAAGGATTCCCGACACAAATGTGTTAGCTGTTTGTTCCTTTGACATGAAATTCACATATGTTTTATCTGGATGAGAAGGAATTGCATCTGACTCCACAATTCTTAAATATACATTAAATAAAAGAAAGGATAAACTGAAAATACCTAGAGGTATGATAAATTGTAATATGTCATTCAATTTAAAAATAGGATACTAATCATTCTTATAAAGTTCTTCTAAAATTTACTATAACGTTCCGACGTATCTTTACATGATTTTTATATTTCTTAGGTAAATTCTACCTAGGAGATGTAGGTTATCATTTGAAAAGTGGAATTCTAACCCCGTATAGAGGTGTTCGTTATCACTTGAAGGAGTATACAATACGTGGTCCACAAAATTCAAAAGAAATTTTTAACCATCATCATGCTTCACTGGGAAATGTGATTGAAAGGGCATTTGGAGTGCTTAAAAAAGATTTCTTATCATAATTAGTGGGATGGAACCATATTATTCTTTGGAGACTATGATAGATATTACCTTGGCATGTTATGTGCTGCATAACTTTGTGATGGATGAAAATCCTGATCCCCGATTGGTAGATGAAGTGGACCGTGAGTTGTTGTATGATAATAGTGACAATACTGGGAACCGTGAAGTACAAAATACTGAGGAAAACTACAAGGAATGATACCTGTTGAGGGAATGCATAATCGTCCATATGTGGACTGATTATGAACAAACCTTGTCATAGATAGAGTTTTCTTCTATCTTAAGCCTTGTATAAGACGTGGAATTAATAGAATGTTTGACTTGTGATAAATGTAAATGTTATGGTTATGTGTGTAAGTTATTTGTGTTATGAAATTTACTTCCATGAATATGTTATATATTTGTCGTAGACACGATTTTCAATTTCTACCTAGCATATGAACCTTAGAAGGTAATGGATATGATTTTTATGACATAAATGGTTTTGTAATCTATTACACATATTGTCATGAAATATTTGCATAATTTGTGATATGCAATTGAGAATTGTCTATATTAATTCATAATGGGTTGTTTGTCACTTTGTAGATAGAGAATGCCAAGGAACAGGAAATCTGGCAATAGGGGAGAGGGATTAACAAAGGACATATTGAGATGGACACCGGAGATGGATACAATATTGTTAGATGCATTGTTAGAGGAAGTGCATAAAGAAAATCGACTTGATGGGACATTCACTACTATGACATATGTTATCGTAGTGGCCAAGCTGAAGCAATCAATTGGTCCATTCTTCCAAAAGTATCATATCAAAAATAGAATGAGAACATTAAAAGAGCACTTCAATGAGTGCTATGACTTATTTCATAAATGAAGTGGGATTGCATGGAATCCAATAACAAAAATGTTTGAAGCTGAGCAGGAAGTGTGAAATGAGATTTATGCGGTAATGTATCAAATATCTTAAGTATTACATATGATCCTAAGTAATATTTATGTCATTGCGCATTGGAAATAGATTTATGAATGGCTTGTATGACATACAATGTGATGATGTGTGGTTAAAGGTATCATGTGACATTTACAATTAATTGTATAATGATAATACATGTTACAAATCAAAGTCATTGTTTATCTTATGATGTAATTATTTTCAAGAAAAGTCGGATGCTCAAAAATGGAAACACATTCCTATCCATAACTACGACAAGTTATTGGAGCTCTTTGCTAAAGATAAGGCTACTGGTATGCATGCGGAGACTTCAAGGGACAAAGTTTTGAGATGACAAAGAGAAGGCCTAGACTTTAATGATAGTTTCGAACGAATGCTTGATTCTGATTTGCAGTGGGGAGATGATGGCTCAAATTTCACATAGTGTGCTAGTGCATTCACTCTTGAGGTGTTTCCTCCACCTAGTCTTAAAAGTATGTTCCTTCAAATCAATCGTAAGGAACTTCATCTTCAAAGGGTTCTAAGCGAAAAACACCTATGGTTGATGTGGTTGAAATGGGATATGAAAGATTGAACTTGGGAATGAACAATTTGACCGCAGTAATAAGAGAGGTGGCCGACAAGCATATCTACATAGTTGAAAAGTAGGTTGAAATAACTGAAAGAAGTCTATCAATCCTTGATAGGAGTAAACCTCGTCATTACAGTGAGGCTAAGGTGTGGGAAAAGTTGGAGAATGTAGGAGTACCCCAAGAATATCTTGTGAAGTATTATGACTTCTTATGTGATAATAAGAGGACCAAGAAGAAATTCTTCGGTGCACCGTTACACACACAACTACAAATACTATACCAATTGATGGTGAATGCAGGAATCAACTGAGACATGGTATATCGAACCAAATGATGCTTTATTGGTGAAATATTAGCTAGTAATGTAGTTTAATATTATTGTGTTGTAGATTTGTTAGTTGTTGAACAATTTGTATGGATTTTATCTTTGTGTTTGCTTTGATATTCCATAAGTTTTATGCAAATATTGTTCTTCTGTTTGTTGTTTTTACAATATTTGCGAAATGATCCACATTAACTTTATTTTTTATGTATTGTAGGTATTTTTGCTTTACCGGTGCATGAAGATGTAGCTGCTTTGGATTAGTCCGTGCTATAACTTGTGTGTTATTCATGGCATCATTGGAGTGTGATGGTTGTTTATGCCTTTTCATATCATTATTATCAATTGCAACATGTAGTGAATGGATAATTGATATGGTTCTACCATTTCTATTAGATGTAACAGTTCATGTATTAATTTTAACTCAATTAACATGAGATTGCATATATAATGTTAAGTTATAATTCTATGACAAGTATACTTCATCATATATCAGGATGCATTAATATGCCTTGGAGAACATCTATATGAAGATGGTTTGTATGATAGGTTTATAAATTTACATATATTGCTAGGGAATTGTAATTGACAAAGTTGACAAGGTTCCAAAATTAGACTTTACATGATTTAAACTTGAATAAAAATTAGTTGGATAAATTATTAGTTGGCACCAGAAATGAAAGACAATTGAAACATAGAGAAGATATTTAATTATTTCTCAATTTTCTCGCTCATCTTCTAATCTTCTCATACTTCACCATAAGATTTTTAAAATTATAACTACTTCACCATAAGATTCTTTTTTTAAATTATAGAGTGAATTTTTTAAAATTCATTAATTATATGAAATTTAAAATTATAAATATAAATATGCAAGTAATAAGAAAAAAATTTAACATAAATTATTTTATTCTCATATTATTTTTTTATTTAATTTTATTAAATAGTATTATAACTACCTCATCATAAGATTTTTTTTAAATTATAGTGCAATTTTTTTTAAACTTATTAATTATATGAAATTTAAAATTCTAAATATAAATATGCAAGTAATAAGGAAAAAATTTAACATAAATTATTTTATCCGTATATTATTTTTTATTTAATTTTATTAAATAGTATTATAACTACCTCACCATAAGATTTTTTTAAAAAATTTTAATGCAATTTTTTTAAAATTTATTAATTATATGAAATTTAAAATTATAAATATAAATATGTAAGTAATAAGAAAAAAATTTAACATAATTTTATTTATCCATATATTATTTTTTATTTAATTTTATTAAATAATATTATAACTACCTCATCATAATATAATAAAAGGATATTTTAGTCATTTTACTTATTCACATTTCTTCCCTCCCCTATTTTCATCTATTCCAAATAAAAGAAATTCATTTCACTCCTATTTACTTCTCCTTCCATTTTCACCCATTCAAAACATCACAAAGTAAATTCTTTTCTCCTTCGTTTCTTTTCATCCCCGATTACTTCCCCTTTCTATTTTTACCTCCATCCAAACATACCGCGAATCTACGCGTGCAAGTGTAAGCATGCGGGGTAAAATATTGGACCACACACATTGGTTGTCACATATAAAACAATGAAAAAACTTGCAGTGAAGTCCAGTAACTAAAATTAATAGAAAAACTTATATATATATATATATATATATATATAATTGAAGCAACTTATCCAGAGATGCAAAAGTCGTTTGATCAACAAAAAAAAAATTATATAGAAAGTTCAACTTTTGAAAATAAGAGATAGATGAATTATTTAATTACCACCAATTAGTTGATAAATTAGAAGATTGTTTATTTACTCCGCCAGTCGTTAAAAAGAATTTTCTGTTTTTGATGAGATAAAAATAAGAACCTTCCTATAATTTTCCTTTTTTATGAGAAAATAACATAATTTATTAATTATTGAATTTAGCATGCAAATTATTAGATTACACTCAATTTTTTAGGTGAATACAAAAAGGCCTAAAAGCTGAGCAGATGAATGACGAAAGAGGATTTATTGGTGGAGTGCCCGTTAGGATGCGAAATTAGAATCACGTGGTTCTTGAAGAAAATCAAGTGGCACTTGAAAATGCCCGTTTGCTCAAATCACAAATCTTGATACCAGTCCAAAATAGTTGCTATTCATTACCAATAAGACGTTAAGGTTTTGTTTATTTACAATTTTTAAAAATATTTTTTATTCTTCTATTTTTAAAAAATAGAAATTCTCGTTTGACTAATTATTTTTAGAATTTATTTTTTAAAATGGTAATTCAAAGTACATAACTAAAAAATTTTTTTTTTAGGTATTTTCATAATTTATTTTTTATCCTTGATAGTAATTTTATAATTATATATTTTTTTCTTATTTATTCTACCAAATATCATCTATTATTCATTTTTCTTAAATTTAAAAATAATTTTTCAAAATAACTTTTAAGAATAGTTTTTTAAAAATAAAAAAAATCCAAACACACACTAATTATTTGATTGCATGGTTTTCGTTGATAATTTAATATTATTATTTATATTTTTAGCTTTCCTTACTTTCTTTATTATCCTGATTCTATATTCTCAAATGATGAATTTTAAATTATTTAATATTATTATTTATTTTATCTTTCCATATAAAGAAAAAAATAATATAGCTCTTGCCATGTTTTTATAAGACTGAAAAATTTTAAAGTGAAGGGATGAAACAAAAATACAAAGAGAAAATTAGATAACAACGATAAGAAAAATTATAAATTGAGGGAACGTAAAGTACTGCATTGGTTTTAAATTAGGAGAATAGAAACAAAATCTTTTGAAATTTAAAATCAATAGGTTAATTTTTTGCCTCAATTTACGATTTTTCTTAATTATTCTCTTATTGGATTTCAATATAAAAATGAATCTTCCACATTTCTTTTTTCAAAATTTTTTAGTCTTTTAAATATACGGCATAAGTTATAAAACTTCAATTTTTTTAATAAAGAGGTAAGAGGAACAATAATATTCACTCATCTATTATTGATGATTTGAGAATGTAAAGATAGAATAATAGATAAAGTAAAGAGAAATAAAATAGAAATAATAACACTAAATTATTAATTTTGTTAATTTTTGACATTTATTTTGATAGAGAGATTAAAATATCATACTAAACCATTAGTTAGAGATTAAAATGATGCTTTACATTTATTGACAGATGAAATTAATAAAAAAAGTAATTTATTAAAAATCAAAAGAAAAGTTTAATGTCTTTTTTTTTTCAAAATATTGTACAGCTACCCTTAATTCAACTATTCGATCAAAAAAATTTGCATTCTCAAAAAATAATTTTTTTTTATAACTACTAATGAATATAAGTGTTTAACTGTAGTTAGCCATTTTTGATGTATATAAATCTGTTATAAATTAGGACAAATTATATTTATCTATTCTAATATTTTATTTAATTATATTCACACTTTTCTTTTTAAAAATATATATAATTAACTCTTTTTTTTTACAATAAGAAAGGTGAATGTAAGTATTTGAAATGAAAGAAAAAGGTAACTAAGCATATATAAGAAGGAAAACTTAAAATATATATTTTAAAATAAAAAAACATGATTATAATTTGTAAAAAAAGTGAGTGGAGAATGTAATTTATCCTATGTTACAATGGTTAATTAATTTAATAAATGAAAATCCATTGAAAATTGAAGTACCCAGGCAAAATGTTTTAAATTTAGAAGGAGAAGACTATTTGAGTGCGCGCCAAAAAGTCTCGAGACACAGACATTTCCCTCCGCAAGCAAGCGCTCGATAAGATTCTCCGCCTGAAAAACTGCTTCAAATCTCAGAGCTTCGATTCGTAGACAATGTCTGCAACGAAAGCCAGCTCAAGGAAACGAGATTCCGAACCCGATCTCACCAACTCCGTCAAGAAGAACCGATCAGTAGCAGAGAATATTGACCTCGACTTTGATCTATCCGAGTTCATCATTCAATCATCGCTGTTATTACTTTATTATCAACTTTCAATCCGTTCCTTATTGACGACTTAACAGCAATGTGAGTTTATTGTTGCAGTGACATCAAAGGAATCATGTCCGCGCTGCATCAGATCAGAGAGAAGGCTCAGAAGGACGGTCAGAAGAAGAACGAAGAGACTATTTACAGGTAATATGATGCGCTCTATCCTGTTTCTTGTAATCGACATTGGAATTGGCTTCTTGAATATTCCAAGTTTCTCTGTTTTGGAATGATTGTGTTCCAAATGGGTGACCTAGATTTTGATTTTGAATTATGAAACATCTATGTACAATGATACAAGTTTCGACACTCTGTGCCCTTAAAATTGCTACTTTATCAGGTAGATTTGTTTGAATTTCGATACAATGATATGTAGATGTATATAGGAAAATTGAAATTCGAATTTGGTTACATGCCATAGTTTCTCACATGAAGTTAGAAACTGTGTCACAATTTCTAGTTCCCTTTTCTGTTTTGTAACAGTGTGGCATCTGATATCAAGTCTACGATTGAGGATCTGAGGTCCAAAATTGAGAAGGACAGGTAGCTAGAAGCCAAAAATGTACATCTTCAATTTAGAATATGCTAGACGCTTTGGTTCTCTTTCTAATCCCATTTTTTCTTGCTATGTGGGTTAATTTTTTTAATGTCAGACAAAATTTTGCCAAGGCTCTCTCAAGGAGTTCCAGAGAGGTCTGTCCATGAGCAAAGTTGTTGATCTATCATAAAATATCTATCCACGAATATAACTTCATCGTAACTAATGAGCAGTTAGGGAATTAGATGAGTTCACCATTTTTTTTTTCCTTTTACATATCCAGTGTGAAAACTCCTTGAAGAATGAAACTGCAAAGTTTCAAGAACTTTATGACAAATTTTCCAAGGAGAAATCCACCCATCTACAGGCCCTGAAAGGTACTCCTGCTGATAGTCATAATTGGAATCCCCTGCCCTGCTATTAGTTTCGGCCATCTTCTGAAACCTTAAACTGATTGTATGATGCTATGATTTCTTGAGGGCTGCTGCAATGTCAAGGGCGATTATAGTTTTTATAAGTTTCCTTTTATCATGGGCTTTTATCAGATTATACATATAAAGAATCATATTTCACAATAAAAGTTTCAGAAGATTGAACCACAGGCAATTATCATCAAAATTGAGGCTGACTGTGATGTCTTGGACATTCATTGCCGGTCATCAATGGACTCGAACAAGTTGATTATTCTGTCCGTCTTGCACTCTAAAAACTAAGACTACTAGAAAGAAGTGTAAACACAAATCCAATTTGGTTGTTTGAAGAACTGTTCCCGGTTTGTCATAAACCAGGTCTGCTTATTATCCATCGTCATGCAGCAGGAAAAAGAAAAATTACTCCTCTCCAAATCCGTTACATATCGGATGATTTAATCCCCCACCTGCTATCACTTCATCATTTAATACATGCCGCAAATCTGCATTATACCAATAGCTAGGGCTCATGATTTATAGGCAGACTAGATGCTGGCTGGATGCTGATTTTTGCTGCACTTTTGATAGATATTTTCTCCAAATTTGAAGAAGAAAAAGAAAGGCTATTCATCAGATACGAACAACTGAGTAAGCCATTTGTCTTGCTTCAATCCATATTTGGTGAAACTGAAAGTCTAAGACCGGAAGTCATTACTTTGTATTTAATTTCGTGAAGCCTATGGTTTACATTTATCATTGTGAATGTATTTCAGGAAAGAAGGAAAAAAGCATGATATCTGAACAAGAACAGACTTGTGCCAATAAAATTGCTCAACTAGAGGAATCCTTGAAAAAGAAGAAACAGGTATGCTGATAGGCATCAGGTTCTTGCATTTTTTAGCTGCTCTTCTGTGTGTGTTCCTCTTCCTCTCTCTCTCTCTCTCACACACACACACACAAACACACACACACACATCTAGTATTTGCATAATAACATGCTGACTCAAGCTCAAACTTCAACACAGGATGACAAAACTTTCAACATTTTAAAGAAAACTCTCGGTTCTTTCTTAGAAAGTGCCTCAGATGAGGATTTCCCACCTGATGATTGAAGATTGCTGTGATATGCAAGAAACCATATGAGTCAGTCCAATTCTAATAGTTTCACTCGAATATGCAATTAAGAGATTAACTCAATATCAACCACTTGAATATGTAATTAAGAGATTAACTCAAAATCAACCCCTGTAGCTTACTTCCATGTTCCATTTTAAGTTTTTAACCTCAGAACTCGCTGCTGAGTTTATAATGATTCCGATGAATATTCAGTACATAATGTGTTACTGAAGACATCTGTTGCCTTAATTTCGATGAGGTGCTCCAACTGTTCTCTCTCAATATCGCTCCTGATTCTGATGCAATTTCTTTAAAATCCCAATTTTATAAGATCTGGAAGATGGCACTTCGTTCCAATGAACTGTCGTATGTTCAGTCTGCCGATTTTGTGAAGGTGTTTCATGTTTTTTAAGGTGGTCTAAAGCAGTGCTTCGCAGTCCACCCCCCTCCTCTTAAATAGGATACAAGAACTATTTGTTTGTTTAGAACACGTGTGGTGATTATCATGTATCAGTATGAGGAACAAGAGAGTCCACTCTCCGGAGTTGGAAGACACATCTGACCAGAAAGGAAAATAAATAAATAAATAAGAACTTTGTGGGAGCACAAGGGAATGAAACAAATTCAAAACCTAACATCTTTCCAAATTAATTAGAAATAAGCTTATCAGTACATGGATATGAATCTTTAAAAAAAAAAAAAAAATGAACAACAATTACCATCAATCCAAGAACCCTCCTACCAAGTTATACAGGGATGGCACAGATATGCCAATGAATTAACTCTAACTAATGGTTTTGGTGGAAGAAGCGGGTTTCCCTTGTTGTACAGACCATGGAGGCCTCCTGTTGTGTACCTGCAGATAAACCATGACCGAAATCAATGTTTAAATCAAAATGTCAATTGTCATATTAAAGTATGTTTGGAAGGAAGAGAAATGTTAGATGTCATCAACGCACTATTGTCTAAATCATACCAATGATGCAAAAGAAAAAAAAGTTAAGTGACCAAATCAGAAATTTTCAAAAACAATATCCATCCTATGTGACTTGTACAATCGAATTGTATCAAATATGAAACAGTCGCCAACAGCAATACTGGTAAAATTTGTTTTGCATTATATTTCAACAATGAGAAATTGTCAATAATATGAAAACATCCCAGAACTTATCCCACTCTTTTTTTGGATTCAATACTTATGATGGGAAACGTACTCTATATGCACTTATTGGTATGTCCAGCAAAGAAATACAAAGTCTGTCTAAGCTTAAACGTAAGAATGCACATATCAAGCACCACTCCAACAAGCCATTTGGCCAGCAAAAATACATATCAGCACGTATGAGAGCAGCTAACATACCCCAATTTCGGTCACAAATCGGCATGAGGAACACCTAACTTGTGAAGCACCATATGGGTACATCAGCAACACTGCACAACTCCCACACTTAACTTGCCCAACCTGATGAGCTGTAAAGAAGGATTGAACTACCAATATTAATGGCTTGGGATGACAAAGAAAATGTTGTATGACAGATTTCATAACAAGAAAGTAGTGCAAATATTTTTTTAAAGGTTAAACTAGAGTTAAACAAATTAAAAATTCAGATGAAATGGAAAGCCAAATATGATGCATGCAGGATCTGCTATTCAGGCAAAGGCATGCAGGGGTAACTGAAGACCCTGGCTACTAGCCTTATCTGTGATTGTGATTGGTGTTTGCACTGCAATCACTCTATGAAGATCTGATCCCTCTCTCTTTCATTTTTTTTCCTTTTTTAATTATTATTATCATTATAATTATTATAGTTGCTGTTGTTACCGTTGTTGTATATATTGCAAAAACAACTATGTTTTTGAAGTACATAGACATTATAACTTTTCATGGTCATTATTTGGATCCTATTTTCCCAAGTGGAGAGATGAAGAGTTATAATCTCCGGGCATGGACCAAACCAGCAACCATATAATTCCTTGTGGCAAGATTGGAGCAATTCAAAACATACCAGTTCACAATGCCTAGAAAGACTACTCTCATTTTGCTTGAGTTAAGTTATCTCCTAAGAGCCACAGTATTCCAATGTATCGGCTAAAGAAAGAACTTCTTTTAATTAAAAGAACAAATTCTAACTGATTTGTAGCAAAGTTCCATGCAAAATAAAGAGAAAGGAAGAGACAGAATAACCTTCTAATACAAGGTTGACCGTCTGACAGCAAGAACATTTGACATGTCTGGCACCTCGTGCATATGAAAGCAGCTGGCGGCACGAACCACAAACCATTTGAGCCATTTCTGTTACAATAGCAAACCAGTGACATTCATCAATTTAAACCCTAAGTCAGTGTAATGCTCATAGAAACTTCAAAAATGGAAACAATGAGAATGAGATATGAAGGACACTATCAGTAACATCTAATATATTCCTGGAAGCAAGCAAAACCAATTCCTTAGTCTCCTCATTTTAATTCAAGGTGAAGCATATAGCTCCAAGCTAGAATATCATATAGCATCGGTGCCCTTTTTACTCTATAATCTGAAACCAATTCACATTTGATTGCTATTCATTAAGTCACTATATATTGACAGACAACTTGACATGAATCTCAAAAATAAGGATTCAATAGCAGCAAAACCCAAAATTTGCTCTGTATTAACTCAGTGTCTTTTGAAATTCACTATGTCATGCTCTGAATGTATAAAAGCTTTTAGAATTCAGTCATAGGATTAGGATGAAAGCACAGTTCAGGACAGATATATGGAGTCATACCCAAAAAAAAAAAAAGGAAAACTGAATGACAAAATATAAGCAAGGCCAACTTATATCCTTAATTATGAAGCCGTTATTGTGAAGTCCAGAAATTTACAAACTCAAATTTGAAACCTTGAATATCCAAATTAGGAACACGGGCAAGAAGGAAAAAAAAATCCAAGTAAGAGTTAGACAGCCTAATATTCTATAGCAAAAATTCAGTGTTAAGGACTTGATGCAATCTATAATTTTGACCATTTTGCTTCACGAAAGCATCAGAGAATCGCAAGAGTTTGAATAAATTATCGAACTTGAACATCATCTACTGTACGTTATTAAAAGAGTTTGATTTCAATGTTATTTACGTCTATTGACGTAATTACTGAGACATAGTTAGTCCCTGGATGAAGTCGTAGCAGACTCACCAAGTGGCCGGGTTTGTGGCCGTGACAGCGGCTGCGGCTGCGACTGGGGCTGCGGCTGCGGCGGCGCCGGTGTGGGTGCGGGTGCGGGTGGAGGAGGATGGATGGGTTGCCACCCTGGTGGTGGACCGTCATCGTCGTCTTCTTTCTGCAATCCTTGATTTTGCATCGTCTCTTCGTCGCACCGTCGGCCTGCCTGACACTACGGCTCCTTCACCAGTCGCAAAGAAACAAGCTGAGGTGCAATTTTTCAAAATTTAAATTATAATAGGTAGACAAATTAAACTTAAATTGCTGTCTTAGGCTCATAATCCAAATAATATTGTCACAAAAATAATGCAAATATTATTACACTTTTTTTATGCAAAATATTATTGCTTTTTGGTTCTGTGTAAAAAAATTATTTTATGGGGGAGTTTTAATTTTTGAGAGATTGAATATTTTTATTATTAAATTATATTTTTTCAAGTTTTAATGCATTAAAAAAATAAAAATCATAACTCCCAATATATTAAAAATAATTGGAAACTCTCTTATACTTGTTTTGACATGTAGTTTACCTCCTATTACTATTTATCCTCTTGTACTCATTTAAGGGTATATATAATCTTTCTATTAATTTTTCATTAGATATATAAATAGAATTAACATTTTTAATCTTAAGAAATTAATATTAATGTTATAAAAGTCTCTTAACATCCTTTTTCCTTCTTATAATATTGATGAAAATTATGATTTATAAACTAATTAAATAATTACAAATTTTATTCTCACTTATCCATTCTTTTTCAATAAAATAAGTGTTATCTAAACTAACTTATTTGAAACATTTTTAATTTAGAAAGAAAATTTTCCTTGTCTACATCTAATTTTGATAACTGCTTTGCAAGTTATATTTTCATTATCAAATTGTTATCCAATTATTACTAATAATTGGTAATAACAAAATAAAAATAATTGTTATGTCATTAAATATCCTGTGAAAACAATCTTTTGATATTTATATATCAAAACTCTTAAAATATATTGTATATAATAAGTATGTATCTTCCAATTTCTCTCTAACAAAGGTTCCGGTCCATTTTCTTTTATTAGTGCAAACATAATCCTTCTATTTTGTCTAAATTTTATATTCGAAATAATAAAAATTTGCTTCTATAGTTAACTTGCATTTCTTACGAGTCAAAATAAACTCACAATGAAGAAAAAGTAAATCATTACATTAAGAAAAAGAAGTTAAATTATAATATTCAAAGATGAAAAATTCACATGAAATTCCCTTTTATTAATTTTAAATGAAATAATAGAAGTTCAAAATTTTTGTTTCAACAAAAGGGAAGTTTTAAAATGGCAATCAAAATAATGAATAAATTAGCAGGAGAATGTTAAGAGATTTTTCTAAACATTAACATTAACTTCTTTTAATATTTAAGGAAATTAAATCACATGATAATCACATATTAATTCCATTAGAATATTAAATAAAGAACTAACAGATAGGGGTTACATGTACCATTAAATAAATATAGAAGGGTAAGTAACACATTTTAATATTATAGGGATAAATCACACATCAAGAGGTTAAGCATTTTCACTGCTAAATTGTTATTACACTCTTTAAGAAATTAAAAATAATATATTTTTGTGTGAAAATAATTATTTAATTATTATAATTATTTTCAAAAGTGAAAATTTTATAGTAAATAATAAGGCTTTATAGTAATATATGAGGTAAATGAGCAAGAATAGAAGGAATTAAATTATACAAAGGTTAAAGTGTAGTTAAAGATAAAATAAGGGTGTATGAATCATATTTATAAAAATAAAATTTCATTATTACCCTCCAATACTTGAGAAAAATCCTAAACTATCCTTAAAACCCATAAAAACTTAATAACCCTTACATCCTTAATCATTTTGTTTACCATCAACTACCAACTTCTTCTGCTCATCACCTCACTTTAACTTCTCCTTCCTCAAATTTGAACAAGCTAAGCAATAAAATCCAAGGAATCATCTTTAATCTTAGCTAATCTATGGTAACTTCTTAAAATTCAAAATCTGAATTAATTGATTTTTGGAACTTTGTCTTGAATGAAGAAAATTAGGAATTTAATCACTTCATTTGACATTCTTGAATTCTGTTTGTTTAGCGAAAGTTAAAAATAATTATAAACCTTTCACATCTCCTCTACAGTTGGGTAAGTAAACAATTTTACTTAGAATTTATTAGTTTTATTAAATCTGTGTTATTAAAGGTAAAATATTGAACATTGAAAATTTGATAATTAAATATTGTAAACTTCTATTATAAAGTGAGTTTTTTATTGTTTATGATTTGAATAGAAGTATGGATGCTTGTATTATGATGATTTCTGAGTTTAAGATTGGATAAGTGGATGAATTGAAGAAAAATGATCAAATGAATAATGAATATGCATAAAATTTGCAAAAATTCAAACTTATAGTACATTATAGTCTTAAGAGTTTTTCTTAAAGGGCTTATAGTTGATTATCCTAAAAATGTTACTCTTTAAATATCTATAGTTAATTATATAATCAATTATAACCTTTAAAGTTGCTCTCTAAATGGATATAGTTAACTATGGGAACTCAAATTCATTTTTGGATCCCTAGAGTTAATTATGCATTCGACTAACACCCTCTTCTTGGAATTTTTATAAGATAGTTATAATTTATGATTTATGTATTTATATATTTAGTTATAATCAATTCTGTTTATTGATTAATATTATTGTATTGAGAAATATGAGTATACTATTGTGGTTATGGAATGACCTAAATAGAAAGGGTATATATGTATAAATATTTATTATGATAAATAGATTATAGTTAGGTAATACATTAAGGTAAGAAAAAAAATGAGTGTATACTTTGTGAATATAGAATTGTACTACTCATTTTGATGGTAACAAAAATCATAATGGTTTCCTCTTCTTTTATATTAATATATTTTGTAAATTCCTTGGATACAAAATCATGCCATCCACCTTCTTCTAAAGATTCTTCAATAGGTATAATACTAAGTTAAATAATGATCGGCAATTATCTTATTTTTAGGTAAACTATGGCTTTTTTTTCATTTCATTGAAAAGTTTCTTGTAGGAAAATATTATTTGTATATATATGTATTAATAAAGGAGTAATATACCATTTATATTAATAGTTTAAAAAATGACATTTAAAGCTATGATAATAAAGAAAGTAATTTTTTTAAAATAATAGATTTTTTTCTTCAAAATCTTTATATTTAACATTAAATAAATAAAATATTTTTTATTATTTTAACATTTTATAACTATATTTTACAAAAAATATTTTTCATTGAAACAAATGGAACCCACAATTTTTACTAGCTAACCATCTATTGAAGTGCATGGATATCTTTATCAAGAGCCTATGTTTCTTTACAATGAATAGGGGATGATTGTATTAACTATAATCTATGTATATGTGTAATTATTTCAAACAGATATCTATAATAATCTTAATTTTAGTATATCAACTTGTATACATGAAGAACCATCAGCATTTCAACTAAAAATTAGCTTTAATAATATATAAAATCCTATAATTAGCCAATCCTAAAAGAAAATTAATAAATATTAAGATTGGAAACATGTACTATACAACAGTTAGAACTTAAGGAAGAGTGAACTATGTTGCTTATTCTAGTACCATTAAAAGGCTTACTTCACATCCTTTTATGATTGGATTTGACCTAAATTTTAATAGTTGTTAATTGGTTACTTAAGTGTTGAGTGAATAGTATGTACAACATTCATTTGTGAGAATATTTATTACCAATTAAAGAAAGATTATAAGATATTTTGACTATATTTACTATATGGGTTTAAGAATGGTAAAACACTTATAACATTTCTTTCAGTAAATTTTGTTCATTGTTTTTGCCATTAAAGTAGGCTAAAAGATGGTAAATTGTTTATTTAGTTGTTTCACTTCTTTAATTTTAACTTATGACTACATGCTTATACTTTAATTTCTTAAGTAGTTTTCCTTACCATTTATCTTTTCAATTTCAATAATGTAAAAAAAAATTATTGCTTCAAAAATTTAACATTCAAGGAAAGGATTGATATACAAAACCTTTGTTTCATTCTTGTTTTCCATGTACACAAAGTGGACATCATTTGATAAATGATTTCAAGTTGTATATGACAATACTGATGTAATAAATACATTAATTATGATAAGAAATTAAGAATGTTACTATCAAAGTTAAAGAAAAGAGAAAAACAGAATAAGGAAGAAACTACATCTTATGAACTTAACAAATTTATGAAAACATAGAATGAGAATAGAGGAGAGGAAACTTAAAGTCATTAAAGAAGTTTAAGAATTATGTCACCAAATCAGTTTGAAGATGGATATTTCAACCTAGCATCTTTTTAAGTGATTTGCTTCTTGTGATCCTTGTTTTTGTTCATATATGGATTGTATTTTTGGTCCTTTTTTATCATGGTTTCAAATTTAGGTAATTTAATAACAATGTTACACCTCTTAAAAAATTAGAATTTATTTTATTCATTTTATCTAGATATGTGTGCATATGAATATCAATTAATTATTAGGGAAATGTTTAAAGTAAAAGTTTATTTTAGAAAAATAGATTTTTATGACAAAAATGTAAAGAGATAAATTAAATTGATGTTAGTATGGACTTAGATTTGAGTATGTATGTATGAAAGAGAACTATTTTTTCCAAAATGCCTTAAATCACCTTAAAATTACAAAATTACCTTTCTAACCTTTTTATAATATCCTAAAACCTCATTTTTCACCCTATTCTTTTCTTTTACCTAATTTCTTCTCCTTTTTCACTTCTTTAACTTCATTTCTTGTAAGCTTCAGTAAGATTTAATTGGGAAATTTAAGAAAATATTACCTACTCACCTTTAAACAAGGTAATTTCAAGCTAACTCATGATTTTTGATTGAAAATCTTCTTAAGTTTTGTTGTGAAAAGAGTATTAAGGATTTAAATTAATTTTCTTAGTTTTTGTGTTGTTTAAGACTAACTAGACTTTCTTTCAGCTTTTCTTCATCTTTTTTATTGGCCAATAAGTAGATAATTTACTTAAAATAAATGATTTTGTAAGATTTCATTCTACTGGGTATAATTATTATTATATTAGGAAAGTGAAAGTTCAATGTCGATAAAAGGTATTATGATATAAATTATTGATGTTAGAAATTTAAGAATGTGTATGGATGGAGTGGCTATAATTTATTTTAGTTACATTGTTGTGTATGTCTCGAATTCGGGAAAAAGTGGCCATATAAACAATATTTTTGTTAAAAATTTGCGTATTCTAAGCTTATACTCAAGTTTATAAGCTAGTATGATTTCAAAGTTGCTCTTTAAATGTCCATACTCAAGTATGGCACCTAAAATTGCCTTTGAACACCTATAATCGAATATAAACTTGATTATGAAGGCCACGACTTATTTTTGGACCCCATACCTTAGTAAATATGGGAGTATTCCTCATCTTTATCCAATTTTGCTTATTCTATAATATTTTAAGAAATTGTTGTTGTATATGAATGTTAATGATACATATGGAGCTTATAGATTATATGGTAAGTAGATATGGATGTGATATTGATATGATGAGCTTAGAGATGTTACAGTAGAAATATATTGATGCAATATTTTATATTGAGTTTGTGAATATTATGACAATCACACATTGCATAGTTCTTTGTGTTTATTGTATGGCATTTAAAGATATCAAATGCATGTATACTATGAAATTTAAAGATATTGAATATATTGATATGTTTATGAATGATCTTGATAATGAAATTCCTGATTGAAATGTGATATGATATGAGTGTGAAAGGGGTAATTGATATATGAGATTTAATATAGTGCTAAATCTAGGAAATCATATATGGGGAGATAAAGCAGACTTTGAAAGGATAATGATGAATTTATTAGAGTATAAAGCTAATAGAGAGGTATAAAGGGATTTAATTGCTTTCACATATTATTTATTCATTCCTGTTATGCATATTATAGAACATAGACATTATTTGTGAATAAGAAATAATCTTGGAAAAATAAGTTTTTGTAAAATCCTTGTATATATGTATGTTGGAAAGTAAATTGTTCATTTACTATTGTATACATAATCATTCATATTGATATGTATGGAATTACTAATGTATAATTGTGATTAGCTAATGGGGACGTGCCCAAGAATACAATAAATGGTAATTTAAATAGTTTCTTTGAGTGCAACATTGAAGGGAAATTAAGGTAATATTAACTAAATCTTTCATTTTGTATGATACTTTTACTTTCTACAAGATATATTGGTTCTTAAACCATATTTTCCTTAATTAGGTACAAGTTCTCACTGATCTTTCTTGTAAAAGTATTTAGTAAAATAATTGTTGAATTTTAATTCAATTTACATTAGTTAAATTATTTTACTTACTTATTAAGTTTTTTGTGAAAACTCATTTTAGTTTTCGTCTTCTTTCCTTTTCATGGGAAGATTTCCCCTTAGATATTGAGTCACTATTTGTTAGGAGTGAAGTGGGCTTGTTCAAATATTTTGGCACTGAGGTATATCATTAGACAATTGAAATAATTAGAGATACCAACCTACTCATTATGTAATGTAATTCCATTCTTTTGCGTCATTGTCCTTAAGCTTACATATCTTCATTAAAGAGTAGAATGTTATAAATTTTTTTAAAATAGTTGTATTTTTATTTAGTAAGGTTAATAGAGAATAACTTTCTATATCGATCACACACTTTAACATTGGGTTGTCATATACCATTTAAGAAATTTTCTTTTTGTGTTTACTTTTGCATTTATTTGCTAGAATTTAGATGGCTATATCAGCAAACTAGTAGTGGATGTTGAAGAACCTCCTAGCCGGGATGTGGAGGGTATTCACAAAGGAGACTAACTTCAAGACGAACTTGCTGAAACGAAACACTAGCAATATTATTGCACTAAGGGTGTGTTTGGTTTAAGGGAAGTTTTTCACATTTTCGGGAATATTTCATGGGAATGTTACATTCCCATGTTTGGTTCAATTTTTCAAAATTTTTTTTCGGGAATGTAACATTCCCAAGAATGTTTTGGAGGTTAATTTTTTCATGAAATATTCCCATTGGGGGAGGTAGGTATCCCACATTTCCATCCCATGGGAATATTGATATTAAAGAATAAAGATAATTTTACCCTTATTCTTTTATACCTTCATTTATAAATATATATAAATAATATTTTTAATCATTAATATAAATAATACATCATTCCTTTATATAAATATATAATTAATATTTTTTATAAAAAATAGTTATTGATAAAATAAATGAAAATTTAATTTTTTTCTTTTATTTACATGAAGAAAATGGATGAAAAAAGAATATTTAAAGATAAAATATATGATTATTATATTTTAATTATTTAAAAAAATTTATTTTCTTTTCAATGGAGAAAATTTTTATTTAAAAATTATATTTTCTCTTATTTTCTTTTAAAAATTTAAATTATTATATTGTTAACAATGGATAAATTACTTATTCCTTTTTAAAATATTTTTCTACATTACACAATTTAATGCTCAACATCAACTTCATTTTTTTGTTGACGCTGTTGGGTCCCAATTTTTTCAATTACGTTATTTATGATTCTTAATCATTTTCTAGTGGATTTTTGAAACTGTTTCATTTATTTTACATGCATATTCACGCATCCTATCATCTTAATTACTTAAATTATTATATTGTTAACAATGGAGAAATTACTTATTCCTTTTTAAAATATTTTTCTACATTACACAATTTAATGCTCATCATCAACTTCATTTTTTTGTTGACGCTGTTGGGTTCCAATTTTTTCAATTACATTATTTATGATTCTTAATCATTTTCTAGTGGATTTTTAAACTGTTTCATTTATTTTACATGCATATTCTCGCATCCTATCATCTTAATTACCTTTCTAGCTCTGTTATTTATATTTGAATTGATTTTAATTTTTTTATCACATTTTTAGGAAACGAAATAGTAACATATTATTATTTGAAGAATAAAGAGTAATGTATTATTATTTAGTAGTTTGGTTGTTAATTAAACTTGATTTATCCATTTATTTGGAATTTTTTTATCGGTGTTACTATTTTGAAATAAAATAGTAACATATTACTATTTGGAGAATAAAGAGTAATGTGTTATTATTTAGTAGTTTGGTTGTTAATTAGACTTGATTTATTTATTTATTTTAAATTTTTTTATTAGTGTTACTGTTTTAAAATAAAATAATAACATGTTACTATTTGAAGAATAAAGAGTAGCGTGTTGTTATTTGGTAGTTTAGTTGATAATTAGATTTGATTTATCCATTTATTTATAATTTTTTATAGGTGTTACTATTTTAAAATAAAATAATAACATGTTATTATTTTAAGAACAAAGAGTAATGTATTGTTATTTGGTGGTTTGGTTGTTAATTAGACTTAATTTATCCATTTATTTAAAATTTTTTATTGGTATTGCTGTTTTGAAATGAAACAGTAACATGTTACTATTTTGAGAACAAAGAGTAATGTATTGTTATTTGATAGTTTGATTGTTAATTAGACTTAATTTATCCATTTATTTAAAATTTTTTGTTAGTGTTACTATTTTGAAACGAAACAGTAACATATTACTATTTGAAGAATAAAGAGTAACGTGTTGTTATTTGATAGTTTGGTTGTTAATTAGATTTAATTTATCTATTTATTTATAATTTTTTGTTGGTATTATTATTTTAAAATGAAACAGTAATATGTTACTATTTGGAGAATAAAGAGTAACGTGTTGTTATTTAGTAGTTTAGTTATTAATTAGACTTAATTTATCCATTTATTTAAAATTTTTAGTTAGTGTTATTATTTTGAAATAAAACAATAATATGTTACTATTTGAAGAATAAAAAATAATGTGTTGTTATTTGGTAGTTTGGTTGTTAATTAGATTTAATTTATCTATTTATTTATAATTTTTTGTTAGTATTATTGTTTTGAAATGAAACAGTAACATGTTACTATTTGGAGAATAAAGAGTAACGTATTGTTATTTGATGATTTAGTTATTAATTAGACTTAATTTATCTATTTATTTAGAGTTTTTTGTTAGTGTTACTGTTTTGAAACGAAACAGTAACATGTTACTATTTGAAAAATAAAGAGTAACGTGTTATTATTTGGCAGTTTAATTGTTAATTGGACTTTATTTATCCATTTATTTATAATTTTTTTGTTGATGTTATTATTTTGAAACGACACAGTAACATATTACTATTTAGAGAATAAAGAGTAACGTGTTATTATTTAGTAATTTGGTTGTTAATTAGAGTTGATTTATCTATTTATTTAGAGTTTTTAGTTGGTGTTACTATTTTAAAATGAAATAGTAACATCCTCTTCTTTGATAATTATAGTTGTTCAATGAAATAAAAAAATCACCTAAAATAGACAACCGAACACAAAATTTTGGTTGTTCAAAGTTTTAAACTTAATTTACATATTTTTAACCTGATAATTTCATTAAACCCACGTTTTCTTGTTTTCTATTCAAAGTTTATATATTAAATTATTTATTATATTTTAATCAAATATAATTTAAATTATTAATTTATTAAATCTTTAAAAGTCTTTATTCATATATTTTTAATTAAATTTATAATTTATTTCAATTTATAATAAAAAATTGATAAGAGTATTTTTTGAAAAAGTAATAAGATTCCTGGGAATATGAAGTATGAACCAAGCATAGAAATATAATATGTCTAGGAATGTGAAAAAATATTACCAGGAATATTTGTATTGAACTAAACATAAGAATCTTACATTCTTAGGAATCATATACCTGAAATCACATTCCCAAGAATGTATATTTTTCTGATAATGTATATTTTTCTGAGAATGTAAGATTCTGTGAATTAAACAACCCCTAAGTATTTCCAATCTAAGTGGTATATGTTGGAATCTTGGAATTAAGATTCGCATCAGGAGAATATGAGTACAAAATTAAGATTTCCTTATTTATTCTGAAAATAGTTTGTTTATTTTTGTACTTGTATTTGTATGAATAGATATTTTAATATTCATCATTGTACTTGTTAAGTACTCATTTCCTATTTTATCTAAATAACATAAATTTATTTAAATTTTATTATATTTTTAATAAAAATCAAAATTTACATATAATAAGAAAATAATAATTGTAATACTATGCTTGAAATTTATCTAAAAACAAATTTACATTTAAGTCAAATTATTACCAATATAATTTAATTTTTTATTATTATATGATTAAATTTATAAATATAAATATGTATTGTATAATACAGATATGGAGAGGATTGGCTAGTGTAATTTTTTTTTGTTCAAGAAATAAATGCAGATTATTTGACGTGGCGACATGCGAGTCGAGAATTGTGGGGACATTTGAACTAGTTTCTTTAGTTTTGAAATTGAATTGGGTTCGGTAACTTCAATCCCTAATACAGATTGGTGGTTGGTCGCACCCTATCTATTTGTTTGTGTTTGAGCATTTATCAAAGAAAAAAATTAATTATTACATAGAATTAAATAAGGGAATCAACTAAATAGTGCGCAAAAATACAATGATGATAATAATTCTAGGATACATTGCTTGTGTGATAAAACAAACATGCGCAATTCTAACATCCATTCAATAAAATTCAATATATAAATGAATTATTGTGAATGATTAAATTAAATATTTTTCATTTTAAAGAATATAAAATTCAATATAAATTATTAAATTTTATATATTAAGTAAAACACAATCGTTGAAAAAAGTCACCAACAAATATTAACATAGCAATGGATTGACAAGGATATCAATGCCTCTTGTTACATGTCTACGGCAGGGATTGCTGCCCAGCTAGCTAGAGACAGACATTACCATGAAACAACCCAATATACTATTTAAATCCTCTGTGACTAGTGATTGGAGGATTGATGGGGTGATAATTGGACAATATTATCAATAATAATTGATTCATCATTAAACTTATGTATAAGACTCACATTGATATCTAATTATCTAATTATTAAAAAAAATTTCTAACCCTATATATGTTGGAAAAAAACAAAGAAATTGGTGCACTATTAAATCTCATCATTAAATTTTATTTTTACTATATAATATTGTGCAAATAAATAAAATTTAACAATTTAAATTATTGGTGCACTATAATCATTATCCAAAAATAATTAAAATTGTGATATTCCTGTAGCAATTTTTTCTCTTATTTCTGAACGTTGGCAACAGAACAACGTTTAGGTGAAAATGCTCCGTAAAAATAGGAGAGCAATTTTTCTGCTCAACGTCCACCGGATTGTACAGCTTCTTGATGGGAGAAGTTGGCAACGTGAATATATATAAATGGAACAAGGGTCCCCGGGTTCGGTTAATGCTCAATTATATTTCTGAACAATTTACACCATCAAAGAAGCACAAACCAGAACCTGGAAGTACCCGAGTGTGATAATTCGTATGACTGTTCGGTAAAATTCAAGAGGAGATTACAGAACACTAGTGCGCAATTTCAGACGTAGCAATGGCTGGAGGTAGGCTTCCGCATTTCTAACTTAATTTTATGCTTTAACTAGGATATATTAAGTATCTGAGTATCCTAGATATAGACAACATTTGGTATCAGAGCATAAAATTGCCTCTGCCTTGCTATGTTTTACATGAAAAACAGAGGATAGATTTGAATTAAAATCCAGTTTAGATGCTGTTTTTCCATATTTTTATGACTAAGAATTGATAGCCCATAAAATTATAGAGGTTTTAGGCTTGAAAAACGATGAAAAACATGTTGAAAACTGCATAAAATTGTCGGGTCTGTTGGTCTGGTTTTGGGTTTCTGAAACGGGTCATGATCGGGTCGGGTCGACCCGGCTAAGGGTTAAAGACGACTTAAGCTGCAAGTCGTTTTGATTTACTATGTTTCTGCATTTGTCGTACGGTGCGTTTGATGGAGCTTATAAAAAGAAGAAAAAAAGGATGAACTGTCACAGAACAGGATTCGAACCCCATCCCAATGCCTGATATACATTGCCTTAAACCAAGGCTACCACTGTGCCGGCGAAATTTACTTGCTGCAAGTTCACACAGATTTATATATAAAGGTTCAGAAACGTTTATTTATTCATTTTTTTTTTGCGTTTCTGAATATTGTTAAATCATAACAAACATACTAATGTCATATAATTTATGGCTAATATTTAGATATTATTTTAGGCATTATCTTAACACATTTAAATTACATTAAATAAGAGAATTTAATTAATTAATCATATTAAGTTTGGTTGATTAATTAGTTATTTAATTCTCATTAGGGTAATATTGCATGATTATTTTGAGGCAATATATGCTTTTATGGAGAAAATTAATTTGTCACATTTATTCAAGTGATTAATCAATATTTTTAAATTTTCATAGAGAAATGCCTATTTATTTTGTTTAAGTATGTTTTAAAATGTCAAGTGATCCGTATAATTTTAGTTTAATTAAAACTTAGCCACAGCACTTTTGATTATTCTAAAATTATACATAAAGCATTAGATCTAAATCAAGGATCACAAAAAGACAAATTGACATTAATTATAATTAATCATATTCAATATAATAATTATTATCCCACAGGAATTTTATTATATTTAATATGATTAATTAGGGTGGGATAGTAAATTTTCCTTTACCTTAATCTACCCACAGGAATTAAAATAGGGGATATAATTTGCTAGTTTCATTAATTTTGTACATAAACCTAATTAAATAAAACTAAGCCCACAGACAGTTTTGTTTGTTACTAGGATTATGTTTAATAGATATGTTTTGCATTGGTAAGACATGTCATATGAAATAATTTTTTAATTACCTCAAATTATTAATGTAGCATGTAATTTTATACAGCTTTTCAACTTTTGAATATCTCTGATTTCCAAGTTCCTAAATTGAATGGTGATAATTATAAGATATGGAAGGAGAAAATTCTTCTTCAACTGGGGTGGATGGACGTGGATGATGCAATAAGAAAGGATGAACCTCCTAAACCCACTAATAGTAGTAGTGCAACTGAAATAGCACTTTATGAGCGTTGGGAGCAATCAAATCACCTTAGTATGATGTATATCAAAACTAAGATATCTGCCAGCGTTCGTGGGTCTATCGGAGAGCATCAGAACGTTCGAAGTTTGCTTAAGGCTATTGATGAACAATTTGAAACTTCAGACAAGGCTTTGGCAAGCACCCTGATGATAAGGTTATCATCAATGAAACTTACTGGCATAACGGGTGTGCGAGAGCATATCATGCAGATGAGGGACATTGCAGCCCAATTAAAAATGCTTGAGGTCGAGATGTCTGAATCTTTCCTTGTGCACTATATCCTAAACTCTTTGCCGCCTCAGTATGGACCTTTCAAGATTTCCTACAACACACATAAGGAGAAATGGACAATCAATGAACTTCTGTCCATGTGTGTACAGGAAGAAGGGAGGCTTATTGTAGAAATGGGAGAAAGCGCACATATGGCAACAAAAGGGAAGAACAACAAGCAAGCTAACTCAAAAGGAAAGGGAAATGCACCCATTCAAGGCAGTATAAAGAAAGAATCCAAGTGTTTCTTCTGCAAGAAGAAATGACACATAAAGAAGAACTGCAACAAATTTAAGAGCTGGCTTAAAAAGAAAGGTATCTTAATCTCACACTTTTGTTATGAATCTAATATGGTAGATGTTAGTAGTAACACATGGTGGATTGATTCTGGTTCTACAATCCATATCTCTAATACCTTGCAGGGCTTTCTAAACCAAAGGAAGCCAGTGGGCAGTGAGCAGTACATCTATTCAGGCAACAAGATGGGCTCACTAGTTGAAGCTATAGGAACTTGCAGACTAGTTTTAGATACTGGCTTTAGTTTGATATTGGAAAGGACTTTTTATGTACCAAGTTTCTCTAGAAACTTAATTTCTATTTCGAAACTTTTGCCTTTTGGATATTTTTTCGAATTTTTAAATAATATGTTTAAGTTATTTTATAAATCTAATCTTGTTGGCAATGGTACAATTTCTGATGGTCTTTTCCGAATTCAATTACAAGACAGTATACCTAATGATTCAATGCATGTTTCTAGTAGCATAGGTATTAAGAGATGTGTTACTAATGAAGATTCCTTTATGTTATGGCACTGTAGACTAGGTCATATCTCAATAGAGAGGGTCAAAAGGTTAGTAAAAGATGGAATACTTAGTACGCTAAATTTTACTGACTTTGAAACTTGTATAGACTGCATAAAGGGAAAGCAGACTAATAAGACTAAGAAAGGTGCCAAGAGGAGTACTACCATTTTAGAAATCATACATACAGACATTTGTAGTCCAGATTTGGACTCTAGTAGTCTAAAATACTTTATCACCTTTATTGATGATTACTCACGATATATGTATCTCTATCTGTTGAATAATAAGAATGAGGCATTTGATGCCTTTAAGGTGTTTAAAGCAGAAGTAGAGAAACAATGTGATAAACAAATTAAGATAGTGAGATCAGATAGAGGTGGTGAGTATTATGGTAGATACACTGAAGATGGACAAGCATTAGGTCCATTTGCTAGATTTCTTCAAGAACATGGGATTGTTGCCCAATACACCATGCCTGGGTCTCCGGACCAAAATGGTGTAGCTGAAAGAAGAAATCGAACAATATTGGACATGGTAAGGAGCATGCTTAGTAGCTCTAAGCTTCCTAAGTCCTTATGGATTGAAGGCCAGAAGACGGCAGTGTATATCCTTAACCGGGTTCCAACTAAGGCTGTTGAAAAGACACCATTTGAGTTGTTTAAGGATTGGAAACTGAGTTTAAGACATATGCGCATTTGGGGATGTCCGTCTGAGGTTAGGGTCTACAATCCACAAGAAAAGAAGCTAGATCCTAGGACTATAAGTGGCTACTTCATTGGGTATGCTGAAAAGTCCAAAGGATATAGGTTCTATTGTCCATCTCATAACACTAGGATTGTGGAATCAAGAAATGCAAAATTTCTTGAAAATGACTTGATTAGTGGGAGTGATCAAATTCAGCATCCAAACACTGAGCTTGATCATTTTGGTTCTCAAGCTTCCACATCAAGTGATAGATTGGTTGTAATCCATGTTCCTCAAGTACCATTGGGTATTGAACAGCCAATCATTGAGGATCCACAACTACTTGGCCATAACCAAGTTGATCCAGTTGTTGAACAATTACCAGAAACTGTTGAATAACCAATTGAGGAGCATGCTTCCCAAGAGGATGCTAACCCAACATTAAGAAGATTAACTAGGGAAAGGAGGTCAGCAATTCCTAATGACTATGCTGTGTATCTACAAGAGTCTGACTACAATATAGGAGCTGAAAGTGACCCTGAGACGTTTTCACAAGCTATTAACTGCAGAGAATCCGGATTATGGTACAATGCTATGAAGGAAGAGATGGATTCCATGGCATCTAATGGAGTCTGGGATCTTGTCGAGTTGCCTAGTAGTTCAAAGGCCATAGGGTGTAAATAGGTCTATAAGATGAAAAAAGACTCATTAGGCAACATCGAAAGATATGAGGCAAGACTCGTGGCTAAGGAATTCACTCAGAAGGAAGGAATCAATTACACAGACACTTTTTCTCCTGTGTTTAAGAAAGATTCCCTCCTAGTAATAATGGCATTGGTTGCCCAATTTGACCTGGAACTGCATCAGATGGATGTGAAGACGGCATTCCTCAATGGGGATCTAGAGGAAAAGGTATATATGAAACAACCTGAAGGATTCTCCTCTAGTGCTGGTGAACATTTAGTATGCAAGCTTAAGAAATCCATATATGGATTGAAACAGGCCTCTCGCCAATGGCATCTTAAGTTTCATGATGTTATTTCCTCATTCGGATTTGTGGAAAATGTCATGGATCAGTGTATATACCACAAGGTCAGTGGGAGTAAAATCTGTTTCCTTGTGCTGTATGTGGATGATATACTTCTTGCAACCAATGATAAGGGGTTGCTATATGAGGTGAAACGGTTTCTCTCTAAGAATTTTGATATGAAGGATATGGGTGAGGCATCTTATGTAATTGGTATTAAGATCCGTAGGGATAGAACTCAAGGCATTTTGGGTCTATCACAAGAAACCTATATCAATAAGGTCTTAGAGAGATTTCGGATGAAAGATTGTTCACCAAGTGTAGCACCTATTGTGAAGGGTGACAGGTTCAATTTGAATCAGTGCCCGAAGAATGATCTAGAAAGGGAACAAATGCGAAACATTCCATATGCTTCAGCTGTTGGAAGCCTTATGTATGCTCAGGTTTGTACAAGACCTGACATTGCATTCGTAGTTGGAATGTTAGGGAGATATCAAAGTAATCCAGGAATGGATCATTGGAGAGCTGCAAAGAAAGTGATGAGGTATCTCAAAGGTACCAAACATTACATGCTGATGTACAAATGAACTGAGAATCTTGAGGTAGTTGGCTACTCAGACTCGGATTTTACCGGATGCGTTGATTCACGAAAATCAACATCAGGATACATTTTTATGTTTGCTGGTGGAGCCGTGTCTTGGAGGAGCACAAAGCAAACCTTAGTTGCTACTTCTACCACAGAAGCTGAGTTCGTATCTTGTTTTGAGGCAACTTCACATGGTGTATGGCTGAAGAGCTTTATTTCTGGGCTTAGAGTTGTGGATTCAATTTCTAGGCCATTAAGAATTTATTGTGACAACTCAGCTGCAGTTTTTCTGGCTAAGAATGACAAAAGTGGAAGTCGAAGTAAACACATCGACATCAAGTACTTAGCCATTCGGGAACGTGTCAAGGAAAACAAAGTTACCATTGTACACATTAGCACTGAGTTGATGATAGCAGATCCTTTGACAAAAGGCACGCCACCATCAGTGTTTAAGGATCATGTATTAAGGATGAGACTTGGTACCATAGTAAGTCTTTGATGTATATATGCATATTTGTAATAAAGCTCTTATTCAAGTTATTTTTCTCATTTCAGAGTATACATTTATGTTTAAAGAAAAATAACATTAAGAGGACCCAGAATAAGTATAAGACTTATTCATTAAGTTATGGTGGATTGAGAAAGCAAAATGTATCGTGATACATGGGAGGCAATACTCATAGATAGATGACCTATCACTATGATCCATACATTGAGTTTTCTCTATTTTTGAATACTTTTTATTTTTACGGACCAAGTGGGAGAATGTAGCAATTTTTTCTCTTATTTCTGAACGTTGGCAACAGAACAACGTTTAGGTGAAAATGCTTCGTAAAAATAGGAGAGCAGTTTTTCTGCTCAACGTCCACCGGATTGTACAGCTTCTTGATGGGAGAAGTTGGCAACGTGAATATATATAAATGGAACAAGGGTCCCCGGGTTCGGTTAATGCTCAATTGTATTTCTGAACAATTTACACCATCAAAGAAGCACAAACCAGAACCTGGAAGTACCCGAGTGTGATAATTCGTGTGACTGTTCGGTAAAATTCAAGAGGAGATTACAGAACACTAGTGCGCAATTTCAGACGTGGCAATGGCTGGAGGCAGGCTTCCACATTTCTAACTTAATTTTATACTTTAATTAGGATATATTAAGTATCTGAGTATCCTAGATATAGACAACAATTCCTTGTAAAATTTTTGCCATATGTATTTTTTTTTAAATTCATGATATGTATTATTTTTCAACTAATTTGATTTTATTAAATGTATTATTTTGTAACTTAATTAACAATCTTTTTTTCCCTAAAAATAACTAATTTTTATCAAATTAGATTGCTAAATTGAATATAATATATTTGACAAATATTACGGGAAGTAGTACTAAAATTTCAATTACAATATAGCACAATTTTTTTCCTAATTATGAGTTAATTGTAACTGAGTTGTGTAATTATTGTATCATATAAAATAATTAATTGTACTCATTATATAATGTTGTCAATCACAATTATTACATATGAGATGAGAAGATGGTCCTACATGCTAGTACGTAGGCCTCCATGGTTATTTAATTGGGAACCAAGTGGGATCGATTGTGATGTACAATCCCCTTTTTCTGAACAAATTAAACCCTAACGAGTCTCAAAGAAAGTGGGCCTCATGGGGTTGCTTTGCCGTTTTCCTCGCTAAATGCATGAATCGAATCTGACAATCCAGGACCGAGAGGGAAAAAAGGCATAGCAGATGGAATCGATGGAATTAAAGAAAGAGTTGGCAAAGGACGCAGTCGAGGAACAGGCGGCAGAATCGGAAGCCCAGGAAGTATTGGATGGATCATAACATCAGGAATGTTAACGGCTGGCTGCTCAAAAGAAGGCGCCGGCACCGTCGTTTGCAGCGGCGGCAGCATAGGGCTATCTGCAGTGAAATACGGCGAGACTCGGAGGAACGGTGCAGTAGTTGAGATAGGGAAATTGGGCTTTGAGAGTGGTGGAATTTGCAGTTTTGGTGCTACAGGTGGCTTCATTGTAGGCTTATTTTCATCTGATATTGGCCGGTTTGCAGAGGAAAATTGGGGTCTGAAATGTTGTAGGATGAAAGCAAGGATGAGTAGCTGTTGGAAGGACCTGAATTTGGAAGCCATTGTTGTGGAGATAACGGAAGAGTCTGAGAAGTTGAAATTTTATAGATGGTGAAGGGTTTTGCAGGTGATTATTTGTTAATTGTTAGGATATATGGAGCAAACGGAGGAGTGGGTCTGTGGGTGGATGATAATTTGGTTATTTCTACTTGGCACCTAATTTTTGGTTCATGCATAAGGTCAGAACTTTTTAAGTAGATTCTTTTTTGAACTTTTTTCTAAATTTACACGCTAATCTTATGTTTAGGAGTTGTTTAGTTCGTAATAATATGATGTGGAGTCCTATTTTTTGAGAAATTAGAAAAAAGATGAATTATTTGATTATTTAATAACTTAGGAGAAGTAAGATTTTTTAAAAATTATATTTCTAATAAAGCATAAGAAGTTACTCACGTTACTTAAATAAATTTTATTTTTTATAGATATAAAAATAAAATTATTTTTATTAAATTTAATTAATAATAATGAAAATTTATTAATTTATATTATAATAATATTAAAGATATAATAATTATTTTGTTAATACTTTTCAAAAATTTTAAAGTTAAATCAAATGAAATATAAAAAATTCTTTTTTGAAAATTTTAATTTTTTACAAAAAATTACTTTTATGGGAACTTAACGACTTCTCAATAAAAAATACGGAGAAATCTCCTGTGTAATATGCATGAACTTAAAGAGAAAAGTGTAATTTAAAAAGAAGAGAAAAGAAAAGAAAAGAAAATGTAGTAACAATATCTAATATATATTGATTTCTGCTAAAATGAAATATTACAATTTTTAATAATAAAATTGAGAGTTGAATTTTTTTTAATAAATGAAAAATTGTCAAATTATTAGTTATATGTATACACATACATAAAAATTAAAAATTAAATTCTATATGTAATAGAAGGTATAAATTTTTTAAAGGATATTAAGTATTACTTGGACCAAAAATTTATTATTGAAAATTTAAAATTTAATAAAAATAATTATTCTCACTTCCGCGACATATTAAAATAATATAAACAATATTTTATTTCATTTTTATCCTTGCTCACTTTTTATCAATAAATACCCAAACGACACCTCACTCCCTTCTTCTCTATCAATGACTCAGTAAGTTATCAGCGGAAACAGGACATCTTTTTTTTATTTTATAATTTTATATTTAAAATTAATAATAATTAATTAAATATAGTTTTTTATTAATATTTTTAATAACATACACAATAATATTATTTATATTTTACATTATATATACTTTCACAAGATAAAAAAATAATTATTAATAAAACTAATAATTAATAAAAATATTTTAAAAGTTATTATTGTTAGAATACACTAAAAATAATCGCTTTTTAGTTGAATGAAAATAAGGGTAAATAATATTATACAATTATGTATCAAATATTAAATAATATTGTATTATATCCTATATTTTTGTAATGTTAACTTATTTTACCCTATTCTACATTATCGTACTCGGACCGTTCAAACGGCTAAGTTTATAACAACCAGGAGTGATCCCACTTAAAAGGGAGAAAGTATATGCTCGCCACGTGTGGCACGTGCTCTTCTGGAAACTGAAACTAATAATAATCGCAAACAAACAAAAAACAAATAAAGAGACAAATCACAGGCAGAAATTCCCACGGCTTTAACCATGGTGGGCCCCCATCCGAATCATGCAATCTCTGCTTTCAATAATTTGTGTTACGGCATGGAATAGACTCGTGATTGAAAGCCTCCCATGTTTTATTTCGAACTTCGGGTAATAAAAATATAAAATTAAACCCATAATATAAAAAATTTTTAAATAAAAATATCAGATCAGATCTATAATATAAAAAAGAATAAATTTTTTAAATAATATTATATGCCATTTAAATTAAATATTTTCAACTGGAACAATAATTTTTTATTTTACGTTATTAGTGTACTGTTTGTTAAATACATTTTTAAGGGGAACGCCCGTTTAAATTGATATTGTTTTTACGTGGCACGTGTTTTATTGATGTTGGAAGAGTTCAATAACATCGTAAATTATATTAGTTGTGGTTGAGTCACAATTATAACAACTACTTTCATTTTCACTTTCTTCGTCCACATTACAAGCTTATCATATTAAAAATTTTGATTTTTAAAATATTAAATCTATTAATTTGGTGTTTGAAATAAGGTTTGTATCAATTTAATTTTTAAAAATTTAAATTCAAGTTAAAATTTAACCCTACTCTTAAACCGTAAATATTTGTTAAAAAATTGAAATTTTAATTAAATTTAAATTTTTAAAAATTAAATTGATATAAACCTCACGAAATCGATAGAAATTTAATATTTTAGGAATTAAAATAAATTTTAATCAATTAAAGAATATTTTAGATACATATCATGTCAATTAACTAGATATAGATCAATAAATTTTTATCTTTTTTTAATATGTCAACAAAATAAAATTAATAATAATTTTCAGAAAAATGAAAAATATTATTCAAATTGAAAGTAAAAGATAAAATGTTAACATATTTAATAATACAATAACACTTGCCAGTCATGGAACTTTCTTCTTTTTTTTTTTTTAATTTAAGAAAGAGAATGCTCTACTTGCCCTTCTTTCGTATACAAAATTTGAAATGTTTTACTTGTATTTTAACATTAAAAAAATTCGATTATATTTTTATTTGTTTTTAAAAATTAAATATTTTTATTATTAAATTCAAATTTTCCACTGAATAACTAAGTTATTTAAAAACAATAATAACTATGATTAAATTTAATTTTTATTATATATTATGATTATGAAAAATATTAACAAGTAAAGATAAAAGTGGAAATTTTCTTTCGTCGATCTAAGCATATCGCATGATATTATAAAACCAAAAAGCGAAGGATAGTCCTTTTGAGGACTTAACTGTACTGATAAAGATAGACCACAAATTTTGGAAAGTAAGATTATAGACTAATAATGTAGTAGTAATAATTGAAAGGAAAATACTAATAATAATTCTGACCTTTTATTAAGTATTAATTAATAATTATAAATTAATTATATTTAATATTTTATTTTTATGTTTAATAATATAATAAATGATAATATAATTAATATTAAAATTATATTTAATATAATATATTATTAAAATTAAAATTATTGATTTATTATATTATAAAAAATAAAAAATTAAATATAATTAATTAATAATTAATTCTTAATGTCCAAAATTATTGTTGGCATTTCCTTGATAAAATTATAGTTTAGTTTAGATAATAATGATTAGACTTCGGTCAAGGAAGAAAGGAGGGAACGCAGCGTTGTTAAGCAGGCATTGACAGGGCCTTTTTCAGAAGCGTTGCGGAACAATATTTGATGATCCGTTGCTTGTGGGTCCCACGCTATGCCCACGTGTCAAAACCAAAAAGGATAATGCAGCAAAGTTTTTCGAAAATTTTTCATCAAAAGCAAATTAGATTTAAAGCGTCAGTTTATTTTTCTTCTCGTAAGTCACAACAGCATCCGTTTCATCTCTTTCTAATTCAGACGCTGCGGCGACTCTTCAGTCTTCAACTTCATCTACAGGCCGTCCTCTCTCTTTCTTCAATCCTCACCAGAATCACTCTCCGGAGTAAAAATCTGAAAAAGGCAACAAACTTTTTGCATGAAGATGGATGCAAAATCAGTTTAAGCACGCTCCGGAGCTCGTTTTTCCGTTACCATGAATCTGAGACAGCGTCCTCTAGCCATGCGCGGCGGCGTTGGACCACACGCGCCGCCGCCGCGACCTCCAACAGACCCAATCTTCAACATTATTCCCGTTCATGACCTCCTCACGGACCATCCTTCACTTCGCTATCCCGAAGTGCGTGCGGCTGCTGCTGCTCTTCGAACCGTTGGTGACCTTCGGAAGCCCCCCTTCATGCCATGGGATTCCAACATGGACTTGCTCGACTGGTTGGGAATGTTTTTCGGCTTCCAAAACGATAACGTTAGGAACCAGAGGGAGCATTTGGTTCTTCACCTTGCCAACTCGCAGATGCGGCTTCAACCCCCACCTGCTGTTGCTGATTCTCTGGACCCTTCCGTTTTAAGGCGTTTCAGGCGCAAGCTTCTTCATAATTACACTTCCTGGTGCTCTTTTCTGGGTTTGAGGTCAAATGTTTGGCTTTCTAATCGTAGAGACCCGACTGATCTTAGGCGTGAATTGCTTTATGTTGCTCTTTATCTTTTGATTTGGGGTGAGTCTGGCAATCTTCGGTTTGCCCCTGAATGTTTATGCTATCTATATCACTTCATGGCTAAAGAGCTTAATCAGGTTTTGGAAGATTACATAGACCCAGATACTGGTCGTCCGTTTTTGCCAAGTGTATCTGGTGATTGCGCCTTTTTGAAGAGTGTTGTTATGCCCATTTACCACACGATTAAGACTGAAGTGGACAGTAGTAGAAATGGAAAGGCGCCGCATTCGGCTTGGAGGAATTATGATGACATAAATGAGTATTTCTGGAGTAGGAGGTGTTTGAAGAGATTGAAGTGGCCTATGGATTTGAGTTGTAATTTTTTTGGGACTGCTCCGAAGAGCTTGCGGGTAGGAAAGACCGGGTTTGTGGAGCAGCGGTCGTTTTGGAATGTCTACAAGAGCTTTGATAAGGTTTGGTTGTTATTGATATTGTTCTTGCAGGCTTCGATCATTGTTGCTTGGGAGGGTACGAAGTATCCGTGGGACGCATTGGAGAGAAGGCATGTCCAGGTAGAACTGTTGACTGTGTTTATCACTTGGGGTGTCCTAAGGTTACTTCAGTCTGTGCTTGATGCTGGGACTCAATATAGTTTGGTTTCAAGAGAGACTATGTGGCTAGGTGTGAGGATGGTGCTGAAGAGCTTGGTTGCCATAACATGGACAATTGTGTTTTCTGTATTCTATGCCAGGATTTGGACTCAGAAGAATTCTGACGGCCGTTGGTCAGATGGGGCAAATGAGAGGATTATTACTTTCCTGAAGGTTGTCCTTTTCTTTCTCATCCCAGAATTATTGTCATTGGTACTATTCATAGTTCCACGTATTCGAAATTTTATTGAGGAATTAGACTGGCATATAGTGTACTTGTTTACATGGTGGTTTCATACCCGGATTTTTGTGGGACGTGGCCTGAGAGAAGGGCTCGTTGATAATATAAAGTATACTATGTTCTGGATTGCAGTGTTAGCTTCAAAATTCTCGTTTAGTTATTTTGTTCAGATCGAGCCTCTTGTTTCTCCAACAAAAGCCCTTTTGAGTCTTAAGGGGGTGCATTACAAATGGCATGAATTTTTCAGCAATACCAACAGAATAGCTGTTATCTTGCTATGGTTACCTGTTGTGCTGATATACTTCATGGATTTGCAAATATGGTACTCCATTCTCTCTTCCTTTTCTGGTGCTGCAGTTGGACTGTTTTCACATTTAGGTGAGATTCGGAACATAGAACAACTCAGACTTAGGTTTCAGTTTTTTGCCAGTGCAATGCAGTTTAATCTGATGCCAGAGGAGCAGCTGCAAGGCCAGCAACCAACACTGGTGAGGAAATTTCGTGATGCTATCCACAGGCTGAAACTGCGATATGGACTTGGTCGACCCTACACAAAGGTTGAATCAAGCCAAGTGGAAGCAACGAGGTTTGCCTTGATATGGAATGAGATTATCATTATTTTCAGGGAGGAAGATCTCATTAGTGATAGAGAACTTGAGCTTCTGGAGCTGCCTCCAAATTACTGGAATATTAGGGTCATTCGCTGGCCATGTTGCCTTCTTTGCAATGAGTTACTGCTTGCTCTCTCTCAGGCAAAAGAGCTAGAAAATGAATCTGACTTGTCACTTTGGTTGAAAATATGCAAGAGCGAGTATCGTCGTTGTGCAGTCATTGAAACTTATGATAGCATCAAACATTTGCTTCTTATGATACTTAAGGTTGACAAGGAAGAGTTTTCCATAGTGAATAATATATTCAAAGAGATTGATGGCTATATTCAGGGGGAGAGGTTGACAGAAGGATATAAGATGTCTGTGCTGCCAAAAATGCACGCTAAGTTGGCTGAATTTGTTGAGCTTCTGATGCGACCTGAGAGAGATCTGAATACAGCCGTTAATTTATTGCAAGCCTTGTATGAACTGTCTGTTAGAGAATTCCCAAAGATTAAGAAGTCCACTGGCCAGTTGATAGAGAAAGGTTTGGCATCAGCTAGTTCAGCAACTGATGAAGGATTGCTCTTTGAAAATGCTATTGAGTTTCCTGATGCTGAAGATTCGCTCTTAATTAGGCAGATCAGACGATTGCATACAATTCTTACTTCCAGAGACTCAATGTACAACGTGCCAGTCAATCGAGAGGCAAGACGACGGATTGCTTTCTTTAGTAATTCTTTGTTCATGAACATGCCTCGGGCTCCCTACGTTGAAAAAATGATGGCTTTTAGTGTCTTAACTCCTTATTATGATGAGGAGGTTTTGTATCCCAAAGACATGCTTGATAGGGAGAATGAGGATGGCATTACCACCTTGTTTTATTTGCAGAAAATTTATGAAGATGAATGGAGGAATTTTATGGAGCGAATGCGGAGGGAGGGCTTGGATGATGATAAAAATATCTGGAAAGCACAGGCATGGGATCTCCGCCTCTGGGCATCTTACAGAGGACAGACATTATCTCGCACAGTGAGGGGGATGATGTATTACTACAGGGCCCTTAAGATGCTTTCTTTTCTTGATTCAGCTTCTGAGATGGACATGAGAGAGGGATCAGACAGAATTGTTTCACATAATTCTACTAAACAAAATAGTAACTTGGATGGCTTACGCTCAGGTACACGACCATCTTTGCGGAATCTCAGGAGGGCAGATAGCAGTGTGGCTCTGTTGTTCAAGGGACATGAATATGGGAGTGCTATGATGAAGTTTGTGTATGTGGTTGCTTGCCAGATGTATGGGCATCACAAGGCAAAGGCAGATCATCGTGCTGAGGAGATATTGTTCTTGATGAAAAACAATGAGGCCTTGCGAGTTGCATATGTTGATGAGGTTTCCTTGGGAAGGGATGAGACTGAATACTACTCTGTTCTCGTGAAGTATGATCAGCAGTTGGACAAGGAGGTTGAGATCTATCGGATCCGACTGCCTGGTCCCTTGAAGCTAGGAGAAGGTAAACCTGAAAATCAGAATCATGCCTTAATTTTTACACGGGGTGATGCAATTCAGACCATAGATATGAATCAAGACAATTATTTTGAGGAGGCTCTTAAAATGCGGAATCTGTTGGAGGAATTTAAGATGAACTATGGTATTAGGAAGCCAACCATTTTGGGTGTCCGAGAGAATGTATTCACAGGATCTGTTTCCTCACTTGCTTGGTTCATGTCTGCCCAAGAAACAAGCTTTGTCACACTAGGCCAGCGTGTTCTGGCCAACCCTTTGAAAGTGCGGATGCACTATGGTCATCCAGATGTATTTGACAGATTCTGGTTCTTGAGTCGGGGTGGAATCAGCAAGGCTTCCAGAGTGATCAACATTAGTGAAGATATTTTTGCAGGATTCAATTGCACACTGCGAGGTGGCAACGTGACACATCATGAATATATACAGGTTGGGAAAGGAAGAGATGTTGGTTTAAATCAGATATCTATGTTTGAGGCCAAGGTTGCCAGTGGTAATGGTGAGCAGGTTCTCAGCAGAGATGTGTATCGCTTAGGCCATAGATTGGACTTCTTTCGCATGCTTTCAGTCTTCTACACAACTGTAGGATTCTACTTTAACTCCATGATTGTTGTCTTGACTGTCTATGCCTTCCTGTGGGGTCGCCTTTACATGGCTCTCAGTGGCATTGAGGGAGCGATCATTGACATTGCTAATGCTGACAACAATAAAGCCCTTGGTGCAGTCTTGAATCAGCAGTTTATAATCCAGCTTGGTCTTTTCACTGCTCTCCCGATGATTGTGGAGAACTCTCTTGAGCATGGGTTCCTTCCTGCAGTGTGGGACTTCTTGAAAATGCAGTTGCAGCTTGCATCATATTTCTACACATTTTCTTTGGGAACTCGTACTCACTTCTTTGGTCGGACAATACTTCATGGTGGTGCAAAGTACAGAGCCACTGGACGTGGTTTTGTGGTGGAGCACAAGAGCTTCGCTGAGAACTATCGCCTTTATGCACGAAGCCATTTTGTGAAGGGCATTGAACTTGGAGTCATTTTAATTGTGTATGCTGCTCATAGTCCCTTGGCTACGGATACTTTTGTGTACATAATGATGACAATTTCTAGTTGGTTTCTTGTTGTTTCATGGATTATGTCCCCCTTTATCTTCAATCCCTCTGGATTTGACTGGTTAAAGACTGTGTACGACTTTGATGATTTTATGAATTGGATATGGTCTCCTGGTGGGATGTTTAACAAGGCAGAACAGAGCTGGGAAACCTGGTGGTATGAGGAACAAGATCATTTGAGGACAACTGGTATATGGGGAAAGTTGTTAGAGATCATTTTAGATCTTCGCTTCTTCTTCTTTCAGTATGGTGTTGTGTATCAACTGCGTATTGCACACGGACATACTAGTATAGCCGTTTACTTACTGTCTTGGGTATACTTTGCTGCGCTTTTTGGGATTTACGTCGCCATAGCATATGCTCAGAATAAATATGCTACAAAGGAGCACATATATTATCGCCTAGTTCAGTTTCTTGTCATTGTGGTCACAGTTCTGGTCAATGTCTTCTTGCTGGAGTTCACTAACTTCGAATTTATTGATCTTCTCACAAGTCTGTTGGCATTCATTCCTACAGGTTGGGGAATGATTTTAATTGCCCAGGTACTTAGGCCTTTTCTGCAGACAACAATTCTGTGGGATACCATAGTTTCCCTGGCTCGACTGTACGATTTACTATTTGGGGTTATTGTGATGACTCCTGTGGCGATGTTGTCTTGGTTACCTGGATTCCAGTCAATGCAAACCAGGATCCTTTTTAATGAAGCATTCAGTAGAGGTCTCCAGATATCTCGAATTCTTACTGGCAAGAAGTCAGCTTAACGTCTGACTGGAGGTACATTTCATATGTTTTCTTAGTGGTGTATAGTGACCCTCCTTTCATTGAATACGAAGAAAATATGATATTTTTTAGCTGGACGTTCATCTTGGAACTTTAGCCCAATTTAAATATTCTCCTTCAATTTTGAATTGTGTTATGTGCTTACCTACCTTCATAGGTGCAGGTCATTCGGTACTGCTGAAATGCAGTTCCGTGTTTTTCCAGTTAGCACCAAGATTCCTTTAGCTTGTCCGGGGACTAGTACAAGAGACTGCTTTTTGTCCAAGATTGCGGGCCACTATCCCAAGTCAAGTCAGGCCCTGTTGCATTGCTGTTAATGAAGGAGGGATAACCGCTGATAAATCCAGGTGTGGCATCTCAGAAGTGATATGTTTATTCGAAGTTTCTAACTTCATTTAAGCAAGAAGTATACTTTCTGCAGTTGCCACTGAATTGTGTCGGTATTCTGCTGGGACTTGGACCCTTTCCGAAGCCTACCTTTGCCTTAATTGTTATTTACATTTTTGTGTCATGATTGCATATTCCTTCCAACTTCAATTTCTATACAAAGAATTGGGATGAGATAGATAGAGAGATTCATACATATATGTGGTGTTGAGTTTGTCACAACTTTACATGTTAGTCACTGTAACTGTTATTATTTACATTTTTGTGTCATGATTGCATATTCCAACTTCTTTCAACTTTAATTTCTATGCAATAAATGGGTTAAGATGGAGTTCATACATATATGTTGTCTGTTGAGTTTGTTATAGCTTAGCCACTGTGATGCTATTGGCTTTTGCATTGCACTGGTGCTCAGGCAATGACCATATCTGCCCGTGCAGTTTATTGTTGGCTGATGTACAACCTTGGATATGCAAATATGCCTTCTTTTTTCTCTTTTTATTCCCCTCAGTAAGAATACACTGCTATGAATTTTTCTTCCCATTTATGGCAATATTTTGTTACATTACTACGCTTTCATGTTTCAAATACAGTTAGTTGTGCATAGTTGGATGAGCTTGATGTTCTTATTCCTATCTAGATATTGTTTCCAGGTTTCGTGGGGTCGAAAACGGGAAAGGCTGACTGCTCAATCTTTAAACCAAGGTTGTAGCTTACTTGTGGTATTCCCCTTGCCTTGAAATTTTTCAAAGACGAAGGCAGACTATGCTGTGTTGCTGCTGTTCTTGCAATCGGTTTTTGTGAATATATGTATAGTATGTTGTTGGAGGTGTAGCAGATGGTTACTCATGGTTTGTTTGGATCAGACAGAATGAAGAGAAAGAAAAGACAATGGAGGACTATCTTTCAAAAAGAAACAAAAAATTTCAAGACATCCCTTTTACTTTTCTCTCCACTCAACTTATCTATTTCCAAAATAAACCAGTGTTGCGTACCTTGTCCATATGTTGTGTTTGTCATTGAATTGTAGGTTATGTTCTGTTTATCTTGTAGACTTGTTCATCTGTTTAGTGCTATTATGGTTCTTGGACACATGCATATAAGCCTTGCCTCACAGCAACTTTTGCTTTGAACCTACCAATGTCACATGTAATGGGAAGTTACCTCCGTTTTTAGTTTTTCTTTGTCTTTTAACTGTAATTTCGATATGTCAATTGTAATTACGTCCATTGTTGCATCGCTCAATTTGCTTGAAGATGGCACTAGAAATTGTTTACTCCCGCCTTATTTGCATCCGACATGTCATTAACAAGCAAAAGCGTGGAATTTAACTTTCAAACACAAATTTTATTGTCTGAAATTTCTCAGTTACTGTAATCTTGATACATCAAATCTAATGTCAATGTTCTTACTATAGTGTCATTAATCGGTAGCTTTCTAGTAGAAATCACACAATGCTTGAGGCTAACTCAAGTCAAACATGTTAGCATTCCTACAAAATTCTTTTGTGACATACTTAAAAAAGATAGCAAAACATTAAATATTTATTATTTGTATAATAAAATTTCATATACAACATGTTCGAAGGTAATAATCAAATGGGCAGGACTTCAAACAATTAGGACACTTGGCTAATCAAATGCCTTTGTTTTCTTTGCACATGAAGCAAAGAATCATTTTTCCTGGTCAACCCTGGCCATGACGTGATTGAGGTTTCAATTCTTGCAGTTATGACGTGATTGAAAGGCGTTAATGGGACTCACATTTTTTTCACTTAAACGTTAAGAAATAAATATTCTTTTATTGAATTTCAGTATGATGGTTTCTTTATTTATACGAAGATAGTTTAAAAAAATTAATAATTTTTTTTATTTTCCACGTTAGAAAAATTGCATCAATAATAATGTGATTACTATATTTCATATTTTTCACATAAATAAATGCCTGATTTGCTTTAAAAACTAAAAGAGGTGAAATTAATAAAAATATTGTGAAAATAATTATTTTAGCATTTAACTAAACACATTCAAACTTAAAATTGAATTTTATTTCTTTGATTTGTTCAATGTGCAATGCAAATTAATTTATAATTTACTACCGTATTAAAAAATTAAAAGCTACCCTAGAGGTATCTAGTACATTGATTTACTAAAAAAAATTATTTTGATAAGTTTCATGAAAGAATTTATGGTTTTGTATGACTTAAATAATTAGTGAGTTAATTAATAATTGATAAATTAGTTAGTAATTAATAAGTTAGTTCATAGTTAATAGTTAATTGTTGAGAAAAATTTTTATTTTTCAAACACACTAATATTAGACAATTAAATTAATTAGAATATCACAATAAATCATACTTACCATTGAATATAAAAATTTTAAATTTTAATAAAAATTATGAATGAAAAAAGATTCACTATATTGCCAAAAATTATAGGATAATCCAAGTAAAGATTTTCAGTCATAACCCCACAATTTTGTAATTATTATCTCTATATATCTCATAAATATTTATGAATGTTCCCACATAACCTCCCTAAATATTTACCTCATATTTTTCTCATATATTAAATCATTTACTAATACAAATATTTATATCTAAAATTACTTGCTTGATAAGAAATTATACTTTAACTCTAATGCAAAAACCTAAATTGAATAGGATAACAACTCATGATAATAAATAATTAATAATTGATAATAATTTAAATTTGAATCAAATCCAACATAATAAACTAACTATTTATATTAGATTTTTTTTGCTGGGAAATTGTTTATATTATAATTTTTTGATAAAAAATTAGATGTTAAACTATTTAAATCGTATAAAATGACTAAAAAACATATTAATATGAATAAATATATAAATGAAATCAATTCAAATTTATTTTGAAATTAAATTATATTAATGCAATAAAAATATTCCATATAAGAATATAATTACATGAAATTTAATTGATTATACTTATGAGATTACATATTTATTTATTTTTCAAAATAATAATATAATAATTTTAATTCTAATTAATTATATTTTATGACACTAAATATAGAAAAGTTAATTAAGTTAATAATATATTTTAATTTTAAATTTTAAAAAAATAAGATGGTAATTTCCAAGTTTCTAGACTAGAAAAGGAGAAAACCTAACTAATCTAAAGGTAATATTTTACATTTTTTAATATTTATTTTCTTATTTATATTTAATTAATAATATATTAAATATTTATTTTAATAATATAAGTTAAATAGTTAATGAATAAAATATTTAAAATTAAATACTTAAATCTAGTGTTAAAAATCTTGAAATTGTCAAATACATCCTATAAGTTAATTAAATGCTTAGATAATTATTTTTACAATATTTTTCATTAATAACACCTCTTTTAGTTTTTTAAAACAAATCAACCATTTATTTATGTAAAAAAAATAAAATATAGTGATCACATTATTAAATTAAGTTAATTCGGTTATAATGTTTAAATAGATAAATATTTAAATCCTTTGTGATAACTTTCTCCTAATTTATGATATTAATGCAATTTTTTTAACATAAAAACAAAAGAAATTATTAATTTTTTAAACTATCTTCTTATAATTAAATAAAGAAACCATTCCGTTGAAATTTAATAAAAAATTATTTATTTTCTAATGTTAAAAAAAGAAAAGTATAAACAAAACCTTTTCTGTCATGTCATGACAGTAAAATTTAAATATTCAATTTGTCATGGCCTAAGTTAATTAGGGAAAGCAATCCTCTACGCCGTGTCTAATAGAACTAAAGGCTATTGATTAACCAAGTGTCCGGGGTTTTTATTCCCTAGTTGTTTCTAGGGTACTGAAGTCCTGCCCTAATCAAATGTTGTCAAAATACTTATATATACTAAGTGGCATGATCGTTTCACACAAAAAACTTATCAATTTAATGGGTTAAAATGGATAATTTTGAATAGGGAGTGGGACATTTCATTTGTTTGAAATATGTTTTATTTCATAATTTTGAATCTATAAAGAATAGTTACAAGTCAATACATTTAAATCTTTAGCTTAGTGCTAAAGTGTCCCATCAAACATTCCTAATATTTTATCTCTTTAATAAGTATTTTGAACAAAAGTTTATCTAACATAAGTAAATATATTTTTTTAAAATCATCATATAGGTTTGGATCGATCACTGACCCAATAGGGTGAGCAAGTTAAGATCGGACCGATATAACCAGTTAAATTGAATGGTTGAACTAATTAATATATTATATATATACATAAAAAGATTAAGTTACTTTAACTTGTATGAGTATATTTATGAAATACAAAATAATAAATATTAATCATACTCTAATTATAAATATCTACCTCAATTTTAATATTATTTTATAATATTAAAATTATATTTTATTTCAATTTAATGAAAATTTTAAATTAAACATTAGCTAAATAGGAATAATTTAATTATATAATATATATTATTCATAAAAAAATTTAGATAAAGTAAAATTTACAAAATAGAAAATTGTAAAAATTATATATAATATTTATTATTATAATATCAAAGAGAACATTTGTCCTAACAGAAGAGGAGTGCTGAATAGTTTCAAAGTTGCATATTTGAGTCTTTATGAGGCGCAAGTTGAATTTTTTTTAAGAAAACTTGGTTTAGATGGATTTACTAGGCAAATAACATTTCAAGCCGATCCAAACTGGTTTGACCGCTAATATAGGTTAGTGGCTAAATCTGAATCAAATCAGGGTCCAATTTTTGATAAGACTAGTTAAACTGCTTAATCTAATTTGAATTTTAAAACATCACATCATAATGATAAAAATGTGAAGATTATAAATATAGGCTTTCAAACCCTCCCTGAATTTTCTAACTATGCCAAAATTATTAAATTATTCCTAAACTTGAAAAAATAAAAAAATAATACATAAATTAGATTGATATCAAATTTTAGCCATAAGACCTTTATAACATACTTGATTTTTCTATTAAGTATCATCAAAAATTAAGAATTTTGGCCTGTCAGATTGTCACAAGTACTAGTTTGTGACATCTTTCCCTACTTCAAATGTTAATGCTATCATTAGTGCTTTAATTTGATACAACTTCGTGAAGAATTTACTTACTCTCTCAAAATTTCATGTTGGCATTCAGCTTACTCTTCTAGATTACTATCTTAACTACAAACACCTATCTTAACTACATACACCTATCTTTTTAAGTGCTATCATTGTTCCCCTATCCCGCATTTGGACTAACGTCTTTGTTACATTGATACACCTCTTGGCTAAATATATTCTCTACAAATTTTTTAAAGTACTACCTCTATAAACTTCTTTGAAAGTGTCCTAACAACCCCTAGGGTCGTTACTTATTACCTTTGTAACTCGTCTGACAAGTAGTTGCTTCTGTAGCTTCCACAAATGCCATTTTTGTAATAAAAATGTGTGCTAACATTATAATTCATAAGCAATGCTTAACACTTTAAATTACCTATTAACAAATATCTTACACTTGGTGCCTTATCATACTAGTGCTAGAGTTAAAACTTATGCTAGATCTACACATAAGCCCTATAATCTTACTCATAAGTCTGCTTACATTGGATTTGGTTAATTCATAATACTTTGCAATGTCACTTTCACATTTAATTGGATCCTCTGATCCTTTCTTAATCAATACCCTTTAACATCTTATCAACTGCCACAACTTAATTAAAGTTGATGCTCTCTAACACTGTGGTCCTCATGATCCCTCTTACATGTATCCTTTGACAATTTTTTTGAACACATGTTTTGATGGCTCCCCTCACTTCAACATCTAAAAGGAGGTTGAGTATAGAGCATCCTTTACTTTAGTTTGAGTTTCACTTTACTTATGCATGAACAAACATGAACTCAAGGTTATTATCATAAGTCTCTTGACAACGCGACTATGTAATGCTAATTTGTCATCCCTCATCTGAATCGTTATCACCACACCACCAAGGGATTATGTAACTTAACCCATTACATAAAAAAATCTTATAGGAGATTGTATGCTCTTTATCAAACTCATAAATTGTGTATATTGCATTGATTCATTAAAATTTTTGCTTCACCCATTAATTATACTCCTCTAAGCAACATAAATGATCCCTCGAGACCATCTTAATACAATTTTAAGACTACTCTTTCATGAACAATCCACTTTGTCCTTTGGCTTTGCTCCTTTGAGCATTATAATCGACCTCTTTAAACCATCTTGACACGAATTTAGACTCCTCTCTAAAGAAATTCCCTCGTGCCTTTCAATTGTGTCCACACATTTCTGCATAATCAAGGTTTTGCCTTCTAACTCCACTGATCCCTCTAGAAATGGTCAAGCCCTCTAGTAATATTAAGGCTTTTTCCTATGGATTAGCAGTTAATTCATACTTCCCTCTAGACTATGGTTTTACATCCTTCGATATCATTATTGTGAATGAACATATAACCAATGTCTTGCACATACAAGCAAACTAGCCTTCTAGCATAAATGCTTGCCCTTAATGCACCAATCCACATTCATTCCAATGCATCATCTTTTAGTACATTAACTTCTCGGGTTAATCAAACCTCTTGCACGTTTTGATCAAGTCCTTAGTGTTGGGTTTTGGATCAACATATGTAGTAAAAAATAAAAAAAATTTATCCAAAACTCACCAAGGATCCATGTAGAAATGTATAATCAATGTTAAGATTTTACCTTTTGTGTGCTTGTATTCTTTCTGAATGAAACTTTTAGAAATCGAGATAAATCACGAATCCAACGTCGACCGGAAGGTACAACGTCTCTACGGTATCCACGTAGAGTGAACAAAGACTTCTCACCCTCCACGAATCTGTTAAGATACACCTCTCTCTTAACAATTAGAATTAGTGCATTTTCTAAGTGAATTTAAGGTTTAATGGTAGCTAATGTGTTGTACAATGTGTTGCCTTCAAATTCCTTTTTATAGAACTAAGGCAAATCACATTCCTAGTTCTACTAGGATAAGGCTTCCAAAAATTCTAATTATACTTGACAACTATCACCTTATCCTTATCATGGAGAGAGTAAGGAGAGATAGGATTTATCCATTATCTAATATTAGATAATAACATTATCTTATAATATAATTATCTAATATTAAAAGGCATATAGTTATCTTATATTACTTTAATATTAAATAATATTACATAATATATCATATATATACTATGTGAAAATATATTATTATTTTAATAATATATATATGCACGAAAATAAGCTCAATTAATTGAATTTTAATCCAATTAAAGCTTAATTAATTATTGTCTCATTCCTACTCCTCTTGTGTGACTTTATAGATTTTTACTACGTTGATAATAGCCCATTTGTGGACCATAGATAATAAGCGGTATCTAATAATACATTACTGTCACCCAAGTAGTAAAAATATTTGTGACTCAATATTCACTCAATGTGTTAATAACACTTTGCAACATAATTCCTTTTGTAAAGATATCTAAATCGAACTAGAGGCATGGAATGCGTCATCCTCGTTGACATTCAATTTATATTTCTTGATACTAAATAGATTAACTTAAGCAAATGATCAATTATCAATATTTCATATTGATCCATTTGAGCATGGCCATACATTTCTTAATCTCACTCAATTAAGGGGCCTATGAATATCACTCTTCCTTTATAATAAGAACAAAATTTTTATCTACATTACTTATATCCCTCTGCATGATTTATTGTACATCTAATCAACGTCCTACAACACATCCCGATCAAAGGTAATACAGGACGACATCAAAGTGTGTGACTCCTCATTTAGAAAATTTAGTGACTTCAGGTTAAAGGACTACATATATTATGGTCACATGAGAATAACTAATGACATATGATAATTCATATAGTTTTGTTATTGCGAGTTAGTCCAGTACATTTGTTCACTAACAATGTACTCATGTATTAATTTGATATCACATATCCATGATTTATAATTATTAGTCACTATATATATTATTCTCGATGTATTATTACTATCCTTTTCGTAATAATACTTGATTAAGAACATTTTAAAAATAGTAAAACTATTCCAGAGATAATTATTATAGTAAGTTATAAATTGTGTAGAATAATAATGATAAAAAAATAAAAATAAAATATAATAATTGCATTGCCAAAAAATAAAATATAATACATTCTGCATTATTACAATCATCTTCATGATTAACTCTGAGGACACACACCAACATTTGGTAACAATGCCTTCAAGTTTGAGGATAATAACTTCGCAGATCCTTCATATATAACATTGGGCAAGCCATATTCTAAACCAATTGTAACTTTCTGATTTTATCCTTTTGGCATAATCCAAACTCTGATAACAAATGTCACAATTGGCAATAGGAGCTTTCCTTACCAACATGGCATTCTTATTGCCTATCCTGCGTATTTATCACCCTGCCTACTTCTTTAAGCACTTGGCAAGATGCGAGCACTCAATAAGATAAGCACTTGGCATGGAACTTATTCAAAGGTGGTAACCCTTGGTACCTACTAGAGCACTCTATCCTACAATATCTATTTATAACAACAAAGTTGTTAGGCAAAGAGTCATGTTTTATCATTGTCCAAATGTGGGAGTTCCTAAGGATTAGGTTTAAAAGGAAGGCAGACCCTTTGCTTTAACACCAAGTGTCACAAACCAGTAGTTTTCTAGTCGAAATTATGCAACACATAAAGCTAACTCAAGGCTAATATGCAACTTTCTAAAAAAACTCTCTTGTGGCATACGTGGAAAAATAATGAAACATGAAAGATTTATCGCCTATATAATAAAATTCCGTGTACAATATATCCAAAGGCAATAATTAAATTTCTCCGAAGCATCCATGCATATTGAGTCATAAGATCACCTTACACAAAGATCCTCTAAGCACAATGGGTCAAAAGGGGAAATTTTGAATAGGGAGAGAAACATTTTGTTCACTTGATATAAGCCTAATTCCTTAGTTTTGAATGTATAAGGGATGATCATAAACTAACACACTTGAGTCCTTAGTTCAGTGCTAAGGCATCCCACCAGAACTTTTTAACGCTATATTCTTTTAAAGATCATTTTGAACAAAACTCCACCCCACATTAATAGATATACTTTTTTCAAGTTGTCATAAGTCCTTTTTGTCATACTTTGGGTGTTCAATTAATACTAAAACACACTAATGCAAAGTTAAAAATGTGAGAATAATAAATATAAGATTTTCAAACCCCTTCAAATTCTCTAACTATACCAAAACTATCAAAATACTCCCATACTTAGGAAAATCAGAAAAAATAGTACATAAATTGCAACCACAAGACCTCCATAACATATTTGATTTTTTCATTAAGTCTTGTCCAAAATCGAGCATATTTACATGTTGAACTATCATAACTGTCAGCTTGTAACACATAACCATTATGCATCATGAAAGAGGTTTAATTAGCCATACTTTGATGATTGATAGATAATGGGAAAAAAATAGAGGTCATCCATATATAGAATGATCTAAGTTTATTTTGTTTATTTGTCATTTAAAACGTCAAAATTAACTTGCATGTAATTTATTCTATTAGTACTTTATTCACCTGAAGTAATTTTCTATTAATAAATAAATAAAAATTATACAATTTTATCACATTATCTATTTTTTCCCTTCCATTAAAGTTATGGTTTTGGTGAGCATGGCTCTATAGCTAAATTATTGATCTATAGGTTGATGTTTTAGTTTGAAGTTACTTATCATTTAGGTAACCTTTAACTCCATGGTTTTGATACACTTGTCTTTCTCAAGTAAATTTCATCTATTTTTAGATGAAAAGTAATTGTAGTGGAGAAGATGTTAATAAAAAAAAAAAAGTCAACTCTGATATTTTAAGTCATTGGTAGGCAAAGAAAATTCAAACTATAACACAAGTAAATAAATTGTATTTTTCTCTTAAATAATAATAAAAAAGCTCTTACTATATTTAAAATATCTCACCAATTATTAAATTTTATGAAAATATTTTGATCGTCAAATCATATAAATAGGCCAGATAATTTTATAGAATAAAATTTTTTATATAGCTAAATGTTCTACTAAATCTATTTCATGATAAAAGGTTCGAGGGTTTGTTGTGCATGGAATGAACACAAATCACTTTCCTTCTAATTACTTTGATACCACATAATTACTTGTAAAAAACTTTTTAATTGGGGACACTAATACAGCCTAAATCAAAGTATAAGATTTGGAATCATATTTTTATAGAATTATTGAACTAAAAACAATCCATAATCTAATCATATCTTTCCATTATGGAAACTATTACTATAAATTACACTCAATAATTATTATCACTAATGGGAAATTAATTTATATTAATACATTTACGTTTTTATTCAATAGTTCATAGGATTTTAATTTAGATCCCACAAAAAGAAAATCTCTATTTAATCTTGGCCAATAAAATGCAGCATTTGAATGAAATACTTATTTACATAAAAGCAACAAAATATTGCTTTGTTAATTCATATTCATATTATAGGTAATAGCTTAATATTACATGTAACACGTCACAAGTCTTGTTATCATAGTACACAAAACATTGGGATTTTAAATAGCATGAATTTATTATTGTTTAAAAAAAATATATTACTGTTATACCTGGGAGAAAAAGGCTAAAGACACTTGTGGAGTCACGCCCCATACATCCTCGGTAGTAATTTTCATAAATTCAAATAGTAAACTTTCCTAAGAAATATCTTAAATTATTTATTAGAAAATTATCACCTAAATTTAAGAAAACTATTACTGAGTGTATGAAGTGTAACTCCACTCGATGTGTCGTCAGGATAATTGATACCTATGGTTGGTATCTCCTAGTAGGGATTAGTAGCATAGTTTTCCTTGCAGCTCAACAAACTGGCTGCAATCAATTCCCTTGTCAGAAAATGCCTCCAAAAGTTTGGGGAAAAGCTTGGCAAGCATAAGCTTGAATCCTGCAGAAGTCCCCTTCTGGCTTTCATACTCAGATTTTCCACATCTAAAAGCACAACCAATAGGAGCTCCTTCAAGATATGCCTTGCAGGCAAGTAGTATTTGCTGGGACCGTTGCTTGAAGTGCTCATCCACAAGCTCCTCAAAATGCTGCAACAAGGATCTCTGTTAGTTACAAGTACCCCCAAGCTAATGTATTCGATGGCATGATTTTGTTTTCAACCCTGCAAACTCAATCAATTTTGAACTCCAACAAGTGATTACTCCTCATCAAACTTATGATCCACTACCCCAAATAAATTGTTGGTTTGCCTTAGAATTTGACACAATAGAAAGTTTCTATTAAATGTGAAATAGGTCCACATTTTGCCATTATCCCCGATTCAACATGGTCATATGCTTTTTGCAAAAAATCAAACTTAATTGAACAGTGTCTAATGCTTTTTTTTCAATTCATTTTTGTACCAACATGCATAGACACATTCATGGCATGTCATTTTTTTTTTCTTTTAATGATGGTAAGAGTGATTAAACTAATAAACACACGCATACAAGATTTAGAAATCAAATTCTAAATATAATAGAGATAAAGAACTTTCGAACTAAAAGCTCTTGGCTCTGACATGTCATATTTGAATCAATGTCTAACACGTGACCATCAAGTCATGCAACCATAAATCATTGTCCATGCTTCCTAGGTGACCATTGACTGAACCCACACTTCCACAGTAATACCACTGAGAATTAGAAATATAGGAGTCATACCTTGGATGGCCTTCTTAGAAAGTACAACATTGATTTGCAAGTCAAAAGGTAAGCATTTTCATTGTAGCCCACTGAGTTTTTCTCTCCCTCTGCTTGGCCAATTTGCTGGTCATATCCAGCCTCATTAAAATAAGGCTTCTCATTAAGGACAAGAGCCTGAAGAGAGAGTAGGACTTGAAGAACTGTGGAGGTCTCAGGATTCCACACTTCAGTGCCTGTACCAGTCCACGTATTAAGGAGACTCAGACAGACTTTTCCTGACTCGTACAAGTTAGGATTCAATCGAAGCCCACCGGAATTGTAGTGCACCATCTGCAAGACATTTCATACAATGGAACAGCACAAGAGTTTGTCAGATATACACTTGCCGTCTCCTATCAGATGCTATTAGCACGAGCTTCTACAACATTAGACCTAGGAAGCATGAACCCTTCAAAATACGAGCCACACATGTGTCAGACATATATCAGATACAGCACAATGCTTGACATCTCAGGAACAGTGATTTCAAGAATGAAAGGATATAAAAGTTTATGTTTGACACTTAATTAACTTCTATGTTTAAACACATATCAAACGCCTCTAAGACATATGCCGCGTTGCATCCTATGTTTTCTAAATTTAACATGAACATGAGTTGATGTCCCTGCCAGTGTCCACATGGGCTTAGACTGAAATTTAACTCACAGCAAGCAATGCTCTCAACTTAAAATTCATGTTTGAATGAAGTAGATGCCTTTCTAATCAAGACAAAGCATAAATGCCAAATAAAGGACCAGGTATGCATATACCATGAAAGAAAAGCAAGCACTGAATAAATAAATATATAAGCTTACAGGTGGTTCATTAGGATACTGTGGTGGGAGACATATATCGAAGAAAAACAGCCCATCGTGATATGGAGTTCCGGGTGCACCAACAATGGCTGCTCGCAGAAGATCCATTCTTTCCTCAAACCCACGGACAAAAATAGTTTCTGCTTTGGTTCATAAAATATTATATAAGTGAATTTTTTTACACTTGCAAGGGATATCTACAGCATACTTGAACACAAAATTCCCTTTCAAAGTTTTATCGAAAATTACATTGATTTACTGATAGCCTATTTATTTCCACATTTTTTATCAGTTAAATCTTTAACAAAGCTTGGATCTTTTGGAATTAGGGAAGGAGGCTTTCTAAATATGCAACTTTGAAACTCCCAATTACCAACCCTGAATTTTTCTGTTTTCATTTTATTTCCTAGTATTATAGTCATTCTAAGGTTCCTCCTGGTTTTCCTGAAATCAAAACTATGCTACCAATTTTAATCGTAGCCCTCTAGAAGCATATATATCAAGAATATAACACTGGATACTAGTTCATCTTTCCATGTAAGTTTTTTCATTGAAAATAAGCTTCCTACCATATGTAAATGGCTAAAAGAACTAAAAGCCTTATCAATCTCAGTCCATCTAGCAATAGAAACCTGTGGCTTCAGTGATCTTAATGATTTGCTAGTCAAGCTCAACACTGTTAACAGCAAAAGCTGCATCACATATAAAACAATTTGACTCATAAAAAATAAAATAAAAAAAGGTGCACACCGGGAAGATTTTTTTCTAGGATCCTCCATTCTTGTTGAACCTTTTTCACCAAATCTCTTTTTACCTGGAAAGGAACAGAAGAAAATGCACATATCACCTTCTGTTCTCAGGGTAAATAAATACTACTTAATATGATAATGTGTCAGTTTCTAACCTCAGACAATGCAAACCCTTTCTCGTCACCAAAAAAGTGATGGTCTGAGCAATTATCTAGGATATCAAACTGCTTAAATTGATTTGAATTGTTGCTGGCAAAAGAAAATTGAAAATCTTTATTCTCATTAAAGGACATAACTTCTTCATCAGGAATTATGTTTCCAGCAGACTGCAACCTGCTCAGTGGATGTGATTCAGTGCAGATGTCGTCACAAGTTCTGGAAACTCTTTTCTTATCAAGAAATCCAGATCCATTTCCCTCTTCAGAAGTAGGGACTAAGGAAACTGCTCCTGACAGTGATGTTAAACCAAGCTTTTGGAATATGCTGGCCTTGACGCTGGCGAAAAGTTCAATGGCGGCTCGGGGAAGGGTAAAGGGACTACAATCGCTTGGATGATATCTGCTATTTTCTTTATCGTTGCCAAATTTTGACATACCCTGCACATCATAATCATATTCAGCTTGCAATCATACAACTGCATTTAGTAACTTCCTAGTCAACAAATCACCTCATAACATGTTTGGCTGAGAATAACACTCAATCGCTGTACATTTTCACACTCAACTATTTTTGCCATAAAATTATGATCATAATTGCAAAAATGAGTTCAAAAGTTCCTTCTCAATTTTCATTAAATGGAGGGAAAAAAAAAATTCTCTAAAAGGTTAAAAATTAAATTTTTCCCCTGTAACTTCAGAACTTAGACTTCTGTTTGACAATGTTCTGTCCAAATAATTCACTCGACAAATGTCAAAATAATATATAAATATATGCATCATAGACATGCTGGCACACATGGAGAGGCAAGAATTGACACAGGCAGAAGAGGTTTCACCTTTTCCTTCTGTTCAGAAAGTTGATGTTCAATCACCTCTTGACTCAACTCCTCAACATTTGTTTCAGAAGGAACAGGGGCTGCAGTTGCCTCCTCATATTTTTCAATCTGAAAAATTTCAGAAGGTGCAACCTGTAAAGGAAAAAAATCTATTTAGGAAAACTCGTATGGATGAAAAGCAGTGAAGTACTGTATTTCTCACGTAGCTGGTTTTGGCATTGTATAACCAGCAGTATGTTTAACTACAAGATATTCACTGCAGAAAATATATGCATACCTTGGTTGTTGAACCAGTAGCCCATTTTACCTCCACAGCCCCGTCTCTGAAACCAGTAATATTGCCAATACAGGACAGGTAGCAGTTATCGGGGAATTCATTCTGATAACTGATGCAGTTGCTGTCTCTTAGAGCAGCTTGCACATTCAAGTCAATAGCTGACTTTTCATGATCTTCATCAGCTTGGTAACCAAGCTGTTTTTGAGCCGCCTTGATTACAATATCACCAAGACAATAGGAGTAATCTGGGTGCTCTACAAGTTCGTAGGCACTCAGAGTTTCCTCCACCCATTCTCCAGGCAAATTCTCTGGCCCAGAAATGGAAACTGTTTTCCACAGTACCTTTACGGTACACTCCTTTGCATCCACGTGTTGGACAACACCCCATCTTTGACTGAGAAGCTTGAGAGGATCATCAGATACACCTTTTTCCAGCACAAACTGCTGAGGCCAAAATTCATGAGTATTTATAACATTCACCGGGAGTAAAGACTGTGGGTCTAATCCCAAAGAATGCTGACCATCCTGCCACATAATATCAACCTTGGTCTTGATCTTTCCAATTATAAATATTTCCCCAGTATTAGAATGAAGGTTTCTTCTTTCATATCCTCTCGCCATACTGTTCTTCTCAGTGAAATTGCAAGCAGATGCATCTTGAAAGTTCTGCTCCATCTGTTCCTTTTCGTCTGCAACTGGAAGCATGCACCAGTCACCAAGCTGCCAATTTGCAAGTGAAAAACATGACAACAAGGTCAAGTTTGCCGAATCCTGCCAGCATGGGGGAGAATTTCCACTTAAATTGGAAGTCATGAGAGCAGAGGCAAGCCAGTTAACATACACCAAACCAGCTTCCACAGCACAAACAGTTCCTTCATCTTGATTGTCTCTCAAAGTGCCACATAGCCATCTAGCAGGTTTAGAAGCAATGGAGGACTTAACCTTTACTCTCAGCCCTGGATAATAGGGATACTGCGAATCTTCAAGTATATTATGAGTCAGAGGTGAAAGATTCTCTTTTTCTAAGCCAGTGACCTGACATTTGGTTCCATCATCAAACAATATAGTCAATCTGTCTACTACCCTCTGAACCCGACCAAGCCATGGCCCCTTGACTACGTAATCACCTTCTGAAATGGAGCAGATCTTCATAAGTTTGTTGGAGCTTATATTTTTAAATACTTTTCCATGAAAATTCTCCAAGTGAACAGACACATCAACCCTTGTGACTCTGCCCATCTGTCCAGATGGGTCTGTCAAGGAGCAGACCACATCCCCCTGAACAAAGGCTCTATCAAATGAAAGAAAATCATCCATTTTACTGATGCTTTCCTCCAATCCTGATAATATGCTCAGAGCATGCCCACCATATAGAAAATTGATTTCCTCTTGATCCTCACTGCTGCTACTCTCAGTCTCCCAGTCCAAATCAGTAACAGGAACACCCATAGTGAAGTGCCTATCAGAACGTTTATAATACATATAAGCAATCAGATAATTACAAGAAAAGAACAACCTAATGATTCAATAAAGGGGAATAATAGAGCCATTGCTATAGTTCACGAAGAGCAATTCTCACCTGAGTCACGCAGAGATGGAATCAGCTAATCTCCACTTGCTAATATCCTGGACTGTGCAATTGACAGTTAAACTTTTAACCCTGGAAATATTTTGCTTTGAATGAGAACCAAGGATTAAAAATTATTAATAACATCATTGATTAGAGTTTGAACCAATAAAGTCTCCGTTTGGGCAGGAAGTTTCAACATGTTAATACAGGGAATATAAGATTGAATAGGAATACACAAAAAATTTTACCTTCTTGAACGAATTGAAGCATTGACCTCAGTGCCAGTATGTATCGTGTTCTATGCAATATGTCTTATAATGTTGATTGCAAAGATATTTAGTATGATACAAAAAGTTTCTGATTGACACTGCTTTGCCGCAGAGAGTGAGCTAGTATGTCCAAAATTATATCTTCACCAATATACCTGGAGATCTGATACCAAAAGAGATTTGCCCTATAGGTGATATGATAACAGGAGTCAATTAAGGACTCCAAAATGCCAAAGGAGATTTGCCCAAGTTGGACTGAACTCTAGACAAGAATAAAAAGTCTGAGGGAGGTTTCCAATACTTCTAAAGTATCAAGAAGCTAAAACCGTAAGAATTTTCTTTTTTAGAGGATCTCGAGGTTGGAGGATGCAGTTCAGGATAAACAATTTATGCCAAAGGATGATATTCCCGGAAGGGTGGATTTCCCGGTGGATTCATATCAGAATGGTAATTATTTCATCAAACAAGGAAAACCCTTTTCATGTATTTACTTCTAGGAACACAGCTAAAGGAACTAAGTAACTTTTGCCAATGGAGATTGCCTGAAACAGCTAAATCTTCAGACAATGAATAAAATCCAGAAAGAAAATAATTTGCCCTCTTCCAAGTATGGAAGTAACATTGCCAAAGGAGATATGCCCTGTGAGTAAGCCAAACACAGTCACGTCTATCTGCAGATAGTGAAGATTGATTAACACCAGAACTATAAGAATTTCAAAATTGGTATAAAAATTACTTTGGCCATCCATCAGCAATAACCATTGAAACATACATTTTCAGCTGCCTGACAGCAAGAAAGCAGTTACCACAAAATCTGAATCTGTCTGGAATAACTACACCAAAAGCTCATATCAGTTGCCAAAAGTCAACAGAGCTATCTTCTGAACCTGCAACAGACAACTAGGGAATAGCTTGAACCTTCAATAAGAAAATAGAAACAGAAAAAGAATAAGATCTGAAATATGATAGTTAAGACTAAATTTCATTATTTTAACATAGAACCCCAATTCAAATAAGTTAAATATCTGGGATTGACAAAACCCAGGCGAGCTGCTTTTAACAAATTAGCATCTTCAATTGTAGATCAAAGGGAATGGCATCAAAAGGAATCACCGACTATATAGTCAGATAAGTAGTAGAAACTCAGAATAAAATCCTTCAAGATCCTTTTCATTATATAACCACGCAGTTGGAAAAATAGAATTGAAGATGCATGTAACTAATAAGCAGAATCAGTTAAAAGCTATTGTAGAACTCAGCGTAATAGTCATTCTCTAAGGTTTGCACATTAAATTTCATAAGAAATGTTGAGTCCCAGAATCCCATCATCTTTCTGTTGACAGAGAATAAAGCAAGGCAAGTATAACTTATCCACATAAAAGAAGGATAATACGTCAATCACAATTATACTGATAGTCAGGGAATTATTATTAAACAAACAGAAGCTTATAAGTTATGATTGATTTTGGATCATATTGATCTATAAAATTCACATGAAAGCACTTCTAACGTCATTGGATTAGATAAAAACCAAGACAACGGAATTCATCTTCAATCCATGGCAAAACCCACCATTAGAATGACTTTTACGGCTGAAAAATTCAAATCTATTAACCCCATAAAATTCAAATCCAAGAGTTAAAAAGTTTACAATTTTAGCAGAATAAGGGACTGTACCATGAGTGCTTCTGAATTAAATGGACCAATATAAGCTATCACAAGCATAAATAAAACAATGAAAACCATACACTAAAACAAATTCAAATCTATTAACCCCAGAAAAAATCCAACCCCAATATTTAAAAATTTTGAATTTTTAGTAGAACAAGGGACTGTACCATTTTTGCTCCTGATATGGCTGGACCCATCTGAGCAACCTCAAACATAAAACAATGACAAGCCATGACACTCAAACACCAATGGATGGAGTTCTGAACTTAGAAGTTGTAGGAAGGCTACCCCTTTGAATTTCTCCCAGCTTCAAAATATATATATATATATATATATCTCTTTATTTCAGCTAGGATGATATTTACATCTTATTTGGAGAAAGAAAACTGAGCGTTGTTCAGATAGGCCTGGTTCCGCGCCCAGTCCCACCATCTTGAACGCCACCACCGAACTTTGAAAGCATTGCGGGGAGAGGAGACACAAGGGGCTCTCTAAAACTGGGTTGGAACCATGAAAGGTGCCTTTTGCTTCAGAAATATAAGAGAGCGTTAAACTGAAATATGAAGGAATATGCCAAACGGTATCCGACACAAATTTTGTTATCGTAAATTATGCTTGTGTCTCGGATTACTCGGGTCACGGTCGAGGGCTCTAACTAATTACTATTTGATTGCTAAATAAAAAAAATGAAAATTAACAAATATTTTTCGTTATTATGGATGGAGTTATTTTATCACGGATGGATGAAGAAAAATATTTTTGTGAATTAATTTCTTTTGCATATTACGAAGAATGTGGATATATCAATTTTTATTAAATGATAAGAATAATAATTTACTTAATATATATATATATATATATATATATATATATATATATATATATATAAAGTTTGATATTCAAATCTTAAACATGATTCAAAATAAAATTCATAAAATAATATGGTACTGTACAATTGAATGTTAAAACAATATTGTAGTTGTATTGATTTTTACAAACACTTTAAATTTAAATTTTGTAATGAAATTATCATTTTTTTTGTGATATTTTTTACTAACTGCAATCATAATTTTAAACTATATTTCTAAATTATAAAATTATAAATCAAAGTTTTAAAGTTTGAACCGAATAAGAAGATCCGATATTCATTAATAATTTTTGTTATCAGATTTGATTTGAGTTGGCTTCAAAAATCATTTTTGCAACTGAATCTGTTTGAATTAGTATGTCATGAGAAAAAAAAAAGAATCAATCTAATTTTCAAAAAATTGGCTAGGTAATTCCTTTTTGTTTGTTAAACTTCATTTTTTTAGTTCAGGTTAACCCACTATATATGTAATTAAAAATTAATAAAATAAAATTTTTTAACACATAATTAAATAAAAAATTAATACTTTATTTCATTTTTTTATGAGCACATGTTTATAATATAAGTTAGCTATTATTTATTTATTTTAATAAATTTATATAAATTTTATTTATAACATTATCTACTTTGATCACACATCTATTCTCCAAAACATTTCCACCTTTATAAAATGTAATGGATTTAGGTTTTTTACATTATAATTCCTTCTTCTTTAGTATTGTCTCTCATGATCTCGGAAGGATTTCTTTTTACATTTTTATATACAATTGTACTTTTTCAATGAAAAATAAAAATATTATCTTTTTACATATAATTGTGTTGCAATGTTGCAATATTTATACATAAAAGTGTAGATAAATAATGCTCTATTTATGAAGAATGATATTAAAGAAGGAATTATTGATAAAAAGTTATTTTTATTACATTTTATAATAGTGGTAATATTTTAGAGAGAGTAAAAGTGCATAGAAGGATTGAAAATATATAATTGAAAAAAAAAAAGGGATTTTAAGCATAGTCCGATGAGTATCGCCCCTAAGTTTTATAATGTATAAAGCCACCTTATATTAATTGAAGTAGTAAATTAACCATATTGTACAAGAAAGTTGCAAGCATATGAATAATATTTTGGGCACAGACTGACATATACCCACATTTGTCAACAAGTAAAACCATAGTACTGCTACTAGTATATCACTTTATATGCTTAATGATATAAGCACAAAAATCTTAATATGTTTAAAAATTTCCATCTGTGAAGCAAAGGTTATTCTCTTGAATATCCCTAAAATCTATGTTACTTTTTCTTTGGCCTAAACAAAGAATATTCTTGATACTTCACCACTATTCCACTAAGACATATAATATCTAGTTTTAGAAGAAGAACTTAGCATTAGCATGATCTATAAATGAAGTGTTCTAGATGTTAAAATACAGGGTTTTTTTCAAAAGAAAAATTGGAGAAAAAATATGAATTTTAATAATAGTCACAATTATTTGTCGTGATTAAAACAACCACAACATCTTCTGTAATCATAATATTATAATATTATGATTGTATGATTTACAATTTTTAGATTTATATTAACAATTAATTGGTTTAATGGAAGCATATCAAATTTCAAGACATTTCATATCAATAAAGGATATTGAATTCAATCTTTTGAAACATTTTTATTGGAAGAGATTTATTATTCATCATTTTTGTCTAAATAGGAATTAATCCCATATCTAATAAAAAAAGTGTGGAGATATTTTAAATGAAAAAAATAAATAAATTTATAAAAAGATTACATTGACAACCTTCTTTACATATATCAATCAGAACAGAGATGAAGAGCAAATCAGTTTCATTCTCTATTGTTTGTACTGAATTAAAATATAATCAAAGAAAAGAAGCAATTCTTCTGCCAAGATGCCGAAGTACAAGAAATGTGAGTTAGCCTAAAAGCACTAAGCTAGTTGGAATGTAAGAACATATAACGTGGATTGAAAATGACCAATTCCCAACAACTTTTTTCAACTCCTATGACCACATGGGATTTTTAACCTTTTCTTCTTCTTCTTCTTTTTTTTTTTTAAAAAAAAATTCCCCTTCTCCTTTTCTTGTTGAGTGGAGATCTGATTGAGAGTGCTCTCTTTTGTGCATGTTGGTTCCTATTTTAATGACCCGTGATTTCCAGGAGGCCAAACTATGGATATACGAAGGATCTTCTTTATCAGGTAAAAGTTCCAAATGAAGTGAAACTTTGAATTAAATGTCGTCTTCTTTTCTTGGAACGGCCCGTTTCAAAATTGCTCAAGCTCCCTTATAGTACTTACACCCCATCCAAGGCAGAAGTCAACTTATAATTACTTCATTGATTAAATATTGGATGTTTGCTGTCATTTAGGGATTCACTGTGGCAATTTATTTTTCATCAACCTGGTTTAACATTATCTATATATTTGGTATTAGGAGTGGTAATTCATATTTACACGTCGAATTCACATTATGTTAAAAATGGGTAATAATTTAAATAAGTTCAATCTAAATTCAATTTGAATAATAATTATGTCATACCTTAATCCATTTATTTAATGTGTTAGATTAAGTCAACTTATTTAACTCCTTTAATAATTTTAATTAATAAATTTTGTATTATAAAATTTCATATTAAATTTAATTATTCATTATTTTTTATAAAAAATATTTTAACTCATTGATAAAAATACTTTTTTGAACTTTTATTACCATTTTATTAACTCAAATTTTATATTCTTATTATATATAACTATTTATAATTTATTATTAATTATTTTTTAAATAATATTTTTAAAAAATTAATATAAATTCTTAAATAAATCGTTATACTAATCTATTTACAACCCTAACCTACCTTAGTTATTATTTATGTTAAATGTGTCAATTCATTTACAACTTGAATTCGTATAAGCTCAAAATAAACTTATATAAAGATTTTGTATTCATATTGAATCATCGTATTCTATCAAAAATTGTTATTCCTATTTGTTGCAAAGATTGTGAATTGGTATATGACTCACTATTATTTTAAAGAATGGTTGACAATGATTCAAATTCAATTGTCCTAATTTTAACTCAAACTTGACTCACTTTAAAATTTTTACCTAATTCTAATACTTTAATTCAAATTCAATTCGAGTAGTAAATTTAGGCTCAACTCTCAACTTAGCTTGTTAAACTCAAATATTGTGACAATTGAATATTTTGTTCACACTTTAATAACCTAAAAAATATATAAATATGTTTAGCAATTTATATTAGGCATAGGATGCATAAAAATGTGAATGACAAAAGATAATATTATAATACTATTATTCATATCATGAGAATACTTACAATTTGTTTTTAAATATAAATTTATATTATGACCACGATTGCACTTATAATAAAGTATATATTGACAATAAAAATATCCCCATTTACAATATAAATTAAATTATTTAATTATATACGGTTGATTTGTCCCATAAGTTAGAATTATCAAAGCAAAATTTAAATTGATTTCTAAATGGTTCATCATCAGCCCTTGATTCTAATCTTGGATGTTACTCTTATGTGTCAAATAACTTACCTTTCATACCATTAAAAAAAAATAAAAACTGTATATATGTGGTTTTAGGTTAAAAAAATATATTATTTGCTCATTTCAAAAAAGAAAATTCTTGATGGAATCTAAATAAGAGGATGGCATTATTCTCTATTTTTATCCCATCTCAACTTTTTCTGTTGCCCTTTAAATTATTAGCATAGTGCGTTTGTTGAAACATATGCATCAGATGGAATGGTAGTGCTAAATATCAGCAAGGCCTTCTGCAACTGAGCAACTGCATTATGGAATATTCACAGATTCATTCCTTCTTCTGCAACATATATTTCCGGAGAAGCCAATAGTTTTCGGATTGAAATTAGCTCCAATTCATTAGACTTTAAGGGAGGATTTTTCTTTTTCCTTTTTTTTGGAGCAAACCCCTGCACCATCAAAATTAAGTATTTTTAAATATCAAAAGAATAAATTAAAATATTTCTGTAATGGGTGACTACGTGTCTGTTTTGTCTGGGTATGTTATTGGGATTGATATTAACCGATGAACGTGGATATTGAAATATTCCATGTTGCAATATATTATAGCACTAAAACAGATTCTACTGGTGCCAGAAGGATCACTCTTTCGATTCATAAAAGTGCTCTCTAACACACGTCCCTCTTCTATATGCTCACAGTGGTATTGCTTTTGCCAACACAAGGAAGCCCAAATCCACAATCGAAAGAGATGTGACGAGGGAAATTTATAAGAAGAAAATCCCAAGTACACAGATAGTCAAATAGGTGTATACAGCATTCTCACATGATGATTTCTAACAATTAGATTAGAATTATGACAACCCTTGAAATTGTCCATTGGTTGGTCAGGGAGGATATTCGATTGGTTGAAATATTTGCACAAAAAAAAATACACAAACATTCTGTAGATTTATACAGTTAGAGAGGACTGCCATACACTTTGTTTATATTGGTGCTTATTTTGATAGAGTAATAATAGGAGTGGTTAGTTGAGTTTAAGTGAGTGCACCTTAACCATTTATAAATTCAAATTGGTAAGAGTTATGTTTGAGAAGGTGAGCCTTTGAGGATGTATGTGATGGTGAATAGTTATCAATCATATGTGACATTATAAAATTTAATAGGCATTATGAGCCCCTTACAAGAATGATTATAGATATTTAAATATGATTGTGATAGGATGGATAAGTCTCTATACCAACTTTAACATACTTGACTAGATAAAGGTGTTTTATTATTGAGTTGTGTCAACGTGAATACGTATTAAGTCAAAATTAACGGTGAGTCAATTAATTATGATTGAATCAAAAATTTTAAATATTGTTAAATAATAATTTATAATTTATGGTAAATGATTATTTTGTGAGAGTTATGTACAAAAAATATGTGTATGCAACATGACACTTCAAAAATTATTCTTGATTATTAGATCTAAAATTCGATGATAAAGATAAAATATTTTGTACATTACACATATTCCAGTCTTATTATAACCAAGGTGACTGATGTTTGTCAAATTTATTATGATTCATTCAATCCCACCCACCTTATAAGAATGAAATCAATAAATAAATCAAATTTTCTCCGTTATCACGAGTGAAAATGAGCAAATCAAACCAAAATACAAGTCTAAGCCACCACTTGAAGTACTTGTTTGATATGTTGGATAATAGCAAGGTTTCTGTGCTTGATGTTAACAATACCACTAAGACTGAAATCATGAATTCCTATGAGTTTCTGATCACTTTTTCAATATCAATCGACAGGTCAGTGTCCGATGCAAACAGAACATGTTCATCTCTTCCGGTAAATTCATGGTTGAGAAAAGAGCACTTGTCTAGATCAACTTTGCTGTATTATGTGAAAACAATCTTTAACTTACAACTTCTTAGTGGCTCTTTTACTATTGCAGTAATGTCTCTATTGTTTTTGTAGCCTTTTTTTATAATACTCAAAACTTTATATATATGTTAAATAGCTACATATAAGAGAGAGTTTGTGACACATCATTAACATAATATACCAGTATATTACTATATCTAACTATACATTAGGTTGACAAGAAATGTTGCATAATAATATATTAATAATTAGATTTAATAGTATACTAATATATTATTGTAAAATCATGTATTTTTTCATATACAAAACTCAAAAAGTCCTTAGGTGTATTGAAACGTGGCAGTGGAAGAGGAATTCCAGTGGGTAGCAAAATCCTTCGATCATTACAGAACATAGGTTGGCAAGGAAGTGGCACTGCACTATCGATTTAAAGAATAAAATAAAATCCATTCCAGGGGCATTTCAGAACCAATGGCAGCAAGATAGTGCTTGTTAAAGGGATCTAGATTCACAAGCAATATGGACTTTTGCAAACGCATTTGTTAACAACTGCACTTTTTTTTTTCAAAGGACAACTTTTCAGAATATTAATGAAATTTGACATAAAAAATACACGCCCCACATGCATATCGTAGAAATCAATGTAATTAGACATCTCTAATAATGTTGTTGTATTTATTATTGTTTCTGAAGCTTTCTTCTAAATTATGCCAAGTGATTTATCAATCCTCCTAAAAGAAAATAATGGAATGTGAAAAATTAACCCATTAAAAAAAATCTCATTTTAGTTCATATTCAAGATCGATTTCTTTATTAAAATTAATTTATTCTATTACCATTCTTAATGGTGAAGTAGCGTTCGACCTTACTTTTAATATTTTCTTTTTAGGCTTCATTTGCATTGTTCAAAGACATTTTTCATTAAAAAATTTTATTTGTATGTACAAAGTAAAGGAATGAAATGTCACTTCTACACTTCAATTAAAAAATTATAATACCTACTAATATGATAATAGAAAAAATAATTTTTTCTTTGAAATAAAAAATATTAATTTTCATTGTACTTTTTATATTTAATATTGAATACATAATATTTTATAATTATATTTCTTTAAAAAATATTTTTATTTATTTAATTTTTATATATCCTGAGTTTGAATCTAGACTTTACGTATATGTTAAATAATTTTCTATTCCTATGATATTAAAAAAGGTTATTCTTGATGGAATATTGGTGACCAAAATTTGCCTGATAACTTCGGAGGAAGATTAAGAACTGGTACAAGTCTAATCAAAATCCACCAAGTTCCATCAAATGAAAGAGATGAGGAAAATACTGATTGGCAGTGAAATATGAAAACAAATAATGGCCGCATGCATCGCGAAGTCCATCAGAATTTCAACTTGAATAAATAAATCAGATAACAGCAAAGTTATATATATATATATATTGGTGAATAAAGTTTTATATATTTTATAGATGTCATTTGATGGCAAAACGAAAAAGTAAAAAAGTAGGGTGGCTTTAAATGGCTACAAATAAACTCTGTTAGCATAATTATATTTTAAATGAGAGTGGGAGCTGCAGAAAGTGCTTTTAAAATATGCCAAATCTTTGTGTATAGTTAGCGGAAAATTCATGGAGGAGAATGAGAGTCTACTTAGAATCACATTGTTTCATGGGAAGAGATGTTCTTCCATTTCTATATCAGATTGACTAACTACACTTGCAACGTAGTGTGGATTTAATAGAGTAGAAAAATATATAAAGATGAACATAGAATTTTCTTGGAAATAATTTTCATCTCATACATATTTACAATAGAGCAAAGTTAGAATTTAGATATTAAGGATAAAATAAAATGCCTTAAGAAGATAATTTGAGTTTAACTATGTTTTTTTTAGAAAAATTGAGGTGAAGCAAACTTGTATTTTGCTTGTATATTTTTGTATTATATCATATAAATGCAGTGAGCATTACTCTTAATTCTTTTTATTAAAAGTCAAGATTAAAATAGATTGCTCCATTTTAAAGTCAAATATACCACCAATTTCTTTAAAAATTTATAGTAATATTTCCAGATCACCTAAATTAATATTGTTGACAATGGAAATTCAAATTTGAAATATAAATAATCAAAGAATATAAATAATTAAATACAACAAACTTCATCATTTGAGTGATACTCTTAGAATCAAGGTGTCTATTATGAGAAAAAAATGCCCATGGTAATATGGAATTGTAGGACAGGCCAACAAGAAAGTGGCAGGGAACAAAGGAGCAAAATAGTACAATGACAACATGAAAAGTTGATAGTAATCTAAGTTTTAGGGTCAACTTCCATAAAGATACATCTTTTCTTTGCTTTTCCTTTTACACTACACTTTGCAATAATCAATGACAAGAGAAAAATAAAGGACATGATTATGATATACCACTTAATATAATTATTAATATGTTATCATATAATATATTAGATTTGACTCTAAGAAAAAGCAAACCTAATTTATGATCAGATCTGATAATACATTGCATTAGTGATATATTATAATCTCTCTCATAAAAGAATACTTGCCTATGCTCCTAATATTTTTAATAGGAAATTGTTGAAATTAAAAAGCTCAATCTTCGTCCAAATTCAAGTTTCTCAAAAATGCATAAAATATAATGCTACTCTATAAAAAAAAATGAGATTTTTAAAGACCACTGATTTATAAATAATCATTACTTGTTTACATAATTATCTCTTCTATCTCTTTACACTTGCACACAATACAATAGGAGTGAAATTAATCTTTAATTTTAAACATGTAAAATATATTGTTCTAATTAACATATGTGCAAGTATAAAGAATAACATATACATAGAATTATTCTTTATACAAAGCCTCTAGAAAGAGACCACTGGATTGTAATTTCAAAATGGCTTTTAAGTATTTATGGGTTTGTTTTACTTGAATTAGTTAGAATATCTTGAACAATTGTTATAACCATGATATCTATTTATATATAAAAGATGCAATCAATCAAAGATATTACACTTAAATTTAAGATACTAACTCTAATTCTAATCAAACTAAAAAAAATAATCTAAAATATTCTAAAATAACTTCCTAATTTATATATATTTTAACACTCCCCCTCAAGGTAGAACATATATATTATATGCACCCAACTTGTTACATATATAATTAATTCTTAGTCTTTGAACAGACTTGATGAAGACATCAGTTAACTGATCATTAGAATTCATAAAAATAAGGATAATTTCTTTTGAAGTTATCTTTTCCTGAATGAAGTGACAATCAAGTTCAATATGTTTAGTCCTTTCATGAAAGATTGGATTTAAGGGAATGTGCAATATGATTTGATTATCACAAATAAGTTCTACAAAACCCGATTCATATAGTTTGAGTTCTTATAGTAATTATTTCAACCACATAAGCTCACATGCAACTAATGTTATAGTTAATATTTTGTCTCTGTGCTAGATCTTGCCATCATATTTTATTGTTTAATCTTTCATGAAATAAGATTTCTTCTAAAGAAAACATGATACCTTAAATTGGATTATTAATCACTTGATGATCCAACACAATCTATATTAAAATATCTAATAATTTGAGTGTGGCCTTGATCTTCATATAACAATCATTTTCCTGAATTTCCTTTAATATATCTAAAAATTTGCATCATAAGGTGAGTTAAGAAATTCGCTTACTACACTTACAATAAATAAGATATCAAGTTGAGTAATTATGAGATAATTCAACTTCCTAAAAAGGCTTCAATATCTTCCTAGATTTGCAAAAAGTTTCCCCTAATTTGACAAAAATTTTACATTTGATTTCATAAGTATGTCAATTAGTTTGCACTCTATCATACATATTTCACTTAGTATATTAAGAGTATATTTCCTTTTATATATAGAGATATTGGATTAAGATTGTGCTTTCTCAATGTCAAGAAAATATTGAAGTTTCCTAAGATCTCTAGTCTAAAAGTGATGAGACAAATATTGCTTAAGCTACTTAATACCTATATGATCATCTCTTGTAACTACTATATTATCAACATAAATAATTAAGTATATTTGTTCACAAATAAAAGAATGATAAAAGACAGAATGATCAGCTTCATTTTATTATATGCCAAAATCTTGGATAACTTTATTAAACCTTTAAACTAAGCTTATGGAGATTGTGAGATTGTTTAAAGTCATAAAGAGATTTTTGCAATTTACATACTAGACGAATCTCCTCCTGAGCAACAAATCCTAATAGTTGCTCCATGTAAACTTCATCCTCAAGATTACTATGCAAGAAGGCATTTTTATTATCTAATTGATGTAAAAGCTAATGATTAATGATAGCCAAAGAGAGAAAAAGGTGAACTGAAACAATTTTTGCAATTGGTGAGAATGTGTCACTATAATCCAAATAAAAAATTTGAGTATAGCTTTTCGCTAGTAGTTAAACTTTTAATCGATCAATCTTTCTATTAAAGCTAACTTTAATAGTAAACACCCAATAACAACTAACTAAAGATTTACTGATAGGAAAAGGCATTAAATCCCATGTACTACTGGTGTGTAATGCAATCATCTTATCCAACATTGCTTAATGCCACCTTAAGTGAGAGAGAACTTCCTACATAGTTTTGGAAATGGAAACAAAGGATAAAGTAGAAACAAAAGCATGGTGGGATGTAGATAAATGATAGTAACTCAGAAAATTATAAATAAGATATAGATTAAAAGTAAAACGATTACCTTTTCGAAGTGCAATAGGAAGGTTATCAGGATTTTTGATGAATTAAATTTTGGACACAAGACTAGAACAAGAGGTGTTTATACGATTTTCAATAATTTGGACTGGTACTAAATCTTTAATAACCTAAGTTGGATGAAGTCATCATTGATAAGTAATAAAAAACTTATCGTATAGAGATAGAGAAGATGCAAGTATAAGATCATAAAAAAGAATAGGTAAAACCTCAGTTACTAGGATAGATTTTATGGAAGAAGATAAAAAGGGAGAAAACTCAAAGAATATAATATTAACAGAAGTAAAAAATTTACATAAAGTTGGTGAATAACAATTATGCCCTTTTTACAATCTTGAATATCCTAAAAAGACATATTTCATGAATTTAAGAGATAATTTATCTCTTCCTAAAGAGAGATCATGAACAAAACAAGTATATCCAAACACACAAAAAGAAAATTTTTACATAGGTTCTTTTGAAAAAACTAGAGAGTAAGGAATCTAATTGTTTAAAATAGAAGAAGGTATGTGATTAATTAAATAACATGCGATGCATATAATATTTTCCTAAAAATAAAAAAGAGCATTTGTATGTAATAAAGGAGTTCATGCAATTTCAATTAATACTAATTCTTTCTTTCAATAATACCATTTTGTTGAGATATGTATGAACATGTGGATTAATGAAGAATACATTTCAAAGGACATAAAGAAAGAGAAAAATGTAGAAAAATATTCTCAAACATTGTCACTCTTTAAACCAAATTGATTATGTATTTCAAAATAAAAAAAATTAAAAATTGAAAATAACTGGAAACAATGTTTCAATAAATATAACTAAGTGTATCGAAAGTAGTCATCAATAAATATAATAAAATGCCAAAAATCTAAAGTTAGAGTAACACGACTTGGATCTCAAATATCACAATGAACAACAGAAAATTAAAACTTGGCTTTATTTAGAGTTTTATGAGAAAATAAATTGTGTACATGCTTACGGAGTTAACAAGATTCGCACATTAAAGACTCTAGGGTTGAAAGACTATGAATTATTTTGTGAAGTTTTTCAATACTTAGATGCTTAAATAGTAATAAAGTAACTCAGAGATTCAACAATAGCATAAATTACTAGAGAAATCGATTTGACACAATAAAATCCCTATGACTTATACTCAGATCTAATCATCATTCATGTACTCTAATCCTATCTAGCAAAAAAATTAGTAATGAAGGTCCCAGAACACCTAAAGGTACATGTAAATTAGCTTATTGAAATTAAATTAAGAGAGCAACCAAATACATAAAAAAAACTAATTGTAGTAGTAAAAAAGAAGGAATTCTATTTGATCAATACCTTAAGCAATAATTTTAGATCCACTAGCTAAGATAATTGTAGGAAGAGATTTCTTAGTGCAATTATATTGGATAAATAAGGATTAATTACTAATCATGTGATTAGAAACTCTCGAATCAAGTAACCAAAGGTCAAAGGATACCAATGCTATATAAGATTGATATGTTGTACAACAAAAGGGAAGAAATAATACTAGATAGGAAACTCATAATTAATACTTCAAATATTTTTTTAATAAAAATAATAACTAATTTGACTATTTAAAAAAAATAGAGTTTCATTGCTCAAATTCATGAACTAAAGTTACAAGTAGAGTTAATAAAAAAAAAAAGGCAACCAAGGCATGGTGTTGCGTGCAGCTCATACGCATTTGATGAAGTAGCACATTAATGCACACGCTGGTGAGGTTTGGAGGAAAATGGCCGACAAACATATTTGTAAATGCAATTTTGTGAAAAACTTTGTAATACTTCAAAGATTATGTTAGAGTGTTGCAAAATGCTGCATGCTAGGTATCTAGGTTTTTAGGCTATATTTAAAGGCAATTTTGATTTCTAATTTGTAAATTTCTAAGTTATTTGGTTCTATTTTGTTGAAGAAATAAAAGGTGATTTGATTCTAATGCTAAAATTTCTAGATTTGCCAAAGAATAACATGAGGCCTCTAATACCAATTTGAATTAGTTGAAATGGCTTGAACAATTGTTATAACCATAACATCGCCTTATATACAAAAGATTTAATCAATCAAAGATATTACAATTAAATTTAAGATACTAATTTTAATTCCAATCAAATGAGAAAAATAATAATCTAAAATCTTCTATAACTTCTTAGTACGTAAATATTCTAACAGTTTTTATGGTTGTTTTCTTCTTTAATCCACAAGTGGCATCCAAGTGTAGCAGCTATGGCAAAGAATAAGGACTTTCATATGAATGCCATTTTATGAGCTGGATCATCAAGCATGGAGCCAAGTTCAACAGTCATGCTCAAACTTGTTTCTAAAGAATCAACCAAACACTGAGTTGGGATGATGCAATCAGGAACAAGCCAGCTTTTAACACGAATAAGCGTATTTTACCAAGTAATGGACACGGACACCACAACATAAACTGAAGTGCATGGATTCTCCAAAACCATTTTACACATAAGATGTCTCCCATGTATGGATCACATATAGGGTCCATTTTCTTTCGTGATAGTTCCTTCTGTCCTGCATATGGAGTGGAAGAAGTCTGCATACTTTATTTCTGAAAGCTAAATTCATTAAAATCCATGAAATGGCATCATGACTTTAGTTTACATAGTGAAATACAGGAATCAGAATAAATTTCTTGCCCTTGGAATCCCTGTCTAAGAATCAAAGAATTTATTCTCACAGATTGAACCACAGCATAACAGATCGCAAGGGGAAAAGGAAAATATCTATGTAAGTAAAATCCTACAAAACCTGCCTACTGAATGGATGATGAGAATTTCGAACTACCATGATTTTAAGATGTAGAGGAGCTTATCAAGAATACAGACAAGCTGATCGCATAGTATCAAACTGTCAAAACTTGTTGTATAAGGGTAACATACAGTCCCCCTTAAGCAGGAACTGCAACCTTTTCCTGTTTCTTCTTAGCTTCTTTTGGAGGCTTGTCAACCACAGTATTAATAGGTTTCTCAATTCCTTGAATATCAGTTATCCTTAACTTTGTCAGCTCCTGAAGATTATAGACACGTGTCAGGCAGATTTATATCAGTAATTTTTTTTTATAAAAACATCTGATCAGCTAATTTGAGTTTCAACATACCTGGCGATGTCCCTTTGTTCTTCGGTAATTCTTCCTCCTCTTTTTCTTAAAAATAATCACCTTGGCATCTAATGCCTGTAGTAAAATAAAAGGAAAATCTCAAATGAAGAAGAAGGAAAACACAACTGCAGTGATTCAAAGAAATGATAAAAATTCCAGTTTGTGAACCATCGAAGGAAAATAAAATAAAAGCAGGAAAATTATACTGCAGGGTTGCTTTATTAATAAAGCAATCTCCTTTGTCATAGTCAACCAGCAGGGATTTAGGAGGGAGAAGGAGGGATATAGTAGATGGGAACTATTAAGGATATCAATACACAATTTCTTGGCCTTTACTACTAACACTAGGGCAGGTAAAAGCTTGCTAAACCAAAGGGGGGGGGGAGTTCAGAATGAACTTTTACAAAATTGTGTGCCATTTTCTTTATTAAAAAGGGACAGTGCCACACTTACATGCTCCTCAACAACAGCATGAACAGCAGCATCCGGCACCATAGGTCTGCCAACTATTGTCTGACTACTGGTGCCAAGCAAAAGAACTTTGTTCAGAATCAACTGCAATGGACAAAATGCACATATATCAAATAACCACCAAATCTGGAACTAAATCGCATGCGGGATTCCATAGCAAGGATAATAACAAAACACGGGTACACCTACCAACACACAAACAATTTATTATTAAGACTATGGGCATACTTATACCAGTGCAGGCATAAAGCAATTAGAGAAAATATTTCTGAAACTAGAACATAGAAGTTAACTACCAAAATGGTAAAAGGAATCATGCCTTATAATCATTTAGCATCTTTTAAAATCTCAAGCTGGCATTTTTACTGCTGGTCTACCTTACTTCAATGCGCACCATTGCTACCCTTGGGTGTAACATGAGGTGTTTTTCATTTTTCCCCCCTGCCCCTCTCTCTTTTTTGCCCGTGTATATCATGATATAGGCTAACTATAACTATATTTTCATGCATTCAAATCTAATCTAGACTATGGCTCTAGAACCAAAAACAAAAATTGAAAAAACAAAAGGAAGGCATGCCCATTTAGTCTGTTCCTAATCACAATGGCTGCCCTTATGTTTGGCCATTCAAGTAATTACCAACACGGTCATTGTCAAATTATTATGTTCTTCTACTCATCCATTAATCTTAAACCTCTTTTGCATTGCTTCCTACAGCCTCAGATTCCATAAGACAAATCCAAAGTCAGCCCTTTTTACATTACAGCAAATACTTGCCAATTATCCAAAACCCCACCATGTCTATTCACTTTTCTGTTGCTTTTTAGTGTTTTTCAGCAACCAAGTCTCCTCTAATTTGAAGGTTCTTTCCATCAAAGTCAGAACTCCAACCTTCTTAACTTACCTGAACATTACATGCAAAGAACAATCAAACAGTGATATTTGACCAAAGGGGGACAAAATCCTCACTGCAAAGGAGATTATGTTCCAGGTGGTATCAAGATGCCACAGGGTCCGGATATCTTTTCCATCTCTCCAAGAAAAAGGATATCTCCCGGAAAGATTTTTAGTTCAACCCCCCTTTTGTTCTTTTCCGCTCGAACCAATCCACCTACCCGGCTTCTTATATTGAAAATTATAGGTGTATCTACTCCAATGATACTATTGTTCTGCACCACTATGAGAGAGGATTTGGGTAAAATATGCACTTTCTTTGGGGGGAAAAAATTGGATCTCCTTTCATTTGGTAGTTTGGTAAACCTACAATGTGGATTAGCTCCTTAAAGAACCAATCAATGTCAAAGCCTAAGCGGGAGTCAAGTATATTCATGAAAAGATTAGGAATTTCCGTAAGATAAAACCATATTAGTAATTTAATTTCTTTGACTACTACAAACTTGGTTTGATGAGGTTAAGATTTTGAACTATTTTTCAGTTCATTATATTATATTTCTCGTTCTAATCCGGAAGTACAGTAATGTCCTCTCAGTTATGCCAGTTGAGAAAGCAATATGCCCGACATCATTTCAATTATCAAAATTCAAACATAGCTCGGTGATCAGTCGAACAATAGCATCTAACGAAACTAATCACCTGTAAACTTAAACGGATAATTCAGACACTGGTCAACCTCCCTTAACTAACAACAAAAGATATGGACAGCCTGCATCTTTATCACACACACGCCTATATATATATATATATATATATGTATGCATGCATGGAGGGGAAAAGGCAACATACCTTATCATTCACTTCACAAAATTTCAGTCTTTCAGTGAAAATGCAGTCCCCGTTGCTAATTTTAAACTGATGCGAACCAATCTACCGCTCAAACAAAAAAAAAGGAACAATCAAGCAAACGCAGAGACTACAAATTTCAAATGCAATCGAGAAAACCATAAAGCAAAATCACAAATTGAACCTGAACAACAGCAAAAACCCGCCCATATGGCTTGAAAACCCGATCTTTCTTATCAAGTGGCCCGATCACTTTATACCCAATAGCCGCAGCTTCTGCTTCTTTCTCCTCTGGCGTATACTCTCTCTGCCCACTAGACATAGAAACATCCTCATCGTCGCCGCTCTCCCAGTCTTCCTCTTCCTCGTACTCATCATCATCTTCATCGCTTTCGATTTCTTTGCCATCGTTAGTGTTATCAATTTCTTTGCTGGAAGAGAAATAGCGAAGAGAGGACCATTGATAACACTTGGTTGGTGTCGAATCGGTGAGATTGTTAAGGAGGTTGGAAGTGAGGGAAGTGACAGGTGAATTGGGAAGCGGCGGCGGATGTGTGAGGAGGGATTGGTGAGGTGGGATTGTCCAGATAAATGCTGAAGCTTGGCGCGTTAGGGATTGCAGGCATCGCCTATTCGCCATGGACGCTACTCTGAGTTGCGCTCCGGTTTATAGGGTTTTGTACTCTTCAGTTAGTGATCGGACTGATCAGTACGATAACAATATTTTTTTGGGAGAGCCTACTATGCGCCATTGAAAAAAGTGAGGTAGATCTACACTGTTAGATCAAAGGTCATGATTTAATGAAGTAACTGGTCCTACCTACAGTAACCGGCTCCGGAAAATTTCAAATCTACCCCCAAGACTTCACTTAATTACTTTGACTGTTCAGATGGGATCATTGTCCATGAGTTGTCCGGCTCAGAACAAAGAAAGCGTTTAAGAACTGAGAAAAGTGGATGTCTCGAACTTCATCGCAAGCTGGCAAGAAGATCACAGGTTGAAGACGATGACGAGGCAGATTCTTCAGTGTATCTCTACCCGAAACAAGATGGAGAACTAAAGCCTGACAAATCAATGCGGCGATTTAGTGAGAGAAGTCTTTGAAGCTTAAGGGGTCGTTTGGTTCATGCAGGAAGTAACTTCCCATGAGAAGTTGAATTTCTTAGGAAGTTATTTACTGTGTACACTTCCTAGGAAATCCCTAAATGTTGTTTGGTTAATATAAAGGAAGTCACATATCCCAAGAAATAAATTCCTATGTTTTGTTTGGTTCAACTTTGAATTTCCTAGGAAATAACAATGAAATGACTACAATATCCTCAATAATAACTTAATATATATTAATAGATATTAATTGATTTTAAAGAGGTGATAGCGCCATATTTTTTTTAAAATAGGTTTCAATTTTATGATTTATGAATATTATATATTGAAATTATTTTTTTAACTGTGTGAATGCGGTGATAAATTAAAAAATTTTAAAAGTCATAAATTCTTTATTAGTTAACCAATGTTTGCATGACCACTTATTTTCAATCTTTTTCATTTGCTCTTTCAACAGAAAATAAGAAAATGTGGGTTTGACGAAGTTTACTTGGTTAAAAACGTATAAATTGAGTTCAAAACTTTGAATGATCATAACTTTGTGCTCGATTGTCCGTTTTAAATGATTTTTTTTTATTTCATGTAACTTTTTGATATCTACGTACTTACAAAATACCAAAGGTGTTTTGCCCACTTTGATTTGGCAAAAAAGGCCTTTTTTAATGATTTTTTTAATTTTCTTTAATTTTTTGCTATTTTTTTTAACTTTGATTTTATTTTTATCAATTTAAATTCATTCGAATTTTATATTAAAATTTTTCTTCCTAACTCTTTTGGTATCTAGTAGTGTTATAATAATTTTTTTAATAAATAAAATTACTAAAAAATAATTTATTACTATTTGTAAATTAAATAGTAATATGTTACTACTTCGTTCCGAGACAGTAACATGTTAATGTCTCATTCTAAAATGTAACACTAACTAAAAACCTCAAATAAATGAATAAATCATATCTAATTAACAATCAAATTGTCAAATAATAGCATGTTACTGTTTCGTTCCAAGACAGTAACATGTTACTGTTTCGTTCGAAAACAGTAACACCAACTGAAACCTCAAATAAATGAATAAATTATGTCTAATTAACAATCAAACTGCCAAATAATAGCATGTTACTGTTTCATTCCAAGACAGTAACATGTTACTGTTTCGTTCGAAAACAGTAATATCAATTAAAAATCTCAAATAAATGAATAAATCATGTCTAATTAATAATCAAACTGCCAAATAATAGCATGTTACTGTTTCGTTCCAAGACAATAACATGTTACTGTTTCGTTCGAAAACAGTAACACCAATTAAAAACCTCAAATAAATGAATAAATCATGTCTAATTAACAACCAAACTGTCAAATAATAGCATGTTACTGTTTCGTTCCAAGACAGCAACATGTTACTGTTTCGTTCGAAAACAGTAACACCAATTAAAAACCTCAAATAAATGAATAAATCATGTCTAATTAACAACCAAACTGTCAAATAATAGCATGTTACTGTTTCGTTCTAAGACAGCAACATGTTACTGTTTCATTCGAAAACAGTAACACCAATTAAAAACCTCAAATAAATGAATAAATCATGTCTAATTAATAATCAAACTGCCAAATAATAGCATGTTACTGTTTCGTTCCAAGACAGCAACATGTTACTGTTTCGTTCGAAAACAATAACACCAATTAAAAACCTCAAATAAATGAATAAATCATGTCTAATTAACAACCAAACTGCCAAATAATAGCATGTTACTGTTTCGTTCCAAGACAGCAACATGTTACTGTTTCGTTCGAAAACAATAACACCAATTAAAAACCTCAAATAAATGAATAAATCATGTCTAATTAACAACCAAACTGCCAAATAATAGCATGTTACTGTTTCGTTCCAAGACAGCAACATGTTACTGTTTCGTTCGAAAACAGTAACACCAATTAAAAACCTCAAATAAATGAATAAATCATGTCTAATTAACAACCAAACTGCCAAATAATAGCATGTTATTGTTTCGTTCCAAGACAGTAACATGTTACTGTTTCGTTCGAAAACAGTAACACCAATTAAAAACCTCAAATAAATGAATAAATCATGTCTAATTAATAATCAAACTGCCAAATAATAGCATGTTACTGTTTCGTTCTAAGACAGCAACATGTTACTGTTTCGTTCGAAAACAATAACACCAATTAAAAACCTCAAATAAATGAATAAATCATGTCTAATTAACAACCAAACTGCCAAATAATAGCATGTTACTGTTTCGTTCCAAGACAGCAACATGTTACTGTTTCGTTCGAAAACAGTAACACCAATTAAAAACCTCAAATAAATGAATAAATCATGTCTAATTAACAACCAAACTGCCAAATAATAGCATGTTACTGTTTCGTTCCAAGACAGTAACATGTTACTATTTCGTTCGAAAACAGTAACACCAATTAAAAACCTCAAATAAATGAATAAATCATGTCTAATTAATAACCAAACTGCCAAATAATAGCATGTTACTGTTTCGTTCTAAGACAGCAACATGTTACTGTTTCGTTCGAAAACAGTAACACCAATTAAAAACCTCAAATAAATGAATAAATCATGTCTAATTAACAACCAAACTGCCAAATAATAGCATGTTACTGTTTCGTTCCAAGACAGTAACATGTTACTGTTTCGTTCGAAAACAGTAACACCAATTAAAAACCTCAAATAAATGAATAAATCATGTCTAATTAACAATCAAACTGCCAAATAATAGCATGTTACTGTTTCGTTCTAAGACAGCAACATGTTACTGTTTCGTTCGAAAACAGTAACACCAATTAAAAACCTCAAATAAATGAATAAATCATGTCTAATTAACAACCAAACTGCCAAATAATAGCATGTTACTGTTTCGTTCCAAGACAGCAACATGTTACTGTTTCGTTCGAAAACAGTAACACCAATTAAAAACCTCAAATAAATGAATAAATCATGTCTAATTAACAACCAAACTGCCAAATAATAGCATGTTACTGTTTCGTTCCAAGACAGCAACATGTTACTGTTTCGTTCGAAAACAGTAACACCAATTAAAAACCTCAAATAAATGAATAAATCATGTCTAATTAATAACCAAACTGCCAAATAATAGCATGTTACTGTTTCGTTCCAAAACAGTAACATGTTACTGTTTCGTTCGAAAACAGTAACACCAATTAAAAACCTCAAATAAATGAATAAATCATGTCTAATTAACAACCAAACTGCCAAATAATAGCATGTTACTGTTTCGTTCCAAGACAGCAACATGTTACTGTTTCGTTCGAAAACAGTAACACCAATTAAAAACCTCAAATAAATGAATAAATCATGTCTAATTAACAACCAAACTGCCAAATAATAGCATGTTACTGTTTCGTTCCAAGACAGCAACATGTTACTGTTTCGTTCGAAAACAGTAACACCAATTAAAAACCTCAAATAAATGAATAAATCATGTCTAATTAATAACCAAACTGCCAAATAATAGCATGTTACTGTTTCGTTCGAAAACAGTAACACCAATTAAAAACCTCAAATAAATGAATAAATCATGTCTAATTAACAACCAAACTGCCAAATAATAGCATGTTACTGTTTCGTTCCAAGACAGTAACACCAACTAAAAATCTCAAATAAATGAATAAATCATGTCTAATTAACAACCAAACTGCCAAATAATAGCATGTTACTGTTTCGTTTCAAGACAGTAACACTAACTAAAAATCTCAAATAAATGAATAAATCATGTCTAATTAATAATCAAATTGCTAAATAATAGTGTGTTACTATTTTTTCTCTAGACAGTAATATGTTACTGTTACGTTCCAAGACAGTAACATCAATTAAAAATCTTAAATAAATAGATAATAGCATATTACTATTTTTTCTCTAGACAGTAACATCAATTGAAAACTTTAAATAAATAGATAAATTAAGTTTAATTAAAAATTAAATTATCAAATAATAACATATTACTATTTGTTCTCTAAACAGTAACTAATTAAAAAATTTTAATTCTAATTGATGTGTGTGTGTGTGTGTATATATATTTAATTTGAATTATAGGGCTTGAAATTTAATATTAAAAAATATTTATAAAATTTAAAGAAAATTTTATTTTAATATTCAAATAATTTTAATCAACAAATATAATATATAATTATATAATGCAATTAATATAATATATATTAAAATTTTAATTTATTCAAAATATTTATATAATCAAATTAAATATATCATATTATATTTATATTATTTAATAATTATAATCTAACTTTCAAATAATAGCAATAGATAAAATAAAAAAGAAGTAAAAGAAAATTATGCAATAAAATAAATAAAAAAATAAAATAATAAGTGGGTTATAAAATAACGTAGGAATTAAATAAAAATATGCTGTTAATTAATTTATTTAAATTAAATATTTAAATTTTTTTATAAAATAATAATAATAAAATATGTCATGTAATATATATATAAGCAAACTGTAAAATAACGGTAACACTAATTAAAATGGACATTCACAAAGTAAAATCTGATAATCAATTAAAAGGGTAAAATTGATATTAATTAATTTTAGTAAGGATATTTTTGTCTATGAATTAGTTAAACATACAGGAAATAGAACTTACCTAGGGGAGAGTGGGTAAGTGATTTCCCGTGTTTTATGGGAAACACAAGTTCCCAGGAAGATTTATTTCCTCTCATTTGTGCAAACCAAACAACTTTACTGTAGTTTATATCCTGGGAAATATAATTTCCTATATTTTTGCTGCAAACCAAACGACCCCTAAGAATTCGACCTCGACGGACCTGTGAAATCATTTCACGATCCCTAGCGAAATGAGAAATGCACTACCATGATTCCGTAACAAATAAATTAATTTATATTTTATTAATTTTATTAATAAATTATAAATTAATTTTTAAAAATATTTTTTATATTAATTTATGAATTATTTCAAATAATTCATCAATTCTAATTTAATAAATTATCAAAATTAATTTATAATTTATAAGTTATTATTATTTTAAATTCTTTCTAAATTTATTATTATTTTTTTATTAATTGACATTCATAATTTTTATAATATAAATTTAATTAATTTTTAAAAAATATAATTAATTATATTTCAATTAATTATAATTTTATAATAAATAATAAAATAAAAATTATATACATAAATAAATTTATAAAATATAATTAATTAAATATTAAAAATATTATTTTTATTTTAAAATTTTTAATTATATTAATATAATTTAATTTTAAATAAATATAAATTATTTTAATTATGTAAATTTTTATTAATACATTTTTATATTATTTTATAATTATAATTAATTTAATAATTAATTTTACAAAATACTTTAATTAATTTATCAATTATTAATTATTAAATAACTTATCAATTATCATTTATTTATACAAACCCCCCCCCCCCGGTTCGGTTCCAAAGCCAAATTTCAAGAACTTTGATTGTAAGTCACCGTTTTTGGATGTCGTATACGCGAATACTCCTTAGTTAATTAATGTGAATGGTGTTGGTAATCAGTAATTAACATGAATTTTTTTTTTCCGGCAGCAATAGAAAATGATAATTTTGGGGGAGTTTCATAGGTTATGGTGGATTATTGATATAATAATAGTATCTTATTAAATTTTATTATATATCAAATTTGTATTTTTAAAAATTAAATATAATATATTACATGATAATATATTAACAGTTAAATTTGATGACATATCAATACATTATTATATTAATAGTATATTACGATCATCTTTAATGTTAAATATTTTTATTGTTAAATTATTTTTAACATATTATATTTTATATTTTATATTTTAATTTTAATTTATATATTTTAAATTTTGAGAAAAATAATCATATAATAAAATATTCATTAGAGGTAGAATTTTTTATAGAATTATTCTAAAAAATTAGAAATAATGATCTATTAATTATTAGATGTATTTTATTTTATTTGGACAATAATAATGGTAAGTTATAACTTATAGAGTTTAAATTTGATACATTATTAATGTAAAATATTTACCCTAGCTATGAAAATAATATATCATTAAAGATATAATAATAATTAATATTTTTAATAATAATAGAATTTTAATCATTTTTCAATTATATGATAATATAAAAATATATAATAGTATAAAACTTATTTATACAAATAATGCATTTAATTTAAATCCCCACTTATATACGACAACAAAATAGAATTAAAATATATAAGGCAGAAATACATACATACATTATAAATGGAATAAATATATAAATTTGTATCCATCCATAAAATATGTAAATTTGATTTTTGTTGAGCTCATAAAAATATATATAATTTTTTTCACCCTTCTTTTCTAGGATCCTCCATTCTTGTCGTTGAACATTATTGAGAAGAACTCAATTAATAGTATATTTTTATAAAATATTTATAATATGTTTTTTATATAATTATAAAATATAACCAAATATCATTCTTTAAATAGTAAAAATAAATTTATTTTTTAATTATGTGTAACCTTATATTGATAAATAAATACAAACAATTAAATTACTTGCAAGTTAAATGTAGAGCACGAAAAGATGTATAACTCAATTCATTTAATTAAATAAGTTAACTTTTTTTGTTCAATTTTAAATTGAATTCTTTCTGGCTGCTTTGGAACAATTATGATATTTTTTAGAATATAGGATTTTGCTTTTGGTGGTAACATGGTATAGGATGGAATCAAATTATCTTAATTCAGTTTATTAACGATACATACATAGAAAGGAACTTAACTTAAATTTTATTATTATTAAAATAATTATCATTTTTATTATTATAAGGTTAAATTAACCAATAATTCCTTATAATTTCATACTAGTTTTATGTGGCTACCTATCGTTTAAAATTTTGGAAGTAGATACTTATAGGTTTTTTTTTCCATTTATAATTGGGTACTCACCTCTAAATATCCATCCAACTTCCATTAGAATCAAAGACTTACACTTCTTTTCTAACATAGCATGCATTGTAACCATCTTTTATATTTCAAGTGACAACTTATAACATTCCTAAAATAGTGGCACTTCCACCTAACTATAGTGCAAAACAAAGAGAAAGAAAATAGTGGAGTTTTCATGATTACTGGGGGTGACAAAACTGAAAATTTAAATTTCAACTTCTTTAATTAGGACAACATCAATGATAGCTCATGGAGGTGAGAACGAACGATGCTAATTGTGTCTATTATGAACTAAAATTGATCTTATTATTTTGTGGGCGTGAAAGCTTATATTAGAAACACCAAGTATATAAGGCAAGTCATAAAAATTCCAAAGGTTAAAAACAAAGACTCCAATGAAATCAAATATCTTGCAAAAGACTAATACTATATAATTTCAAGTAAATTATGTAGATATATCAACACAATTAAGGACTCAAGACTCATAAACATGAAACTTCGCCTAACAAATGTATTATTACTTGTTTTTGGTGGTGTAAGTGATAAATATTTATATTGGGTCAAATGGATGTAAAATTGATCAACATCAATCAATTAAAAGAAGACCACTTTTGTATTATTCAAATAGGTTGATTAAAAATTAATTAGTCCATAAAGTGAGAGCTCTTGACTCATTTGTCAATAAAGCATATGATGACTATTTAGTCATAATATATGCTAATCAGTCTAGTCATAACAGTTATAACAAATATATATGAGCTGTATTTAATGTGTTCAAAATGATTTCTTATTGTCTAATGATTGATTTATCTTTAGATAAAGTGATCGGCCCACTCATTTTAAGAATATTCTAAATAACTATTATATAATGAGATAGGTATGCTCTCCTTATCTCTACTTATACCACTCGATTCTAAGTTAATTAATAAGATTTTGGTGGTGTAAGAAAATTTCACTTATTCATGGGTGAAGTAGAACCAGAAACTATATGTATGCAAAAGCAAGAGTAAACTGAGGTTTTCACTAAGACAACTGTTATGAAGAAGGCAACAAAGCTTGAGAAAACTTGTTTTGCTATTGCTCTGTTTGCAACTTGGAATGCTTATGTGAAAACAGATCCATGAGTCCAAGTGGCCAATTTAATGCCAAGTAGGATTTTCATTTTTCATGTAAGCAAATACACCAACGGAATTGAAAGAATTTTTACGATGAGTAACCAATTAAAAATGAAAAAAAAATTGTAAGTAAAAAAAAGTAAAACTATAAGGAATTGTAGATTAATTTAACCTTATTATAATTATTATCTTATTATTCATTATTATTTTACTAATTATTATTACTGTTAATATTTATTATTACTTATTTTTATTTACTAATATTGTAATTTTTATAGTTATCTATTATTTTAACATTATTAATTATTAATATGTTCTTTTTTACTTTCATAATTTATTTGTTATTGTTTTTTATTAATATTATTATTGCTATTATTAATTATTATTTTATATTAATTATTTGTTATTAATATTATATTATTATTGAAGATGATAAATTTAAAATTTAGAATAAAAAAATTAAATTCTCTAAAAAAATTAGAGGAATCATTGTTACTTTATTTGAAAAATATCATTAAAAAAATAAAAAAATAAAGTTTTTCTAAACAAATACATATAAAAAATAAAAAAATTTAATTTCCTTCCCTTTTCTTTGATTATCCGGAATCAAACATGCATGTTATAATTTAAAAACAAATACAGGCATGATGCATGACCTCCAATTTATTTGGAATGAGTCATTGTTTGGATTATGGGTTATAATTGATGGTAGACTCTCTGACTCAAAATCTCGGGTCCAAACCAATTAGTTTAATATCTTCAAAATATTATTTTATAGAGATCATAAAAATTCTCCTTTATTGAGATTAGAATTTTGAACTCAGGCATTCTTAGGGAACATAACACATTTGCTGATTGGCCAGCAAATTATATTATCAAATTTCCTCCGGCTACTCATGAGATTTGTAACCCCTTTCTCAAATCTTTAGTTTGATATTTGTTAATATTCTTTGTGTTTCTAAAACTTATTACGCAATTATTCAATTTTTTTTTTATTTTTGGCTTTGGCCCCATTGTTCCCAGATAAGAAAAACAAATATATGCACTAATATTGTATTTTTTCACAGTGCATGAATATTATTTTGTTTTTTTAATTTTTTTTGGCATTATTTTGTTTAACTATACTAAAAATTATATTTTTCTTTATCCATCGTATTTATCAAAAGTTAAACTTTAAATTTTTAATCCTCATTACTAATTAGTTGAGTTTAATTTATATAATATTAAATTATTTTCATATTTTTATATTTTTATTATGTGACAATCTATTTATCTATTTAATTATTTAAATCCCGTAACGCCCAAACATTCACCTTTGATTCCTCATTTTTTTGTCCACGTAGTTTTTAATTTTGTTTTTCAATATTTATTACTTTAATTCTGATAAGTTTTATTGTTTGCGATGCACATTAATCTGTTTGAATAGTATATGTATCTTTTTACTTATTTAAAGCCCCTAATTCCCTTGCCAGATCTCCCTCCTTCCCTTACCGTTCGCCTCTAATTTCTTTCTTTTTCATTTTTCTACATCTAGTTTTTATTTAATTTTGTTTTTTAATATTTATTACTTTAATTCTTATTTTTTTTATTATTTGCAACACACATTAATATGTTTGAATAATATATATAAACATAATATATTTTTTTGATGTAAAAATATTTAAAATACATTGAATTTTTAATTTAATTAAATTATATTGTAATTTTAATTTTAATTCATACTACTTAACAACTCACATATTGTTTTTCTTACTTTTATTTACTTTATTACATATTTTCTTTTTTATGTAAATTCCTAATGTTTACGCTTGAAATGCTAATATTACAAATAAATATAAATATAACACAATATAATTTCTTTTCATAATAAAATATCATAAATAATTTAAAAGATTTAATTTATTCGAATTAGTTAATTATATGCTCTATTTTTAACTCACATTGCTTAATAATTACATATTATTTTTCTTATTTTTATTTACCTTATTGCATGTTTTTTAACGCAATTTTCTATTATTTACAACTAAAATGCTAATGTAATTAACCATTAACAAATATAAATATAACATGATATATTTTTATTTTATTATAAAACTATTCTAAATCAATTAAATATTTAATTGAATTGAATTACTTTACTATATTTTTTTTAATTCTTATTATTCTAAAACTTACAAAATAATTTCTTTTCTTATTTGTTCAATTATATGTTTTAAATTTTTCTTTTTATTTTCATTTTTACTCCTTTTTTTATAATTACACAAATATCATTAAGTAATATAAACAAAGCTTAATATTTTTTATTATAAAAATAAAAATCCTAATTCTTTTTTATGTAATTTTTTAATTTTTTTTAGATTTTTATTATACCATAATTTTGATCACTTTTATTATATGCAGCACACCATGAATATCTTTAAGCAATATGCATGAAAATACAATATATTTTTATATAAAAATATTTAAAATATATTAAAAATTAATTTAATTAAATTATTTAAGTATATATTCTATTTTAATTTATATTATTTAACAACTCATGCACTATTTTACTTATTTTTATTTACTTTATTACATTTTTTTCATGTAAATCTCCATTGTTTATAGGAGGAAATGGCAATATAATTAATAAATATAAATATAATATGATATGTTTTATTTTTGTAATAAAATCTTCTAAATAAGTTAAAAAAATTTATTCTATTTATTTTATTAAAAAATATTTTCAGTGAAAAAATATCATTTGTATATTTTTATGAAGAAATAACATCCCACTTTTATTTGTAATTGACAATGAATATCTAATTAAACCTTTTTTTATCTAAATAGATCAAAGACTAAACCCATCCCATCTTTTTTAACTCAGCATAAAGTTTATTAAACTACGATGACTTATACTCCGAAAGGGACCTTTCTTTACTAAGTTTAACATCCAATCGAAATTAAGCCTAATTTTTTTAGATGACTTCCAATATTGCCAAAATCTAATAGAAATTTCTAGAATTTATAACTAGGGACGTTAATAACATGAGGATACCATCTCTGTATAGAAGTCATGATCGTTTGATCATGACAAATTAAAATTTCTAATAAAAAATTATCGTTAGTGCTATTTATGGCCTACCTAACCACATTGTTTTTATCAAAAATCCTTTTCTGACCATGGTTGTATGGAGGGGAAATGCACCCCACTAGTGTCATTAGAAATCCACCAAATTTTTCTTAAAATTTTAGAGTTGCAATTAGAATTTCTTTTAATGACTAATTCTTCTTTTGTTAGTTTGGTAGGAATTTAGCTTTCATATCTAATCTCTATAAGGAATCTCAATTATGGCAATATTGGAAAGGGAGAAGAGTGTTACTCATTGATTCTTTGTTAGAAAGTTACATTGATAATAACATTAGCAAAGGGAAAACGAATTCTCCCTCTAATTTGTGAATTGTGTCATCTATAAGCATTGATTTTTGGCATAAGAAATCTTATTAGTTTGTAAATTTGTTAACAATACAAATTACTGATTTCCTACTTGTTTATGCAGGTAATGGAAATTTGGTGATCATCAAAGATTCTAATAAAATTGAATGAAAATAAAGAAGATTATCTATTTAGATAAAGATAGTTTTGATTTTCATTAAATTTTTGTTTAAATAACCAAACCTTATGATGCTCATCTCTATTCAAAGTTTGCAAAACCTCTTAACGATAATCAATTAGCTAAGTTAAAGTAAAGAAAATTAGATAAAAAATAATATTATGTTAAGAATTAGATAATTAAGCCATAAGCTTATAATATAAAAGCTTAAACAAAACTTCTTCAATACCTAGAGTTTAAGTGAAACTCCATTGACAATAAAGTAACTAACTTAACAAAGCCTGGGAGGGATTTCTTTAGCGACCAAACTGGTCCATCGTTTACAAGCTCTAATAGAAATCATTCAGCAATTGAGTAAATAACTCAAAATAAAGTCTAAGAGGGACTCCTTTAACATGCGAGCTAACATATTAGACAAAAGCCTAGAATAAGTTTTACTAACACTAAGCTTGGAAGATAATATTTTGGTACCTAAAAAAGTTTAAGTGAAACTCCCTTAACAAAAATAAAATCTAAAAAAGACTTCTTCGATGTACAAACAGATGAAAAGAGTAGAATAAATTTTGTTAACACTAAGTTTGAATTTCTTGACAAGAAAACCCATTGAAAGCCATTCATCACATAAACTAAACAAAAATACTAGAAGAAGGCCTATTGAAAGCCAACAATAAGTGTAAAGTAAGAGTTATTTGAGTCATCATCCAAATGAAAAATAAAAAGATCAAATGGTTAAGACCAAACCAGTTGAATGGCATACATTTGTTCAAGGAATAGAGATTTTATGGTTATCAAAAAAGCATTTTAAAGCCTCAATACGTAAAACAATGCATTCCATAATGGAAAAAAGGGCAAGTGACAACACATATGTGATAACATCCTTTTTATATAAATGAACTAGGGAGCAAACCGAACTCATCTTCCTTAACCCAATATAATATTCACTGAACCATAATAATTGATACTCCAAAAGGACCTTCTTCTACCAAGCACAACATCCAATTAGACTTAAGCTCAATTTCCCTTCAAATGACTCCTAATACTGCTAAAATTTACTAGAAACTTCTAGAATCCATAATTAGGGACCTTTACAAGATAATGATACCATTTATATAAAAAGATATTATGGTCATTCAACCAAGATAGACTAAAAACCCTAATTTTACCTAATATAATACAAAATTATCGGTCGTTAAAAAAATAATATTTAGAACTATAATAATTGAGAAAAATAAATTCCTCTTTTTGCTTTACTCAACTCTTCATATTTAATGTTAAATGAATAAAAAAAATTTATCTAAATATTTTATAATTATATTTTATGAAAAATATTTTTTGTTAAAAATAAAGCCTTAATTTAATTAAATTACTTAATTACATTATCAACTATTTTCAATAGGAGAAATAGAAAGAAAAAATAATAAATTTTTTGTAAAGTGATGTTCATTAGACTACAATGGCCTTTTTTATTTGAACGGATTAAGAAGCAAACTTGACCCATCTTTCTTAAGTTAGCATAATGTTTATTAAACCATAATAACTTATAACTTGAAAAGGATTCTCTTTTACTAAGCCCAATGTTCAATTGGACTTAACTTCAATTTCTTCTTAGATGACTTCTAATACCATTAGAATCTACTAAAAATTTTTAGAATTCACAATTAGGGTCCCTCAAAACATAAGGATGTCACCTATATGTAGACCTCATGATCAATTGACCAAGATAGACTAAAAATCCTAATCCTACTCACTGTAGTACAAATTTATCAATCATTAAAAAGATGATATCTATGACTATAATAATTAAAAAAAGTAAATTCTTTCTTTTACTTTCCTCAGCTCTTCATATTTAATGTTAAATAAATAATTTTTTTATTTAAATATTTTATAATTATATCTTATAATAAATATTTTTCATCGAAATAAAATAAAGCCTTAATTTAATTAAGTTACTTAATTACATGTTATACTTTTAACTCATGTTGCTTAACAACTCACACATTATAAAATATTTTCAATAGAAAAAATAAAAAATAAATGATGAATGTATTGTAAATTAATATAACAACTGACAAACTATTTTCATATTCAATTTTTTTATTATAATTATTTCATCTAAATTATGTAGTCTTATCTGAATTGACATTTCAATAAATATCGCATAGTAGCTAATTTAAGTCGGATTAATACTTTATAAGTTTAAAGTTTTTCCCCTTTTTCCTATAATAAAAGTTTTAATGATAGATAAATTTTAGCTAAAACCTTTTATGTATTTATTGTAAAAAAATTTAATTAGATTATGATAATTATATTAATTATTCTATTAGTTATTAATAACTTTAATTTAATAATTATAATAATTATTAATATTATAATCATCATAAAATAATTAATATATATCCTAATCCAACACAAAACATAGGATAATTTTACCTAAGTTATCTGCTTAAATGAATTGTTCTAAATAATTTAGGATACTATGGTGTGAATTAGCTTATGTTGGTTATATGTCAAGTATGGATTAATAGAGCCTAGTGATGGTTTTTTAAATAATTTTCATGATTTTTTCTTTTCGCATAGCATTTTATCTCTCAATTTAATTGATTATTACTTTTTAATTGACAATCCAACACCTTATAATATGTAGCTTTTTAATATTTTTTTTAGTAATACAACAGGGCATAAAGCCTAAAGAAAGGAAGAAGTTACGAAATAAAAATATCATGAGTCTAAGAGACTTTTAAACTCTTAAAGCATCAACAAGAAGTAACAAAGTGATCTAGGATGAGACAGAGGCTTATGAAAATAATGCATTCTAGTATTTAAGGTGATACTAAAATTGGTTATCCAGTTGGCACATGTATTTCCTTTTCTGAAAGAATGATAGATTTGTACTTCCCAATTCCTGTTCAGGAGATCATGCAAAATTGAAATGAAATAGTTCCTTTTATGGTGGATGTTAATTAAGCTATAGAAGAAAGCTTTAAAGTCACATTCAAAGTGTACTCTTTTATATCTAAGGTTCCAAGCAATTCTTAAACCATATATAACCCTCCAACATTCAACAATATAAGCCAAACATTGCCTCAATGGTTTTGTATAACCTATAAGCCAACTTCTATTTGAATCTTGGAGAATACCACCGCACCCAGTATGTTGATTACTGCCTTTGGAAGCACCATCTGAGTTCACTTTAATCCATCATTCTGGATGAGGGTTCCAAGCAATGCTCACCTGCCCCATTCTTCTATTACCCTTATAGGAAGAAATATCTTTATCCACAAATTTATCAGACATAAAATTGATTAGCAGTTTTGAAGGCTAAACTGGCTTTATATATATAAGTTGGTAGATAGCTTTGTTGCACTATCTCTACAACTAATAGCCTACCACCCATACAGAGGACCAAGGGAATTGGTTGGATGATATGTTACTAACACTCTGGGTTAAGTTAAGGGGGCACCAATTATACAATTAAGTTATCTTAAATTTAATAAGATGGCCAGGATCAATGAGTGTTTTCCATAGGCTCCAAATAGTAGGATAATCCCTAAAAGTGAGTATTGAAGTGAAATAATTAAAGATTTTGTCATGCTCAATTCAAAAGTGAATGAGGATGAAAAATAAGAAAAAAGATGTGATCCAAGTATTGAAGGATGAGAAGATTAAAGCTTGTAAGTACCAAGAAAAGTTAAAAAACTTCATTAGTATAATTTCTCTTTACTTTCTTGTAAAATAGAGTATTTTATGATATATATCCTAAACATATTTTTATACTCCGAACTTCATTAAAATATTTTAAAAGGATAGCCCATAATCATATTTTTATAAGATAACTTATGGGGACATTTAACAAATCAATGAAATATAAGGTTTTAACATTTTCATTATTAACCTTTAGTTATTCTTTTAATTATACCTTATAAAATACTTATGTTTTGATTGCTAAACTTTTTTCATATGAAAATAGACTTAAATAGGTTTCAATGGATATATTATTTACTTAAAATGATTAATATATGAAATATTTATGATCTCTTCAATTTGAATCTAAAAATTAATTTTTTTACATTTTGGCCTTTTCTGACTTATGCTCATTATTTTGATCATATCTTGAAAACTATAAATGATATGAGTATGAAATTATTTTTATATAAAAATAAACTTAAATAAATTTTCATGGATAAATCGCTTACTTAAAATGACTAAGATATGAAAGAGATATGAATTATAAAATTTGAGTCTCAAAATTAAATTTTTATAGATTCACTATTTTTTTATATTTGCTTATTGTTTTAAACATATATAAAAAATTACATCAGATATGAGCATGAAACTAGTTCTATTTGAAAGTATATTTAAATAGCTTTCCAATGATAGGTCATTTGGTCAAAATAGATTTAAAATGAAGAAGTTATGATCTTTTAAAGTTGAGTCTACAATTCTGTTCAGGTGAATCGATTCACTAATTGATTTTGGAAATTCAGAGAGTACCTTAGACATCCTAAATCGATTTTGATCTTCCTGGTGCATGAATATTGGTTAATTTTTATTCCTAACAACCCCAAATGGTTATAATACTTTATAGGCTTCCTATATAAGCTAAGATACATCAAATACAATTAAGAGAGAGCCTGAATTTCATTTCTTAACATTATTTTACACCTTCTTTTACTAAATCATGATTTAAGTTCAAATTTTATGAAATTCTTCTATTCTTAGTACTTTATTTGTTTCATCCACTCTTTAAGAGAATATACTTGAGTTGATATTCATTTTATATCATATTAGAATTGTAAAGAGTGAGGTATCCCTTAGAAAATCATTGAAAGGGTGAGAAATCTCTTATAAAGAGTCAATTTGCTCAAGGAAAAGTAAGGAACTGTAAAGAGGCTTCTTCAAGTGTTAGGTTTAACCTTAAAAGGATAGTTGAGAGCTTAAAGAGTTGATGTACACCTTAGTGAGAATATCCAAGGGAGGAACCATTATAAATCCTTGTGGTTGATCTCTTCACTTTATTTCTTTATTATTTTTGCACTTGTTCTGTTTTTCTTACTATATATACTTTATTTTGCTGCTATCATTTGCTAATATATTATGTTGTAATGCTCATGTCATGTTGTTGCTTGGATATTTATGTGGTTAAAAGAGAAATTCATCTATGCATTAGCTTCTTGATTATTATCTATGCTTAATTGATAATCACTTGCTCTGTTTTTTGGTGACATTACATGTTGACTTATGTTTCAATGCTTATGTTGATGTATAGATGATTAAATGTTTAAAAGGAGTATATATCTATGCACTGGCTTATTGATTTTTTATCTATAGTTAAGTGAGTCGTTTTACATAAGTATATTGAATTATTAAGTGTTGTGTGTAAACTTCTTTATTGAATTGTTTTAAATTTACTTCTTGATAAGTTGTTTATGGATAGTTGAATGAGTAAATTTGCATTAGTTCTTTGATTTATCATATCCTAAGTGCAATAAACATCTTCATAAGTTCTCTTAGAATAGTTTGAATTACAATTCATCCCCCTTCTTAAGTATGGGTTGTCAAGGTTAACAATATGGCTCTAGATAAAAGCTCTCTTATATTTCTTAATCTCAATAATAATAGCAATTGGAAGGGGAGTTGCTTGTATGGTATAAATTGGAAGAGTTTATATCATGAACTTTGCCAAAACTGCTTAGCTTGCCATAGATAAGCAAGATGTTTTCCATCCGACTAGATGATTTTGAACTTTTTTGAGCAAATATTCATATGTAACTTTACATGTCCATTTATGAAGAAAAGGAACACCTAGATACATTCCTAAATTTGTGGTGAGAGAGAAACCACATTTATTTATTATCTACTTTCTAACTTTTATTTTAACATGTCTTGAAAAAAAGATGTTAGTTTTAGTAGCATTTTTTTTTTTGCCTTAATAACTAGCAAAACTGCTACAGACATTTTGGAATTATTTTAATTTGACTACTAATTGCTTCACCAAAAAGAAGAAGATCATTTACAAGCATAAGATGAGATATTGTAAGACTATTTCTCCTAACTCTCATAGGAGTACATTCTTTACCGTCATCTATATCATTGATTATGTGAAAGAGTTTATCCATGCATAGGATAAAGATATAAGGTAAAAAAGGATCCCTTTGTTGGATTCCACAAGTTCGTTTGAAATTTTCAATTTTATTTTCATTCTAGAGAATATTAAGAAAGGTAGTAGCAATGCATTGCATAATTAAATTTAATAAAGGATTATATTAATTTCATTCAAAAATTCATAAATAATTTCCCAATTTAAATAATTACATGCCTTATTTAAGTCTACCTTGATATGCATTTTTCTCATAGCATGTATCATTTCTTAAGCGATAACAATGTTGTTTTAAATCCATCTACTTGGGAAAAAACTCGCCTGGAAAGGAGAAATCAAATCTAGGAGCATGGGTTTTAATATATTAATAATGATTTTTATTACCTTTTTGTAAATAACGTTATATAATGCAATTGGGCGGAACTGATTAACAAACTCTAGTTTATTGATTTTTGGAATTAGGTATATTAAGGTTTTATTGATATTCGAGAAATCTTTTCCTTAGAATACATATTTAATGAATCCATAGACACTATCTCCCATAATTTTTCATTGATTATAGAAGAAAAGAGTAGGAAAACTATTTTCTCTCAAAGTCTTGTTTCCTTTAATGGAAAAGATCACCTTTTTAATTTCTTCATTTGAAATAGGAACCAATAATGATTCATTTTGAGATGTTGATAATAAGGGATATTTTATCCTTGTGGTGACCTGGATGCGTCGTTCCTTCTCCTGAGAGAATAAAGCTTGATAAATGGTCTTTATCATTCTCATAAGTTTATCTTTATTTTCCATCTAATGACTTCTATTGTTCCTAAACATGTTTATTCAATTTCTACATCTTCTTTTAACAGTTATGGCATGATAATATTTAGTGTTTCTCTCCCCTTCAGTGACCCAGTTAACTCTGAATTTTTGCTTCGAAAGGATTTTTTCCTACTTCATTGTTGTATTTAACTCATCCTATAATTTGTTTTCTAATTCCCTTAAAAAGTGACTAGTTCCATTTTTTCTAAATTTCTAAATGCTTTCAATTTCGGTAAGTAACTCCCTTTTCCTTTTCTTTATGTTTCCAAAGATGTTTGTATTCCATTCTTTGATTGTAGGGGTGAAATCCTTTAAAGACATATGCACATCTACATCAGTCCTCTAATTTGTTACAAAATCTTGTAATCCATTTTGAATGAGCTAAATAACCTCAAATGTAAACAGATGATCATAAAAAAATATTATAACCTCAAAAAGATTGATGAGAATGGAGTGGTGGTCAAAATACATCGTTGGAAAAATTTTCATATAAGTTTCAAGGAAGCATATTTGCCAGTTTAGACTATAAAGTACTCTATCTAGCTTTTCAAATAGAGGTTCATAATTTCTAATGTGAAGACCACACTAAGTAAAATGACTTCCTTTTAATTCAATCTCTATTAAATTGTAATTATGAATTCTATTATTGAATATTTAGGCTTTAGCCATATTAAAAGGGGTTCCTCCTTTTTTTGTTATATGAATTGCGAACATCATTAAAATATCCTGCTACAATCCATGCTCCCATGAAATGCCTACTTATTTGAGTCAAATTTCTTCATAGTTCATTCTTTATCATTGAAATATCTTGCTACGATCCATGCTCCCATGAAATGCCTACTTATTTGAGTCAAATTCCTTCATAGTTCATTCTTTATCATTGAATTCGGATTGGCATATATTATAGTGAAAATCCACTCTTCCTCATTATTTGGAATTATTTTCATATGTACATGTTGAGCATTTTCCTCTAGGATAATGATTTTATTGGAATTATTTTTTCTATCTAACCTAAATTCTGCTAGAAAAACCATCATTTAGTACCAAGCAGTAGTTTGGAAAAAACCAATGCAACTAAAATTTCCTCATTTTTATTGACATTTACTCTTGTTTCATTTAGTACTAGGATATCTGGCCTAGAATCACCTAATACTGTTCTTGCTTCAGATATAAAACCTCTGTGCCCTACATATTTACAATTCTATACCATAATTTCTTGTTATCATTAAGGATATGGAAAAAGGAGAAAAGTTGACCTTAATTAGAACTCCATGCAAATAAGTTTATTTGACTTAGTTTGCTTATGTTGTGACATTAGTATCACTATTCAAATTTGAGCTACTCTATTTGTAGTCTACGTCCATATATTCTTTATCGGGAAGTTTTTGTTTTTTGTTGTCATCTAGCAGCTTTGGTGTCAGTCTAGAGTCTATGTCCATCTTCATATTAGGGATGCAAATGAATCGAGTTGAGCCGAACATCTGCATGCTCAAGCTTTAACTCGATAATATTAAATGAACTCGAGTTCAAATTTATCAAACTTGAAAAAGTCAAGCTTAAGTTAGAACTCAATTGGAATATGAGCTTAATTGAACTCATTTGAATTTAAACGAGTTTTAGATTCTTTACTATAAATTTCTAATCGAACATAAATATTTGAACTCAAACTTGAGCTTAAGTTATATTTAAACTTAAATGATCCTAAACAAGCTTATATGAGCCTGGACCTAAAAGAATTTAGTGAGATTTTTATATTTACATTATTTATAATATAAAAAAATAAAAATATATTTTATATTTAAGCTTAAACAATCCTAAATAAATGATCCTAAATAAACTTATACAAGTCTAAATAGGCCTAAAAGAACTTAATAAGTTTTTTATATTTACATTATATATAATATAAAAAATAAAAATATATTTTATACTAAATTTATTTAAGCTCGCAAACAATTCAAGCTAAGCAATAAAAAGTTCAAGCTTGACTTATTTAATAAACGAGCTAAACAAGCTGAGCTAAACAAGCTGAGCTAAACAAGCTGAGCTTATTTAAGCTTGACTTATTAAAATTCGAGCTCAAACTAAGCTTTTTACGAATTAATTTCGAACTACTCACGAGTAGCTTAACTCGTTTGCACCCCTACTTCATATAGTGTTAAGTGTGAATTATTTTACCTCCCCTTGCTAATAACGACTCTAGAGTTGCTTGTACAATAAAGACTTGAGAATTTATGTTTATCATGTATAGACTTAGGTTCAAATGTTCTTCATTAGCTATTATTCCCATACTAGCATTAGTTTTTTATGTTTGCATATGTTTGTTATTTTTATTTGGCAATTGTTTTCATTGTTATATATTACTCTTATATTAATAATTGAAAATGAATAAATATTCATATGAAAAGAATAATATCAAGTCAATCTAAGTGGAGTTAATTAATTAAAACTAATTAATTATGTAATAACAAGCATTTATTTTAAATTTATGGTAATTTGAGAATTTATTGCAGTTATTATTTATTTATTTATTAATCTTTTTATTATTTACTATCCACTTTAGCCCAAAACCCAAACCCTAGAGGTTATTGTGGGTTATTGTGTAATTTTACATTGTTAAGAGTTAAAATTATGGACAAGTAAACCGCAAAGCCTAACAAGTTAAAATATTTTAGTCTTCATTTGGCACATCATATAATTATAGCTTAAAAATTATTAAATAATATAATATAATGTTATATAGAATGATATAACGTATTATATTATATTTGTTATGTTACAATATAATATTCTTTCTTTTGTTGTCATATTATACAAGAATGTATAAATTTAAAAAATAATTAATTTAGCTTAAATGCCAATACTTATAAAAAATCAATAAAATTATCATAAACCAAAATGCTTTTCAGTAACAATATTCTTTTTATAATATATATATATGTATGTATGTATATATATATATATATATATATATATATTAATGATTCACATTGTGAAAATAAGATAATATGATATGCTTAACTAGTACACATTCATAAATACACATATATATGTGTATACACAAGTGTGTTATATATATATATATGTATATATATGTGTGTAAGTAAAACTAAATAGTAAAAAAATTATAATAAATCAATTCAAGAATATAAAATTTAATAAGTATCTTGTGTAAAATTTTAAAACTATTAAACAATAATATATGCTATCTATAATTATCATAAACATAGTTTAATATTATAAAAATTTAAAAATATTAAGTTAAAATATAATTGCCAATATAAATGAATTTTTTATTTTAATTTTATAAAAGATTTGTGAAATAGATATAAGATATAGAAGGCTTAAAAAGAATTTTTTAATTTTAATACTTTAGGACCTATCAAAATATTATATTATTAGCCCTTATCTTCGTTCACATGAAATGAGTAGCCTTGCACGAGATTTGATGTATAAGTAGCATTTGATTCATGAAATCAAACATTTCCAATAATCTTAATAATCTTAAAAACATAATTTTTGATTTTTTTAGAAAAATAATAGTAGGGTTAAACTACTAAATATACATACACAAGAAACTAATATCTAATATAGCTTAGAATATGAAGGAAGGTGGAATCTTTAGATAATATTATATATCACTTGAACTAAATGCTCTTAATTAATTCTTAAGAAATTGATTTTTAAAAATGTGACACTACTATATTTAATTCAACTAGAAATATTTTTAGGAATGTTATAATATTTGTGTATTTTTGAAATATTATTAAATTATAAAAAATGTATTTATTAAAAATTGAGTGATTAATAATTGTAGGTAATGGTTAACAATAGTAACTAACATTAGATGACAGTTGTAGTGGTGAGTGATAGTTGACAATAGGTGGTGGTGGTGTATAGTAATTATTGAAGGAGTGGCTATTGGTGGTGGTTATTGGATATGGATGATGGTAGATAATGATTAATGGCAGTTAACGACGACGAATGTGAGTGGTGACCAATAAATGGTGGTAATAAATTTGATGGTAATTGACGAAGGATAATAATGAATGATAGTCGTTAATAATAGATGATAATTAATGATTTTGGATAGTGATTAACAATAGTCAATAATGATAGAATGGGTGATAGTCAATGATAGTAAAATGAGGTATTAATAACAATAATACTTTAATAATAAATAATTTACATCACTAAATATGGATGATGATTAGGGAGGGTAAGAACAAATTAGTCTTCTCTTACCCTATGATCTATTGTCAGGGATAAAATATTGCCTTACCCTATACTTCATATTCAGAAACAAATCTTGCCCTATTCCCATATCTAACAGAGCTCCACAGATTTGCAGAGAATGATGGTATAAAAATATGAAAATTAAAATTAAAGGTTATAAATTTGTACATAATTATTAAATAATTTTAAATATTAATAGATAAGAAAGAAAAGAGAAAATTAGATTTAAATATTATGAATCATACATAATTAATTGAATATTATAATATAGATTTAAAGTTATATATAATTAATTCAATTAATCTAAAACTAAAAAAATGATAAATAGCTAACAAAATATTATCACTTTATCTCTTCACTATCTTAAGTGAAATCTTAATATATTTTTAGTATTTAAATAATTAAATTATTAAAATAAAAAATAATTATGCATATATGTGTGCATGTGTGTATATATATATTAGTAAATAAGGTAAAAATATAATAATTTTATAATAATAGAGTTTTATGGTGCAATGTAAAGTATTATTGTCCTTTCCTTATCATTTTATTCAAAGTGAAAACTTACTTCATAATTTGCCTTAGGGGCAAAAAATATATCATTCCCAATTTCTGTTAGGGCAAAAAATATAAATTCAAAATATTTTTCCATCCCTAATTATAACATTTTAATGTCATGGGAGCATAAGATATTATAAAAATTTCACTAACCAAACACCATAATAAAAAAAAATTTAGATAAATTATATAATTCATTTTAAATCGCTAGGTATTGTACAAGTGATAATGGTATATTTTTTATATAATTCATTTTAAATCTCTAGGCATAGGTACAAGCGATAATGGTATATTTTATCCCATATTACCATACAACGTGCTAGGAACTTAATTTTGTAAAAAAAAAAATTAAAACACACCATTTTATGACACATTAATAAATTTAAATTTTAAATTAAATTTTATTTAATCTGTATAATATTATACAAATTCATAAATTTAAACTATTAGATCTCCAGTATATGTTAATTTGTACCCTCAATTTTGAATTATCCATTCATGTAATCTCAAGGGTTTATGTTGATTCGAGGGCGTGGCGTCATTCTACGCCATTTTCAGTTGCGCATGGCAGAGTGTTCCTTAAATTATTCTTGAATACGTCAATTCAGTATTGACTTGTGAAGAAAAGCGTATAACGAGGACTTCAATTTCACATTTTAATGAAAATTAATTTTACATTGTTTAATTATTTTTATTATTGACACGATTTTAAAAAATTGTTAAAATTTTTTATTATCAATATAATCTTTTAAAATGCCTTTGGGATGTTATTGCTGTGGCATTTTTCAATTTATTAATAAAGTAAAAAAATCTTAAAAATTTCATTTATGCAGTTTTTTAAAATAATATTAATTTAATACAATAAGAAATTTTCAATCCTAATTTGATGTTAGTCAAATCCTCATTTTTTTAAAGTTTGTTTAATATTGTATTGATTTTTAATAATGTTCTGCAATATTTGTTTGACGCTTAACCCCTAAGCAATATTCCTAGTCCAGAGTTTCTTCCGTCGGTTGCAAACTAGTCTTTATGGATTTTGATTAAATTCTCTCCCGCGCAATCGCCGATCCACTCTTCCTCTCAATTGTTCCTCGTTTCGTTCTTTCAAAGGTTCAGCCCAAACATCTGTATCGGCAGATCTCATTCTCACCGGCTCCGATCGGGAAAATGGCGAGTCGGTTCGGTTTTTCGTCGTCCGCTTCGACGTCCTTGATCGTTAGCAACACGCCTTCGCAGGATTTAGCTCTCACCAACATCGCCTTTTGCAACCCCACTGATCTTCAGAAGTTCGCCGTTCCTGGTTTTAAAAACCTCTACCTTGCTCTGGTTGGCGATTCATTGGTGTTTTCTCTTGCATATCCTTTTCCCAAGTTTCTCACATTTGGGTGAATTTCGTTGTTTTTTGCATTTTTGATCAATTGTTGCTGCTGTTTTTTAATATATATTTATTATGTTGATCGATCGCATCCTTGTTTTTTATGATTGTGAAAATGGGTTACTTGGTTCAATTTTGAAATGGGTTTTAATTGGGTTTATCAATGTTGATGCATTATTTTGCGTCCTTAACTGAGCCTTACTGCCCATGAAAGCATACTCAATGGCCATATTGCATTGAATTCAATTCAGCGTCGCTGTGCTAAAGTTTCAGCTGCTGAATCGATATCCGTCAGCAAGTTAGTTAGTTGTAGCTCAAATTTTCCCTTTTTTTTTTTGCTACAAAGCTCAAATTTTCTTTGATACTGCCGAAACACCCCCCCCCCTTTCTCCTTTTTTTTTCTAGTTTCTTATTTTCTATTCCAATTATTTTAGGTTCATACCTCCTGAGAATTTCAACCTCGCGGTTCTCACCCTGGAATTGGACTTCATTAAAAGAGGCAGTAGAAGTGAACAGGTAAATAGTATGCAAAGGAGCTACTTCCATAAATCTCTTTTATTACTCCATATTTTTTGCTAACTACTTGCGCTAATATCGGAAATGATGCTTTATTTTTTTTAGATTGATGCTGTTCTCCTGGCTAACCAACTTAGAAAGAGGTTTATAAACCAGGTACTGTTTTCAGTAGTATATTCATGCATATTAGTTGGCGATTCTCTTATGGGTCTACAGTTATCAGCTAATCTTTAGCATACGCTGCTCGTTTGGCTTTTTGACAATTATTTGCATAAGTGCTGGCCTTACACTTGTTGGAAACCATTGGTATCTATATTACATGATAATCATTCTAAACTGATCATGCTAAAAGTAACTTGTAATATTTGTTAATGGATTTTGAAGGTTAGCTGAAATTTTTATGATTCAGCTTCAGCTTACTTATTCCATGAATAAAAATCCATAGACTTGGATAAAGCGAAGTGATAGCTTTTCCTTTGCTTGTGATTTTTTTTTTTTTTTTTTTTTAATTTTTCATTCTTCCTACATCCTATTAGGAGGGAATACTTCCTATACTGGCTGAGGCAGGCCTTCCAGAAGTAGGGGAAGGGGTCTTATCTTATTACCTTTAGACTCATATGGAAGATTCTTTACATGTAGTTAGAAAACGAGCGAACACTTAAGACATTGAGTTGTTAAAGAGAAGGACTGGAAAGATGGAGTATAGGTTTACAATTGAAATGTTCATATATTACCCATGATATTGAGGTGTCGTACATGTTATTGTGTTTTTAACTTTCCTTTCTTATCTCACCCTTTTTCTATCAATTCCCAAATCCTTCTTGTTCTCAAGAAATTTTGGAAAATCTGTGTTTGGGTCCTTTTGTTAGCTCTTTTTGTATACTTTGTTTATTTGGGTACCATATGTCCAACTTTCCAAATGTGGATCTAATTTTATGCAGGTAATGACGGTGGGCCAAAAAGTATTGTTTGAGTATCATGGAAACAACTACAATTTTACAGTCAATCAAGCCATTGTCGAGGGCCAAGAGAAGTCTAATTCTCTTGAAAGAGGGATGGTTTCTAATGACACATATATCATTTTTGAAGCATCACGTGATAGTGGAATAAAGGTGAGTTTGAGTGCTTTCTACATCTCACTCAATTTTTTCATGAGATGTTTGAATGCTTATGTTGATTGATCCTCCTTTGGCACTGGTTTTACTATCTGTGGTTTGGTGAGAATTTGGCTATCCATAGTGATACAATTACCCCTTTGATAGCTTCTACTGCTCATCAGTAAGTACTGGATGTTATTACTTGTGCACATCATTGCCGTAATTATTCTTTTTTTGCTAAAAATGATTGTTTGTCTAACTGTCAAAAACTTGAGTGGCACATAATATATACGGTATTTCTGTCTTCACCAAACATTCTTGCTATAACTCCTTGATGGATTGTTTAAACTTCTGATGCAAGTGAGATGCTGTCTAATATTGTTCTGCGCAAGATTATGAGCATTTTGACTCTTATCTGCTACTGATCACTGCTTGACTTTTTTTATTCCATGTTCTACTTTGCAGATTATCAATCAGCGTGAGGCTGCTAGTAGCAATCTTTTTAAGCATAAAGAGTTCAACCTTCAGTCGCTGGGTATTGGGGGCCTGAGTGAAGAGTTTGCGGATATATTTCGAAGAGCTTTTGCCTCTCGTGTTTTCCCTCCCCATGTGACATCTAAGTAATAAATCCATTACTTTGACTGAATGAATTACTAGTTCTATATTATATCATTTTTTCACTTGTGCTTTTGAGGTTTTAGATTGGGGATCAAGCATGTCAAGGGGATGCTGCTTTATGGGCCTCCTGGTACTGGAAAAACACTTATGGCACGTCAAATAGGAAAATTTTTGAATGGGAAGGAGCCAAAGGTTTGGACATTTCTCTGTATACTTGTGTAATAAATATAAATGAAAATGACTAATAATCATTTCTCTACTGCCAGGAAACTGTTTGGCTCTATCAGTGTTTAGTTGATGACTGGTATTTACTGCAAATTGCCTGAAGGTCTCCTTGATTATGAATCTTGGGTTTATTGTAGAGTATCCTTCACATGATTACTTGGCGCTTGAATTCTTATTCAAATTGAGACAATTTTGGCTCTCTCCTGTCCATTTTTTTAAGTGTGGTTGGCATGAGTCTTAATTGATGACACAATCTCTCCCATAATGTAATATTTGATATTCTTGCTTTTGTCTTTTGTATTTAATTTGCTATGCATATTTTTTTGGTTATGAACTTGCCATATATGTTGTGATATTGCTTGCACTCCTTGATTTGTTCTGTGTTCCATAGCTAAGTGACATATTTGATTAGTGCCAAGTACTGAAATTAGTTAAATGTGTATTTCATTTTGCATTTTATAACGTGGTAATAATCTTTCTTGTTGATAAATGGATCTTCTTTTGTTTGCTGTAACCTGTACTAGATTGTAAATGGCCCTGAAGTCTTAAGCAAGTTTGTTGGTGAAACTGAAAAGAATGTCAGGGACCTCTTTGCTGATGCTGAACAGGATCAGAGGACTCGAGGTAAGTGATATGTATAAACAATACATATACCTATATAAGAATTTCTAATTGTTCTCTGATCTGGTTCCCTATTTTAATTCTTAGGGGATGACAGTGACTTGCATGTCATAATTTTTGATGAAATTGATGCTATTTGTAAGGTATGAAATTTCATAGTTTGAGAGCAACATCAGTTATTTGTTATAGTATATCATTGGTCATATCAATTTCTTGATTACAATCAATTGTTATTATACTTAGTCTTTATTTGGGAATATTAAACTGAGATAAATTGAAGATAATCATTATAAATGAAGAAAAATATTGGTGATTGCTCATAATTGCCATCATCTATAATGTAGCATGTATTTGTTGCGTTAATCTATCATCTTGCAGTGAAGTTTTGTTTATTTATTTCACGGGTTAATGATTATCACATATCATGAGTTTAGAGTTGCAAGGGGGGAGCACGAATGCAATTCTATTCCCACTGACTTGTTTCTTGTCCTTCCAGTATCATGTCCTCATTATGGAGCTAAGTTTTAAATTTATGATGAATAGTGTCTCATGCTTTCTCCTTTTTTTTTTTAATAAAAAAATTTGACTGCTTTAGGTGCCTTTGCACTTTTTAGTTGTTTCTTGTTCTTCGGTCCTCTAAACAGTATAGTTCTAGGAGAAGAAAATTCTGATTGCTGAATCGAGCTTCCTATATGGAATCTTGAGAGTTCATCTGTTGCTATTTTTTCCCCCTAATTGTGGTTGACATCTTTTTTAGTACAAATGTTGTATTAATGTACTTTACTGGTTTTCATCTTGCTGCCTCTGTACATTTGCAAAAAAGGAAGATTTGAATCAAAATTGTTGAATAGGTAACATAATAGTGACATTTCAACCTGGGGCCTTGAAAATATTTTATTTAGTTGTTGGTGAAATTCACAAAACATTTAATTCAAAGTTGTATTGGGTGACTAATATACTATAAATTACAATTACAATAATTTGTGTTTGTGCTTGTGTTGTGCAGTCAAGAGGTTCAACGCGAGATGGTACTGGAGTTCATGATAGTATTGTGAACCAACTTTTAACCAAGGTATTGAATACTTTCTTAATATGGAATAAAGATTTATCCAGTAATTAACAGTATAGCTAAGAGACAATCTGCTTGGCTCGCAGATAGATGGTGTGGAGTCACTAAATAATGTTTTGCTTATTGGAATGACCAACAGAAAGGATTTGCTTGATGAAGCTCTTCTGAGGTATCAATTTCTTTCCTTTTTGCTGCATTTCTTAGAATTAACTATTTGTAATATGCATAATAAGAAATCAGTAATTATGTAACAGCAAATAGTCAACGAGGATATTTTGTTATTCTGTGTTCTTGGAAGTGTCGACCAATATAATGCTGCCCATAACCCATGTGGATAGTATTGATTTAACCCAATGCTTAACAACTTATTCAGTATATATCAACATAAAATATTGGGATAAGACTACATTATTATTGTATATGAGCATAACTAGTTTGTGTATGCATGAGGCATGCACATATCTGTCAGTGACGACATATTGAAGTCTATATCTTTTAGTTAATTATCATTTGCATTGTCTTGTAGACCAGGCCGATTGGAAGTCCATGTCGAGATAAGCCTTCCTGATGAGCATGGCCGCTTGCAAATCCTTCAGATTCATACAAACAAGATGAAAGAGAATTCTTTTTTAGCTCCTGATGTGAACCTTCAAGAGCTTGGTATGCGTATAGTCATGCATAAGTCTAGATCTCTTTCTATGGCTACATATTTGATTAAATCAACTGATACAATGGATGTTTAGGCTTCTCAATTTCATTATCTTAGCATAATATTTTCCAATATATATCAAATATGTTATGAAAATTTGATAGTAAGAAAGCATTGTTTTACTTTTCTAACATTATTATCTGCTCTGATAATTTTTAGAAATTGTGGTTCTATGTGATGCTGAAGCATTCACTTGATTAATGGGTTCAGTGCTGTATCATGAAGCTATGTTTACCCTTTTGAGGGGAGGAATAAGGGAATAAGGCGTTATTTATTTCATTTATTTTGATCAGGTTGTTCTTAAATCTTTCCTTTTAAGATGAGCAAATGCTGGAGAAAACAAATCTGTAGCTTTTGATACGAGATATAATATTTTCATTTTGCTGAGAAAAGGGAAAAAAAATAAGGTTAATAAAATCACACTGATGCCTTTTTTGATGGCCATGGGGGTTTACATTGCATTTGCTTCTTATCTTGCACAGCTGCTCGAACAAAGAATTATAGTGGTGCCGAACTTGAAGGTGTTGTGAAAAGTGCAGTCTCGTATGCTTTAAATAGACAGTTGAGTCTAGATGATCTCACCAAGCCAGTTGAAGAAGAGAATATCAAGGTTACAATGGATGACTTCCTAAAGGCACTTCAAGAAGTTGCCCCTGCATTTGGAGCTTCCACTGATGACCTTGAAAGATGCAGGTACTGCTTTAAATAACAAAATCTCTGAACCTGCATATATATATATATATATGATAAATTGATTGCATTATAACTTATTCTTGTCTTATCAAGTACTTTATGCTGTATGACATGATGAGGCTGTGATTGTTCACATGTTACTGTTGTCTAATTATATATTAAACTATATTGGAAGCAAGATCTTTTTCAGATTTTAGTTGTTGAAAATTAAGGAATATGGAGCAATAGTGGCTTTTCTTTAATCTCAGCTGGTTTGGTGATGTTTTGGTTGATCTTAAGTATTATGAAAGTTTTATGAGACATGACAATCTTTGCAGTTAACGTCTAAATTTTGTATCTGGAAGTCTGGCAAAATATCCAGCCCAGGTTGTTTCACTCAATTTTTTCTTTTTAGACTCAATGGCATGGTGGACTGTGGCGATCGAAATAAGCACATTTATCAAAGAGCTATGCTATTCGTGGAGCAAGTTAAAGTGAGTAAAGGAAGCCCACTTGTTTCTTGTCTTCTAGAAGGTTCTAGTGGCAGGTAAGCATGAGTCTTCATCATCATTTGCTTTTATTAACAGAAAGTTTCTGAGTTTACCTTGTTTGTTACAGTGGTAAAACTGCTCTTGCAGCTACTGTTGGTATTAACAGTGATTTTCCATATGTAAAGATAGTAAGTTCTCTCCTTATCTTTGGTATTCCACTCCTGGAATGTAGAGCTCCTTCTACTTTATATTTAACTACAATAGCACGGCTGATTGTTATTTTAATCTTGTAATTTGAGTAGATATCAGCTGAATCAATGATTGGTCTACATGAGAGCACCAAATGCGCACAGATTATTAAGGTTTGTTCTAACCAATATTGAGCCTTTCTTTCAGAATGAGTATATATTTCTTAAGAATTAGTTGCTGGATTCAAAAGTGAGGTTTTGCTACACATCTAGGGATGTTCATATTTGAAGTTTTCTTGGCTAAGAATTAATACTTTACACTTGCTGAACCTTTTTTAATTACAGTACATCAATATCTTAGGTGGCGTTTGGTTTGCAAAATTAAACATTCTTGGAAATTTTAATATTTCTAGAAATGTGATTTTTAGGAATATGAGTTTATCATGTTTGGTTTAATTAGAAATATTCTTATAAACGTTAAAATATTATATTTTAATTATTTTGAATATTTTTAAAAATATTCTTAGAATACCAAAATTGTTTTCATTAAAAATTTGAGTGGTTAATGGTGATGGGCGGTGGCCAACAATGGTCCTTGGCAGGAGTGGTCTCTAGTAGTAGGTTTTGCTGGGAATGAGTGGTGGATGGTGGTGGACAATAGTCATGAGTGATGGTCACCACAATTGGTGATGGCTAGCGATGGTTGTTAGCGATAGGTGGTGATAGACGGTAGTCACTGGTAGTGAATGATGAATGGTTGTTATTGGTAGTGGGTAGTGGGTGGCGGCGGCAAGTTGATAATGGTTACTAACAATAAGTGGTGATAGGTAATGGCCACTAGTGATGGATAGTGATAAATGATAGTCACAGCAGTAAATGGTGATAAATGATGGTTACTGGTAGTACGTGATAGCTAATGATAGATAGTGGTGGATAGTAGTCATGAGTAATGGTCACCACAGTTGGTGATGACTAACAATGGTCACTAGGCGGTGATAGATGGTGATCACCAATTGTGAGTAATAATGAATGGTTGTTATCGGTAGTGGGTGGTGGCTAGTCGATAATGGTTATTGGTTACTAGTAATGGGTGGTGATAGGTATTGATCACTAGTGATAGATAGTGATGAATGATAATAATTAGTAGTAAGTGGTGGTAAATAATGGTTACTGGTGATAGGTGATGGCAGACGGTGATTACAAGTAGTAGGTGGTGGTGGTGGGCAATGGTTGATTATAGAAAATAATAGTTGGCAGTAGTTAACAATAGTTGGTAGTGGTGAAATGAAGTGTTAATGGCAGTAAGACTTCAATAGAAGGATGTGAAAAATAATTTATTTATATCAATTAAAACAATCCCATATTATGGGAATGTAAGATATTTGTCTCTTTCTATGGAAATATTTTGGAAGAATATTGGGCTAAAAATATTACCAGGAATATTTTTTTAAAATTTAAACTAAACATAGGAATCTCATTCCAGTGAAACATTCTTGGTAATGTGAAAGATTCTATAAACCAATCGTCATCTTAAATATACTGTGGTTTTAGTTGCTTTACTGTATTACGCGAATCCTAAGGCCATGATAATTTCTAACAGGTTTTTGAGGATGCATACAAGTCACCATTGAGTGTCATTATTCTGGATGACATTGAGAGGTAACATTTGTGGTCATTCTAATTATCATGCTTAACATAGCTCCTTTCTCTATTATAAGATTAGTAGTTTCTTCCAATACATATATATATATTTATATTTATAGAAAGTTTCTCGAAATATTGATGCAGGTTACTGGAGTATGTGGTCATTGGTCCACGATTTTCAAATTTAATATCTCAGACACTATTGGTTCTGCTCAAACGACTTCCCCCAAAGGTTTTTATTTTTCCTTACCTTGCTAGGCATGATTTTTGTTTCTACTCTCAATTCTGAAAGCAATAATGGTTCCTTTAGTCTCATGTTACTTAACCTCACAGGCCAGACTGCTAGGATTCTTTGATGTCAGGGGCTTTTTACTTTTCTAAAATACCTATATAAACAGTAATTTGTTGATGTGCCAAAGTTTTGTGTTGCTAATCTCCACTCAAACGATGTTGTTAGGGGAAAAAACTGCTGGTTATTGGTACAACAAGTGAATTGGATTTCCTGAACGATATTGGATTTTGTGATACTTTCTCTGTCACTTACCATGTTCCTCAGTTGAGCACAAATGATGCAAAGAAGGTAAACATTTTTTGCTCTTTTATGTACATCTAGCTCGTGGCCTAATTTTGGCATTGACATTTAAGTGCTTCTTGCTCATCACATTGTATTACACCTGGCTTGTCAGCTAATTATGTGGCATTATACTTGCACCACTTGGACGGTTTTCTCTTGCTTTGAAAGCTCTAAATTGTTTCCGGCAGTGTAGATGATGTCTCTCAATTTTCTGAAGAAGAAATTAATTGCTTCCCTTAAGATTGGTTTCTGTCAGTCCAACATTTTGGTAAAATTTACAGAGCATCAACATTCATTGGGTGAAATTCTCAGTTCTTGTACCACTTGCTGACATTATTTATGGATGAATACTTTTATGCGGATTGTGCTCTGTGATTTCAGATGGATGCTAACCTCTCACTCATCTTTATATTTTTTTAATCCAGGTTCTACAACAGTTGAATGTTTTTGCCGAACAGGATATTGATGCTGCTGCGGAGGCCTTGAATGATGTAAGCTTAGTCACCCTCTGGGTGTGTTCTACTGGTCTGATTGTCAATTGAATTTGTTCAACTATTAGGGAATTTTAGTAATTTCATACACAGAGAAATGTTTATCTCTTGTTAAGCTTCCATACCTCCTATTTAGTAGAACTAACTGCTGGACTTGACTCTTAATGTTTCCTCACTTTTCCTCATTTTGATATTTCTTCCATCTTTCTTCATATATTTTTTAGGGCTAAGTTTATATAATCCTTTTGAAATAAGAAAACTTGGATTTTATTCCTTGAAATTATATAAAATTTGAATTTTACCCCTATCATTACTAAATTAACGGAATCTATTAGGAAAAGTGTTACTATCATATTTCACTTACCGCCACTATACACTATATTCCCTTGTTTTTAACCGCCACTATATTTCCTTGTTTTTAAAAATTTTTTCATTTATTGGCAATTATAAACTACTGCTAATGATTTGGCATCAGATTATAACCACCGTTAAGTATTAAAAAATCACTGTTAAGTGTTACAGCCGTTAATTTAGTAATAATGAGGGTAAAATCCAACTTTTATATAATTTAAGGGGGTAAAATTCAAATTTTCATAATTCAAGGGGGCAAAATCCAAACACTCCATAGTTACAGAGATTGTTTGCAGTTTTTCCTTTTTTTTTTATAATAAACAAGTGTAGGTCTGGTCGACTCTAGTTTTGATAGGATACTAACATGAAATAAGTGATTAGTTACATATACTATAGCATGTAGGCAAATATTAACCAGATAGTTTTTTCTGTTTCTTGTGCATAGCATGTCAAGCGGGACATGAGTATGTAGAAGACGACATTGTATATTTACTATTGGCATTACCCCCCTAAAACTCCTTTTATTCGTGTTCAATTTTTGTTCTTAGATGCCTATCAAGAAGCTATACATGTTGATTGAGATGGCAGTTCAAGGGGAGCACGGTGGATCTGCAGAAGCAATATATTCTGGCAAAGAGAAGATTGACATCTTTCATTTCTATGATTGCCTTAAAGATGTTCGATTATAATTTTCAACGGATGGGGCTTCAGTGTGTTTTAATTCCCATTTTTGTATAATATTATGCGTCATCATTCTCAAGCATGCTATGCAATATTCCCATGATTATAAGCTGGGTTCATGGGGACAATATGTATGTGTCACTGTCACCCTCAACGACTGATGTATTCCCTGTGTGGCAAGAATTTGATGCTCCTGCCTCATCACAGTTAATTATATGTCTTGTAGTGTAATGATTTCCATGGCTTTAGAGCCTATCAGAATGAAGCCCAGTGTTGAACTTGTGAATTATGTTTGGAATGACATCCATACGGTTGGGTTGTGGGCCCTATTTTTTGGATCATCCGCAGGCAGAAGTGTACAACTTGTATTTCTGTTATACGACATAGTCTAAATCAAATTGATCATGTTTATTAGAAGTATAGTAGTTTCACTGTTATTAACTTGTAGGTAACCGGAGCAATACTTTCGCCACCAATCTTAGGGAACAACACGGGTGGCTAGTAAATTTTTTTCTCTATAAAGTGTATTTTGCATTAAAGTTGGAGCACATTTCTTACGGGGACACACTTTTAACTAGAATCATTTTGCAGTAGGAATTACGGGGACAAACCAATCATAAGAACACATCATTAAATGATGAGTAAACTACATTTACTTGTGAAAATTGGTATAATTATGTATACATCCTTCTTATTTTTAGAAATCGGCACAAATTTTTTTTTTTTAAATAACATTCACATCCTTTTTCCTTTACTTTATATGTGCATTCCCATTGCTTGCTTCCAAAAATATAAGGGGTATAAGAGGTATTCTAAAAATAAAAATGATTCAAGTATAATTTAAGTCAAATTTTGAAGTGAGTGTAATTTGCATTAAAAGGTGTATATTAATGCATTCTTTATCTTAACATGCATTAATGTCTTTTGATTTACCCCTAAACTATACAAATAGTGTAACAAGCCCCTTGCTGTTATCTCACCGTCAAATATTATTAGCCAAAAAAAAAGTGGAGCAGGTGATTACTGATTACCAAATTTTCCTTAAAACACGATGTTCCTCTTCAATGGATAGCATCTCCATCAAACTTATGCACCAATTCAATCATTTTTCAAAAATTATTTTTTAAAACTTTCCTCGATAATAGTCACTTAAAAGGCCTACTTCACTTATAGGAAAATTACATAAATATTTATAGAAAAAATTTAAAGTGATGAATTGATATAATACTTGATTTGACTATTAATATATTCTTCTATAATTGTAAGATCTAATTCTATAAAAATATACATTTAATATATAATAAAATTTGATATAGTATCAATGAAAGTCTTTCCCATGTTTGTATTATACACGTTTTACTCAAATGTAGTTATAGCAGGGACCACTAAAACTTGGTCGATAATATGACTTCGGGTTGTTGCAGGATTTTACAATAACGCGAACTTGGATGCCATTTTTCGCGGTATGTATGCGACAATAATAGTTGAGAAACCGTGTAAACATGATTTGACTAATTGGGTTAGCCACCAAACGCTACAAATAGATATATATACGTGACCGGGTTATCAGATTTTAGCTCGAATCTTTTATATATAATTATATAAAATATAATATTATTTTAAATAAAAAATATTTTTATATAAAAATATATATATAAAATAATGAAATATTTAAATATATAATATTTAGTTGTATTAAATTAAATATTTTTATATTAAAAATAATTAAATATAATTATTTTTATAATATATAATTATATTATTGAAAATAAATTTATATAATTAAATTAAACCGATTCTTTTTTATTATCATTAGTCAAATCCTGCCAAATATTAATTGATTTATAAAAAAATTAATAAATATTCAAATTATAAAAAAAAATTAAATCTTATATTTTTTTTTCAATTCAATTATTTCAAATTAGGTAGGTCAGCCGGCCAAGTGCGTTTCTAATCACGAATAACCCTTTTAATGTCATTTCTTGCGGTTGAAATTTCGATCGGTCAGTTGTTTTTCTGATAAATTCCCATTTACATGTTTTCTTACGGCAAAATGCATCCAATATATATATATATATATTATCTTTCGACTTGGACAATTTTAGACACCAATCTTTTCTTCTTTGTAAAGAAATTCTGCTAGCAAGAAGCTAATGCTTTATTAATTATCTTTTTACATGAGAAAGAGGAGACATAAATAATTTTTTTAAAACTAAATTTTTATATAGAACTAAGTGGTTTTCTTTCTTTCTTTTTTTTTTTTTTTTCTATATTTCATTATCAGACATGAAAATTTCCCCTAAAATAGGGAGGAGCCTGTTATTTATCACGTCAGCATTTGACTCCCATGTTAATATAAGATTTTTTTTAGTAGATAAAATATTAATGATTATTTATAAAAATAATAATTATTATATTTATCAAATTTGATAATTAATATTATTGGTTCTTTATTTTTATAATAGTTATTATATTTATCAAATTTTACTTAAAAAAGTTAAATACAAGCTTATTTTTATTACATTATTACTTTTTTATCATTTACTTGACGTGAGGGACATAAAATAAGCGACAGAGATGGACAGGTAGGGGCCAAGGGTGGCCCTGACCCTTCAAAATTTAGTATTTTCTTTTATATATATATATATATATATATATTATACTTCAATCCCTTAAAATTTTAAAATGAATAACTTTATGATAAAAAATTATGTACTTATATAATAATAATAATAATAATAATAATAATAATAATAATAATAATAATAAATTTTATAAAAATATGAGATATAAATCTGAAATGTAAAATCACAATTCTTTTATAATTAAAATTTATAAATAATTTATATATTAATCTTTTTTATCTATCTCTCTTCTTGCTAAATATATATATTGATTTTTTTAATATTTATACATATAATTTATATATATATGCACATGCACACATACGAACTCTTTTAAATTAATTATCTTTTTACAATTTTTGTAATTTTTTATTGTATTTTTTTACAAAATTCTAAATGACTTATGTGTTAAAACATTGTATTTTTATTTACATTACACATATTATTACAATAAAATTGCCACTTAGATTTTGTTTGTTTTAGTAACAAGCATCTTTTTGAGAAATATAATTATAAATTATTAAAATGATAAAAATATTAAAAATCAAATATAAAAAATTAGGTAAGAGATAATTTCTTCTATTATTTAATTTTAGATATTATTTTTTTAATAATAAAATATAGAGATAATATGTTATTATTTCATTTATTTAGGAGCAAATTTTTTTTGTTATTATAATTTCAAGTATCATTTTTTTAATAATAAGACATAGACACACTATGTCACTCCTTCATTTATTTAGGAGCAAATAAAATTTTTCTATAAAAAATATCTTTTGAAAAATAAAGAAAGCCTAACTTGCTATTCTATTTTATTCTTTAAAATTTTCATAATAAAATATTTATATGCATTTAAAAAATATGTACGCATATGAACTTGATTAAAATAGTTATATTCGTACAATTTTTTTGAATTTTTATTTAACTTGTTTTTAAAAGTTTGATAATTTATGTGTTAATTATGATCTTAATAAATAAATTTTTATAATTTTATTTAATATTTAATAATTTTTATATTTAATTTTTTTAAAATTAAAATATTTTAATTCAAAATTATTTTATATAATTATAAAATTTTTAATTTGCATTCGAATAAATTTTTACTTACTTATAACTGATCCAACTTTCGAAATCAAGAATCCTAATTCCGATAATAAATCAGGGGTTTCTTGGGTGCTATTTCTTAAGATAGTCATTGTCTACTCAGAATTGATAATTCATTTGAAGCTTACACGTGGAAGGCTATTTCCAGTCTTTTTTTCTTTTTTGACAAAACGAATTGTAATTTCTGATATTTGCCCTTCAACAACAAAATGAAGGGCAAAATGAATTCTAAATTTTCCTTGACCTCTTTTTTTTATCCTTTCTCTGCAATTTCTGATTCTCTATGTAAATCTATTGTATATTTTTTAGATTTTTTAAATTAATGGTAACGGTATTTTTCTTTTCAGTTTTTGTTTTATTATTTTGACTAAAATATATATCATCCTTTATATTATATTTATGTAAAAAAATCCACACTTTAACATTGTAGAGAGAAAGTGCTCAAGATGTAATGAAATAAAACAAAAAATAAAATATTTTATTAAATTGTTTATTAAAAGAGTTTATTTTAAATATAATTAATTATAAATTAATTAATTTTAAATTAATATGTCATATTTGATGATATTTGAATATTAACTTCAAAAGTAAAAATTATTGCTTTCAATTAATTTAAAATCAATTTTGGATATAAAATTAATTTTAAAAATATAGTTTTGTGCAATTAAGCAAATTAAAAAATAATAGTAAAAACCTCTCTAATGTTAGAGGTTTGAAAGGAAAGATAATAGAGAAAATTTTCTATATAATATATGCAATTTAAATATTTAATTGCACTTTGTAAAATATCATAAATATGTTGTATAAGAAATATAATGGAGAAAGCTATATATTTTTCAATTAAAATAAAGGTCTCAAAAGAAAAAGAGAATTTTACATTCTATTTATCAATAGGTGACTAAATTGCTGAGGATAAATTTTAATAAAATTAGAATTTTTTAGAAGTAATTTGGTCTTGATTAAATTAAGTTAAAATCTGGATGAGTGAGAATCACTTGTAATATATATAAATTTTCAATTAAATTTTAGATAGAAAATAGTTTAAATGGATAAAATGTTAATAATTAAAAGTATAGATAAATAAATTATAACATTTAAAATTACAAGTAAATTAAGTGAAAAAATCATATATAAATAAAGTATAATTAAAAAAATCTTTACTATTATTAAAAAAAACTTCCAAAGTAATACATATAAGTTTTCAATTAAATTTTAAATAAAAAAATTTAAATGGATAAAATGTTAATAATTAAAAGTATAGATAAATAAAGTATAATTAAAAAACCTTTACTATTATTAAAAAAAATTCAAAAGTAAATAATACATTTATAAGTAAAATTGGAAGATAAGGAAATAAGAAAAGTGGTGAGAGAAAAATTTTGATAGAGAAAATTAAAAAAATTAAAATGATAAATACAAGGGAATATCTTAAATAAGATAAGATAATTCATGAGCAATATCATAAAAAAAAAATGAGCTATTAGCAACCATAGTGAATAAGCATTTGCTAGACTTCAATTGCCCAAGGATGAAAATAAGTTAGCTAATTTATCCTTTGTTTAAGTAACACACTGTGAAATTATTGTCAAAAATAGATAATTGAATAGAAATTTTTTTACATAAAGCCATCTATTGTCTTAAACAAGATTTGAGCAAAATGAGAAAAGATATATAAAAAAATATGTATATATATTTTTTATAGTATATTTAATTTGAAATGAATTAATGTATTACATTTTCATCTTCTTTGTATTTATTTAATTATATGTTTTTCATTTTTTTGTATTTATACCTATTTCTATTAGTTATATCTCAAAAATATTACTATGATGATATATTTTATTTTTGCTATATAAATATTTTAAATAAATTAAATTTTAATTTAATCAAATTAATTAAATATAAAATATATTTTTAATTCATATATTATTTTACCATTAAATAATTATTTTTCTTCTTTTTATGTTTTCAATTGCATATTTTTGTTTTTCTTTTTTCACATCCATTAATATTGTTTGCACTTTAAATACTAATGTCACAAATTAGAATGGAAAAAAATACGACCTATTTGATTTTAATATAATTAAAATATTTCAAATAAGTTAAAATTTTAATATAAAAAGTATTAATTAAAATAGTTAATTATGTATTCTATTATTTAGTAAAAGTGTTTAAAAATTGAAACAAAATTTATTTATTCAAATTTGTCAACATTTTTTTATCAATTTTTAATTTTATATTTCAAATTAATTATACATTGAAATTTTATCAATAGCTTTATTTACAACTTGCATACTATTTCACTTTCTTTTATCTATTTATTATACTTTTTTATATTTATTTTTATTATTTACAATTCAAATTCTAATATCATTAAATAATATAAATAGAATACAATGTAGTTTTTAATATAAAATTATCTTCAATAAATTAAATATTTATTTTTATTAAATCACTTAAACACATGTTCTATGTTTAATCCTTACACTAATTATTATTAGAGTCATATTCTTTTTTTATTCATTTCATCACATATTTTTATTTTTTCTTTTATATATTTACTTCTATCGTTTGTTGTTTAAATGCTAAAATTACTAAGAAATGTTGATACAATCTAATATATTCTTTTATTTTGAACAAGTTGAATATGTAAATTAATTAAATTACTTAGTTGCATATTCTTTTTTTAATTTTTCATATTATTTTATAGTTTATTTATTATTTTTATTTTTTATTTGCTTAATTATATAATTTTTTAATTTCATAATAAAATTTTTCAATAAAATATTTTAATATTAAAATTTATTTTATTAATTTTATTTTTTAATTTGAAATTTATCAATATTTTTTAATACTAATAATAAATATCATGTTTTAAATTAAATATGTATCCATTAGAATATTTTCAAGGTTTTATGACTCACAAATTATTTTTGTTTCATTTCTTTTTTATTTAATCTTATTATTTACAACTTAGACACTATATTACTAAATCGGATGCATATAATACAAAAAAAAATTATTATAAAAATATTTAAATAATTTAAATATTTAATTATATATTTAATTTTTATTTTTTATAATATGTCAAAATTTTATTATTTTTAAATTTAAATATATATTTTTAAAATAAATATAATAAGTTATTTCAAATATTTTTATAATTTTTATTTTGTTATATATATATTAATAATAAAAATAATGAATAGCTGTGCCAAGCACAGGACACAAGTTGAGCCAAAATCAGAAGAGCCAAAATGATTTTTTTCCTTTTTGCCTTTCTCAAAGCCTACAACCGGTTTCTTGCAAAGAGCAATTAATAGTGGAGATGAAAATCTTTGTAATAAATGGCTAAAATGTCCTCTTATTACTTGTGCTCCCGTTTTAACGATGATTATCTTAGAATTGCCAATAAATAATTATAATAAAAATAAAAATAAATAATAATATTATTATTTTTATAAATAAATAAGATATTAGATATTATGTAACAGAATTTGGATGGCTGGACTTGCATGGAACGGATCCTTTCTGTACTTTGGATGTGACAAATATTATTATGTTGACAGACTTCTGTGATTCAGTCTGACATAATCACGTGCAGTCCTTGCATTGGCCACGTGCATTTGTCTCCCTTGTTGCCTGCTTTGAACTGACTTGATGGAACCAAAAAAAAATAATAATAATAAAATATTCCCCTAATTTTAAAATAGTTAAATTTTACATTTTTTTACTTTAAAATTCTAGAAATAATTTTTCTTAAAAGTATATAAGGCGTAGAGTTGATTTCCATAGTCAATTTTATTGATTAATTTATTGAATTATATAATTTTTAATGAGCATTATAATATTATAATATATCACTTTATTTTGTTATTTTCAGATGATTAATTTAAAAATATATAATTAAAATTTTATTTATTTATTTATTTATTTATTATTAATTATATAATATAAAATTTATTTTAAAAATATAAAATAAATTAATATATTGTAATGTTATAATTTTTATTCAAAAATTTATAAAAAATTATATAATTTTCCAAGGTAAAAAAATTAAATCAAGAATAAGTATTAATATCAAATTTTATATAATTTAAAGATGTGATTTTCAATTTTAAAAAATTAAAGGCACACATATTCTAACCTCCAGCGGTGTTATTTTCATTCGTACTTTTTATTTCTTCATCCACATTAAAAAGAAAAAAAAAACTGAACTTTATTATTAGTTTCACAATTTTTATAAGAGGGCGTGACGTAAGTTAACAGCATTTTTGCTCCAAGATTCCGTTTGCTTATTGTTTGGGAGATATTTTTTATAACAAAAATTTTATTTTCTTAAATATTAATAAAATAATATTATGTGTCTCAATTTTTGTGATTGAAAAATATTTTTTAAATTATGATGGTATAGAAAAATAATTTTTTAATTTTTATAAAATTTATTACATTTAATATTAATTTTATTATTATTTTAATTATTTGTAATTATATTTTTGCTGAATATTTTTTCCGCCGAACTCCTATTATCAAAAGCTCCACTTAAGAAAATGGATTTCCTGAGCTTGTTTATATGACGGAAGTGATCAAATCAATACGATACCGTTAGGATCATTTGGGAGTCCAACCAAAACGAGCTTACAGCCAGTTCAAGATCATGAAAAGTGGTAGAGCCATAAATCAATATTTTAAAAATCAATCGGACGGTAATTTTAAAAAATTACAATGCAATTAGTTTAACTTAATTAAAGAATAATTAAATTAGAGAAATTAATTGATTCAGTTTAAATTTTGAATGCAGATAAAAATGAACGCAATCTCTCCTCTTAAAAATGAAAAATAAGGAAGAAGGAAAAAGATCAGACGTTGTTTCAGTAGAATTCACGATTAATTTGATTTAAAAAACTTTATAGCGATGATCAGTGGAGGAGTTTCTAAGGATAAAAGGGTCTTAATTTCTAAAATTTTTAAAATTATATATTAATATTATATTATTGCATAAAAAATTTTAAAATTATTTTTATATAAATTATTTAATCCCCTTAAGATCTTCATTAGCCCTTTATTTGGATGAAAGAAAAAAAACAAGGGCGGAAGAAAAAGGATTTTTCAGATTTGAATTAAAAAAAAGAAAAATTGAAATTTGAATAAAATTTTAACCATGAATTTAATATTTAATACTTAATGTTTTTTTCTTTTTTCTTTCCGTCCAAATAAGAGAAAAAAAAATTACTAAACAAAGTCTAAGTACCATGATTAGTAATGATAGGGATCAGACTCCCCCATAAATAAATATCTAAACCTATATTTCTTGCAGGGTAAAATGACACGTCCTAGATCGTATGAAAGATGTTCGAAGCCTTGGGCCTTGGATCTTGGCAAAAGTTCGACCAGAAATTCAGATTCGCGTCCATAAATATGGTTTAGCCAGATACTACAATGATCATTCGGAAAGTGAAAGATTCGTGGAAAAGTTGTCAGACCCCTGATGAATGACCACTAAGTATAAGATTAATTTCTATTCCAAATAAATTTAATAGATAATAAATTTTTTTCACGATTTTAAAAATTAAACTTAGGTTATTTATCAGATTTGAAATATTTTCAGACTCAATTATTTTCACTAAGCTAATCCATTGCTAACAATTATTATTACTTCAAGGTGCATTTTTTTTATAAACTAAATCGGTAAATTGTCAGGTGTAGACTCTTTGTTATCAAAATAGACTTCAAATTTAATCGATTATTAGATTATTATTTTTTATATTTTCAATAAATAACAAGATGTTATGTTATTAAAAAATTAATAATTTTTATTAATAATAAAATATTTTAATCATTTGTTAATGATTCTTAGCATTTTAAAATACATTTTTTGATCAATTAAATCATTATGATATTTGTTGTAAACTCTTTGATATTAATGATAGAGTTCAAATTTGATTGACTATTAGTGTATTGTGTTTTGCATTATTAATAAATATTAAGATAATATATTATTAAAAATTAATAATTTTTACTAATAATAAGAATATCTTATTGACTTGTTAATAATTCTTATCATTTCAAAATGCATTTTCTGAAAAACTAAATCATCATGCTGTCAGATGTAGGCTCTTTGATAGTGTAGAGTTCAAATTTGATGTATATTTTTAAAATTATCTGTAAATAATCAAATAATATATTATTAAAAATTAATAATTTTTATTAATAATAAGAATATTTTAATTATTTTATTAATATGATAATATATAAATAAGTAATAATATAAAAGTATTTTATATTAATAATAGATCACAATTAATTAAAATCCTTAAAGGAAATGTACAATGAATATTAAATCATGATAAAAAAGATAATTTTTAAATTTAAAGATAATGTTTAAATAATATAATATTTTGTGTTAGAGAATCTTATACATGAGAAAGAAAATCTCATAATTGACGTATGTTAGCAACGAGATCCAAAACATTATGAAATAATGTTCTTGACAATCCAATATATATATCTTGGCAATCTGATTATCTAGAATGTCATTTCTAAAAATATTATATTTTCATGGTTCAATTAAAAAGAGATTTTGAATTGTTATAATATTTTAATTAATTTATATATTTGTAAATATATTATTATATTATAAAAAATATTTTCATTAAAAATTTAATAGTCAACAATGCTTAATGATAATATGTGATAGTCAATGCTAGGCAATAATCATTAACTTTAGATTATGATAAATGATGGTTAATGATAGTTAGCAATAACGGATAGTGGTTAATAATAATAAGTAATAATGATTAATAATGAAAGTAGTGATTAATAATAGTAATAAAGCAATGGACAACAAGAACAAGAAGCAATAATAAGCAATGATCAATGATAGCGACCAATACTAGAAGTAGTCAATGGTAACGAATGACATGCAATGATCAACAATAATACATAATGATATAGTGAAGTGACATGACTTAGAGTGATGGACAAAATAGTTATGTTATATCAATGAAATATTTTTATGATTTGAGAATGTAGGATATATATAGCTCCTTATAGGAATATTTTGAAAAAAAGATAGAGTAAAAATATTTTTAAAAGTATTTTATTTAGTTTTGAACCATCAGTATCATGTAAGAAATTTTAAATAATTTAATAGGATATTATATTAGAACTAGAACCACTTAAAGAATAAATAATCAAATTAAAAGAGAAATTTTATTATGTGCCTCCTGATTAATGTTCAACAATTTGTAAAAGAAATCATTTGCATATAATTGCATATTAAGGGATCTAAGGCTTCCTTTCTTTCATATTTGACAACAAATGATGGCTCTAATGGAATAAGATATCAAATAGTTTTATGTGTGAAAAGGGACTTAGTTTTATACTAATAAATCTTAATTGAGTTTATTCATCATAAGCCTAATAACGTGCTCTACATTAAGTTTACTTTAATATGTTCTATCATATTTTTAATAAAATAATATACTTAAGAGGTAAATTAAAATCTATTAGATCAATTAATAATAATTTAGATTATAAAATTGAACTAAATATTAATTTGATTTTAATAAAAATAAGAAAATTAAATTAATAACAACCCAAAATAATAAAATTTTTATATTCTCCTACTTGGATAACATTAATTAGATTTTATTAATTTTGAAAATAATTTAAAGAAAATCATTCTCATATCAATAACAATTTTAGTGGTTACAAAATATCTTAACTAATAAATTTACCTCATAATATGATAATCTAATATAAACCTAGCAATCTTAACTCATATCCATTTATCCATACGTATTCATTCTCATTTTAATCCATCCATATCCATCTATTTTAACTTTAAAGTAAATATAGGTTGAGTCATTATTGACCCATTAAAATGAGGGTTATATTGAATTAACCCATGGATAACTATTTATCTATTTATATTTATAGAAAATAGATTTGTACACTATATAAATTAATATTATAAATAAAAAATATTATAATAAAATATTTTTAAAATTTTAATATAATTTAAACATATTTAAAATTTGAAATAAAATATTATAATATTATTATATACATGACAATATCAATTTCTTTTATAAAAAGGTAAAATTAAGTCTAGTCTTTTGTACTAAAATCTATAATAATTTATTATTTTTACTTTTAAAAATTAAAAATTATCACAAAATTACTTTTTTTAATTTTCAAATAAAAAATCTTATAATGTTACATGTCACATATAATATATCGTATAACTATTTATTGGATTCTTGGCTATATTTTGTAGATATTAATACGCCAACAAGATTAATTTTTATTTTTTAGGTGATATTTTATAAATTAAAATTTGATTGTTGATATATATGTAATTTTAAAAGTATAATTTATTATTGTAAAAGAATACATATAATTCATAATTTTGAATTTTTTGATTTTATTATAATATCTATTTTAAATTAAATAAGTTTTATTTTATGTATATTAAAATTAAAATATTTAATCAACTACATTTAATATTAAACCAATTTTTAAAATTAATGTTAAGAAAATGAGATGAAAAACTATAATTTTAAAAAGTAGATAAAAATAAAAAATAAAAATTTTGATAGCATAATTTTGTTTTGAAATAATACCAATAATATAAAATAGTAGTAAAAAATAATATTAATAAAAATAATAAAATATAAAATAATAATAATAATAATTTGATAGATAAATAGATGAGTTAAGTTAAATATATATCCAATGATTATGGATCATCCATGACCTATTTAAAATTTTACATTGGGTTATAAATAGATAAATAGATTAACAATGAGCCATTCACTTTTGACCCAATTCATATCCATCATAATCCATTCATTTGCCACCTCTAATCTAATAAAATATTAAACTTAAAACTATAGATGATAGTATATTATATAACAATATAACTTATCCATAATTAGCAGAATGTGAATATGTAATTACACTTATAGCATGATTAATTTATGTAATTACTTCATTAAGTAATAAATTTATCTCATAACATGATAATCTAATAAAGCATTAAACTCAGAACTATAGATGATAGTATATTATATAATAATATAGCTTATCCATAATTACCAGAATGTGAATATGTAGTTACACTTATAGCATGATTAAGTTATGTAGTTACTTCATTAACTAATAAATTTATCTCATAACATGATAATATAATAAAGTATTAAACTTAGAACTATAGATGATAGTATATTATATAATAATATAGCTTATACATAATTATATAAGTTAATTATTTCATTGATATAATCATAAGAATATAAATATATAGTTATACTTATAATATGATTAAGTGATCCTTCCATAATATTGAGTAAAAATTTTTATTGTGATCTTTCTCATAAAAGTTATCATATCTTTCTAAAAAAATCATCTAAGTTTTTAAAGAAATAATTTAACACTTCTAAAAGAGATAATAGTGGTTAAAATTATAATTAAATGTCAATTAACAATTTTCATAAAAAAAATAGTTATAACAAATTTTATTAAAATAACATTGTTTTCACTAAGAAAACAATTATATCCCAAGATATGTTAGTGGTAGTGACATATATTTCAAGAGAAATATGGTTATGATAAGTTAATCAATAAGATACAATCACTTATACAATTACATTATCTAGTAAAAGTATCAAGACATAATTACTTGTACAAATATACATAAGTTCTTATTAGCCAATCACATTAATAATAACAAGAAATAAAATAAAATTTATTTCACACAAGATTTATCAAAATAATTTATTTCTTAATAAGTTTCAAAACTTCAATATTAATATTCATGATAATAATATTAAACTTCCTTTTATAAAATTATTTCGACAATAAAATATTTAATATTACATGTAATATACAAATAATAACAATTGCTAATTTACACAATATATTACAATAAATATTTTAAGATAACAAATAAAGTTATCTAACTTGTCAATCATTAAGCCCATAGTATAATGCAATGAATAAAAAGTAAAGAGAAAATGATTAAACTTTATTAGATACTTCTTAAAATTAATCTCTTAAATTAAAAGAAAATATCAAATTTAAAAAATGTGATTAACATTATCATTAATAACAAACTTATCTTAAAATTCGACCATCTTAAGATATATAAATAATCAAGAACAATACATTCCTCACAAAATTTGTTAATTTCATATTTGTTACAAAATATTTTCTTAATAAATAAGATTTTTAAATTATGCCTAATCTATCAAATATATCTCCTAAGGATACTTTCAAAATTTTTAAGCCCATTAATTAACATATCAGAAATTTGATGTCAAAATATTTATTGGAATATTAAGTGGGACTTAAAATAATAACCTAATATTACTCAAATGAGGCAAACATGAATATAAAAAAACTTAATTTTATATTCCTTTAAAAGCATACATATTAACAAGCAAAAGCATTATTATCAAAACTAAGATAACATTTAAATGGTATATTAGTTCATTATAAAATTATTAGCATTTTAACATAAAATTGTTATATCTTACAATATTTTATGTCATAGTCTAAAACTTAAAATCAATCAAAAGTCTAGACTTATTATGCTTCTAATATATTTTTCAAAATATATTAATTATTCTTAAGCACATTATTGTATTAGTAACTATAAAACATAATAAGGAATATATATCTATAATTAAAATTTTATAAAATTCTCATAAAAAAATAACATATGGATATATTTAATGCTTATATGATTATTAAAAAATGAAGAAATATATATAAACCAAACTTTGAAATAGAACTTTTTAATCATACTAAGATATCATATCTTTATAATAATAAATAACAACAACAACAACAATAACAATAGTAATAATAGTAGTAGTAGAGAATACTATCAATATCCTATATAAATGATTATATTTGATATCATAATAGTCCTATTAATGTTAAAATTCTTTACTAACCAATTTAAAATATTTTAAATTTGATTGATTTAAAGTATTAGTTAATAGAAATAAGTGAATTACTTGTCAAAATTTATTATAGACATCATGAAATAATTTTTAATACATAAAATTATATATAAAAAATGATGAGCACATATTAAGATATGAGTTTATAGTGCTCATTATTTCTTTCAAATTTTTCATTGAAAAATTCATGAATTGATATTAAAAAAATAGATAGATTGCATTTCTTTAAATTTTTATGGATAATATTCACAAACGATTGATACAATTAATTACAAAATTAAAAAATAATTACAAAATATGATTAATAAATTTTATAAATTTCAAATATATAATTTTACAATCTCTTGTGAACAGAATGTCTAGCATATACAAGAACTTCCATAGAACTTAGCAAAAATTATGAACTATAAAAATTTATTTAACATTAAAAAATTATGTCTACAATTATTTAATTTTCACATTATTTCAATAAAAATATAAATTTTATAATATCACTAGTAATTTGTTATGATAACATTACTTATAAATTATGGAATTAATAAGATTGCAATAAAATTATTTTTTTAAAAAATAACTTTAATAATATGGATATACAATAACAAATCATTTTTATAAATGATAAATCACATATTTCCAAGAATATTTAAAAATAGACATACCTTCATGGATATTTATATCAATAACATTTAAAATCAAAATTACGATTTTTTTTAGGTTAGGACAACGACGAGACAAATCGTAAAATCTTCGGAGGTTGATTCTTTGGCAACATCGAGCAGCTCGTTACATATTCAGACGATAAATTCAAATTATGTCTTCATACGAGCGAAAGAGAAAGACGATTGAGACCTTTAATAGAAAGAAAATCACTTATCTTTCTATTAACTTCCGATCTCATAAATTATAATTTTTTTTAACACCACAAGAAATTCAATTAGAATTCTAGATGAATACAACCTATTCGGATACCATCCATAAAATTTTTTAAATAATTTAATAAGATCTTTATATTAGAATTAAAATGGCTAGAAAAATAAATAATAAAATTAAACGAGAAATTAGATTACATATGTTATTCATGTTCAATAATTTTTTTTTAAAAAAAATCATTAACATAAAAGTCCAAATTGAGAGATCTAAATCTCCCTACCTTTCACATTTGATGTACATGATAGCTTTGACAAGACAAGCTATCAAATAATTTTATATTTCGAGAGAGAGGATCTAATTTTTTATTAATAAATTTTAATTAAGTCTATTAATAAATTTAATGACAAACTTTGTATTAGTTTTATTTTAACGGATTCCATCGTATTTTTAATAAAATAATATATTTAAGAAATAAATTAAAATTTATTGAATTATTTAATAATTATTTAAATTATAAAATTAAGTTACATATTAATCCAATATTAATAAAAATAAGAAAAATAAATTAATAATAATCCAAAATAATAAAAATTCTTAGATATCAAACATTCTTTTACCGTATTCTCAAATATATGAAAAAAAATTCATGAATCAAATGCTTTTTTGGATGAGTACACATATTTAAAAGAAATGTATTTTTAGTCCCAATATGAGTGATATAACAAATCTATGAACTCTTAAACATTAAAAATAAAAAAGAATATTGTCTATTGTTTTAACAAGTTTAAATTTTATTCTCTATTAATAAAAGTATTTTACATTGTTAATAAATGAAAAAAAATAAATCATTAAAAATTAATAATCATGAACTCTTCCTTTGCTAAGGAAGGGTTGTACGAAACTTGGTTAATGTTGCGGTGACGGTGAGAAATGAACCTAAAAGAACAAAAAGAAAAGAAAAAAGTCCAACATAAACTATATATTAGAAATTCAACCTATTTATACTATGTGTTTGACACTATATATTGACATAAAATTAAAAAAATACATGTATTAATATAAATATATTATTAAATAAAATATTTCATCAAATTATGTTATGTAATGATGTATATTTTTAGCACTAACATATTATTTCATTTTCTGCAAGTTTTTTAAATATATTACTTTTCTTTTATGTAATAAAAGATAAGTCATCTTACTTTATTCGACTGTGTTCCTAATTTAATTTTATATTTTGAAAATTTACCATTTATGTTACTGAATGTATAATAGTATTTTAATATTATTGTTCAACATTAATATTTTTTTATTTTATGTTTTTAAGTGAATAAAAGTTTTTTTCATAAATTTTTTAATTATTAAATTATTAATTAAATATTTTATTATTATATTTAATTTAGGTTCAATAGCCAAGTAGAACTGCTCATAAACTTAATTTCAGTAATTTGTTTGAAGTGAATTAAAAAAAAAAATATTAACTCCGACTTGAACCTAAGTCAATTGGCCACAAGTTGAAAGAATTTAAAATAAATCATCTTTATGTTTAAATCAATTCAACTCAACTCGTTGCAAGTCATGAACTTGATTTGAATAATTAGTTTGAATTGCAAAAAAGTACTCGACTTAAGCTTATGTCAATTGGCCACAAACTGAAAAAATTTAAAATAAATCAACCTTCAGTTTATATCAACTCAACTCATTTCATAAACTTAATATGAATAATTTAGCTTGAACCCCAAAAAAATGAATTTAAATTAATTGTCTACAATTGAAAAAATTTAAAATAAATCAAGCCAGATCAATTCAATTGATTGCCGACCCCAATAATTTTTGCTACATATTCTATGAGAATCTTTATTAAGAGTAAATGGAAAATATAAATATGCAGAACGTGTAACACGCTACCACTTTCAATTTTATAAGGCAATTATTGTTATATATATATGTATGTATGCATGCATGTATATATTCTTTGGTACTATTGATACTGCCTTGTGCGATTTTTTTTTTTGTGAGATGAACTGTTTTGATTTTATGACTTTATTATATAATAATGGTGATTAAAATGCACTATTTTATAATATTTTAATAATCTTAAATTATTAAATTTAATTTAATTTGTGCTATATTGAGTTACGTTACGGGGACATGCATTTAGATTGTATTTTGACATTCTATTCTGGAGTAAGAATTTATAAACAATAGAAAACGCACGGTTACGTTATGCATATACTTATGTTTTAATTATTTCTTTTCTTTATGAATTAAAATAAAATTTAAATTTAATTTATTATTAGTATAAGTTAATTTTATATTAGCATTTATTTATATGTTATTATATTAATAAAGAATTATTAAATCTTTTTATTATAATTAAAAACTTTTAATTATTTATACTTTTTGAATAATATATTTTATTTAATTAAAATATAAAATATTTTATATTAACAGTAATTTAAATTTAAATTGATTAAAATATAATTAATATACACTTGGAAATACTTGCTGGTTTTCACGTTTTATAAATAGCAGCAGGAGAAACAAGTAACTAATTAAGGGCTAGCACAATTTGGCCATGCATCTGAGAGTGTGTGGTGTACGTTTTATAGATAGTCCGATAATTAAAATTATAACTTATAATATTAGCAATTTACACATTATTCGGATTGAAAGTGTGTGGTGTTACGTGGATTATGCAATGTCCCAGCCAACAGTGACTACGACCCAACATTTCAAGAACACCAATGATCTATATAACACCAGATAACATTGCGGCTACCTTTGTCGTCACAACGTACTCTGAAAGTTAAGTACTTTCCACTTATTGATACTTTGACTCGGATCGGATACATGCATGCACTGTCCCTACTAAATCGGGTACAACACCAGACAACCGCCAATTTTTTTCCTAAATTTTTTTAGAATAATAATTTATGAAGAAATTAGATGATTTATATAAATTTTTTAATAAATGATGATGTGTCTTGAAATCGTTATCATTGTAAAAAGTATTTTAAAAAAATTATTAATTTAATATATGATTAAATTTATTAATATATTAGTAATATATCTTAAATCCTCTTTTAGAATAAAGCGTTTCGAACAAGACTTGCATCTTACAAGCGTGTATGGGAACAGCTCGCATCGTACGGGCGAGATCCCCACAGCATGTACACCGCCTTAGACCTTTTGTTGGGTCGGTGCGTACGAAAATTTAATATGAATATAATAAAATTATTTAAATTTAGATTGAGATATTAATTTATTCAAAAGTTTATATTAAATTTTTAAAAGTAATATTTAAAAAATATTTAATAATTTAATTATAGATAAATAAATGTAATAAAAATATAAAAATTTTATTTTAGTAAATTATAATAAAAATTTAAATAATATTTTATTAATAAATAAAATATTTTTATGAAAGTAATAAATATTTAAAATTAAATTTAATAAATAATTTTATAATATATATTTTATTAATTAAAATTATTAAATAAATTAATCCTAACAACATAAATTACCGCCCCCACTTAAGTCCGCATTCATTTGCCAGAACCCAAGGTGATAGGAATGACCGAGGACTGCAAATTAACCTCATTTTGTTCCCATGTTTTATTATTGGGATAAAATTGGTCCCATTATCATGCTTCACGTGGCAACGAAATTTTACAAAAATTTTCAAAAAGTGTTTAAAAAATTAGAAAAATAAATAATATTTAAATTAAATATTATAAATTTATATATAATTATTAAATTAATAAATTCAAACACAATTAAAAATTTAAATTCACATATAATGAACAATTATATTATATTCTTTATTACAAATTTTTATGAAAGTATTTATAATATTTAGTGCACATAAACTATATATAATAAATTCGTTAATATGTAACATCAAAATATTTAAATACTTTTATTTAAAATTTATTATATATTATAAATAAAAATAAAATATAAAATTATTAGTGTTTGACATAAAATTATTATATCTTACAATATTTTATATCATAGTCTAAAACTCAAAATCAATCAAAAGTTTAGACTTATTATACTTCCAATATATTTGTCAAAATATATTAATTATTCTTAAGTACATTATTGTATTAGAACTATAAAACATGATGAGAAATATATATCAACAATTAAAAATTGATAAAATGCTCATAAAAAAATAACATATGAATATATTTAATGCTTATATGATTGTTAAAAAATAAAGAAATATATATAAATGAAACTTTGAAATAGAACTTTTTAATCATAGTAAGATATCATATTTTTATAATAGCAATAACAACAACAACAACAACAACAACAACAATAACAATAATAATAATATTAGTAATAGAAAATACTATGAATATCTTGTATAAATGATTATATTTGATATCATGATATTCCTATTAATGTTAAAATTCTTTACTAACCAATTTAAAATATTTTAACTTTGATTGATTAAAAGTATCAATTATTAGAAATAAGTGGATTAATTGCTAAAATTTATTATAGACATCATGAAAGAATTTTTAATACATAAAATTATGTATAAAAAATGATAAGCATGTATTAAGATATAAGCTTATTATTTCTTTTAAAATTTTCGTTGAAAACTTCATGAATTTATATTAAAAAAATGAGACAAATTGTATTTATTTAAATTTTTATGGATAATATTCACAAACGATTGATAAAATTAATTATAAAATTACAAAATAATTTCAAAATATAATTGATAAATTTTACAAAATTTTAAGTATATAATTATACAATCTCTTGTGGACAGAATATTTAACATATACAAAAACTTCTACATAACTTAGCAAATATTATGAATCATAAAAATTTATTTAACATTAAAAAATATGTGTACAATTATTCAATTTTCACATTGTTTCAATAAAAATATAAATCTTATAATATCACTAATCATTTGCTATGATAACAATTCTTATAAATTATAGAATTAATAAGATTGGAATAAAATTATTTTTTATAAAAAATAATAACTTTAATAATATGGATATATAATTACAAATTATTTTTATAAATAATAAATCACATATTTCCAAGAATATTTAAAAATAAACATATCTTCATGGATATTTATATCAATAACATTTAAAATCAAAATTACGAATTTTTTTAGGTAATGACAATGACGAGACAAATCGTAAAATCTTCAGAGGTTGATTCTTTGGCAACACCGAGCAACTCGTCACATATTCAGACGATAAATTCAAATTAAGTATTCATACGAGCGAAACAGAAAGACGATTGAGGGCTTTAATAGAAAGAAGGAAAATTTTAAGGTGACCCAAGATTTTTAAATTTTGGGTGATGTGGTACAATCTTATTCATTAAATAAGGTTATCTAAATCTTTAGTGATCTCATTCAATAGATGATATTTTACCACATATCTAGAATTTAAAAATTCTTGGAGCCATTGTAATCTTTAATCACTTATCTTTCTATTAACTTCCGACCGCATAAATTATAATTTTTTTCAACCCTGCAAGAAATTCAATTAGAATTCTACCTATCAAAATTTTTTTAAATAATTTAATAAGATCTTTGTATAAGAACTAAAACGGCTAGAAGTTGAAATATCCAGATTCTCTTACCGTTCACATTTGATAGTACATAATGATTTTGAAGTACAAGCTATTAAATAATTCTATGTATAAAGAGAGGAACTCAAACTCATATTAATAAATTTTAATAGAGTCTATAAATCTTGGATTTAATAACACACTTTATATTAATTTTATCTTATCAGACTCCATTACATTTTTGATAAAATAGTATATTTAAGAAATAAATTAAAATTTATTGAATCACTTAATAAATATTTAGATTATAAAATTGAGCTACATATTAATCCCACTTCAATAAAAATAAAAAAATTAATTAATGACAATCCAAAATAATAAAAATTCTTATATATCAAATATTCCTTTAAAGTATTCTAAAAAATATAAAAAAAAATTATGAATCAAATGCCTTTTTAGATGGGTGCACATATTTAAAAGAAATGTATTTTTAGTCCCAATATGAGTAATATAATAAATCATGAACTCTTAAACATTAAAAATAAAAAAGAATATTATCTATTGTTTTAATAAGTTTAAATTTTATTCATTATTAATAAAAATATTTTACACTGTTATTAAATGAAAAAATATTAAAAAACTAATAATTTTCAACAATTATAAATAAATTTTAATATTTTTATTAATATAATAATACATAAATAGTTAATAATATAAAATTGATTCACACTTCAAATGAAAATTAAGTTGTTAAAATCATTCGGGCCAAGTGGCAGAGGAGAACATTCTATTCAACTTAAAAACGTGGGCTGATTTTCTAGCTAATTTGATCAGCACATTCAGCACAATTGGAAAACTTGCTGCTTGCTAATGTTATGAAGATTAATTTGACCCGAATTATTTCTATTTTATAATTTTTAATTTTTTTTATATATAAATATTTGATAAATTTTATTTCAGCCCCTCAAAATTAAGGTCTAGCTTCACCCTTAGGTTAGATCCTCCAGATCAATCTGGCCCTAGTTTATGGCAGGTTGAACGATTTACAATTTTTGATTCATAACTTGAATTTGAATTTTAATAATGATAAAAATTAAAAATTTCAAAATTAAAAAGTGCATGTAAAATAAATTTTAAATCGTATAAATTATAATTATATCTTTAAATAATAATTTATACAAATAATTTTCTTCTTAAACCACTGTACAAATGAATGAAATTATATTTGTAAATTATTATTTAAAAATAAGATTATAATTTTATATAATTTGAAGATAATTTTGTCAGTCAGTTATACATATAATTTCAAAGAAGAAATCATTAATTTTTCTATCTTTAATTTAATAAGTCAGATTTATTAGACAAATGAACAATTGATGTATGGGTTGGATTTCCGGTGGGCCAAGATTGACCAAGCGGGTGCATTAAGATCCTGTTCGGTCTTATCCTTGTAGCTTTGGGTTTGTTTGATTTTGTATGGTTGATCCGTTTTTTAGGTGGTTTTTCCTTTGCCACGGAAGGGTAGTATGAAACTTGGTAGTGTTACGATGAGAAATGAACCTTAAAAAAAAGAAAGTCCAACATAAACTATATATTATGTGTTTGGCACGATATATTGACATAAAATTAAAAAAATACATGTATTAATATAAACATATTATTAAATAAAATATTTCATCAAATTATATTAATGATGTATATTTTTAGTACTAACATATAATTTCATTTTCTGCAATTTTTTTAAATATATTAATTTTCTTTTATGTAATAAAAGATAAGTCATCTTACTTTATTCAACTGCGTTCGTAATTTAATTTTATATTTTGAAAATTTACCATTCATGGTACTGAATGTATGATAAATAATAGTATTATAATATTTTTGTTCGACATTTATATTTTTTTATTCATTTTATGTTGTTAAGTGAATAAAAGTTGTTTTCATAAAATTTTTAATTATTAAATTATTAATTAAATATTTTATTATTATAATTAGTTTAGGTTTAATAGCTAAGTAGAACTGCTCATAAACTTAATTTCAGTAATTTGTTTAAACTGAATTAAAAAAAAATATTAACTCCGACTTGAACCTAAGTCAATTGGCCACAAGTTGAAAGAATTTAAAATAAATCATCTTTATGTTTAAAGCCATTCAACTCAACTCGTTGCAAGTCATGAACTTGATTTGAATAAGTAGTTTGAATTGAAAAAGCTTATGTCAATTGGCCACAAACTGAAAAAATTTAAAATAAATCAACCTTCAGTTTATATCGACTAAACTCATTTCATAAACTTAATATGAGTAACTTAGCTTGAATAAAAAAAAATTAATTTAAATTAATTGTCTACAATTGAAAAAATTTAAAATAAATAAAGCTAGATCAATTCAATTGATTGCCGACCCCAATAATTTTCGCTACATATTCTTAGAATCTTTATTAATAGTAAATGGAAAATATAAATATGCAGAACGTGTAACACACTACCACTTTCAATTTTATAAAGCAATTATTGTTATATGTATGTATGTATGTATGTGCATTCTTTGGTACTATTGATACTGCCTTGTGCAATTTTTTCATGAGATGAACTGGTATGATTTTATGACTTTATTATACAATAATAATGATTAAAATGTACTATTTTATAATATTTTAATAATCTTAAATTATTAAATTTAATTTAATTTGTGCGATATTGAGTTACGTTACGCGGATATGCATTTAGCTTGTATTAAGACATTCTATTTTGGAGTAAGAATTTATAAACAATAGAAAACGCGCGGTTATGTTATGCATATACTTATGTTTTAATTATTTCTTTTCTTTATGAATTAAAATAAAATTTAAATTTAATTTACTATTAGTATAAATTAACTTTATATTATCATTTATTTATATGTTATCATATTAATAAAAAAATTATTAAAATTTTTTATTATAATTAAAAACTTTTAATTATTTATACTTTTTGAATAATATATTTTCATTAATTAAAATATAAAATATTTTATATTAACAATAATTTAAATTTAATTTGATTAAAATATAATTAATATATACTCGAAGATACTTGCTGGTTTTCTCTTTTCGTTCTTTTTGTGAAAAGACGAAACACGTTTTATAAATAGCGGCAGCAGAAACAAGTAACTAATTGAGGGCTAGCACAATTTTGCTGTGCATCTGAGACATTACGATGAAAATTTTCTTTTCTTTTCCCGACTGCCTACAAAATACAAAGAAAGTGATTAGAGTCGGAATTTTCGGAAGTACTAACAATTAAGTTAGTAATTTTTATAAGGAGAATAATGTAAATTTGTGAGAATTTTAATTTAATTTACATCCATAGAATCTTTATATTTTTTTAATCAAATACGAGATTAATTTCTATTTAAAATAAGAATAATAAATAATAAAATTTTTTAAATAAATGCTTTTTTAAAAATTAAATTCAAAATTTATTACTTAACTTAAAATATTTTAAATTCAGTCCATTTTCATTAAATCAATCAATTATAAAATAAGTGAACCTTATATAAGAATTCTTCCACAGAGGCGGTCGTATAAAGTTAGAGAGATAGTCTGATAATTGTAATTAATATTGGTTCAAAAGTTTTCGATCTAAGTAGCCATTCAAATTGCAAATGAGACAGTTTCCGATTACAATTTCATATGCGATGTCTATTAATAAAAGTCAAGGCCAATCATTAAAAAAAGTTGGATTTTATTTGTCAAGATTAATATTTAGTCATGCTTAATTATATGTTATTGTATCAAGAGTCCAAAGCAAAAGAGGATTAAAGATTTTTATTCATGACAAAGAAAAAGAAAAATTAAATATGTTGGAAAAAATTCATACGAAGAATTTAATGCGGAATTACTTACTTGATTCGTAAATGATGCTGATTTCTACTGAAAATGCTTTGATTCACACGGTATATAAAAATTACAATAAACTCCTTACTTAACTTTCACGACGATTTCACCCAACACCTAAATCACATTCGTACAATGAACATAGAGAGAGAGAGAGAGAGAGAGAGAGAGAGAGAGAGAGCACTATTCTAATTGTATTATATGAAAAACTGAACTCTGCAGTTTTCTTCCTCTCCTGATATGGCTTGTAACTGCACTTGCAGTTTTTCTCCATTTTCAATAATGGGGGGAGGTGGTTATTCTGATAACCACCTCCAAATTTGAATTTAATCAAAAATAAATAAAATAAAAATATTTTTTCTATTTTCTATTTAATATATGTAAGATGTGGGTCCTTCATTATAGGTGTACCCCATATCTACATTTTACATCTTCCACTCGCATATAATGGAATGAGTCACATCATATAACCTTCATCTCTCTTTTGAGTTTTCATACTTGGTGCATCATCGTGATCGTGTGAGCATGACGTCTTCTTAGGTGTTCTTGTACTAGAAATCCTGATAGGATTAGCACAAAATAACCCTATTTTCCATTTGTTTATATTATGCCTTGAATACCTTAAATTATCCCATATACACTTTCCACTTGTAAATTTGATCCTTCGCGAGCTTTAATGTAAGCTCAGATTACTATTCACATATGTATAGTATCCACACTTATGAAATTACCTAAATTAACTTCATAATGGACATGTCTCAGACACTAGTATAATTGTGTATATGTTGGCAAATCTTTCTTTCGCCCGCATATCATTTTAATATGAAAACAGCTGCTTTCCTAGTATTTTATCTCTTAGACCGTTTATATCATGATCATAAGATGCATACTAAGGTAGCGAGCACTGTATCATCTCTCTATGATATCGTCAAAGTCGAAGGGTATCCATGAAAAGAATTTTCTTTTCTGGGGCTCACACAACAATGAACCAGGGATCTTTCACTTGCTTCCCGTTTGTGGTTGCGGTTCTTTTGCATATGTGGTATGAATCACATGCTACGATATTTCCCTTTTAGCATAAAGGCGCATGTCATTTTTATTAATAATACCGTACAGACTTTAGTTCAGGCGCACACAATACCTAACCTGAATTTTTTTACATTATTGACTTCTCTTGACGTCTGTATGTGAAGAACTCATTGTCTGGCTACAGGTATTGTGGAAAGTGGGAGTATCCACAAAAAACGATCCATATTTGTACTTCGAATCTCATCTCTACTTTGGAAGCGACATATTTTATTTTATGTTACTTCTCTACTAAATGAATATTTCATATTATCATGTTAGTGAACACATGTCTCATCTCTACCCACTCCTCATGAGCGTCAGAGGCGGTTGTTCGTGTGAGAGAATCAACCTTATTAGCCCGTACGACATACATACAAGACATTTGTATACTCATACACACACTAAAACATTTGTAATTTGAATGAAATATACTTTGTTCATTTCAAATTCAGAAATGTTTGATTACATTCTATGCATACCAAGAGACTTTACATGTTCAATATATACATCTTTAGGTATTGGCTTAGTAAATGGATCTGCTATCATCTTTTGCGTAGAAATGTGTTGAACGGTGATCTCCTTTTGTGCTATGACATTTCTAATAAAATGATATTTTATATCAATGTGCTTAGTCTTGCTGTGGCACTTCGGATCCTTTGTATAGGCGATGGCTGTTTGACTATCACAACATATCAGGATGGGATCTAAGTTTTCTCCATAAATTCCCAAATGTTCTAAAAATCTTTTCAGCCATACAGCCTTTTGTACCGCTGCAGAACATACTACAAACTCAACTTCCATTGTCAATAATGCAATGCATGTCTGCTTCTTGCTACACCATGATATGATGCCATTGTTTAGCAAGAATGAGTATCCTGATGTGGACTTTTGCTCATCCAGATCTCCTGCCCAATCTGCATCAGAATATCCGACTAAGCACAAATCTTTTCCTTGGTAGCACAACGCATAATCAGCTGTGCCTTTTAAATATCTCAGTATTCGCTTGACAGCTTTCCAATGCTTTTGTTTAGAGTTTGACTAGTATCTACTTACGAGTTCGACCGCATGATAAATATCCGGTCTGGTACACATCATTGCATACATAAGACTATCAACCGCATTGGAATAAGGAATTCTTTCCATTACTTTCTTTTCAGATTCATTCTGAGGGCACATGTCTTGACTCAATGGCTCACTCTTATTTACAGGGGTATCCATAGGCTTGTAGTCTTTCATGTTAAATTTCTCAAAAATTCTCCATAAATAAGTTTCTTGAGAAAGAGAAATCAATCTCTTGGAGCGATCCCTAATGATCTTGACTCCAAGGATATATTCTGCCTCACCCATGTCTTTCATCTCAAAATTCGAGGATAGCCATTCTTTAATGACTACAATCGATTTCAGATTATTCCCCGCCAATAATATGTCATCCACGTAAAGGGATAATATCACTAGATTGCCTTCATATTGCTTGATGTAAACACAATAGTCTTCCTCAATCATTTGAAAGTCAAATGAGGTTATCGCTCGGTGAAACCTCAAATACCATTGTTTGGATGACTGTTTGAGTCCGTAAATGGACCTTTGAAGTTTACAAACTTTCTTTTCTTCTCCTTTTTGTATGAAACCTACTAGTTGTTCCATGTAAATTTCTTCATCTAGTTCTCCATTGAGAAAAGCAGTTTTTATATCCATTTGATATATTCTAAATCTAAATTTGCTATTATGGCTAGGAGCAATCTTATGGAATTGAAACGCACAACAGGTGAAAATGTATCCTCATAGTCTATTCCTTCCTGTTGTGTATACCACTTTGCAACTAACCGAGCTTTATATCTTTCAATTGATCCATCTGCTTTCCTTTTAATTTTGAGAACCCACTTGTTCCCAATTGCCTTTCGGCCAGATGGTAGGTTAACTAGTTTCCAAACTTGATTAGTTATCATTGAGTCTAATTCTTCCTCCATTGCCTTCTTCCACTATTTCTTAGCAGGGCAACTTAGAGCCTCTTATATTGTTTTAGGCTCTTCTTCATCTTGAGGAGTAACCATCAGCGCTGATCCTTCAATTGAAAAACGTCTTTTGGGTACACTTCCTCTTTTACTTTTCCGTAGTGGGGTTCCCTGTGTTATGTCATCTCTAAAAATAGAGTTTTCTTTTACTCTCTCAGAGCTCCCACTTGGAATAACAGGTATTCTTTGAGAGCTCCCACTCGGATAAGATGGATAAGACTTACTATTATCCATTTGATCTTGTTGTTCATAAAATGACACAATACGATCAATTTCACCTCTACTAGGAAATTCATTTTCTAGGAATGTGGCGTTTCTTGATTCAAGTTCTGTTACTGTTCCATCTTCGTTTTCACCGATGAAAATGTAACCCTTAGAAAAATCTGAATATCTTATAAAAATACATTTCTTCCCTTTTGGACCTAATCTTCCATATATGTGGGAAGTATAATGGACATACGTAGCAGACCCCTATGGTCTGAGTACGCTCAAATCAGATTAGCGTTTTATCCAGAGTTCATAAGGTGTGGATGTAACAGACTTAGTGGGCACACGGTTAAGTATGTAAGTAGTTGTCAATAAAACATCTCCCTAATATGAAAATGGTGGATTTACTTGCGCTATCATTGACCTAACTATGTCTAGAAGAGTTCTATTTCTTCTTTCAGCTACTTTATTTTGTTGTGGAGTGTTAGGGATTGTTAATTATCTTATTATTCCCTTTTCTTCACAGAGCTCTTTGAATTGTTCCGATAAGTATTCACGTCCACGGTCAGTTCTGAGCGCTTTGATTTTCTTATCCATTTGATTTTCAACTTCGCTTAAATAGCGTTTAAAGCATTCTAATGCTTTTTGATTTGTGTGAAATCAAATAGATATGACCGAACCATTAGTAATCATCAATAAAAGTGATGAAATACCAAGCTCCGTGCCTCGCCCTCACACTCAAAGGACTACATATGTCGGAATGAATTAGTTGTAATGGAGTTTTTGCCCTAATCCTTTTTTCGAACGATTTTCTAGTTGCTTTACCAGCTAAACCATGTTCACACAAGGACATTTCCAATTTTGAAATTGGTCTTAGCAAGCCTTCTTTTGCTAGTTTAATCATTCTATTTTGATTAATATGTCCTAGTTTAGCATGCTAAATATCCATATCATCATTTAGATTGGAAGTAGAAGTAGTAACGCAATCGTAAGCAGAATTATCAACTGTATCTAAAATGACAAATCCATCAGAAATGAAACCAAAACCATAATATATATTGTCTTTAAAAATATCTGTAATATTGTCATGGAAATTGATCAAAAACTGTGTTGAAGTAGGGAACTAACAGAAATTAAATTCCGTCGAATATCAGGTGCATACAATACATCATGTAAAATTAAGGTCTTTCCTCCACGCAAATCCAATTTATATGTCCCAATTCCTTTAATCTCAATCTTTACGTTGTTTCCAACGTATAGCCACCTACTATGACTTGATAATCGATGGTAATCCACATAGGATCCTTTATCCTTGCTCACGTGGTCTATGGCGCCTGAATCCAAAATCCACAAAGGATGAGATTCAGTTAGAAAAATAGTACTGGAAACATGTAAAAAATATAAATTTTCAGTATCTAGAAATATCTTGTTCTGCTCATTTTGTTGAGTGCAATCTCGAGCAAAATGACCCATTCTCTGGCATGCATAACACTTGATCTTTTTCAGATCAAAGTTCTTTAAGCCATTTCTTCCCTTCTTCTTTTTGAAGGTTTTCTTACCCTTGGAATGGGGTCCAGTTTTTCTCTTCTGGAACTTCTTGCCTTTCTTGTATTTAGGCTTAGAATGTGAGGGTCCTGAAACCTCTGTTAGATAGGCTTGTCCGGAGGACCGATAAGCCTCCAAACGTTCATCCTCAAGTTCCAGATGTCGCGTCACATCATCAAATGTAACAATACTCTTATTATGAGTCAAGTTTACCTTCATGTGTTCCTAATTGGCAGGGAGTGATCTAATCACTGCTTGCACTTGCTGCTCATCAGAAAGTGCATGCCCCGCTACTTTCAGTTCACGAATCATGTTTGACATTTTTCTCAAATGTTGTTTCATCGGCGTATTAGGCCGAAGTTTGTAAGTGTCAAACTTAATTGTGAGTCTTCTTAATTTGGAGGCTGAAGTACTACTAAATTTCTCTTTCAGGGCTATCCACATTCCTTGAGCAATTTGGTATTTTTCGTATTCACACATGAGGTCGTCCGTCATTGCACTCAAGAGTGTGATGCGGGCAATATTGTTCTTCTTTTTCCAAAAAGCATAAGCTTTAGTATCTCTCCTATGTTGAGCAGTGTTCCCTTATTCAGGCTCAATCATGACATGGTTCAGAGTTTCTAGAGCGTTTTGCTCTTCTAATATGTAAGAAATTTTTCGATGCCAAATGTCCTAGTTATCCCCATTTAATTTATCACCCTTGTTCAACTCAGCAATTATACTCTTGCTAGTCATTCTGTTGAATCACAATTCATGAACATTTCCTATAAGTATACAAAGTCTTTTATTTGCATGGTTCTCGTATAGGACAAAGATGATACTACTTAGTCCATGATCGGGAGTTTACATTTGTCATACCCCTATCACATGGTTGTATAAATACTATCATTATTTCCTATCGAGATCGTACTCATAAAAATGTTATATTGCTCTCAGGATAACGTAACCTAAGAGCTCCCACTCAAATATAGATTGCATAAGATAGACACATTTAAAATGAAGATGATAAACATGTATTGATTGATAACTTAGTTCAAACAAAAACAAAATAAGTTCAGGAAGTTAATTCAAACAATAGAAACTATAAAAAACTTGTAACAAAAAAAATAAAAAAAATTACAAATTTAATATTTAAAATTTCTAGATAAGCTTCCTACTCATAACTTAGGTTCTTCATTTCTTCAAAAGTGTTAAAAAGTTTGGGTGGAATTCTAGAGTGCGCTGGTCCAAAATAGTGTGAGTTCATGCCTTTGAGTGGACTTTTCAAATGCAATCCTTTTTCTAGAGTGCTGTAACCAACTCGTCGTGCACTTTTCATATTGGGGAATTGTGAAAGAAGGATCGACCTACTCCAATTGTTCTTAAATTGTCGGAGTTCTTGCATTCTTAATTCCTCCAAACACTTTTCAAGATTCATGCGTCTTGTGACTCCAATTTTGTTGTCCTTGCATAGCCAAATAGTATTCTTGATTGGTTTCCAAAAATTGTCATTCGGAATCTCGGTCAACATGTAACGAACCCAAAGGTAATTTGGGAACACTTTTCCTCTTCGTTTGAGGTCTGTTTTCAAGTTTCTTACTTCTTCCAAATAAGCATTAATAGGGTGCAAGGTATTTTTGTTTCTTTTGTACAGTTGGTGAAACATGGCGCTAAGGTCTTTTAGTGTGTTCACCTAATCAGATTCTCTCGGTTCCTCTCCAAAGTTCTCCACAAATCCATACGGGTTGTACTTTTCCAAGAACCATTGTTCCATGACTGAAAAAAAATTTTTCAAAAAAAAAAGTAAAAAAACCATCAATTTTACCACTTTTTCAATACAAACAGTGTCACAAAAATTTTCAAAAATTTTAGAAAAAATGCCACTGCATAGATCTCATTTTTTTAAAATTTTAGAGACAAACGGTGATAAAAAAGACCACCAAACGCGCCCACACGTGCCACCACGCACCTCCATGTGCGAAAAAATCAGCCATAATTGGAAAATTTTGAAGAACCACACGCCTAGCCGGCGCGTGCAATCCACACGCTGTCGTGCGCAATGGTTCCGACCACCGAAAAATACCAGAATCTTCAAAATTTTATTCTCTATGCATTTGTGTGTGACACGTGGCAAAATGACGTAGCGGTGGGCCCACGCACCGTTCCTAAGAGTGAGGAAAGGAGAGAGAAATTTTTTTTTTATTTTTTTTTGTGAAACGACGTGTCGTTTATCAGTTTGTCAAAATGATGTGTCGTTTACCGAAAGCCTAAAACAACGTGTCATTTATGTCGTCTTCAACCTCCAGCAGGTCAGACCGGGTTTACCCGACCCGATTCGTGGACCCAGTTGACCTAGAAACTTCAAATGGCCATAACTTTTGATCCGGAGATTCGATTTGAGTGATTCAAAAGTCTACAGACTCAGAATTTCATCCTCTATCATTCTAGGGTAATTTTATGGCCTAAAAAATTAATTTTCCAAGGGACCCAGTATTTAAAAAATAATTAATTTTATGACAATTTAGGTGTTCTGGTTGTTCTCTATTGTTCAAGGATGTTTTATGAAAATTTTATGTGTATTCATTACTATTAAATTCATCCCTAACAGTATCATTCCAAAAATAATAGAATTATATAACCAAACAAAATTTCATATCTATGGCTAAATTATTTCATCAGAAGAATTAAAATTAGTAAACATGCTTTTAGGCTAAAATTAAAAAAAGTATTTAACTTAGAACATCTCATACATTCATTTAACTCAAAGCATCTCATACAATTCAGCAAATGTATAAGGAAATACAAACATCAGTTTCTAACTTGACTTTGATACCAATGTTGGAAAAAATTCATATGAAAAATTTAATGCAAAATTTCTTACTTGATTTGTAAATGATGCTGATTTCCACAATGAACTCATTGTTTGACTTTCACAATGATTTCACCCAACACCCAAATCACATTCGTACAGTGAACAGAGAGAGAGAGAGAGAGAGAGCACTATTCTAATCATATTCAATGAAAAATTGAACTCTGCAGTTTTCTTCCTCTCCTAATATGACTTGTAACTGCACTTGCAGTTTTTCTCCATTTTCAATAATGAGAGGAGGTGGTTATCAGAATAACCACCTCCAAATTTGAATTTAATAAAAAATAAATAAAATAAAAATATTTTTTTATTTTTTATTTAATATATGTAAGATGTGGGTCCCCCATTATGGGTGTACCCCACATCTACATTTTATAAAATATTACCACTAATGTCATATTCAAACAAATCTTTCAAAATCTATGACAATATGTAAATTTATTCTCATCCACGAACTTTGATTTATTATTTTTTTTAAAAATATATCTCTTCATTTATATAGTTTCCTGCTGATTTTCTTTTATTTTTTGACACTATTAATTAATACAGAGAGTGACAGCCCGTGCATTGGACAGGTTACATTCTAGCTGTGACTTACAATATTAGTATTTTACACATTATTCGGATTGAAAGCGTGCGGTGTCACGTGGATTATGCAATGTACCAGCCAACAGTGACTATGACCCAACATTTCAAGAACATCTATGTAACACCCGATAACATTGCGGCTATTTTTGTCGTCGCAACGTACTCTGAAAGTTAAGAACTTTCCACTTATTGAAACTTTGATTCGGATCGGATACATGCATTGTCCCTACTAAATCAGGTACAACACCAGACAACCGCTAATTTTTTCCTAAAATTTTTGAAAAAATTAGATGATTTATATAATTTTTTTTTATAAATGATGATCTGTCTTGAAATATTATCATTGTAAAAACTATTTTAAAAAGTTATTAATTTGATATATAATTAAATATAATAATATATTAATATATTAGTAATAAATCTTAAATCCTCTTTCATGGGAACAGCTCGCATCGTACGAGCGAGATCCCCACAGCACGTACACCGCGTTAGACCTTTTGTTGTGTCGGTGTGTACAATAATTTAAGATGAATATAATAAAATTATTTAAATTTAGATTGAGATATTAATTTATTTAAAAATAAAATAATATTTTTTAAATTTTGAGATAAGACCGGATGTGACAAAGACTATGATTTTTATCTTATTCCAAAATCTAGAACGGAACGGACTTTTACCTCATCTCCTCTCTCACAAATAAAAAAATATTCAATTTCTCCACCTCAAAGGAGAATTCCGGCTGCACTCTCCAGATTTAAGGCAAATTACAAGGTGATCCTCTACCAGACCTGAATTACACAACAGTACAGGATTCATTAACCATGAAAGAAGTTAAAATTTATTAATTGCAGCAATGGGCGTACCACTATATCTAATCATTTACATTTATTAGTTTATATAATATTATATAAATTAAGTAAAATTTAATGATTTTAAATTATTAATACATAATATAATGATGTATTTTAATCTAAATCTTGAATAATTTTACACAACACTATTCTTTTTCCCTTGCATAGGCTTTCTTAGAACAGTGATATGTCCATTCAATCGTCCATTAATTAATTAACCACCCTTCTTTTTCAACTTTTTCAACAACGCTTTCACACGTTAATAAAAATGATAATTTTTTATATGTTATGAATATGATGCATCTTATACAAATTTAGGTTATAAATAGATGTAAGTGGTATAATATAAATAATCAATAGATCTAATTAAGGTTGGTTCAAAATTAAATAAATTTACATGTCGATTTATTTAAAAACTTATATTTAAATTTTAAAAAATTATTTAAAAAATAATCAATAACTAATTTATAAATTTAGATTTAAATTTAATACACTATCAATTTATAATATTTTATACTATTAATAAATATAAAAATAATAATTTTTTAAAAATTTTTTTGATAAAAAGAGAGTTGTGATAATTTTTTAATGACATAATAATACCGAAATAAATAATAATATAGAACTAATTTATATTGATAGTAAATTAATTTTAAATTTTATAAATAATTATATATAATAAAAAAATAAATTTTATGTTATAATAAAAATGAAAATAAAATATTCAATTAATAATTAAAATTATTTTTAATAATAAATAATAAGTAATTAAGTTTGATAAATAAGTTTATAATATAAATTTTACAAATTAAGATTATTAAATGAATTAATATATTTTAACAAATTTAATAAATAAAATACTCCGGTAATTATTATTCGAATTGAATTTAAATTAAATTTATTTGAAATATTACTATTATTTAACAAGCCATAAATTCGGCATATAAATACAAATTCCCGATCCCTAGATATCGACATGATTCATACTGTCAGACACAGATGATTCTTAACTAATAATTGGGCTTAATTGAGTTGCATGGAGGAGCGAAATTTTAACACGAAGTTTACAGCTGCTGAAAAAATTGTAATTAATAATGATATATTTAAAAAAAAAATAAAATACATATTAAGCTTCAAAAGTATTATTGAGTTTAATACAAATTTAAATTGTCCTCAATTAATGATTATTTTTTATTGTAAATTATTTTTATATTCAAATTAGATCTTTTATATTAGAGTAAGATTGTAATTTTTGTGAAATAAGTATTTTTTAATTATAAATATTTATATTGACTAATGGTTTAAAGTATGAGAGAGATGGAATATCTATGAGTGTCATATAGGAACCCTCATAAAAGTTTATAATAGATGTAAAAATAAAGATTTAGAAGTTATGAAATTATCATTGAAAATTTTCATATGCATTACTTTATAATCTTGATAATATTTAGAATCTCTTTTAAGTCATGATTTTTTCTCTATAATTAGGGATTTTTCCACATTAGATTTACTTTTTTGTTAGTGTGATATTTTAATTAATTTATTTGTTATATGCTTGTATGATTAAAGATGTGATTATTTTTTCAACAACTAATATTAGAACATGATTCAATCCACATGATAGTGGTGATTCATAGCATGAGTTTGATGTGGTGATGATGTTGTGGAACTAGTTTGATTACATTTGTGTCACAACTCATTAGGCCATGACTAACAAAGAACCTGTTGTCAATTTTTACGAGCCTAAGCCACCCTATAATTGGCATTATCACACAGTTTAAGGAAATAATTTACTTTTATGAATAATTTCAAAAGATATATATAAGAAGTGTTTTTGATGAAGTTTGGTCGAAATATATGCATGGCCCACAACTAAGATTACATATATATATATATATATTTCATGGTTGCACAACTATGAAAAATGTTGAAGGGTTTGCTTTTGTTAAGCTAGTGGGTGCACAGGAGCTTCTATAAGGGTATTTAAAAAGAAAGAAATAATTAAAATGTGAGTTGAAAATTTAGTAAGTAAATAATTTATTTATTTATTTACCAAATAACAATCATATAAATTATAAGTAAGTCATTTTATGTCTCAAATTCATATTTACCCTTACAATATAACTTAGGATAACATAAAGTCATATTTAATCAATATACAATAACTAATGAAAGGTAATTAAACCACCTTATACCTCCCAAGTCATCCTTATACTTTTTACAAACTTGATCCTTATCTTTTTAGAGTTCTGTCTTTTATCTTTTAAAAATAAGTAACTAGATCTGGTGTAATTTTATAACTTAAGTGTAAATTTGCCCTCTTTTCACAATATCCATTTATAACTCAATTTATTCATATCATATTCATATCTAAGAGGTCATCAACAACATCATTCACATGGTTATTATACATAGATAGATTAATCATCGGTATATACTATCGTAATCTATCCAAAACTAACTACATTCTAAATGTAGAAAGGTTACACTTGAGTAAGCTACAAAAATAAATTTTTACCTCCATATTTGAATATATACTCACTTACAGGTAAATAATGGTAGCTCTAGACACATATACTCGAGTATGTACTTGCTTATGTGGTCTTAAACACAACTATGGATGCCAAACTCAAGTGTATACTTGTTTATGGCCATCTAGAGAGTACTATAGTGTCATACTCAGTTATATACTTAAGTAATACTTGTAAAATTTGCAAAATAGCTTTAAGAATATTGTTCATTTGGTTAATTTCTACCTATTTCAACTCATACATTGCTATTTTAATGCAATCCAACACAAATCATCATCTACATTCATTATACCGACCTTTACATAAATAAATCACACCACCACTTAATTTTTTAATACAAATAATCAATTTACGATCATAATCATATGAATTATCAAATTAACTATTAACCATGCAAAATTATAAAATCTAAGTAGATTATCTACTTACAATTATTTTAAGAAAAATATATGAAGTTGGAAAATGGTGACACTTGTTGTATCAACACCGAATTCAACACAAATTAGAAAATTTATTAAATTTCCTTCATTTGCGCATATTTATGACCTAAACCTAAGAAAAGGTGAAGTAAAGATTATGATTTAACTCATTCACCTTGAATTAACTCAAATAATTGATGATCTTTATAGTTTCCTTAGCTAAATCTTGCAATTCTTAAAGAGAATTAGATGTTGAATGAAAAAAAGAAGAAGGACCGGTAAGGGTTGAATGAAAATATGGGGAAAGTTGAATGTGTTTGTATTTAAATAAGGTTAGGGATAGTTTTGTATTTAAATAGGGATAAGGATAGTTTTGAAAATATTAAGGGTGCCAAAGGTAAAATAGGAAAATTAACCCTAAATCTCCTTCAAACACATATACTTAAATTTAATTTTACACAATCATTTAATTAACTCAATTCATATATATATATATATATATATAAAACTTTAATTTCCTTGATTAAAACAATATCTTAATTACATCTACAATAATCATTAAAAATACAAGTGCTTGTAAATACTAGAATAAGTAAATAAAAATAAATCCTAATTTTTGAAGAGCGAGATAGTGTGATAATTGAAAATGAATGTTAACACATGCTATGGAGTTAGCTAGTTCAATTCTGTATTATGACTTGAAAAGGATGGTTTTTTGATGAAGTGAAGGTAGATGTTTGTGGCCTAGGCAAGAATGATAAAGTTATAATGATAGTGAAAAAGACTTGAAAAGTTTATGCTGATTCATGAAATTATTTGTAAGATTTAGTATTCTTGTATATGTGTAAGATAGCTGCCCATGAGGAAATCAAAGATGGACTCTGATAAAGCTTGTGATATTTGATTCAACTGAGTTACTTGATGGAAAGATGTTTGTAGCAATTTAAAGAAATTGCCATGATTTAAAACTCACATGGTTGATGTCCCTATGATTAGTTTAATTTAATAGTAGATAGAGTATGAAAATTGTTGAAAATGATTAAATTTAAATTAAGGGGGTGATCATTGAGTTTAACCTAAACTTAAGTTGTTGTTAATTTGTGACTTTTTGTTTTGAGTTATCTTCTTATTTAAATTTTTACATTAAAGTAGGATTGAAATTTCTTATCAAGCAAGTATTTTTGATGTATAAATATCAATGTTGACCAATGGCCAGTATAAAAGAGATGTGATATCAATGTTTATAGGAGTTATGTGAAAACCCGCATAGAGATTTATGAGAGTTTTAAGTATTGGGGAATATTTAAAAAATGAAGAAAACATATATATGAGAAAAACTAGAGGCAAGAAATATTAGTTAAAGTGTTTCTAGAAAATTATCTGTAGAACAATAATTTTTCCATTTAATTACAAATGAATATATGAAAAATTTTCCTTTAGGACGCAATGTCTAACTAAGAATAAAAAACTACAAATTTCCTATTCTTATAACTAGAATGAGAATCAACCTGGTAGGAATTTAAAAGAAAGGCACATTTTCATTGTTTTATAAGTGAAAAGAAAATAATAAATCCTATTTATAGAGTTGAAAATATCATTTCATCAAAAGTTATGTGCATAACTTCTTGAATTTTAAAAGAACATGAATTTTCTTTTCATTTCAAAAGTTATCACTTTTCATCTAAAAATCATAACTTTACACTTTAAAGGGCATACATTTTTATTAACACTTTTTTAAAATAATTTGTTATTTTATTAAATAATACAAAAAACCACAACAATACTTTATTTATTATCTAATAATAATAATAACACAAACTTTAGTAGGAGAATTCACTAGGTATGTATTTACCTAATGCGTGTCTAAGAAGTGATCATGATTTGAACCTTTGGATTGAATATGAACCATAAAAGTAACATATTCATATTATGTAGTTATTCATGACTCTATAATGGGAGTCATTTTTTTATATATATAGGTCTATCATTCATTCTAACTTAATAAGTACATCTCAAATTTCACTAAATGAATTTTTGGAAGTAGTCAATTACTTTCATAGTTGCAAAGATAGATTTATCAAGGATGTCCACAACTACTTTAGCAGCCCACATACTACAAATGTATTAAGAATAGAAGTTCATCCTTTCTTGTTGTGAATATAATAGTACATTAGTCAAATATAAGACATCGGTAAGAATAGATTTATATTTACTAGCCTCATCGGATACTTAATGTACTAGAAATGTAATCTCATTGTTAACATTTCTCAATCAATCTTAGCACCCCATATATACTATGAATATATTGAGAACAGAAGTCCATCTTTTCTTATAATATTAGTATTTTACACATTATTCAGATTGAAAGTATGCCATGTTACGTGAATTATGCAATGTACCAGCCAAGAATGAGTACAATCCAACATTTCAAGAACATTTATATAACACCGGATAACATTGGTGGCTATCTTTGTCGTCACCACGTACTCTGAAAGTTAAGAACTTTCCACTTATTGAAACTTTGATTCGGATCGGATACATGCATACATTGTCTGCATTAAATCGGGTACAACACCAGACAGCCGGCACAATGACCGAAAAGCTTGACTGTCGGAAAGTAATACCCCATTTGTTGCGCCGCAAAAACTAATGCCCGAGATACTTAAAGTTATTTTTTTAATAAAAACTGAATCACGGTTTGGTGCAGGCCGTGACCAGGCTGAGGTGACAGCAGCTTGATCACGTCCTGCAGCAGGACGTGATCAGTGATCGCGTCAGAGCCGCTACTGTTATTTTTAATTTAATTTATTATTTTTATTTTATTTAATTAAATTAAAATTATTTATCTCTTTAATTTTATATTTATAATTTATTTATTTAATTAAATTAAATTTATGTATTTGTGAAATTATCTAATTTAATATTTTTAATTTGTTTGATTTAATTTAATTAATTAAATTATTTAATTTAATTTAATTAATTTTATTCATTTGATTTAATTTAGTTAATTTTATTCATTTGATTTAATTTAGTTAATTTATTTGTTTAATTTAATTTAGTTAATTAATTTATTTAATTTAATGTATTTAATTTATTTATTTTATTTAATTTATATAATTTATTTATTTGAGTTAGTATTTTTAATTTACTTGTTTAATTTAATTTAGTTAATTTATTTATTTAATTTAATATATTTAATTTAGTTAATTTTATTTAATTGATTTGATTTAGTTAATTTATTTATTTGATTTAATCTAATTGATTAATTTATCTGATTTAATGTAGTGAATTTTTTATTTAATTTAATTTAGTTAATTTATTAATTTGATGTAGTTAATTTATTTATTTGATTTAATTTAATTAATTAATTTATTTGATTTAATGTATTTAATTTATTTATTTAATATAATTTATTTAATTTATTTATTTGAATTAATATTTTTAATTTACTTGTTTGATTTAATTTAGTTAGTTTTGTTTATTTGATTTAATTTAGTCAATTTATTTGTTTAATTTAATTTAGTTGATTTGTTTGTTTAATTTAATTATTTTATTTTATTTAATTGATTTAATTTAGTTAATTAATTTGTTGGATTAAATCTATTTAATATATTTAGTAAAACTAATTTATTTGTTGGAGTTAATTTATTTAATACCTTTAATTTATTGAGATAATGATATTTAATATGTGTAAAAAGTTGTTATTGAAATGAATAATATTATTGTCATTCTTTTAAATTTATTCTCTTCTTGTATATTATGGGAACTAAAGTTCTGTTGACTTTATTATCGATTGAAGGAAATATATTATATATTTTTTAAAATTGGAATACATGAAAGACTTTTTTATTAATTTAATTAAATTGAAATGTAACCATAACTCGTTGTCTGGAGGAGAAAAAAATAGAGGAAAAAAAGAAATTTTGAATTAATTAAAAATTTCTACAACGAAATTAGTATTTAATATTTCATGGTTATCTACAAAGAAATTTTGAATTAATTAAAAATTTTATGGTTATCTTTTCTCCATATCATTTAACAATTTATTTTTAAATTTTTAATCAATTTTTTTATAACAATTTATGAGCTTTTTATGAACACTAAAAATTATAAAATAAAAATTAAGTAACATGTTATAATATTGTGATTCTTACTTAAAACTTTCTTAGCAACATATTATCCTCATATATATAAGTCTTTACAAATTAAGATCCATTACATTTTAATTTAAGACCTCTTACATTTTGATTTAAGACCCCTTACATTTTGATTTAAGACCCCTTACATTTTGATAAGTAAGATTTAAAAATAAAATAAAAAAGGGCCACAGACTAAATTAGTATCGTTAATAATTTAATTAAGGGACTTAAATAAAATAATTACAAATTTGACACAGATTAAATAGAATAAAAAATCTTAATTTAAATAAAAAAAATGACAACAGAATATATAATAATTTGTACTTTTTAAAATTTTAATTATTCCAACTATCTTATAATATTTACTAATTTAATTATATTGTACATATATTGTATAATATTATGGGAGTTAATAAAATTATTATTTATTTTTAAGAACCTTCAATAATTAGTATAAGAGAAATATCTTGTGCTTAAAATAATTAGAATAGATATAAATTGGGTTAAAATTAAAAATAAATTAAATAAGGACCACAGATTAAAATTATGTGAAAAATTTAATTAAAGGGGTTAAAATAAAATAAATAAAAGGTTAATACATGTTAAAAAAAAAATTGAGACTGAAACAAATTAAATTACATAAAATAAAATAAATAAAAAGTTAGTATATTTTGAATAAAATGAAAAGTTCATGGTAGAATTAGAAATAAAAATCTATTCTTTCATATAGTATGATAATTAATTTTTATTTCATCGCATAATTAAAAATAATCTTCTTTATTTTATTTATATTTGTATCATTTTAAAATTTATCAAATTTAATAAAAATTTTATTATAATTTATTTTATTATATTTCGCCTAAAATATATATTATGTAAAATTTACAAAGTAATTTTTAATATTATATTTACTACACTACCCGTAAATTTATTTTTAATTGAATTTTATATATTATTAATACATTTTTATTAAACAAATTTATTTACAAGTATAAAAAATATTATTTATATAAATTTTTGAAAAAAATTATTTAAAAATAAAGTAAAGTTATTTTTATTAAATTAAAATAAAATTAATTAAAAATATTTTTTTGATTTAATTATTTTTATTATAATATATTTTATGATTTAAAAAAATTATTTTTATTAAATTATTATTATATTTTTCTGTAAATGTACTGTATGTACAGTATGCACAGTGCACTGTACATGCACAGTTCACTGTACACACGCAGTGTACTGTGTGTACTGTACGCACAGTACTTTTACAGAAAATCATGCCAAACAGTACAAATTTAAGGGTTTGGGAAAATACTTTTTTTAATTATAGTAAAATAGTCATTTCCTTTTTTAACCGTAGCGTCTGGGTAATTTCGCCCAAGACAGCCGCCAATTTTTTCCTAAAATTTTTGAAAATAAAAATTTACGAAGAAATTAGATGATTTATGTAATTTTTTTTTATAAATGATGGTATGTCTTGAAATCGTTATCATTGTAAAAGTATTTTAAAAAATTATTAATTTAATATATGATTAAGTTTATTTATACATTTATATATTAATAATATATCTTAAATCCTCTTTTAGAACAAAGCGTTTCGTACAAGACTTGCACCTTACAAGCGCGCATGCGAACGAGACCACCCCCCCCCCCGCGGCATGTACACTGTACACCGCGTTAGAACTTTTGTTTTGTTGTGTCGGTGTGTACGATAATTTAATATGAATATAATAAAATTATTTAAATTTAGATTGAGATATTAATTTATTCAAAAATTTATATTAAAATTTTAAAAATAAAATGTAAGAAATAATTAATAACTAAATTATAGATAAACATATGTAACAAAAATATAAAATTTTATTTTAATAAATTATAGTGAAAACTTAAAATAATATTTTATTAAAAATAAAATATTTTTATTAAAATAATAAATATTTAAAATTTAATTTAATAAATAATTTTACAATATGAATTTCATTAATTAAAATTATTAAATAAATTAATCTATTTTAATATATTTAATAAATAAATTAATCCTAACAACATAAATTACCACCCCCACTTACATCTGCATTCATTTGCGAGAACCTAAGGTGATAAGAATGACGCAGGACTGCAAATTAACCTCATTTTGCCCCCTTGTTTTATTATTTGGATAAATTTGCCAAATTGGTCCCATTATCAGGCTTCACGTGGCAACGAAATTTTACAAACATTTTCAAAAAGTGGTAAAAAATAAGAAAAATAATTCATATTTAAGTTAAATATTATAAATTTATGTATAATTATTAAATTAATAAATTCAAACACAATTTAAAAAATTTAAATTCACATATAATTAATAATTATATTATATTCTTTATTATAAATTGTTATGTAATTATTTATAATATTTAGTGCATATAAAATATATATAATAAATTCGTTAATATGTAACTTCAAAATATTTAAATAATTTTATTTAAAAATTATTATATATTATAAAATAAAAATAAAATAATATTTTTTAAATTTTGAGATAAGACCGGATATGACAAAGATTATGATTTTTATCTTATTCCAAAATCTAGAACGGAACGAACTGTTACCTTATACCCCTTTTCACAAGTGAAAAAAATATTCAATTTCCCCACCTCAGGACAATTCCTGCTGCAATCTCCAGATTTAAGGCAAATTACCAGGTGATCATCTGCCAGACCAGAATCACAACAGCACAGGATTCATTTACCATGAAAGGAGTTAAATTTATTAATTGCAGCAATGAATACGATGTAACACTCTATCTAATTATTTACATTTATTAGTTTATATAATATTATACAAATTAAGTAAAATTTAATGATTTTAAATCATTAATACATAATATAATGATGTATTTTAATCTAAATCTTGAATATGTTTATAACACTACTCTTTTTCCCCTGCATAAGCTTTCTTAGAACAGAGTATATGTCTATTCAATCGTCCATTAATTAATTAACCACCTTTCTTTTTCAACATTTTCAGCAACGCTTTCGAACGTTAATAAAAGTAATAATTTTTTATATGATAGGAATATGATGCATCTAGGTTAAAAATAAGTATAAGTCGTATAACATAAATAATCAATTCATCTTGAGGTTAATTCAAAATTAAATAGATTGATATGTTAATTTGTTTAAAAATTTATATTCAAATTTTAAAAAATTATTTAAAAATAATTAATAATTAATTTATAAATAGAGAGTTAAATTTAATGTACTATCAATTTATAATATTTTATATTATCAATTAATATAAAAATAATATATTATTAAAAATAATAATTTTTAAAAATTTTTACTACCAGAAAGAGAGTTATGACAGTTTTTTAATGACATAAGAATAAATGATAATGTAAAATTAATTTACACTAACGATATATCAAATTTAAATTTTATAAATAATTATAAATAATAAAAGGATGAATTTTATGTTATAATAAAAATATAATAAAATATTAATAAAATATTTAATTAATGATTGAAGGTACTTTTAACAATAAATAATAAGTAACTAAATTTAATAAATAAATTTATAATATAAAATTTATTAATTAAATTAAATAAATTAATATATTGTAACATATTTAATAAATAAATTGAAATTCATATGATTATTATTTAAATTAAATTTATTTAAAATATTATTTAATATGACATAAATTCGGTGTATAATTACAAATTCCCGATCCCTAGATATTGACATGATTCATGCCGTCATACACAGACGACTCTCAACTAATAATTGGGCTTAATTGAGTTGTATGGAGGAGCGAAATTTTAACACGAAGTTTAGAGCTGCTAAAAAAAATTGTAATTAATAATGACAGTTTTTTCAAATAAAAGAATCATATTAAGCTTAAAAAATATTGTTGAGTTCCATACAAATTTAAATTGTTCTCAATTAATGATTGTTTTTTATTATGAATTATTTTTATATTCAAATTAGATTTTTTATATTAGAGTAGGATTGTAATTTTTTGTGAAGCATTATTGAACTATAAATATTCATATTGATCAATAACTTAAGATATGAAAGAGATGAATATCTATGAGGGATACGTGGGAATCCTCATAAAAATTTATGAGAAATGTAAAAATAATGATTTGGAAGTTGTGGGATAATGATTAAAAACTTTCATATATATTACTTTATAATCTTGATAATATTTAGAATCTCTTCTAAGTCATGATTTTTTTTTCTATAATTGAGATTTTTTCCACATTAGATTTACTTGTTTGTTAGTCCGATATTCTAATTAATTTAATTGTCATACACTTGTATGGTTGAAGATGTGATTGTTTTTTCAACAATTGATATTAAAGCATGGTTTGACTCACGTGAAAGTGATGATTCATAGCACCAGTTTGATGTGGTGATGATGTTGTAGTAGTAGTTTGATTGCATGCATTACAAAAAATAACAAATTTAATGATAATACTTTTTACGATGATAAAAAATTGACCGTCAGTGATATATAATAATACTTTTATTAATGACATTGTATTGATGATACATCAAAATTTTATGGGTGTGAAAATTTTCAATTGAAAATTAGGTCAGAATTGATAACAACAATAAAGTTATCAATGAAAATAAGAAAAAAAATTTGGTAGAAAAATAGAATCTTCAACGACGATAGTTGTCATCAATGAAAATAGAGAAATTTTAATTGTCAATTTATCTAATAAATTGTGACGACTTAGTTGTCATTGAAAGTGAAGCATTTTACCAACAACATTGTTGTTAGTGAAGAACACCTAAGAATATGTGCTGCATGAACTTTCATGCACTCATTAGTAAAATGTCAATGTTTTTAATGACAACCAAATAGTCACAGTTTATTATGTAGATTGGTGGTCGAATTTTCTTTATTTTTATCAATGATAATTATCATTGTTGAAAATTTTATTTTCTAACTAAAACTTTTTACCAATGATCATATTGTTGTTGAAAGTGCTTGTTCTTATCGACAACCCTTTCAATATGATTAAGAATTATGTCATCATTGAAAGGGCTTTTGGCTATAAATATTCCTAGTGTTATTTCACTCTCATTTGTGGGAGGAAGGAAGAGGCACAATAGAGAAACAATAATTTCAATAAGATTTATTTATTTTTTGTAAAAGCTTTATTTTTTTTACAATATAGTATATTTTCTTATTTATATTTTTTTTGAATTGTTAGTTTTTTACTATTGTCATGTAAGGTTGGTGTTTGATGTTTAATCTCCTTTTGATTAGTAGATTTATTCTATTGAGGTATGTGAACAAATTCTATTATATTTTATTTAAGTATCTAATTTATGAGGTAATTAATATGAAATGCATTAATTCAGTTTGATGATATGATTATTTTAATATGAAATAAATTTTATTTAGTTTTATATGTTATAAATGTTAAATTTATTTATATAGTTTAATTTCAATATACAATTTATAAATTTAAAATTTGTTGTTATTATGTCGATGGTAAAATTATAATTTTGTATAATATAATATGTATATGAAATATTTAATTGAGGTATATGAATAAAATTTTATTACATTTTATTTGAGTATGTAATTTATAAGGTAATTAATATGAAATGCATTAGTTTAGTTTGATGATATGATTATTTTGATATGAAATAAATTTTATTTAGTTTTATATGTTATAAATATTAAATATGTTTATATAATTTTATTTTAATATACAATTTATGAATTTAAATTTTGTTGTTATTATGCTAGTGGTAAAATTATAATTTTGTATAATATAATATGTATATGAAATATTTAGTTAAGTTGATATGAGATAAAATTATTATAAGGTTTTGTTTACAAATTTTAGAGTTTAGGGTGTAATTCAAAATATAAAATTTATAATTATATTTTACTTTTAAAATTGAAATAATGTAATTAAAATTAAAATATGAAGTATGAAATTAGAACGACTATATAAATATATTTTAAAAAATATATTGATATAAAAATAAACTTTAGGCATAAATTAAAATTTTTCAATATAACTTAATAAAAATATTTTAATGAAAATGTATAATAAAAATTCAAATGTCATAAATATATTTAATGAAAATATTATGAATATATAAATAAGATATTTTGAATGTTTTCAAAATTTAAAATATTTATATATGTAAAAAATAAATTATATGTTAAATAAGAAAAATATTGAGATATTGAAAATAAAAGACATAAAAAATATTAAATTTATAAATAAATCATTTCAATAGATTAGAAAATTTAATGTTTTTATACAACTAACAATAAAATTAGATATTATAGCCATAAATAATAATAACGATTATATAAATACAAATATGTTTTATAAAAATATAATGACTACATAAATATATTTGAAAAAATATGTTTATATGAAGTAAAATTTTAAATATATAATTACATTTGCATTAATATAAATTAATAAATATATGTTAATGATAATGTGTAAACATAAAAAATTCAAATCATGGCAATATATTTGAATAATTATACATTGAATATATGAATAAGAATTTTTTAATGATTGAAAAATTAAATTTTTTATATATTCAATAATAACATTAGATATTATGTTAATAAATAATAAGAATTAAAAAATATATGCAAACTACATACAAATAAGTAATAATAATATTATATATGATTATATATTTTAAAAAATTTTAAAATTATAAATATATTATGTAAAATTTAATGACTATATTGACATATTTTACATAATCCTTATTGAAATGAAAATAGAATTTTAAATATATAATTAAATATTAAAAAATATAACTTAGTAACTACATTTTAATAAAAGTATATAAATAAAAAATTTTAATTTTATAAATGTATTTAATAAAAATATTACGATGATATAAATAGAAATTTTTAAAAATTTGAAAGAATTTAAATTTTATATCATTAAAAATTTTCATACAAAATATAATCTATGTCAATTTAATGATTATATAATTATAAAAATTTAAAAATATTGAACAATTTATATGTTCAATTGTACATCTTATGAATGTAGTATAGTAAGTTCAAAAATTTAATTCTTAATTTTAAAATGTTAAATATAACAATTTATATGGATATTTAAAAAATTTAACAATGCAAATAATAAGATACTTGAACAATTGTAGAATGGAATTGTAATATAAGTTTAAAATTATTATAAATGTACTTTTACAATAATTTTGAATAGAATTGTATTTATACTCTAAGTTTAGACCTATTCAAATATTGGTTAATCTTTATAAGCTAACCAATCCTTATATTATCCTACAAAGTTATATAGTTTGGGATATATCTTGTAGTTAGTATTAATAATTTATTTGATTTTCGTTTGATATTGTAGAAATTTCTTGACATCTTCACTGTCCTTTAAGTATAAGCTGTATTGATGTATAATTTACACATTTGGAGAATTATAGGGAGATATTGTCGAAATTTCTAGATGTAAGAAATGATAAGTGTAGATAAATTAATGTAATCATGATTATAGAAATATCTTGAATAAGATAGATCCTTACCTTTTTAGAATTAGAGTGACACGGTGATTTAGAATACATAATAAACATTGATCATAACACTCAATTTTATGAGAAACTATCTTTTTCTTATTTAGTTATACAATATTTATAAATAAAAGTTAGATACATCTATAAGATCGCTTGTCAGACAACTATTGGAATGGTGTGTTGGTCTTTATTAAGGAGCCAAAAACTTTATTAATGAAAAAGGTTTGGTGAGATGTTTGTGTAAGAAGTGCGTGAACATATTATTTCCAAAATTGGCAACGTTGGAGGCATATATTATAGATAATAAATTTCATTCATTATACATGAATTGGATACATATAGTGAGGTGAATGGTTCAACTTCTGAAGGGAAGGGGGCATCTTATGATAATAGGGATAAGATGATGGATATTATACATGATTTTATTAATCCTTATATAATTGAAAAAATAGTTTAGGATGATGGTGAAGGGAATAAGGACATATTCAAAGGGGATATTAGATCAAATTATAGCAGTTGTAATGATCTTTTTGAACAAATAGAAATATAATTATATCTAAGATACACAACATTTTCAACCTTGAACTTTCTAATGAAATTCATGTAGTTAAAAGTGCTATATAAATGGACTGGTAAGTCATTTAATACTTTTTTTAAAATTATTAAAAAAGCCATTTCGAAGAATAATAAATTACTGGAATCACAATATGATGTAAAGAAATAGCTCGACAAATTAGGGTTAGGTATGAGTTAATTCATATGTCCAAGTATGACTGTACATTTTTTTGAAAAGAACATGTTGTGGAAGATAACTATCTAATCTATGGAAAGAGCTGATGGATAGACAAAAACGTGAAAAGAAAAAAGATGCATAAAAAAATGTTTCGACGTTTTGTACTGACTTCTTAATTAAAGTGGTTGTATGGATTAAGGTACACTGTAAAGGATATGATATGATATCATATAGAAAGATCAACAGAGGATTGGGTAATGTGATGTCTTATTGATGAAAAAGCTTAGTAATTTAACTCATCATTCATGATTTAAATATATAATTTGTTCTTCAAGTCAATAATCATGTTCATCATTTTTTTTAGTGAAACATGAATAGAAGAATAAAGATACAAGTGAGTTACAGTTTATGTTGGAGAACTTTAGGGACTAACACATGTATAAGATGGTCGAGTGGGTGTATCCAACTTTAGAGGAGTAGTATGTAAATTAGCTAATCCTTATATTTTAATGATAGAAATTTTACAAATATATTATGTAATCTTTATAATTAATTTTTGTTTTGATAAATCAAGATGAGGTTGATTGAGCTGGTGACTTAGCACATGTAATCTAGTATACCATCCATATGTTTGCTTGATACTTTTGTACAAATCGACGAGATTACTATCATCGATGAGGTGTTTGGCATTCATCGAGGGTATAGGAAGGCGGTTGGTCATGCCCTTGTTAGTTAGTTGTTCCCTTCCCCTAGTTGTTAGTGTGTGTCCTAGAACCAATCATATAGATGATTGAAGTTATACACAATGTATTATGTTTTATTTTAGGCAATTTAATTATTATATTTTATTTTTATAATTTTATTATTATTATGCGTAATTTATAACTTAATATAATAATTATCCTTGGAATAGCTTCGCTATTCCTAAAATGTCCCTAATCAAGTATTATTACGAAAAGGATAGTAATAATACATCGAGACTAGCATGTATAGTGATTGATGATTACGAATCATGGATATATGATATCAAGTCAATACATGAGTACATTGCTAGTGAACAATGTACTGGACTGACCCACTATGAGAATATTGCATAGATGACGTGTCATAAGTTATTCTCATATGATCACAAATACATATAAACCTTTGACCTGAAGTCACTATGGTTCCCTACATGAGGAATTACTCACTTTAATATTGTCCTATGTCACCTTTAATCAGGATGACAAGTAAGGCATTGATTAGGTGTGTCATAAATTGTGCAGAGGGAAGTGAGTGATGTAGATGGGATTTTGTTACTCTTGTATAAAAGAGAAATATCCTTGGGCCCCTTGATTGAGTGAGACTTAGAAATGCATGGTCATGCTCAATTGAATTAATATGTGATATTAATCATTTATTTTAAGTCTACTCAGTATCAAGAAATATAAATTGAACATTGACGAGGATGACACATTCCATGCCTCTAGTTCAATTTGGATATTATTACAAAAGGGTTATGATGCAAAACGTTGATCATGTATTAGGTGGATGTTGAATCACAGACATTCTTACTACTTGAGTGATAGTTATGTATTGCTAGATACCGCTTACTGTCTATGGCTCAATAATAAGTCATTGTTAACGTAGTAAAAACTTATAGGATCACACAAAAGGAGTAGGAATAAGATAATAATTAATTGGACTTTAATTATATCAATATCCAATTAATTGGACTTATTTTCGTGCATATATATATTATTAAGAATAATAAATTCACGTAATATATATATATTATGTGATATTATTTGATATTAAAATAATATTAAATAATTATCTTATCAGATATTAGATAAATATATTATGAGATAATATTATTTTAATATTTGATAACTATATGCAATTATCTAATATTAATATATTTCTATTATTAGATAATATTATTATCTAATATTAGATAATTAATAGATAAGTCCCATCTCTCTCCATTATCTCTAGGATAAGGATAAGATGAGTTGTTAAGTGTGATTAGGATTTTGGAAGCATTATCCTAGTTGGACTAGGATTATGGCTTGCCTAAGTTCTATAAAAAGGGACTTAAGGGCAGCACTTTAACAACACGCTTAAAGCTTCCATACAAACCCTAAATTACTCAGAAAACATCCAATCCTAATTCCTAGAGAGAAAAACGTATCCTAGCAGATTCGTGGAGGGTGAGAGGTCGTTATTCACTCCGTGTGGATACCGTAGAGACGTTGTACCTTCCGGCCGGCGTTTGATTCATCCGCTCTCAAGTTTTGATCAGTAGAAACACGAGTGCCCAATAGGTAAAACCCTAATAATTGATTTATATTTTTTTGCATGGATCTTAGGTAGAATTCGGATCAAATTTTGAATTTTCACTGCATATGATAATCCGAATTCCTAACCCTAGTATCTCTAACTTTGGGGGTAAGGTCATAGCATTTCTCCCAAGTCACTAAGTTATAGGAATAACAGAGTCGATAACAGTTTAAATAGAGTCAGTAGCTAATTCAGGAGTAGCAATAACAACTCATCAGGAGTAGAAGGTGCAACAACAATGTGAGATTTACTTCATTGAGCTCATTTTTCTACTTAGATAGTAGGGGCTTACACTGCTTACGTTTTCTTTTGCAAGTACACAGCTTGAGATGAGTAGATTCACATCAGTAACACCCCTAGCCTAGCCACCTTTCCCACAAGCATCGCTTTCGATGTATTGCCCACGTCATTAAGATGATGAAAATGTTAGCCTTAGGATGGATGATGATATATCTGGATACCTAAATCCTAACTTTCCATCCCTTTAGATTTTTATCATGTATATATAATTTTTTTATTTTTCATGTATAGATATTTATATATTTTAAATATTATGAATATTTTTTTTTATATGGATCATATTTATTTTTTTATATGGATCATATTTATTTTTTATTATTAATACTATTAGCATATTTTATTTTTAATATTTAAATTAAAAATGATAAATTAATTTATTTTAATTATTATTTTTGATAAATTAATATAATTTAATTGAAATAAAAAATATTAATATTTATGCTATTAAATATAATATATTAATTTAATTACATTTAATTATAATTTTAACTTAATATAATTTATTTTAATAATTCAAAATTTTTATTTAAATTTTAATTTAATTATGAAAACTTTTAGCGATGATAAAATTATCACCATATATACAAATTATAAGTTTAAATTTAAATTTACTAAATTTTAAACTATAACACTATCATTGTTAAATGTAAAATTTTAATTTTTATATTTTTATTTCAACTATAACATTATTGCTATAATGTAAAATTAAAAAATATTTGAATTTTAAAAATCATTTCAATAATGATAATGTTGTCACTAAAAGTAAAATTTTAATTTTTATATTTTTTAATTTAAACTTACAATGACGATATTATTGTTGTTATAAAGTCAAATTCAAAAATTTTTGAATTTTGAAAAAATTTTCAATAACAATTTTGTAGTTGTAGAAAATCTAATTTTTAGCAACGATAACTTTGTCATCAGTGTTGGTTCCAACATTGACCATATTTTTATTGATGACTTTTATATTCATTGATGATCAAGATGCCTAAATTGACAATAATTGTTATTGCTAAAAGCCTAATTTCCTATAATGATGTGTGTTACAACTCATCGGATTGTGACTGGCATAGAACTCATTGCCAATTTTCACAAGCCTGAGCTATCCTACAATTGGTATCATCACACAGGTTAAGAAAATAATTTACTTTTATAAATAATTTCAAAAGATATATACAAGAAGTGTTTTTAATGAAGTTTGGACTAACAACTAAAACTATGTACATAAACTATTTCATGGCTGCACAATCATGACAAATGCTAGAGGGTTTGCTCTTGTTAAGTTGGTGGAGGCAAATGAGCTTTTACAAGGGTATTTAAAAAGAAAAAAATAATTAAAAAATGAGTTGAAGATTTAATAAATAAATAATTTACTTATTTACCAAATAATAATCATATAAATTATAAGTAAGTCATTTTATGTCCCAAATACATATTTACCCTTACAATATAACTTAGGATAACATAAAGTCCTATTTAATCAACATACAATATCTAATGAAAGGCAATTAAACCACCTTATACCTCCCAAGTCATCTTTATACCTTTTATAAATATCATCTTTATCCTTTTAGGATTTGTCTTATATCTTTCAGAAATAGGTAACTAGATTCGATGCAATTTTATAAATTAAGTGTAAATTTACCTTCTTTTCACAATATCCATTTATAACTTAATTAATTCATATCACATTCAAATTTAGGAAGTTATCAACAACTTATGAGCAACACCATTCACATGGTTATTATACATATATAGATTAATCATAGGTGTATACTATCATGATTTATCCTAAACTAACTACATTTTGAATATAGCAAGGTCATACTCGAGTAAGGTACAAAAGCAAATTCTTACCTCCATACTTGAGTATATATTTACTTATAAATAAAAGCAACTTTGGACACATACACTCAAGTATATACTCGCTTATATGGTTTAGCAAGCAATTATAAATGCCATACTCAAGTGTATACTCGTTTATAGCCATCCGGAGAGTATTTTGGTGCCATACTCAAGTATATACTCATGTAGTACTTGTAAAATTTGCAGAAATGCTTTAAGAATACTATTCACTTGGTTAATTTCTACTTATTTCAACTTATACATTTCTACTCTAATGCAATCTAACACAAAATCATCACCTACGTTCATTACACCAACCTTTACATCAATAAATCACACCACCACTTAATTTTTTTAATACAAATCATCAATTTACTCTCACAATCATGTGAATCCTTAAATTAACTATCAATCATGTAAATTTATAAAATCTAAGTAGATTATCTACTTACAATTAGTTTTAAAGAAAGTATATGAAGTTGGAAGATTTTGATACTTGTCCTATCAAGACTAAATTCAACTTAAATTAGAAAATTTATTGAATTTTCCTCATTCTCTCCTATTTATGACTGAAACCCAAGAAAAAGAGAAGTAAAGATTATGATTTAACTAATTTACCTTGAATTAACTTAAATGGTTGAAGAGAATTAGATGTTGAGTGAAAAAAGGAAGGAGGATTTGTGAAGGTTGAAAGAAAATATTAGGAAAGTTAAATGTGTTTGATATTTAAATGGGGCTAAGGTAGTTTTGTAAATATAAAGGCTATCAATAAAATAGAAAAACTAACTCTAAATCTCATTCAAATACACCTATTTAAATATAATTTTATACAATCATTTAAGTAACTCAATTCTTCATATTTATATCATAAAACTTTAATTTCCTTGATTAAAACAATATCCTAATCACATTTTACAACAATTATTAAAAAGGCAAAACATGTATAACCTCCTAAAGTATGGTTTTCTATCAAATAATCTCTTAAACTTTCAAATCCTACAAATAGCCTTTTTGAAGTTTTGGAAAAAATGAAAAGGCCAGAAAAATAGATAGAATAATTTAGTAGTGATTTTATTATCACTTAACAACAGTTTTGAATCCTTATCATTCATTTAATGATGATTTAAAATCGTTGGTAAGTAAAAAAATTATAGTGGTTTTCAACCACCAATAAATAAAACATAATAGCGATTGTTTTAAATATTTTCATATTTTCCAAAACCTTTGGGGGACTATTTGTAAAGTTTGAAAGTTCAGGGGGTTATTTGATAAAAAGTCATATTTTAAGGAAGTTATGTATATTTTCCCTTATTAAAAATATAAGTGCTCATAAAGACTAGAATAAGTAAATAAAAATAAATCCTAATTTCTAAAGAGTGAGATTGTGTGATAATTGAAAATGAATGATGACGTATGCTATAGAGTTAACTAGTTCGATTATATATGAGTTGAAAAGGATGGTTTTCCGATGTAATGAAGGTAAATGTTTTTAGCTTTGGTAAGAATGATAAAGTTATAATGATAGTGATGAAGACTTAAAGAGTTTATGCTGACTCATGAAAGTGTTTGTCAGATTTAGTTTTCTTATATATATGTGAGATACCTGCCCATAAGGAAATTAAAAACATACTCTGATGAAACTTATAATACTTGATTCAATTGAGTTATTTAATGGAAAGATGTTTGTCATAATTTAAAGAAATCACTATAATTCAGAATTCACATGATTGATGTCCCTATGATTGGTTTAATTTGATAGTGATAGAGCATAGAGATTATTGAAAATGATGAAATTTAAGTCAAGGTGGAAATCATCGAGTAAGTTGTTGTCAATCTATAATGATTTTTTTTAATTTAAGTTATATTTCTATTGGAGTTAAGTTTTTACATTGGAGAAATTTCTTATCAAGCAAGTGTTTTTAAGTTATAAATATCTATATTGGTCAATAGCTAGTATGATGTGAATGTCTATTAGACTTACATGGGAACCCTCATAAAGATTTGTGAGAGTTGTAAGTGCTAAAGGATATTCTAAAAATTGAAGAAAACACATATATGAAAAAAAAAATAAAGGAAGGAAATATTAGGTAAGGTAAGGCTTTCCAAAAAATTATCTTTAGGATAATAATTTTTCCACTCAATTGCAAATGAATATATGAAAAATTTTCCTTTAGGATATTATGTTTAACCAAGAATAGGAAACTACATTTTGCTTACTTTTATAGTCAGAATCAACTAAGTAGGAATTTAAAAGGAAGACACATTTTTATTATTTTATAAATGAAAAGAAAATATCAAATCTTATTTATAGAGTTGAAAATACCTTTTCATAAAAAGTTATGTAAATAAGCATAACTTCTTGAATTTTAGAAGAACATAAATTTTCTTTTCATTTCAAAAGTCATGACTTTTCATATCAAAATCATAACATTACATTTTCAAAGGCATACATTTTTATTAACACCTTTTTTAAAATAATTTATTATTTTATTAAATAATATAAAAAATCATAACAACCCTTTACTTATTATCTAATAATAATAACACGAACTTTAACAAGAGAATTTACTAGATATCTACATAATGCATGTCCAAGAAGTGGCCATAGCTTGAACCTTTAGATTGAATGTAAGATATAAAGGTAACATATTCATATTATGTAGTGATTTTATGACTCTACAATGGAAGCACATTTTTTTATATGGGTTTAATGCTCATTCTAACATAACAAGTACGCCTTAAATCTCACCAAATGATTCTTAGGGAGCGACCTCTTACTTCCATACTTGCAAAGGTAGATTCATTGAGGGTGTCTACAACCATTTTAGCACCCTATATATACTATGAATGTATTAAGAATAAAAATTCATTCATTCTTTTTATGGATATTTAATATGTTGGAAATATAATTTCATCATTAACATTTCTCAAGCAATCTTAATACAACCATTTTAGCACCTCACATATATTATAAATGTATTAAGAACAAACGTTCATCCTTTTTTGTTATGGATATAACAGTACATTAACCAAATATGAGACTTTGATAGGAATAGATTTATTGGCCCTTACCAGTCATTAGATATTTAATGCATTAGAAATATAATTTCATTGTTAATATTTCTCAAGCAATCTTAATTGAAACTACCTTTAAATTCTCATGTACAAGATTTTTAATTAATAGAGTTAAGTTTTATAATTGACATCAATGTGATCAAGTTGCATTCAACAAAATTTATTTTTTTAAGTTAGTGATAGTTTCACACCTCCTATAGTTCATACAATTAATAAAAGATCTATTAGTATTTGATCTAAAGATAAGCATTATATTATATTTTATTTTAAGTTACAATAGATTTGTATTTATATATTCAAAGTAAGTACTATAACTTTATCTTATCCTAACTCAAGATGAACAAATATTTATACATTTAGAGGTAGGTTCTATAATTAACCTTATCTTAACTCACAATAGGTATTTATATATTCAAAGATAAATATTGCAATTTACCATATCTTAACTTGACATAAATAGGCATTTATATTTACCTTTCATCTCCATAAACATATATCAAAACTGTGCCTTATCTTTACTAAGGATTGATGATAGATGCTTAATGCTTACCTTTTTTTCATATTTAAGAGCACTTACCTTTGTTCTTTTTCATTAGCATTCTTCATCAATATTAGTTTATCTTTTGCAATATCATTGCATACTTTTTTAAAAGAATTGTCACGTAAATATTATTTCAAATAAATTGTTAAATTTAACATATCAAACTTCAATTTCTCATATAAGAATAGTATTATCATAAGATAAAATATTGTAAATCTAATTCATCAGTCAAAATTAAAATTTCTCATATTTCAATTTATTTCTTAAATGATGCACATTAGATTGGTATGCAAAATATTATAAAAAATTATTTAACATAATTAAGGATCATATTTATAATAAAAATATATTTTTATTTTATAATATCAACGAAAAGAACTTATATTTTGTTTATTATCGATGTGGAACTCATTTTTTGATTTCAATTAACATGCTTAATCTTACTTTGGTGTTATTATATAGTTGCTAATAGATTAATTAATTTAATATATTTCAAAAGTATTTACAATTGTATTCATACAGTAGTGAGCCTCAACTATCTACAAGGCCTAAGATATTTTCTAACTACATTCTATTAAAAATTATGGCTACATTAATTAAAGAATCAAGGAAATTTCTACTTTTAAGTTAATGCTAGTGGCTAGAAAATCACAATAGGCATATTTAAAAAATATTTAAAAACCAAAATAATGAGACATTGTCTCGAAAAGTAAATAACCTACTTAACATTTAAACATACATGTCCCATTTGGATCCTTCCATATTACTAATAACTTTCATATTCATATTAATTATCAAAGAATATCATATATCTTTGTAAAAAATTAAAGAAAATATAATAAAGTAGATAAACCACCTTATAACTCTGGGGTCAATTTTATCCTTTTACCAACCTATTCTTATTTTTCTGGGGCGAACCTTATCCCTTCACAAATATATACTTGGATCTAGTATCAATTTTATTCTCACCATATCATTTTTTCTACCATCACAATCTTACATTATAACATATCCTCATATAGAAAATATTAATTTATTTTCAATTATTATCATTAACATACCACTATGTAAGAACACATCACCTTTCCTTTTAACAATAATACATAACATGATCATAAAAGTAAACATGAGTTAAAAGGAGGATATTCAATTATAATAGTCTAATATGAAACTTTATAAAATGCATATTTGATTGTAATAGTGGAATATCTTCTGGCAAAGATCATCACTATATGAAAAACTCAACAATAATAGTCAGTTATAGACTTTTAATATAACCATAATTAAGTATAATGCTCAATTATTTCCATTCAAAAGTGAAGCCTCAATTGAGAATTTAAGTATGGTAGCTAAATGTGATCCTTTATATGGTTATATTTGTGTATTATAATTAAACATTTTCAAGAAATTCTAAATTTTCAAAATAACTGTTCAACTTACCATTTTCTAACTCTAACATCTTAATACTCATTTCAAACTATACACTTAAAATATATCATCAATTATCAATTCAAATGAGTAGAAAATCGACTCCAACATAGCATTACAAGCATAAATTAATAAATTACTTTAGTATCACTATTTAACCTTATATCGATAATTTTAACAAGTGACAATTTAATAGATTATCTACTTACTTATTGTGATGGAAGAGATAACAAAGAATCAAAAGATAGTGGATCATCCCTAATAACAACCAAATGAGGGCAATTTTAGATTAAGTGTCTAATTTCAATTCTTAACCTATCACTTATAAAACTATTAATACTTCTGCTTAGATCTTAAAGAAATTATACCTTCAGTTGGTCAAGAAATATAAAGATTCCTTTGAATTTATTATTAATTGTTATTAAGAATTAGAGAAGATAAAATTAAAAATGAAGAATAGGTAAGGGGGAAGAAGGTTTAGCTGGTGTGGTAGGAAAATGAAAGAAATTGGTGCATTAGGAGATTTTATGATGAAAAGAATAGTTTAGCAATTTTGGAAGATTTTCGAGATAAAAATCAAGAAATAGTTCCCAAAATCTCTTCCATGCAACCTTAATCATATATAATTTTACATTAATCTTCATTTAACTTAATTATATCTATTTTCATTATAAAACCATATTTTCCTTAATTTAAATATTACCTTAAACACATCTATAATAATTCTAATTGCCAATATGAATACAAATTGTTAATAAAATAATAAAAATAAAGTTCTAAATTACTAGTAACATAACAGTTCTTTCCCATTTAAAGAATTGGTTTCTAAATTCTTAAGGACCAATGAATTAATTGATGGATTGATGAAATTTTAAAGCTTATTGAAAAGATAGGGATACTATTAATGCATCTTTGCTTTAGGTTTTCAAGTTACTTCTTTCATCCTATGTTTTTCCTAAAGAACTTTTACTATAGACCATTTTTTAGGTTTAAGCGTGCAAATTTAGCGATCCAAAATATCAATTAGTCATTTATCATAGGACAGATTTAGATCTAATTGAAGTGGTTCATATTAAATAACATGAAATGCCTCAAGAAGGTACCTATAGAGTATTGATACATGAAACACTAGATGAAAAGCATGAAATTCATTTAGCAAATTTAACCGGTAAATAATTGTTCCTACTTGTTTGATGATACAAAAAAAACTAATGAAATACAGAGCTAATTTACATTTCTTATGAAAACACATAGCCTTTTTCATTGGTGAAATTTTCAAGAGGACTATATCTCATCCATAAAACTATAATTATTTTCTTCTTTTACCAACATAGGATTTTTAGAGATCTTGAGAAGTTTTCAACCTATCTTGAATGAGTTTTATTTTCTATAGAGCATCAATAATAAGATTAGTGCTGAAAAGCTTAGTTTTTCTTGGTTCAAACCATCCCATAGAGGATTACACCTTTTGCATTACAAGGCCTAATATGGTGCCATTTTGATAAAAGATTGATAATTATTATTATACACAAATTCAATTAATGATAAGTATTTTTCCTAACACCTTTAAATTCCAAAATGTAAGCTCATAACATATCTTCTAAGATCTAGATGGTGCGTTTGGATTAATCATTTGTTTAACAATGGAGAGTAGTACTAAAATGCAATTACATTCCTAAGGCTTGTTAAACAAAAAAATTACCAAAAATGAGTTGTGAATTAAGTGCCTCAATTTGAAATGATAGAAAAAAATAGAGCTATTAAAATAGGCTAAAACTTGCAAGCCGACCTATTAGCTTAGGGCTTTGAATGTCTTAGGCCTCAATTTTTACAATGCTAAAAAATATCGATTACAACAGCTTGGTTTATAAAGCTCGTGATTTATGTAGGCTATCTTATAAATATATATATATATATATATTCAAAATCTAAGTAGGCTTATATTCTCATTTTATATAAACTTATGCTTCTTTTTTTCATTTTTAGTTAAGTAAGGATGTGTTATGAATAGTTTACAGATGATATCTTTATTTTATGGATATTTTGTATTATATATATATATATATATATATATATATATATATATATATATATATATATAGTATTTTAGGGTTTTATATAAATTTAAAATATATTATGACTTATTTATGAATAAATATATGATACTTTTAAATAATTTTATATTTTTTTATTGTTTAAGAGATGAAAATTAGAAAAAACATGATTTAAAAAAATTTTCCACATGTTACCTTGTTGTTTGCAAAGATTGAACTAGAACCTCCAATATAAAGGTTTGTGTGTGATATGGATAAGCTTGACTCAGCCTAACCTTTTTTGCTTAACAACTTTGATAAGAGAAACTCAATGTAAAAAGGCTATTTTATCTAGATAGAGCTAGGCATATTGAGTTGTAAAATAGTTAGTTCTAATTAGAAGGAAATAAGCCATCTTAGTTAATCTATTAACAATTACCTAAATTCCTTCCAATCTTTTTTAGGTTCAAGGAAGACTAGATAAGAAATCTACTTTCATAGCTTTCCACTTCCATTTAGAATAGGAAGGGATTGGTGCAAACCAACGAGCTTTTAATTTTTTCCATTCACTTGTTGGCACATAAGATACTTTAACATAAAATTAAGCACATCCATCTTCATACCTTTCCATTAGAAGTTTTGCTACTAATCATTGTACATCTTTGCCACTCTTAGATACAAGATGTAAGATAAGCTGTGAGTTTAATGAAGCAATTTATTTCTTTCATGAGTAATCACTCAAAGTTAGTTCTAATTTATGATCACCCTTTGATCATTAACCACGAAGTCTACATTTTGATTTTATAATGCTTCTTATTTCAAAATTTGAATACTAAAGATTTTGCTTTTAAGATTCTTTGATTCGTTCTATTAATAAGAATTAAACCATCACCTAAGCAGCTATTCCCATTTAATCTTCATCCTAAATATTAGCTAAAACTGTTAATGATTTCCTACTCAAAGCATTTATTATCATATTGGCTTTAGCAAAATGATAATGGATAGTGTAGTCATAGTTTTTCATCCATTCTATCCATTTGCATTGCCTCAAATGATAAATAATAGGAATGCACATAAAAAAAGGAAAAAACATGCAATGGAGCAAATAAAAAAAGGAAAACAACATGTAAGGTATAAAGTAATAAAAAATATAAGATACAATGAATTAAATAAAATCTTTAAATTACTTAAAATATTTTTATAATAAAAATATAATGTAATATGTTTATACTACTAAAAATATTAGAATTTGAGCTTTAAATATCATGAATGAACAAAAAAGGATAAGAAAAGATTACAATGAAGTACATAAAATAAAGAAAAATAATACATGAGATATAAAAATATTAACAGAACCCTACCAATTGGTATATATTTATTTTAGCATATAGTATGTCAAAGTTGATATAAAAAATGTTGTCAAAATTTAATTTATTCAATTAATAATTTCCATGCTAAAATTTTAATTTGTTTAAAATATTTATAAAACTAAGAAATAAAATATATAACTATTTTTTGATATTAATATTTGAATCATAAGAAACAAAAATGAATATAAAAAATATGAAATGGAGTAAATAAAAAAAAGAAAACAATGTATGAATTATAAAACAATCAAAATTAAAAACAAAATATATAATAAACTAAATTAATTTAATTAAATAAAAATTTTATCTTATTTATTTTTTTTATAAAAAGAAGTTCCTTTTGTGCTAATAGTATTTGAATTTTAAATAATGAAAGTAAAAAAAATAAAGAAAAAGCATGTGAAACAATACATAAAGCATGACATCCTGACAAAACCCTAATTGATATAAATTTGATTTGACATATAATATTTAAAAATTAGTATCAAGGAAATATTGAAAAAATTTAAATAAATAAATTTTAATTTTAATATTTAAATATTATTATAAAAATAGAATATATTATTAATTCATTCAATTAATAATTTTTATACTATAATTTTAATTTATTTAAAATATTTATAAAAATTTAAAAATAAAATATATAATATTATATATATACTATTTAACAATATTAATATTTAAATTATAAATAATAGATGTGAATATGAAGAATAAAAAAAATGAAATGGAATCAATAAAGAGAAGAAAAATAATACTTGAACTATAAACTAATAAAATTTAAAAATAAGATATATAAAACAAATTAATTTGATTAAATAAAAAATTTAAATTATTTAAAATTTTATCCTAAAATTAATATTATATTAAATTTATAATGCTCAATAATATTTGAATGTAAATAAATAGTATAAGTAAAAACAAAAAAATCTGAAAATAGTGTTGGGCGGGAAATTTTTTTCCCTATGCCCAACACGTGTATAACAACAAGAATTAAAAAAAAAATCCTCCCTCAAAAAACTATCTTTTCATGTTATGTATAGATGTATAAGTGTATAGATAGATAATAACTCATTATCAATGTATAATATAGAAAAAGACATAAAATTATATATAATATGTAATCGATACAGTAAATATGGGACAAATTACAAAAGACCCGAAGCATCGCATGCTTGTAAAAATTAACAAAATACATTAATAGGACGTTGAGAAATGAGAGTACAAATATGAAATAGAAGATTTCCTCGTTTAAAATTTTCGAAAATCCTTTCATAATAATTAATGGTTAATTTTATTGTAATTTAAAACTAAAACATTGTGTACTTATTAAACACCAACCAATAAAAAAATTACTAACTTCAAAAAGTTCTAGAAGATTTTGAGTTTCGAATATTTATAAAGTCTTATACTCAATTTTAAAGTTATCTTTCAATATTGAAAATCAAAATATTTATCTGTATTAATTGATTATTAATATTTGGATACAATTCAAATGAATAACATTGAATCTCAAACAAAATTGGAATAAGATTCAGAAGAAGGGAGATAGGCTTTCAACGTAAATTTGCCGAGATAGGTGTTTAATTATTCTGATCAATAGGAGATATATATATATATATATACACACACACACACGTGTGTGTGTATTATGGCACTATATAGCGTATACTTTCAATTTTGTACCCCCCAGCGTCATAGAGTTGCACCTTTCTCTTATAATATGTATAATACTATTTATAATATATTTTGAGAAAAGCATCTTAACCTCTTCTAAATTTTAATGGAATTATGCGAATCTTCATTCTAATTTAAAATTTACTCAGAATACGAAAGAAAATATTATATTTAAATATAAAATTAAATTCTTCTCCAATAAATAAACAGAAAAATCATTATAAATTCAAATTAAGTTATGTAAAATTAGTATTTTGTGATCAAATACATATTTTGATTAAGGTCAAATAGTTAAAAAAAATCATTATACTTACATTAAAATCTTAAGTTTGCATTAGTCATGTTTCACTTGTTTAAGCTTAATTGAAATATACCTTCGATTACAAAATATTTAAAACATCTCGTATAAGTAAGTTTAAATTATATAGACATCTTTATTAATATAAACTTTGATTTTAGTTTAGCATTTTTATTTTGTGCCTTAAAGGGAGTCTAAGAATATTTTGAAATTAAAGTTCCGTTTGTTTCGTTGGAAAGTATTTTTTATAAGAAAATGTTATTTCTATACAAATTATTTTCCATTTGAAACTCAAAAGTAATATCGAAGCATTTTCCTCTATTATCTTTTTACCATTCATATTATTATGTTTATTCTATGCAATCAAATTGAAAATACGTTATCTTTTGTAAGTATTTTTAAACTATTAAATTATGCACAAAATATTCCAATTAATTTTGAGTTTAATAAACTGCAAACCAAGCAAGCTTAAGCCTATAACTTAGATGAATCTGGGAAGAATTAAATCCAACTGTGCTGAGTTAACGTTAATTGAATTCCACTCGGCTTTTCCAACCGTCCTGAATTTTATATATAGTAGGCATAGTAGCAACGTCCGGCAGATATATTTTACCCACAGCACCATTGCAGATTAATTCAACTGATTACGAGAAACTAGATAAAATTATCTCAAAAATTTAAAATTTCTTCAGTTGGAATCATCCCATTCTATTTGATAGATAATTTTTTTTTTTTTATCGAGATCTTCTAAAACTTAAAAACTAATTAAATAACTATGTTTTACTTCGATTGGGCTTGTCGATGAGTGAGAGTAAAACTCTTTATAGCCATAACATAGGTGTAAATTTATATGCCTTAACATGGGGTGGGATATATTGTCCTAGTGAAAGACTTTAATTGAATTGATTGTTGATAGCTTTTAAAAATTTCTCTCTTATCTCATTTTATATTTTAACCCTTCAACTTGTTTATTTTATGACTAAAGTCTTGTTTGGAAAATAATGGGATCAAAGTAATACGTAGTAGAAATTTAAATAATTTACTCAAATCAACTTTTCTCATACATGTAATTAAATATATCACCAAAAATTAATATAAGAAAAATAAACTAAAAGAGTAACAATTTTTAATGTGAAAAATTCCTCAATACCAAAATAAAAATAATGGAACCTAATTTGGAAGAAAATTTCCATCAATAAAATAATAAATACAATATTTTCTTAGAAATTCTAGGCAATAATCAATATAAAAAAACCCCTCAACAAAACACATGAAATTTCAACACAAATTTCAATAGAAGTCAACATAATAATTATTTCTAATTATTGTAAAATTAAGTAGCATATGGAAAGAAAAATTAGCAAAAAAAAAAAAATAGCTACTAGACTATCTAAATTATCAAGAGTAATATACCAAATTTGATGTGAATCTGAGTAAAGAAAGTAACAAATTTTCTCACATGATTTGGCAAAATCCTTGCATTCTACGTTGTCCTGCACACCAAAGAAAGTAAAACAAGCTTCTACCTCTTTGAAAATATTCAAATTCACAAGGCTGCTTCAAATCCTTTCGCATGGAACCCTAGGTTGTATAAACCTTTTAATTACAAATTCACCAAAACTAATTACCACACATAAACCATGGCACATATACAAGCCTTCATAAGTCCTTTTTATTCAGATCTTCCAAAGTCAAATTGGTTTTTATTCCGACGACAATCTAAATTTTTTTAATTAACATTTTTTTATCCTTTTTATTCAGTAATAAATATAAATGAACTATGGATTTATTTAGGAAAAACCCACCATCAACGAATCTCTACCTTCCGACTAAATAGGGAATACTGCCATTTTATCTATTAAGCAACATGTTTCAAGCTTTTACTTTAATAAAGGTTTAGTCAACATATTAGTATCATTGTCATCTATATAAACTTTCTCAAGTTCCAGCAATTTATTATTCAAAACATCACCTATCTAATAGTAATGAACATCAATATGTTTTAACCTTGCATGAAAAGCAAAATTCTTACGAAAGTGTATTACATTTTGATTATCACAAAACAAAATATAATGATCTTGATTAAATCTATGTTGTTAAAGAAATTTTGTCATTTATAACTCTTTACACGCTTCGATTGCTGCAATAAAATTTTCCTTTGTTATTGAAAGAACAACACATTTTTGCAATCAAAATTGATATACCATAACTCTTCCTACAAACTTGATTAAGTAATTAGAAGTAGACTTACAAGAATTAATATCTTTAACTAAGTTTGCATTAATAAAACCTAATTAGTAAAGTTTTTGATCTCCAAAACATAAGGTTAAATTAGTTTTACCTCAAAAATATCTCATAATCTATTTTATAGCATTACAATGCTCTTTACCTAGATTAAAAAAAAAATAACTTACTATACCAATGACATGAGAAATGTTAGGCTTAGTACATATAACTTCTAACTACTGAGGCACAAGGAATTCTCCCTATATCTTACTGTTCTTTACCTATGTTTGGACATTGTTTAATACTTAAGTTAAAGTGAGTAGCATAAGGACTAGAAACAACTTTAGCATTTTTCATACTGAACCTTTAAAGTACTTTTTTGATGTATTTCTTATATGATAAATAAATCTTTCTTGTACATCTATTCCAAGTAATCATTATGCTTAAAATTTGTTTTGTTTGTTCTAAATCTTTTATGATAAAAGACTTACCCAATTGTTTCTTCACTTCAACAATTCTTATATTATTTTTACTAACAATTAAAATATTATCAATATAGAACAAAAGAATGATAAAACTACTATTAAAGAATTTTTGGATAAACATACAGTAATCAGAGGTTATCTTCAAGTAACTCTACTCCCTCATAACTGATTCAAACTTCTTATATCATTGTCTAGGAGCTTGCTTTAACTCATAAATACTCTTCCTCAATCTGCTATATAATTTTTTTCTTTTTACTTTAAAACCCTTTGGTTGCTCTATCTAAATCTTTTTTTCAAATTACCATGAAGAAAAATTGTCTTCATATTAATCAATTTAGTTTTTAGATCAAAACTGGTTATTAAACTAAGAATTATATGCATAAAAGACATTTTCATAACATAATAAAAATTTCATTAAAATTAATTCTTTTTTTATTGAATCCCTTTATAACCAATCTTGCTTTATATTAAGGCTTAAAGTTGTGTTCTTTATTTTTTATTTTATATACCCATTTATTCTTTAAAACTTCACACCTTTTAGTAATTTTATTAATTGATAAGCTTAATTTTTCTACAAAGATTTTATTTCATCTTCTATAGTTTCAATCCACTAGCTTTTATATTCATCTTTCATAACCTCATCATAACATTCTGGCTTTCTCTTCCATCAATCAAAAGAATAAACTCATCTTCAATATACCTTGTAGAAGATTGTCTGATTTTGGTGGATTTTCTTGGTGCAACAATTGGAGCCTTTGATGTTGGTTGTTCATCATTGTTAAAGTTATTGAAATAAATTGACTCGTTAACCCATGGATTTTGAAAGACTCAAACCTTCATTTTGGAGAGCATAAAAATTATAGGTTGCAACTAGTTTAATTCGTATAAGTTGGTCCCCAAACGAACCAAATGGCTTATAAAAGTTTTTTTTTACATTTTAAAATTTTATATAAGTTTATATTTCATCTAAAATTATACTCCTATTTTTCATTTTTAATTAGGTAGAACTGTGTTATAAATAATTTATGGATAATATTTTTATTTGTAGGTATTTTATGACTTATATTTCATATATATAATATTTTTTATGATTACATATAAATTTAAAATATATTATGATAATTTATGAATAAATATATGATAATTTTAAATGATTTTATTTTTTATTATTTAAAAGTTAAAATTTTCATTTTAAAAAATTAAAAAAAGTTTGTGAACTAGTCCAGGTCCGTAAAAACCAAATTAAGACCTTGATATCAAAGGTTTGCAAAAAAACTAAACAAGTCTTGTTTGGCTTATTTAACAGCTAGCCCAACAGGGGGCTGTTTCGCTAGTCAGCCTGACTTGATCATTCTTTGACTTTAATCATTGTCATTTTATGAAGGATCGTCTATATGAATTACATCATATTCAAAATTTTGAGCTTCGATTTTGTCCTACTCCTCTCTTGGATGAATTATATCCAAATTAAGTGATGGTTTACTATGTTAAAATACTATTACTTCTTTTTTACTAATGTCTTTTAATATTTGGTCTTCTATAAATATAGTATCTTTGTTTCTAGTTAATTTCCTTTTAACAAGACCATAGAATCTATAGCCAAATTCATCTTCATTATAGCCCAAAAATATGTATTGCTTTATTTTTACATCAAGTTTAGATTTCTCATCTTTAAGAATATGTATAAATGTTTTCCATCCAAAAACTTGTAAATGATTATAAAAAAATTTCTTACCTAACCAAACCTTTTCTGGCACTTCAAACTACAAAGGAACATATGGTAAATGATTCAAAACATACATAATTGTATTTAAAGCTTTAGCTTAAAATGTTTTTAGAAGTCCTATATGTCAAAGTAAATATTTAACTCTCTTAACCAATATTTTGTTCATCCTTTTAGTTAAGCCATTTAACTGCGTAATCTTTAGTGATGTTTTTTAATGTCTAATACTTTTTTTTACAATAAGTATAAAAAAGTCCTAAATATTCACCTCTATTATTAGTATGTATGCATTTTAACTTCTTTCTTATTTTTCTTTTAGCTAAAGTGTGAAATTTTTTAAATACCACAAACATTTGGTCTTTTATCTTCAATGTATATATACATATCTTTTTTAAGTGATCATCAATAAAGATAATAAAATAAAAAAAATCACTAAGTGTCCTTATATTTATTGGATCACACACATTATAATGCATCAATTTAAGTATCTCTAATTTTTTAGAAGGTTCATAACTCTTAAAAGCTACTTTGTTCTATTTTTTGATTAGATAATGATCGCACTTTTGTAAATATGAACTTTGCATTCTATATAGTCCATTTTTTTTGCCAAAATAGTAATATTTTTTTCACTCATATGACATAACCTCTTATGCCATAACTCAATCTCATCACTTGATTCTGTAGCATTAACAATGTTTATGACAATTTTTACTTGAGTTAAGAAAATGTAAAATACTTTAAACCTTTAGCTACAACCATGGAACCCTTGGTCAGCTGTCACTGGTCATGTGAGAAAAAATTATCATAACATTCATTATAAACTTTACCTACAAAAAATAAGTTCAACTAAATGTTTAGAGCATGTTTTATATGCTTGAAGGTTAATCTAGTTCCATTAGATGTTTTCAAAATGACATCTTTACTACCTACACACCTTATTACACCTTCATAAGTCAATCTTATATCTCTAAAGTCATTAGAATGTAACATAAAAAAAGTCTCTTTTACATATAATATAGGTGGAAGTACTACTATCAATTACCTAACTTGTTTTATTCTTTCCAAAGTTGATGATATCATCTTTATAAACTAAAAGAAATTGATCAATTATTGTATTAGTCCTGTCTTCGTCACTTTCATATTTTTTACCTTTTCCTTTTTTGTATGACTTTTATTTTTATTTTTTAACTTCTAGCATTATTTCTTGATATGCCCTTTTTTCTTATAATGATGATACTTAATATTTTCAAATCTTTTCCTAGATTTGCTTCTACTTTGATATTTGTTCCTTGTAACTTGATTTTTATTTTTCCTTCGAGACTCGACAACCATGATATCTAGCTATGAAGAATAACCATGTGATTTTTTTCTTAACTTTTCATTCAAGATGCCATTTTTAGTAATTTTTATAGTCATCATATCATTTGAGGTAAAATTAAATATAAACATTCTAAATGTGTCTCATAAGTCTAATAAGGAACTGAGAAGCATCGAAGCTTAAACTTTATCTTCAAATTTAATACCTATAGTAGAAAGTTAATTAATAATCCCTTAATACTTATTCAAGTGACCTGTTATCAAAGTGCTATTTTGATATTTTATACTTATCATTTGCTTTATCAAGGATATTTTATTCCTAATTTTTTTAGTATACATCTTTTTAAGTTTAATCCCTAATATGCGAGTATGTATCTCCTCTTTAATATGATTCCACACATTCTTTTCTAACCATTGTCTAATATATCCATGATCCTATCTATGCAACGGATCCTATTCTAAATATAATTTATTTTCAAATTTTTTAGTAGTAATATAGGTAAATAATAGTCTTTTACATAAAGCAAAATTTTCATTTTCTTTCTCCAAATAGCACAATTTTTATTATTCAAAAATACTATTCTACTTGTATTAGCTTTCATTTTTATACAAGTAAAATATACCAGAGCCTAAACTTTCATACCACTTTTTAGGAAAATAACAGCATCACAATAATATGTAGCGAAAATTTAAATAACTTATTCGGATTGACTTTTCTTACATGTACAATTAAATATAATAGTAGAAATTAATATGGTAAAAATAAATTAGGAGAATAGCAATTTTTAATGTGAAAAATCTCTCAATATGGGAGTAAAAATCATAAGATCTAGTCTAGTAAAAATCTCCGTTAATAAAATAATTGATATGATTTTTCTTAGAAATTTTAGGAAACAATCAATATAAAAAACTATTTATTAAAAAAAGTGAAATTATTAATAGAAATTAACACAATAATTATTAACAATTATTGTAAAATTAGTCAGTAGAGGGAAAGAAAAATCAATAGAAAAATATCTATTAAATTGCCCAAATTATAAAAAATAGCATATCAAAATTTGATGTGGATTTGAGTAAAGAAGGTGATAAATTTTTTATACAATTTGACAAAATTCTTGCACTTCTATGTGGTTCCGCGTACCAAAAAAAAGGGAAAAAAAATGAATTTCTACTTCTTTGTGAATGTTCAAATTCACAAGGCTACTCCAAATCCTTTCACATTGAACCCTAACCTATATAAGCTTTCTAATTACAAATTCATCAAAACTAATTACCACATATAAACCAAGACACACATACAAGCCTTTATAAGGCCTTTTTATTTAGATCTTCCAAAGCCAAATTAGCTTTTATTTCGATGACAACCCAAAGTTTTTTTTAATTATTATATGTTTTTTCTTTTTATCCTTTTTACTATATAATAAATATAAAGTAGTTATAGGTTCGCTTAAGAAGAAGCCACCATCAACAAGTCCATCATATTTGTTAAATTTATTTAACTAATTTACCTTTTTTTCAAGTACATGTGGCTCTTTATTAATTATCATTTCTTTTGCCACACAATAAGCTCTTTACTTGCTTTTTTATTTTCTTCATTCTTTTCATTTCTTTTTTTTTCTATTTTTCAATCCTTCATTTCTTTTTTTCCCCAATTTATCATTAATGTAATACAAAAACACTCATAGCTTAAATACTAACATCACATGAAAAAATATAGATATGATATAATATATTTTTTCATTATAAAAATATTTTATATAAATTAAAATTACAATTTAATTAAATTATCTAATTATATTTTTTATTTATAGTTCTTACTACTTCATAATTTATCTATCATTTCTCTTTTTAATTTGTTTTATTACATATTTTTCTTTTTTTTAACTTTTTTCACACGCACTTCTCTTGTTTACCGTTCAGTCACTAATATCAATGTTAATAAGTAATGTAAAAATTATATGATACATTTCCTTTTTATAAAAAATTATTTTAGAAAGGTTAAATATTTAAATTGAATTACTTAACAATATTTCTATCTTCAATTATTATTACTTTATATTTCATACATTGTTTCAATATTTTTATTTATTTAATTGTTTTTTATTCAAATATTGTCAATTTTTAACATTAATTTTTAAAAGAAAATTCTAAGACGCACCAGTGTATGATGCACCAGTATCTAAAAATCGTTAGATTTCATTCAACTTGCACGCTACTGCGCAATCTAAAAAATCTGGACCATCAAAAGAGACTGGTGCACCGAAGTCTCTCCCATTTTTAAATATTATTTTTCTAAGTAAATGTATTATAATTAATTAGGATTTTTCCAAAGCTTTGATATATAGTGTAGTGATTTATTTTCAATTAAAATTAAGATATCACAAAAACAATTCAATTCTTTCACGTGTGTGTCTATATATATATATATGAACTAATTACATTTTTCATTCTTTTAATAAAAACATTTTTAAATTGACATCAAATTTATTTTTTCATTTAGTGGGTATAAAAATATTAATTGAATTAATTTATTAAATATTTTATTTTTAATTAAAAAATTTGAAAATTAGAATTACATTTATTTATCATCAATATTTTCTTCATAAAATTTTTAAATATAATATTTTAAATTAAATTAAATATATATTAATTAAAATTCTATCAACATTGATTTATTTTTTACTAATATGTCTTAAATAAATCAAACCTTTCAATTTAAAATATGAATTAATTACATATAATATTATTTAGAAACATCTTAAAATTGAGATCCAATTTCATCTTTTTTATCCCATGGAGAACTTATACTTAGTAATAAGATTAATTTACTTTTCATACTTTTATTTCACAAAAAGTAAGACATATGTTTATAATTTATAAATTTAAATATATGATTATAGATAAATACAATAAATTAAAATTTGATATTATTATAATAATTTTCTTTTAAAATATGAAATTAATTAAAATTTATTTATATAGATAATATTCAATTTAAATGAAAATTAATTTATAATCTTTATATGGTACAAGCTTACAACCTAGTTCAAGTTACAAAATTAATCAAATCAGAGAATTTTTGAAAAGCTTGTCAGACAATCACAAAGGAAAGAGGAGTTAGCATACTTTTTCGGCGAAAATTGTAACTAAATTGGCTTCCTATACAATATCAACTTTATCATCAACGAAACCAACATCAATATATATTTACAGGTTACAAGTTATTTAGCTTTTGCCTAAAATAAATATTATTCACATAAATAAATTTTAAGTGAATTAAATAAAAAATAAAAACATGTTATTTTTTTTATATCATATTATATTTATATTATTCAATATTATCAGTGTTTAAATTATATATAATAGGAGTATATATAAAAATGAACAAACATGTATGAGGCAAATAAAAAAAGAGAGACATTGTGTTTGTTATGAAATAATAAAGTTAAAAATAGAATATGTCATCAATAAATTTAATTAAATAAAATTTCTATATTTTTTATAATATTTTTATAATAAAAACATTTTATATGATATAAATATTATTCAATGAAGTTTGAGCTGTAAATAATATGAGTAGATAGATTATATATATATATATATATAATATAGGGTTTTTAAAAAGGAGAGAAATGGCGCATTAATTGTAAAACCACAATAAAATTGTAAAAATTAATATAAAATATTAAAAAATTTGAATAAACATATTATTTTTATTTTCTTATTTATGTTTATTAAAAATAGAATATATAATTTAATTCATTCAATTTGTAATTTCCACATTAAAACCTTAATTTATTTAAAATATTCTAAAATAAAAATAAAATATATCATATTGTATTTATATTAATCAGAGATAATAGTATCTAAGTTGTAAATAGTTAAAGTGGACATAAAAATGGGAAAAAAGAAGAAATACATGCAAAGTTGAAAAATAGAAAGAGGAGACAATGTGTCACTGATAAAAATAATAAGAGTTAAAAATAAGACATATAATCAATTTCAATTAATGAAGATCTTTAACTTATTTAAACTTTTATAATAAGAAATATTATATTATATTTTTAAGGTATAAGTTTAAAGTTTTGCGACATTAATATTTGAGTTATAAATAGAAGAAGTGAACATGTAAAAAGAGGAAAAAATATGCAATAAAATAAATAAAAAATAGTACCTTAATTATAAAGTAATAAAAATAAGAAAAAATAAAATATATAACAAATTAATTAAATTAAATCAAATCTTTAAATTTTTATAAATATTTTTATAATAAAAAATATTCTATTACATCTATAATACCCAATGGTGTCTAGATTATAATTATGATAGGAATAGAGAAGAGAAACAATAGTATAGACAAAGGGATGAAAAATAATGCATGAATTATAACCTTTTGATAAAATTTAAATTGATATATATTGAATTTGAAATATAATACTCAAAATTTGGTATAAAGAAAATATTGATAAATTTTATTCAAAATTTAATATTAGTCTTAAAAAACTCGCATTAATAAATGGGATATATAACTAACTAATCAATTAATATATACTTTTTATATTAAATTTTTAACTTACTTAATAATATTGTAATAAAAGAATAATTTGTTGAAGGAATTTTTTTAAAGAATAGTTTGCTACGTATATATATTTGCTCTGAAAATAATCTGATGTAAAAATGGTAATATCATGACAATTATAATATTAGGAATATTAATTTATTGAAATTCTCAATTAACTCACAATAAATTAGTATTTATTTTACAATCGTATACCATTATAATTTTAATTTATAATATTGTATGAAGAAAAAAAATCACATTGACAAGCTAATAAAATTTATCAATTATCAACTTTAATTTTCATTGTTAGGGTTATTTTATAAATAAACTCTTCTTTCTAAAGGAGATAATTTAATAATTTTCATCTTTTTCCTAAACTCAAGTGTAATTTCCCTCGTAATACCTAACTCCCCTAACCAAATTGCTCGGCGATGTGTCTGTTTTCCGGTTAAAGAGTTCAATCTCTCTCTTCTTAAGTCAAGTCATTACACAGTACGTAATTAGATAATATGGTAAGATAATTTATCGTCCTTCTTTATTATTGGAGCATTGAAGTTTACACCTATAACATATTACTGGTACTCTACTGACAGAATTGGGAGATTATCTAAAAATCTCTCCACCTAACATTTGTTTCTATAATTACATCCGCTGCAAATGAAATTCATACATTTTTTTAACATGATCATACTGCATTGAGAGAGATTTTGATAGATCAATTATATCAATATATTATTAATTTAAATTAATAAATTTTATTTATTTTATATAATATTATATAAATAAATAAATTTTAATATTTTAATATAATTAATACATCATGATCATTATCCTTCCTCACGGTCAACACTCCCTCCTCATGAAACACGTGAAAAAATTCCGAGGAAATCATATACCACAAGATATGTACCAGAAACAGTAAAAGTCGAAAGAGCATATGAACCATACACTCAACCGCGTACAAATATCAGAAATAGCGGAAGATGTTTTTGTAAATATTAAATTATTTTTAAAATTTAATTTAATATATTAATAATATTTATTTATCACATTTGATAATTTAAATAAATAGACTTTACATTTTTATTAATTTTTTATTAATTTTTTATTAATTTTGATCTATTATGATTTTTATTTAATCTTTAATTAAAGTAAAATTATTAAAATAAAGGAATATAGTTATTTGAATAAATAAATCCAGTAATTGTAATTTTTATTAAATTGATTTAAAATTTATAAATAATTTAATATTTAAAAATTATTTAAAATGAGTTCTCATACCTAAAAATTTCTCCAGAAGAATAGGGATGGGGGAGTCCTCTGTACACAACCACCACATGCATGAAATTTCTCCTGGTTTACTTCATCAACAAACATCATTGTACAACATATTTCAAAGAAAATGTTGCGTTTATTTTTTAAAAGATATATTTTATAAGAAGAGTTATTTTTATACAAATAAAAAATTATGTATAACTATATTTTTTATTAAAAAATAATATTTAAAATGATAATAATCCAAGTTCTTTATACTTAATATTGCATATTTAAATTATTTTTCACTAATTTGACATTTTGTAATTATATTTTTATAAAAAAATTGTCATATAAATGTAAATTTTAACTTTTTTTTTGCCTCAATAGAAATTTCAACCATTTTTACCAAAGGAAATTGTGACATTGTGATAATTGAAGTTAAGATTACAATATTTGTATCGCGCGCGTTACATATCTAGTAATCGAATGATTGTTTAAAGCACCAAGGCACTAACTTTTACCGTCTTCGTTTTCTTTTCATTTTATTCGCCGTTCGGCAGTTTATGTATGTAGATCCAAAGTGCGCGCACTCTAATTTATAATAATATCTTAATATATATTTGGTTATAAACACATATATACAGCTTGATTAATAAGATTTATTGTTTTTATTACTTATATATTACATTTGAATTTAGGCACTACTACAATTTTTAGCAGTTAGGTGACATGTAAGCATTATTCTTTAAAGTAATATATTCTTAAATTTATCTTAAAAATCACGTAGAAATTAAAGTTGTTCATTCATAAATTTAAAGTTATAAATGAGCTTATAAATATAAATAAAAAGAGTAAATTTCCATATTGGTCAATAAAGATAAAAATGTAATATTGGATTTTTTTGAAAATTTATTTTGTATCCTATAAATATATAAACTTTTAATTTTTATAATAAATTTATTTTTGAAAGATAAATATTATATCAAAATTGTCTTAAAATATTAATTAATAAATGTAGAACAAACATTGAAAAATAATATAATGTAATATCTATTTTATAAGGACCAATTTAATAGTTTAGAAATACGAAAATCTATTACCTTGGCTGTTTAAAACAAGTCTAGTGCACACATAATTCCGCACGTGATTCACAACATTAGGATCCCTGTGCGGCAGGTACCTGTCCATATAACGAATTTGGGAGCTTAATTACATCAATCTCTACCTATAAATATGCTCTCATAATATTGAGTTCGCAAATCAGCAAGTGCTGCCTTACACTGCTACCACTTTGAAATTCAACAAAAACACAAAGAAATTAAAGACTTCAATTACACAATGGCTATGGTTAAGGAAATCATGGTAGAAGCATTTTCAGCTGCATCTCTTCATCCCAAACGCCATTTTCAGAAGCAGAATCACTATGCTTCATCCCAAACAATGTCTTGTTCGGTCAGAACAACGGTGTCGGAGCTGAAAACGGTGCGGCAGCTGCCGGCACCGACGATACCCTTCAGCAAAGAGTCCAAGCGAAGTCTTGCTCTCAATCTGGTGACGGTGACGGTGGCCGGAACCGTTACTGTTAAGAATAATCAGGATAAAGTGAAGGAGATGGTGGCCATGATGCTTCAACGTTTTGATGGTTTTGACCGTTCAGTTAGGGGAACAGGCATAGTTCTGCAGCTTGTCAGCACTGAAGTTGACCCTAGTAAGTACTCATCAAGAAATAGCAAAATATTTCCCCAATAATTAAAATTTTTACTTGAAATAGAAAAGGGAGTAGATATTTAGAGGTTTTCATTTTCAAACAATTCATATTCTGTTATTAAAAATCTTGTGCCCTTTTTTCTTTACAAAGTAAGGTTCTGTATTCGCATAGTAGTGTGATTGTATATTAAAAATCTTATGTGATATTGGCGGTTTGAATTTGATATATTATTAATATAAAATATTTTATGATATTGATAAATATAAAATAATGTATTATTTAAAAATAATAGTAATTATAAATTTTTATAAATAGCAAAAAAAATTTAATAAAATTTTATTTATTTAACAATACAAATATAAATGATAATCTAAAATTAATTTATATTAATTTTAGATCAAATTTAAATTAATAAAATAAAATGGAAGCCAGTTAAAGTAGTCAAAAGTTTAATAGAAATTTTGGGTTCTAAATTTTTTTGCCCTAATAATATTCCAGAAACATCGGAGCCAAGGTTGAGCAAAGAAACAGTGTTGGAATGGTCCAAGGACTTGAAAGTTGGAGCTGAGAAATCCAGTACTTACAAACTGGAATTTGAAATAGATCCAAATTTTGGGATGCCCGGAGCCATCACTGTGGTGAACAAATATCACAAGGAGTTCTTCTTGGAAAGCATTTCCATTGAAGGCCTAGTGCATTTTACCTGCGATTCTTGGGTTCAACCTGCAACACTCCATCCAGATAAGAGAATATTCTTCACAAACAAGGTAATGAAATTCAATACACAATTGCCACATCAGAAACAGAGTTTTCTTCTTGTTACATCATTGCAATTACTTCTCTTAATTAACTGTGAATAATTCATCAATCTTAACACAATATTACTGTACTGTTAAGCTGCTGCCACGTTCTCATGCTTTTCTTGGTAAAGTGAAGTGTATTGGCCGTATATTCTAATTATATATTATTGTGATGTGATTGAGCAGGCTCATTTACCATGCCACACGCCAATGGGCCTAAAAGAGTTGAGAAAGAAAGAGTTAGGGCAGCTCAGAGGGAATGGGAAAGGAGTGAGAAAGTATTATGATAGAGTGTATGATTATGATGTGTACAATGACATAGGAAATCCAGACAAAGGAAATGAAAATGCGAGGCCAATATTAGGTGGCAAAAAGAATCCTCATCCCAGACGATGCCGGACCGGTCGTCCCCCTTGCATAACTGGTGAGTCTTGTCCACACTTTACTTAGACAACCGCCCCGAATTTGGATTTTTCCCCCTTTAGTCCTTTTCATTTCATGTTAAAATGAAATTTACACAGAATTCGTATGTACCAGTCACAGTCAAAATCATTTTTTATACACAACAAGACTCATAAAAAATCTTGTATGTATTTTTTTTTCTCAACGTGGCAGAAAAATAATTAAAAATGAAAAAAAGAGGATTTTTTGGTTCCTGATGAATTTCCTTCTTTTCTAAATAAGTTATTAATGTTTTCACATTAATTCTTTATTTAACATGGACAGACACGAAGGCAGAAAGTCCAGTAAAAACATTCATGGAAACGTATGTGCCAAGAGATGAAGCATTTGAGGATGCCAGAAAGGAAGCTCTGGATGTGGGGAGGATTAAAGGAGTGACTCGGAATTTAATTCCTTTCTTCAGAACTTGCGTCACAAACTGTGGAGATTTCAAGCAGCTTTCTGATATTACCAGTATTTACAGCAACACTGATGCAAAGGAAATTACAACAAAAGTAAAATCTCTTCCTGGGGATTTGATGAACATCCAAGATTCATTCCAACACTACTTCAAATTCAATACCCCCAGCATAATAACTGGTAAGCAAACCAGGGCGAACCCTAGAAGCCTAGCAAGCCTCTCCTTGGAATTCCTTCTTTAGGGTCTCGGTATTTCAAAAAAGATCACAAGTCAGAGTCACTTTCAACAAAAAATATTTTTATAAAATTATAATTAAAAAAATTAAGCTCGGAAAAATTATTTTATTCATTTAATATTAAATATAAATAATTTAAAAAATAATATTCATTATTTCAAATAAAAGTTTATTTTCATTTCTTATTATGGTTTTAAATATTATTTTCTATTCACAAGATATATGAATAATATATTACCTTTTTATTAATATATAAAAAATAAAATTTTCTCATAAAAATAACTTTTAGAAAGTTAAATTGAGAAAAATTCTCAGTGACTGGTTAATAGCTATCTCTCGAAAGCTCATGTCATTAGTTTAACAATTGAGAATGGGTTTAAAATGTATGATAAAAGTTTAATACTTACAAGTGCATAAATTATTATTAATTTGGTGTCAGGGGCTGCAAAATTTTTTTATGAATCTTCTAGATTTGACACGGATATTTTTGTTTTTAACTCGTTCTTAAAAGGATATCAATTGAGATGCATATAAAATGATCAAAACCATCACCGGATCCAAAAGAAGAAAAATGATTTATTTAATCTATTTTGTGCAAAATTTCTTCGTACAGTGTTTAAATAAATAGAAGAAACTAATAAATTATTATGTGAGAGGTTTAGTGGACACTAAATTAGAATTGAAGGAATATTATATAATATTAATATTAATTTTAAAAATTTTACTGTAAATTAAAGATTTAGTGGCAAACAAATTTTTAGTGCAATATTAGTATTGAAAATTTAGTACTACTTCTATATAATTTTTATTAAATGTATTATTTTTTTGAATCTTAGCATTGAAATTGACTTATTGACTTATATTTCCTAAAATATATTAAGATCCATTTAAAATAATACATTTAATAAAATTCATATAAAAATATTACTAAATTTTTAACATTAATATAAATTAAAAATTTGATAAAAATTAAATTTATGCCAAATTAATATAAGAATATTTTAATATTAATTTCATATCCGGCTAATATTTGGGGTGATACCTCCCTGATTCAAATCTCATTTGTTTTTACTCTGGGTGACATTTCAAGATGAAGTGCTATTTATTGCGAGGTTGCTAAGGAGCCCGTCACCAAATCAGTCCATCGTCCTCATGACTTATTGGTTTCATAGTAATAAGGAGACTTTTTTCTTTTTTCTTTTTTTTGGGGGGGGGGGGGTGGTGGGGGAACGTGCTCCATTCAAACTTTGGTCCGAGGCAAATCAGAAATTGAGCTGTCAAAACAAGGAAAGGGTGCTTTGTGGGTTTGAAAATTTGAAGAAATCATTTCATAATAGTAACTTATTTTTTATTAACATATATAATTAAATAATTTTTTAAATTATTATATTATTCAAATTTCAAAATCTCAGTATTATGGAATTCACCTAAATAAAAGGATTCTTTTTTTTTTAAATAAAAAATTAAGGTTGAAACATTTACATATAAGAGATTAAGAGTTGTTGACTATTTCAGGGAATGGTTGTTGCATACAAGATGAGGAACTTGGCCGTCAAGCAGTAGCTGGTATTAACCCTCTAAGCATAAAAAGACTTGAGGTATTAACTATTAAACTTCTGAAAATTCATTTTCCTTTTATATATATATATATATATTTCTTTGTTAAAATAAAAACATTAAAACTTGTAATTATATGTATGTTTATTTGTTCACTCTTTTCTTTCAAATAGACTTTTCCGCCCGTGAGTCATTTGGATCCCTTCAAATATGGACCACAAGAATCTGCCCTTAGGGAAGAACACATAATATCTCACTTGGATGGTATGTCCGTAAAACAGGTACATTAAAATTTTTTTGATAATTTTATATTTGCTAGTCTAGAACTATTTTTTTTTCCCTTCCTGCTTTTATTTGTTTCAAAAATAATTTTATAATACTTTTGAAAATCACAATAAAACAAATAAATATTATGAACTTTTTATCCTCAATAATAGGAATATCGTTTCACACATGTCTAACTGGGCATGCCGACGCATAACTAATTTGAATGTGGGAGTCTCAATTTGGAAGAGAATTTAATGGATAAATATTATGAACTTTTTCATTATTTAAAGGAAGTTTTCATTTTAATTTTTTTCAGGCAATGGAAGAGAAGAAGCTATTCACACTAGATTATCATGATGTTTATATTCCATTTCTCAAGGGCATAAATGCTTTTGAAGACCGGAAAGCTCATGCAACTCGAACCATATTCTTCATGACTAAAGTTGGAACTTTGAAGCCTATAGCCATTGAGCTCAGTCTTCCACCAGGAAATGATCTAAACCGACCGTCCAAACAGGTCCTTACGCCTCCGGTGGATTCCACCTCTTATTGGCTGTGGCAATTTGGCAAAGCTCATGTTTGCTCCAATGATGCCGGTGTTCACCAGCTCGTTCATCATTGGTATGCTACCTCCATCACCATTGTTAATTAATTGATTGAATGAATGGAACACAACTTCAATGTTTTTTTGGATATAGAAAATCTTGATTTTGGGAGTAAATCATATACTCCCTCTGGAAGTTTGCAGAATTATAAATTTCACAATCTATGTATAAGAGTAATTTTGAACTATAGGCCTTAATAAATATGATTTGTCATATATTCAATGAATATATACATTCCCAATTAATCAATTACGTCAATGATCGATGGCCTTAATTGTTACAGGTTGAGGACTCACGCCTGCATGGAACCATTCATAATAGGAGCTCATAGGCAACTGAGTGCCATGCACCCCATCTTCAAGCTTCTTAAGCCTCACATGAAACACACTTTGCAGATCAATGCCTTGGCTCGTGAAGCTCTCATCAATGGAGGAGGCATCATTGAATCCGACTTCAGCACTGGAAAATACAGTGCGGAGATTGTTTTTGCTGCTTATAGAGACTGGTGGCGTTTTGACATGGAAAGCCTCCCTGCTGATCTCATTAGAAGGTTTGTCCCCCAAAACTCAGCCTGCAAAACAATAACTGAATAACTTCTATTGTGCATAGAACATCCTGAGAAAAATTGGTTATGACTTATGACTATAATGTTGTTAAAATTATGCAGGGGATTGGCAGAACCTGATCCTACCCAGCCTCATGGACTAAAACTGCACATAGAAGATTACCCTTATGCAAACGATGGCCTTCTCATCTGGTTTGCATTGGAGAATTTGGTCAGGTCCTATGTGAACTACTACTACCGAGATGGGCTCATGGTCCGATCCGACACCGAACTCCAGGCCTGGTTCAATGAGGCTGTCAATGTGGGCCATGCAGATCATCAACATGCAAGTTGGTGGCCCAGCCTGTCCACTCCAAGTGATCTCACTTCAATTCTCACCACTCTCATATGGTTAGCTTCAGTTCAGCATTCTGCAGTGAACTTTGGGCAGTACCCCTTTGGAGGGTATGTCCCAATGCGCCCTCCATCGATGAAAAGGCTATTACCCAATGAAGAAGACCCAGAAGATTACAAAGAATTTGTGAAGGACCCAGAAAGGTATATTTTATCCTCACTGCCTAATTTGTTTGAAACCACTAAATTTCTGGCAGTGGTCAATCTTCTCTCTCAGCATTCGAGTGATGAAGAATATATAGGGCAAAGGAAGGATCTCTCAGATTGGGCTGGTGACCCTGAGATTGTAGACGCATTCTACAAGTTCTCTATTGAGTTGAAGAGAATAGAAAAGGAGATTGAGAAGAGAAACAATGACCCAAAACTTAAGAATAGATGTGGGGCTGGAATTCCACCATATGAATTACTAATACCCAGCTCTGGACCTGGAGTTACAAGTAGAGGTGTGCCTAATAGTATAAGTATATAGTCATGGAAGTGGAGTTGGGGAAATATTGCGGGCAAACCGAATCATGCTGCTTCAAGAATAATTTCAATGTATATAGATATACCAAAAGAAGAAAGTTCCCATATAGTTTCACATGTAAGAATTTAAATTAAAACTTGTATACTTGTATTGAATTTAGGATACCATAAAAATAAAATTAATGTAAAAGCTTACTTTTATCATGGATTTAATTCTCTTGAGTAAGAAAGTATTTATATAAATACTATAAACTATAGATGTAGATATTTCTCTTCTGCTTCTAAAGTATGCGACTTTTAATAGCATAAGTCAATAAATGAATTAAGTTAGGAGTAAAGAGAGAATTTAATTAATATAAATAAAATCCTATTAGATCCTCTTATTACAAGCCAAAAAAAGATATAGACCTACAATTCAGCTGTCAAACATATTAATCAAAAATTAAATATTTATAAGTCCAAGTAATAGATCGCTTTAATAATTGAGTTTTAATAAATAAAAATCTCTTGAATCATTATTTAACTAGTTTTATTAAAAAAATAAAATAAAATACTTATAATTAATGATAGATCATATAAAAATTCTAACATTCTTTCACTTTGACAATATTAATTGTAAATGATTTATTTTAAAATATTTTATATGAAAATGTTTTTCTCAAACTGAATATAAAATTTTGAATATGTGACCATAATTTTGAAAATGCATCATTCAAGAGATGATACCAGGAACACAACTCATACTTAAGTAACCAATAATATTGAACAATGGCTATAATTGCATTATTATCAATGCAAGGCCTTCCATGATCACATATATCATCAATGCATTATTAAAAATTCTAACATTATTTCACTTTGACAATATTAATTGTAAAGGATTTATTTTGAAATATTTTATATGAAAATAACTCTCAAATTGAATACAAAATTTTGAATATCACAATTTTGAAAATACACTATTCAAGAGATGATACCTGGAACACAACTCATACTTAAGTAACTAACAACATTGAATCATTGCTGTAATTGCATTATTATCAATGCAAGGTCTTCCATGGTTACATATATCATCAATTACTTAAATATGAGTCATTAATGTAAAAGTGTAGCAAGGAAAATAATATTAAAAAGTATGATATAACAAACATGCTATTTTTTGTAGTCAATCCTTAATGATTTCTCTATAACAAGCTCAATAATAAGATAGAAAATTTTTCTAGCAACAATAAATTTAATTCTCTCAAAATTCTAAAATAATGTCAATTAAAAGATAAACATTAAATACAAGAGCTAGCGATTGACTTCGTGTCCTAATCCTCATCCTCATAAATTTATTAGTTATAACATCTTTAAATTTTATAATAATATTAACTAAGAAATAAAAATACGACTCAGAAACTATTCATTGGCACTAAATCTTAGTCTTAATAAACTTATCATTAGAATTAGAGGTGTACATGGGTCAGGCGACCCACTCGTCTCGATGAGCCCAACCCGAAAAAATAGAGTATTTAGATTCTTTTTTTTAGCCCAATAGGCTCGATAGGACTTTTTTTTATAACTCGATTAATAATTGGGTCGGGCTCAGGCCAAGATAAAAAAGTTCGATAGGCCCGGCCTGACCCGATTATAATAATTTATTTTTAATAATATAATTATATATTAAAAAATATAATTATATTTAATTATTTTCAATATAAAAAATATTAATTTAACATATTAAATATTTTATATATTTAAATATCATATTATCTCTTTAAATATATATATTTTTTATTTTAAAAATTTATTTTTTATTAAAAAAATAAAAAAATTATGTTTCAGGTTTTCGGGCCTTTTAATTGAAAATTCGGGCCGGGCCAAAATTTTTTAAAACATAAACAGGCTGGACCGGGTTCGGACCTTTAATTTTTATGATTTGGCCCGGATGGCCAAACTCGAAACCCGCTCAGCCCGACCCATGTACACCTTTAGTTAGAATGCCTCAAAATTTAAAAATGGTGTCAACTAAGAGATAAAAATATATATCAGGAACTAATTAATAAATAACAAATTTTAGTTCTGATAAAGTATTATAGAATATAACATATTAGACTTAATACCTATATGGTGCGCATAGAAAACTTATATACAAGCTCAAGAGGTGATGACCGATACTAAGTTTTAATTCTTATAATTACAATAATTGATATATTTCACAATATGAAGATACATATATTGATAAAGAATCCATAAATTGTATATATAAATGCATAATAATGTACTAATATTATTAAGAGTAAGTATGATAAAAATTAGCAAATTATGTAATAATATCCATGACTTATGCATCTTATATATCAATAAACATATTATAATCATTAATTAAGATTAAATGTTCTATATAACATAGAACTCTCACTAACCAAACATATTATAATAAAAATAAAATCGAATGTCCATATCTCAACATGTTTTTAAACATCTTATAAATAACAGAACCTTGATTTAGAAGAAAAATATTTAGATTACATATATATTTTAGCGGTATGTAAAATAATAATTTCTTAAACCATCAACTTGATATAATAAAATAAATTAATAATAAAAAATTAATTATATAATTAACTTTGATATCTCAAGGAAATCATTTAAATGACTATTAATATTAAATACTAAAATTGATACCAAGTTAATGTAATAACAGAATTTTTTAAAATACATTTTTAGAGATTACCAAAGCAATTATGAATAAAAATTATTTGGAAAATTCTCATGATAACAACATACACTATTGACCAAAAAGGTATCTCATAATTTTTTTTTTTAAAAAATGGATTCATAATGTATATATTAAGAACTTTATAAGTTTCTTTGTACTATGCTCAAAGAAATAGATAATAACTTATATGTTAAATTCATTACTATTAGTAAAAATATGCTTGATAAAAATTAGTTTAAAATTTAAATATTATATGCATAAAAGAGAATTCAATGAGATTTATACCTCTTTATCATGCATATTTTTTTTGACAAATAAATATATGTAATAATATATAACTTATTATGAACTAAACTATATAAAATTTTAATATTTAAATACACTTTTACAAAATAAATCAATTTCAAATATCACCAAATAATCTTTAACTAAAATAAGTTCTTGAACATAGATATCATATTTTGTAATATAAATAAAATTTTGTAACATTAAATTAAACTCTCATTGATGTGAATCTTCGGTATAATTCTAAAAAAATTATATATTATTTCAAAATATAATTATTTATACTAATTGATTAATAATTTATTTATCAAATATGATTTTTTTTAAAAAGTTATGTATAATTCCACCCCAAAGAAAGAAAAAAATTATATTTGATAACTAATGTACCATGATATCATAAATAATATAAAATTTAATTTATCACTATATAGCTAAAGTTATACAACAATATATATTATTTTCAAAATTGATTAATTTAATAACTCTTTAAAATATAAGAGAGTTAAATTTAGTTGTACAAATCATCTAACAGCATGTAATGAATAAAGGAAAATTTTCTTATACATTAGCAAGGTTAACATAAAAGTTCCTAATATATAATTATAAATTTTTCTTTAGGTAGAATATATAGTATATATTAAATTCTTTTTCAATATATTAACTGAATTATATAGAAGATAATATGATATTTGAAAAACTATCTTCTTTAAGTAGATAGATCTTGTAGACTAATTTGCCCTTATAATTAAAGTAAAATAATATATTTTAATTATACTTTAAAAATTATTAATAAAAAAGATAGCACTTTTACTATAAAAATAATAATATTGGAAGCAAGAATGTTAATTCTTAGTTCATGGATATAGGAGTAATATACATTATTATAGTCTTCTTTTTGGACAAAAAATGTACCATGTAAAAGATCCACCTAATCATGAAGCTAACCAAGAGAATATTTTAGCATTAAAAACATCTCCACTTTGGCTAAACATATTTTTAAAATTAAAGTAATTCTAGAAATTTTTATCCTTCATAAAACACCCTTGATTAAAATATACAACAACCCTCTTTAAGTAAGCAATTGCATACAATAATCGTAAATCAATCCCATATGATATGACTTAAAATATTTATGATCAATATGTATAATTTTACTTTGGTGATAATTATCCACAACAAACTATAAATTTTTTAAAAGATTTGAGATATGAAAAATTATCTAGAATAATGATTTTTTAAACACAAATAATATGTAACCGATTCTAATGTAAAATAATAAATGATTATAAAATCAAAAAATTATTACATCCAAATTGCCTTAATTTTAATCTTTTTACATATAAATATATTTTAAATTTATGTAATTCAAAAAAAAATAAAGAGACTTAAAATATATATTTATTTTTAAAATTAAAGCTATCATTAAATCAAAATCATTAACATGTTTTTTAGAAATATAAATTAATTTTAAATTAAAATAAAAATATTCAAAATAATATTAATATAATTCAATAATATACCTTATTTGGTCCATACATATGGTAAAATGAAAATTGTTTATAAATATAAATACTATATGTGAAAATAAAAAAAAATTACAAATACTATGTGTTTAATAACATATATTTATAGCAAAAGAGATTATGTGAAAAAATTAAATACAATATGTTAATTTTGGATAAAATAATCATGTTTTGGAGTATACAAAAACTTTTATATTCTTTCCTTTAGGTAATGAATGTAGTATGTAAAAAATCCTCTTAAAATTGAAACTAACCAGGATAATACATTATTATTATAAATTTATCCCCTTTGGGTTAATAAAATATACAATAATAAAATAAATTTAGAAATAAAATTACTTTATTAAACTAATTTATAATTACAATATACAACAATTCTTTCTGGGTAGGTCATTGTATAAAATAATTAAAAATTATCTTGTTAAAATCATTTCTAATTATAACATACATTTATCCCCTTTAGGTACGTAAATATGTAAAATAATTAAAAATTAATCCCATAAATATTTATTAATAATTCGGAGACTTATAAATTAATATAAAATAATTTCACTTTTGTGATAATTATTCAAATTAACACATAAGTTTTTCAAAAGAATCAAGTATTAAAATTATGTCTAAAATTATAAATTAAATTACTAAATATAATAATAACATAATCAATCCATTAAGGGATGCTAAACAATATGCATTAATACTAATCATCAAAACTATATTGCATTACAACACAATCTCAAAAGTTATTTTTTTTAATAAAATAAAGTATTGCTTGATTATCAACGATACATCACTAAAATTATTTTAAACAAAAATTTTTATAAAATATCATCACTTTGTCATGATAAAAATGAAATAAAAATTAATAATTTATCAAACCAATGGCAAACTACTCTCAAGCAAAAGTAGAAAATTATTATCAACTAACTTAAGATATAATATTTCATTCATTTTATATTCCATATAATAATTATTTTAGCATTAAATCTCAAAAGTAACAAGTAAAAATCTTAATAGATAATTATTGAAAATATAATAATTTTTTTAAATTTTTACTAATAAAATTCTTTTTGAGATAGTAATTATTTAAAATTTAATAATAAAAATAAATTAATAAAGTAAAAATATTGTGCATAATATTGCAAAAATACAATATGGTAGTTCATGAGCACATAAATAATAAAATACTTGGAAGTATATTCTTTACTCTTTGGATGGAAAATATAGTATATAAAGATCTTTCTATCATTGAAGTTAATCAGGATAATGCTTTAGTGTTAACAATTTATCCACTTTGAGTAAATAAACTCTCAATAATAAAATATGTTCAAAAAATATTTTAATAAGCTAATTCTTAATTAAAATACACAATTACTCTTTTGGGTAGATAATTATATTAAATAATCAGAAATTAATTCTCTCAACATTAATAACATGAAGACCTTATAAATTAATATGAACAATTTTACTTTGATGATAATTATTCAAAATTAACCCAAAAATCTCCTAAATAAAAATTTAGGATAATAAAAAAATACCTAAAATTATCATTCAAATAATTTTTTAAAATTAATAACAAGTAAAATGTGATCATTCCATAATAAGTTACTATACAAATTACACCTATATTAATCATAAAAGCCTTAAATTGCATTAAATTTCATAATTTTAAGCTTTATTCAATATAAAATATTTAAATAATTATTTTGAATGATTTAAATATATATATATATATATATATATATAATTTATAAATCATAAAAGTTGAATTGCACACATCTTAACTAGCTAAAAAGCCTTTTTGTATTACTTTCAAAGCAATTAACTCATAACTAATATTGAAAATAATAAATTAATAAAAAAGAAAAAGATAAGAGTAATTTTAATATATTATCTCTTATTTTCGTTCGACTTTCTACCATTTAAGCATGAATCAAGCTTAGTTAAAAATAGAAAAATTCGATCCAAAAAATGCAATTTTCAATGGCAAGTAATTGCTTTGAAATAAAAAAAATCACATATATATATATATATATATTAAAACTTAATTCATCTAATTCTTTCCTGATTATTAATGGATAAATTACACATAATAAATCCCATAAAAATTATAAATTAAAATAGAGTATTTATGATAAAATAAAATTGATAATTCATGAACTTAACTTACATCAAATCCAAATTTATCATAAAATAATTTTTTAAAAAATTATTTTAAAAGATTTTCTCAAATTATCCAATGAAATCAAACAAACTTATGGAATCATAAGATTAGGATTTATTCATCATTCAATCAATTTTCAAAATAATAATAATAATAATAATAATAATATCAAATTATTGTAATTTACAATTATGAAATTATCCAAAAATAACCATAAAAATTAATTGTACAAAACTAATAAAATAATTAAATTAAAATAAAAAATAATTTCAAATAATCTGATAAAAATTATCAGATCAAAACAAATGATAAAATAAACATACAAAATGGGAATTATTCATATCAAATCAATTAGAGATGATTTTTTTTAATTATATACATTACATATATAATTAATTCAAGATAATAATTATTATTGTTTGTTTAAAATAAATAAAATCAGTTTGATTTATACAGACACAAAGACATGTGAGAAGATTACGTTTTTCAACTTATGATTTTCACTTCTCCCTATATAATAAATAAAAGATAAATCACAGAACTTGATACAACGAATCAGGGATTCTAACCACATACTGTTGTAGTTATTTTATTTTATTTTTCATGGGATGCTTTTAAAAATGGACAACATACAATAATAAATCATATAATAAGAGGAAGACAAGGAATTGAAGAGAACATCAATGAGAAATCAAAAAAATAGATTCCGAAGATGAACTATACCGCTATCAGCCAAACTTCGTCAAACAGATTCAAAAGAACATGTTTTATCGCACTTCCAAGATTTAAAAAAATATATATAATATGAAAACAAATGTCCATCCTTACTCTAATAGAATTGCAATCAAAAGGAAAATAATGACCAATCCTTTATCATAGGTTGTTTTGTATATACGATGAGACATAATTGAATTTTAAATTTATATAAGATTATTCTAATATTACATGTAAGAATTTAAATTAAAATTTGTATAAAATTTAGGATATCATAAAAATAAAATTAATACGAAAGTATATCTTTATTGTTAATTTAATTCTCTTTGATGAGATAGTATTCAAATGAATACTATAAGTATAGATCTTCCTCTTTTTTTCTTAAAGTGTGCGATTCTCAATAAAACAAGTCAATAAATTAATTAAGTTAAGAGTAGAAAAAAGATCTAACTAATATAAATAATATCTTATCAAATCCTCTCATTATAGAATAGAAAAAGGTATAGGCTTATACTTCAACTGCTAAATACATTAATTCAAAATTAAATATTTATAAGTTCAAGTAATAAATTATTTTAATAATTGAGCTTTAACAAATAAATTTTTTTGAACTATTATTCAACTAGTTTTATTAAACAAATAAAATACTTATGATTAATAGTAGCTTAAAAATTCTAACATGAGGGTCAAATAGTTGTTACTAGTCACCAAGTTCTTACCCTCGCATTTATTCAACAAGAGGAGTAACGCAAGAGTAATGATTCCATACACTCATTTTTTTTTTTTTTTTGGGGGGGGGGGGGGGGGACAAGTTCTATGAGAACGTGCAAATTTGGTGAAAATGCTTTATATATTTTCACTACTTTTTACACAAAATGTTGTACTTCTGAAACAGCTTAGACAACAGAGTTGAGAAATCTTCGGGGCCATGCTTCAAGCTCAACTTTCACCAAGTAAGCATCAGCCAAGCACATGGAAATTTAGGGGGGAAGTGATTTTTCCAAGGAAGCTTACCACTGCTTCCACGGAAATTTAGGTAATAGGACAAAAATGTTACTAAATTGAAATTGCTGTAAATAAATGATGTACTATCGTTATTACTTCATGTTTGCCAACCCTCTGAATTAACAGTTATTTGTTGCTATTATTTTTTTCTTTGAAAATTACTATTTTTATTATTTTTATTTCTTTTAAACTTTAGCTTCTTAATTTAAATTTAATCATAAAATTAAATTTATTAAAGATAATACATTAGAACATATATATATTTAATGATAAAAATAATATCTAGATAAATGAATACATTTAATTAATGCCTATTCAAATTAAAATAAATATATATAATTTTACTTGTAGAGTATTAAAATGAAAAACATATAATAATATGCGATCCTTCTTTTAAAATAAAATAGTCATAAATTTGATAAAACACTAATAAAGATGATTTGTTGGCAAAAGAAACATACATGGATGAAGATGCTTTAAAAGAGATAATTTTATTGTGATTTAAATAGACTTGGACAAAATGAAAACTACATAGAGTGTTGCTAAAATTAGCAAATGACAATTAACAACTCAATTTTATGGAGTTAAGAAAAAAAAAAAACTTAGTACAATTGCAATTCCTGAGTATATGAAACTTGAGGTCGGAACTCAATTTAACTAATAGATAAAAAAATTAAAATTAAAATTAAAATTGAATTTATTGAGATAAAATTGTACATGTTAGATTGTAATTATTATTATAATTATAGATATAAATAGAGTTAATAGGGCTGAAAATAAAATAAAAATGAAACAGTTAATATATAGTTAAATGGAGAAAATAAATAAAAATAAAAGAGTAGAATTTTTTGAAAAATAGAGTTAGTATGGCTGAATGAGAGTTTTTCAAAGGAGGGGACTATGTTAAATTACAAGTAAGTAAAATATAGTTCAAGAGATTAGAACTCGTACGGCCCAACAAAATTATTATTTAAACTTTTTATGAGTTTTTAAGAGTCAATCTTGTCTTTATAAACGAAGATCCGTGGAAGCATTTCATTAAAATGCTTCCGTGGATAAATCGTATCCCCCAGTTTGGCTATACATGTCATGTGATGTTGATGTCTGTTTGAAAAACAATACATTATTATTTCAAAAATTGAATTAATAGAGTGTTTATTTGAAGTAGAAATTTGAGATGCAAATGTTGAAGTAATTATATTTTATAAAAAAAATTTGTGCCTTTTGAAATAAAAAAGTGTGCAATTGAAAAATATAAAATTATGTCTTTTAAATTTTAAAGTTATAATTTTTGTAAATAAAATTTTATATTTTTTCTTTTTATTCACTCTCAAATACTTGTTATCATTACAAAATTATTTTACAGGGAAATATAAGAAAAATATTCGATTTTGTTTCCTATTTTTGTTGTATCATAGCAACTTAGTTGGTAAGTTATTTTTTCAAAGCAAAATTAATTTAAATGAAGTGAATATCTTCTTAAAAAAATGTTATTCCTCACATCTAAGAAAATTTGACTCCTACCGACGCAATTCCCCACCAACATGGGAAACACCTCCTCCCAAATGCTTGCAAAATATGAAGAAAGTAATTGTAGTTGCAATTGTGAGAAAATTGTCCATTTGTCATAAGTTTCTGTAGTGTTTGTGGGTTTCATGACAAATCAATAGTCATTTTTCCCAACTAAAATTACAGTTATGAAAGATGATTTCAATTCAATAGTAATTAATGATATCTGCATCTTCTTCTTTTTTTTTTTGTTTTCTTATTATTTTAAGAAATATAAAATTTTATTTTAAGATTTATTGTTTTATTTATTGGGGCTCATAATTTAAAAAAATTATTTATTTTTCTAATATTCATTCTATAAATTTTTTAAGAAATACACCAATTCAAATCTTGTGAGCAATGGATTATGCAGACGTATATGCCAAGAATGAGTAAAACCCAACATTTCAAGATGGTCTATATACGAGACCAGTTAACGTTTCAGGCAGCAATCTTCGTCGCTCCACCGTATTAGAACTATCTAGCTTCTTATAAAAACCGATGGCACATTTGTTTCATCAGAAGAATGGTATTTGTGAAAAGCACTTTTCTAAAAATGTGAGTTTTTTAAAAAATAAAGAATTTTTTTGCTTAACAAGATAATTTAAAATTACTTTTTGGATAAAAAGGCCAATTTTATTGTCTATTTTTCATTAACTTTTTAATCTTTATTTCTTAAAATTTATTTGAAGAAAATTTATCTTCTAACTTTTCAAAAGTAGGTAATATTAGTTAAGTCTTGTTTGATAATTAATTAATTATATTAATTGTTAATTGATTAAATTAATTATTAATTGATAGTTGATTGCTTAATTGATTTAACCAGTTAATAATATTAATTATTTGTATGAAAATATTTAAAAAAATAGTTATTTATTATTAATTATTTATATATAAAATGATATAAAGAACATATATTTAGTAGCTTTAATACCTTTAGATTTTTTAACAAAAATATTTATATGACATCTAACTTGATATTTACATAGCATATATAAATCATAGTTTTATATTTTTATGTTAAAAAGATACATTTAGTTACTAACTTTTAAAAAGAAATTCAATCTTGTTCTTTAAATTCTATTTGAACTAAATTTATCATTTAATTGAAACCTATTCGTATTGCAATTTGTAAGGAAGTTTTGTTTTTATTTCTAACTTTCTTTAACACGTAAAATTTAACACACAAAATCATATGAGACCAATTTTTTCAACCTATGACTATTGAACTTCTTGTTTTCTAAATTGAAACTGAATAGGAGACACATAACAAATCTATTATAAATTTGAATAAATAAGTTTAAAATTTAAATATGTATTTTTATAACATCACATGCTTATTATGAATCCTTAACAACTATTTTGATGAGCAAAATAACTCAAAAATATAAATGTAATTTATCTTTAAAATTCTTCAAATTATTATTTAGATTATTTAGATTTGCAAAATGTCAATGAAAGTCATCTCATTGCAATGGTATTTTATCCTTATATTACAATAGAAACGATAAGATTTTTGAAAAATTACAAAGTAAATTTGGTTTAAACAAATTATGGGGATGAGATTGAAATTTCAGTAAAGGTTAAGAGATTACAATTTTTTTTTACAAAAATATAAACATATGACTTATATGTGTTATGTAAGATATTAAGTTGGATATCATGTAAGTAGTTAAGTTGGATATTATACAAGTACCTTGGTTAAAAACCTTAACAATATTAACTAGCTAAGTATTGCATTTTTTTTATTTTTTTAAGTTAGAAGGGAAATTTGCTCCAAATAAAACTTATAAGATAAAATTAAAATTTCAATAAAAATTGACATTTTGAAAAATGTCTTTTGTCTTAACTTTTTTTTTTTTAATGTTTGGTGCATGAAGGGAAATGATTTTCTTCTACTGAAAAATAAAGTTATATATGCAAATTTTATCTCTAAAGTTAAGTTATACAATAATCATTTTATAATTATGTGAGGAAAAAGGTGGAAATGAAAATTTATGAGGGACTAAATGATACAATGTACATTTGTGAGTGAGTAAAATAGATATTATAAAAAAATAAAAATAAAAGGTGAATTAAGTTATAATAATTTAAATATGCATTTATGTGTAAACACTGCCCTCAAATTTTTTTTATTTTACAGCTGATTATTAAAAAAATTGTAAATATACATATATAAAATTGCAAATATATAAATCATCTTAAAATGTTCTCTTATTTTTTGGAAATTGAGATTTTGTTTGAGTAAATTTTTGTGTAAAATATATCATGATAGTGATTTTTTTCCATGATAGTGATTTACATATATATTTGTTTCAAGTACGTAATTCAACTATTGTTAAAGTATTTTTTAGAGAATTAAAAAAAAACCTGCTCAAAGAATGCCACGCTTTCACTTTTATTTTATAATAACTTAATTGATAATAATAATAATTAATAGAAAATTTTAACTCTTTTGAATTAAACATGTCTTGTAACAATCTAACTAAAATATTGTTACCATCACATTTAATAAAATCACATAAAAAATGGACTGCAACTTCGACACATACACACGTAAATATATTTGGGTGTGCACGCACCCTTTAATAACCAATTATAAATTCGTAAATTGTATCTATGGAAATATATATATATATATATATATATATATATATATTTAAATGAGTTTAAATTTAATTTATTATTAATATAAAATATTTTGCATTATTAATAAATGAAAAGAATACATATCAATAAAAAAGTAATAATAATTAAAATTTTTAATAATAATAAAATAATTTTAATAATTTTTTATTGACGTAACTAAGTGACAATGTATAAAATTAATTTATACAAATAACAAGTTAAATTTAAATAAAATATAAATTTATATTTAAAATTAATTTACTTTTAATTTTTATTTTTATTTGAGCTCTCTCATGAGTGTCAATTGTATCAATTTGATCCTTCACAAGTTTATAATATTAATTTCATTCTTCATATATTATTTATTTATTATTTCAATTTTATCTTAACTCATTAATGAAAATATTAACATAAGAATCCAATTAATTAATTATTCTAGATAAAATTAATATGAAATATTTGTATATAATGAAATTAATAAGAAATTAAAATAAAATTTTTATTAATCTCATCTTTAAAACATTCTTTGGTATGGAAAAAGAGAGATATGAATGAGGGAGGGGGCAGAGAATGAACAGGAAGTTAGAAAATAGAAGGGGAGAGAGAGAGAGAAAGATGAGAGATAGAAGCAAGAAAAGAAAGAGGAGAAAAATAAAAGAGTAAGAGGAAAGATAGCCATCGGGAGAGAAAAATGAGAGTGAGGAGGAAGAAAGATTAAAGAATTATAGAGAGAAAGTAAGATTATATAATTTATGGTAATAAAAAAATGATTTTTTATTAAAAAGAAAAATCATTTATCCCAAATACAATATCATTTTCATTTGGTCAAAATTTACTTTTTGTTTAATCAACTTCTTTGTTACCCCCAAACATAGAAAAACTATAAAGCAGTTTTCAAAAAAATATTTTCCTCAATAAATGGCCCCTTAAATTCCTTTTAGACCTATATTAATTAATTTAATTAATTGTAAAAATTAAAAAAAATTATTGTAACTTTCTATAATTATAGGTTTTTTTCTATTTCAATACTACTCCTTCCGTTCTTATTTATCTGTCGCTATTAACCGATTTCACATATATTAAGAAAGTAGTTAAATTTATTTATTTTTAATGAATTTTACAAGATTACTCTTTATGTACAAAATTCAAGATAGTTAAAAATATAAAGAAATAAATGCAAGTTGACTAATAGTGTAGAATAATAAAATATTTATTAATGAAAGAAAATGATATATTTAAAAAAAATATTTAATTCTTTATTGAAATTCTAAAGCAGCAGATAAAAATAAATAAAATTTTTTAAAAAATTTAACAGATAAAAAGGAATGAGGGAGTAGTTATTTTACTTGATAAGTAACACCCTTTAAGAAATCTTTTAACATATAAAAATTAATTAAGTTGTTACCTATTAATTGACTGATTAATTCGATAAAAAATTTTAAATGAATTTCTACCTATTCACTGGACCTAAAGATAATGTCAAAACGAGTCTTTGTTAAAAAAGACAACCATCCACTGGCATTATTTTCGATAAAATTAGAGATAATTCTTCGTCCTACAATTTTTCGTTAGAAAAAACATATATAATTAATTACATAGGAGATATCTTGTGCCCACAAGCAGCAAATGAAATCCATACATTTTTTTCTATGATCATATGGCATATAGATGTATCCTTTCCATCCTTTACACAATTGGCAACGCCCACTCGCCATGAAACACACGAAACATTTCCGAGTAAATATCACATCACCATATGGTATGTATCCCACAAATTAAATAAACAGAGAACTTTCATGCATCATTAAATTTAATTGTATGACTTTTTAATTTATGTAATATTATACAAATTAAATAAAATTTAATAATTTAAAATTATTGATAAATTATAAGATGATACATTTTAATTATTAATTATTGTTTTTAAAACAAAAAGAAAAAAGTCGAAAAAGCAACATATGAAGATGTGACCAATTTCTCACTTTTTGGGGACAAAATATCAGAGATAACAGATTAAATAAATTAAATTAACCTCAAACTTGTGTTAAAATCAGCCAACAGTCTCAATCTTAACCGACTGTATCTAACCACGGCTTTTCTAAAATCTGCTGACGGTCTCAATCTTAACCGACTCTATCTAACCACGGCTTTTCCAAGCCATTTCCAAGCCATGCGTTGCGTTTGCCAAACAGAAACGACAAAAATGGGCATTTCAAACAATAAAACATGCTTTACAATAAATAAAGTGATGTCGGGGCTTGCTCCTCTGAGCTCTTTCTTCATCTTCGCCGTGACTCTGCAAACAAAATCGGGAGTGCCTAAGATTTTTTATTGGTACCATACACCGCTTAATCCAATAATTCAGATTTATTAATTTACATAATATTATATAAATTAAATAAAATTTAATAATTTAATGTTATTAATATGTCGTAAGATAGTACATTTTAATTTTTTTCTAATAAAATCATGTGTTGGTCAAAGAAAGTATTCCGTACCATCAACTCCCAAATGTCAATGTCTAGGTTTTTCTCATTTCATCGGTTGGGTTTGATTAATAACGATTTAAAAAACAACTGTTGTTAACTATTTTATGAAATTTTTTCAAAAAGGTAATGATAAATATGCACCAATTTTACAATATATAAGTGGTTTAAATCATTAATTTTTTTTTCATTTTATACAAAATCATACAAATGAATAAATTCAAGTCTTTAAATCCATTAATGCGTCAAAGTGCCCCCGTTTTAAAAAATCACAAAACTATAGCTAATTGATTGACTTTTTCTAACTACTTTAAACTATGGTTGTCGTGACGTGACCCGTGACAGGATCCGAGAGAGGTGAACGGACTTTGGCGCCTCTTCCGGAAATGTGACTTTTGTGTGTGCATGAAAAAAAGAAGATGAAGTCGCCACCAATCATTTTTATGATGTGATTGGAACATAAAAAATGATTTGCATTCCCAAAGTTCAAATTTGGGAGTAGATTACATGTAGGAAAGGTGTTAGCACCCTACAACATTTGTTTAACGAACAATTACCCATTTATTCTGATTCTATCTTTTTGTATTGAATTATAATAGTTCTTATTATATTACATATATTTTCTTAATAATATAATTTTTTAATTTTGGTTAATTTTTTGATCTAGTTATCTAAGTCTATCCAAGTTCATGGTAGAATTCGAATAAAAAATGCCTTAATAATATTAAGTACCATTATGATCGCGCCTATAATTAGATTACTTAACTTTGATATGTCATAAGCATAAATTTTATTATTTTTGAAAGATTTTTATATTTTATATTTTTAAAAGATTTTTAAATAATTTATGGATTTAATTATTAAATCCTTCCAATTTCATGATAGGATTAAATAAAATAATGTGCCTCAATAATATTAAATACTATTATAATCACACCTATAATCAGATTACTTAATTTTGATATGTTATAGATATAAATTTTATTATTTGAATGATATTTTATTTTATTATATTTGAAAATTATTTTTAAATAATTTTTATTTTATTATTGATGAATTATTACTTTCATAAAGATTTTTATCTCATTATTTTTGGAATATTTTTAATAAATAATTGTAATATAGTCTTTTTTAAAAAATTATTTTTAATAATTTTATTTATTCATTTATTTAAAAATGTCATATTTATTATTTTTATTTAAGATTATCAAATTTGTTCAACTTCATGCCTAAATCTAAAATAAAAATTTAGAAGAATTGAAATTATGATTTCAATATTATTCCACAATTTTTAAGTATTGAATTTGTCAATTTCATAATCAAATTTAAATACATAACTACTTAAAAAAATTGAAATTATAATTCAATATTATTTTATAATTTTTGAAATATCAAATTTTATCAATTTTATGATCAAATCTGATTAAAGAATTACTCAAAAAAATTAAAATTATTTTATTGTATTTGCAACTAGTTTCAATATTATTTCATCATCACAAATATTTATAATATACTTATAAAATGAAAATATAAATTATGAGGGCACGTGACGAGTATAAAATAATTTTTATATACAATAATATTAAAATTTTTATTTAATTATCTCACTCAAATTAATTTTAAAATATTTTTCACATAAAAAATATTAAATAGTTTGAACTTCCAAACTATTTTATTTTTTCTGTCATAAGAATTGCTTGAAAATATTTTTAATATTGTGTGCTTAATAAATATTAATTAATTAATTTAAAAATAAATAAAATAATAAAAAATAAAAAAGAATAAGGTGGGATGGTACTGGCCATCCCACCTTATCATTTCATTTTTGAAATGAAAGGGAAGGAGGACGTCCTTCTTCAAAAGGACATCCTTCCTTTTTCATTTTTTAAAATTTTTTATTTAAATAATAGAATATTAAATTTAAAAAATAATAATAAATAGATAAATAAAAAGAATAAAATAAAAATAAAAAAATGGGATGAAACAAAAAAAATTATTCTCTCTATTTTTCATATTCTCTTCTTCTTCTTTTTTATTTTGATGTTTTTATCTTTCTCTCCTTTTTTCTAAATAACTTCTTCCTATCTGTCTATATCTCACCTTCTTCTTTTATTAGATTTTTTTTTATAAATATTTCTCTTTCTTCAAAAATTTTTCTTTTTTTTTTTGTATCTCTGTTCTTCTCCTTCTTTTACATTTTTTTTGTCTCCTGCTTCTCTTCTTCTATGTCTTCTCTTTTTCTTTTTTTTCGTTTCCCTTTTGTCTTCTCTGTGTCTCCCTCTACCTGCTCCTTTTCTTCTTTATGTCTTCTTTTTTTTTTAGATTTTTTTTTCTTTTGCCTCTTCTCCCATAGCTCCCCCCTTACGAGATGTTGATGAGAGCTAAATAAAAGAGTGGAGAAACCATCCACGAGTAACACACTTCTCTTTTTTTATGTATGAAAGGAGAGAATTTTACTATACAATTGGTGGACAAAACAGGCTCCATGATAGGCAGCAATAGATAACCGTCTATTGAAAATGAGAAGAATGGAAATATCTAGCTACAATTTTTTTTAATTTTTTAATTATTTATTTTTTAAATTTTTTAATTTTTATTAAAAAATTTATTTTTTTAAAATTATTTTAATTATATTATTAGTTGAACAAAATTGGATATCAACAATGGTTTTATGATTAAAATCGGGCAATGTAAGGTTAATTCTTGTTTAGATAGTAAGGAACAAATGGCAAATCTTTTCAACTAAAGTATTTTAAATGATCAAATAGGATATCAAATTTGAGACTCAATCTATTAATATTGAAGTAACTAATTATTAATAATAATATTTGTGTATCACGGGGTCACAAATATCTAATAATTGAATCATAGTGTAAAGTTATATGGCACTAAATTCTACATTATTCTTCATTTTATTTTATTTTATTTGCTGTTAGACAGTTTTATGTATTTATATTCATGGGTTTGCACTTAAATGTATAATACCTTAATATACATTTGGTTTATAAACACGTATTTATCTTGAATAGTAAAGTTTATTGTCTCTATCACTCATATTCAAATTTCTCATGCTATTAAAATCCCTAGCAATTAAATGATCCGCAAATATTATTATATTAAAGCAACCTACTCTCAAAATATTCTAAAATTTTTTATAGAATTTGAAGTTACTGTTTCATAAATTTAGAGATATGAATTAAGTTTATAAATATAAACTAAAAATTTGTTACTTTTTTTTAAGATTTTCAATATTTGACAGTTGCATTAAAGTTCGATTAATTTAAAATTAAATCAAGATTGAATTTCTTTGACAAAACTTTTTCAATAATGGCTTTTTCTATTTATGTGACTCAAATCCCAAAACATTACCTAAAGAGATCAGACTCTTAATTACTAAAAAAAAAATTGAGTTCAACATTTTAATCATTATGTTAAAACAATCTAGGTACATGTATATATAACTCCTCACATGAGTCTCAACGTTTTAATGGATTGTTTTAGTTATAACGGATTTGGAAGATTACATCAATCTCTAGCTATAAATATACTCTCATGATATTGTTTTCACATATCAGCAAGTGCTACTTTACACTGCAAACAAACTATTGTTTGAGCTTTGAAATTCAACAAAAACACACAGAAATTAAAGACCTCCACACAATGGCTGTGTTTAAGGAAATCATGGGTCAATCAATGGTGGAAGCATTTTCAGCTGCATCTCTTCATCCCAAACGCCATTTCCAGAAGCAGAATCAGTTTGCTTTGTCTCAAATAATGTCTTGTTCAGTCAAAACAACGCTGCAGGAGCTGAAAACGGCGCGGCAGCTGCCGGCACCGCTGATACCCAGTGAAGAGTCCAAGAGAAGTCTTGCTGATCCGCTGACGGTGACGGTGAAGGTGGCCGGAACCGCTACCATTAAGACTAGTAAGGATAAAGTGAAGCAGGTGATGGCCATGATGCTTCAACGTTTTGATGGTTTTGACAATACTACGTGGGGAAGAGGCATAATTGTGCAGCTTGTCAGCACTGAAGTTGACCCTGGTAAGTACTGATCAAGAGATAACAACATATTTTCCGATAAAAGAGAGACTAATATGCACCACTACAGCTATACATCGTTAAATCCAATAGTCTAGATTTACGAATCTTATAGATTAAATAAAATCTAATAATTTAAAATCATTGGTGCATTATTAGGTGGTATGTCTTAAGTTTTATCTTTCAATAAATGAAAATTCTCATTCAAAATAGATACATTAATAAGGATTTTTCAATTTGGAATGGTTTAATTGGTTATGAAAATTAAAATAAAATTATTGTGACTTCCTTTAATTGCAAATTTAAATTCCACTAAATATTAATTATCTTTTTTGATGGGCAACCGATAAACGGATTTATCCAATTTATCCAAAAACTATTTTATACAAATTGATTATAAATGGATTGGATCGGATCGAATCCATAAAAATTGTGAACTTTTTAAATTAGAGTCCAAATTCTAACATTTGTAGATCATAAACTCACGGGCCAAATCCATATGCTTTTTCTTTCTTTTAAAAAAATAATTTGAAGTTTAAAAAAATAATTATAAATTTAAATATCATACATTTAATACATTTAAAAATGATAATGAGAGGTACGAATAGGAGGTTAAGATTCCCATACTTATTCCCATTCCAAAAAATTATACCCTTTCCTATCCCCATATTTGCATAGATAGAATTTCCTGTACATATCATCATCTTCATCAAATATTTGAATTCTTGTACCCATCTTTTTTTTAATTTTATTTAAATGATGTATATTTATGTATATTTTATTATAATTTTTAATAAAAAAATTAAAAATATTTTATTATTTTTGTCCTAATTATCCAATTATAATTTATCCAGATCTTATTGTATTTATGTATATTTTATTATTTTTAATAAAATAATAGTTATTTAAAATTTTTAATAATATTAATATAACAATGAATAACATTAATTATTTTATTAAAAGTTATCTTTAAAAGCTTTTTATATTTAAATTAATTGATTATTTACATAGTTTTATTTTTTTATTATATATTATATAATATAGATATAAAGATGGTCAGATAGTATAGCTTTTGTATCCATATCCTTGATAAAATTCCAATAAAAATCTTTTTAGTTGTACCCATATTCATTCTCAAGGCTCCATACTTATAACCAAATTACCCAAATGAGTAAAAATTAATGGTACTTATTAGATATGAATCAAAATGCCACCCCTAATTGCATTTTTAATCCACACTAACAATACAAAATTAAATAAATTATAATAATAATTGTTAGTTTTGAATTATTAACTTAAAAATAATTTAATTAGGTTGGTTGAGTTGAAAGATAAAAAATTGATCAGTTTTGGAGTGAGTATTAGATTAGTTGGATAAAAATTTGTATAGTATATTAATTTAATTGGAAGGTAAAAATATTAAAAAAATATATAGACTCATTCAGTCCAATCCGCATAAACCACAAAGTCAATAGATCGAATCACTTGAGATTTGTATCTAAAGGAACTCATATTTTACTAATCTTAATCTGCATTTGTTTGCAAACTCATGAACTTGATTTTATTTCAACAATTCTATGAATAACTCACTTCAAGGAGATACCTTAGCATTGAGGGAATAGTTAAATCATTATCTTTCAACCCAGACTGGCTTAACAACAATATTGTAATGGACCTTTATTGATCATCCAAATATGTCATTAATGTCTATCTAATAAGATTGGAAACATCTTTTTCCTTCTATTTTTCTTTACCCAAAATAAAATAAGATAAGTAAGTATTTAGAGGCTCAACTTCGAAAGGATTCATATGATTTTTCACTAAAAATTTTGTATTTATTTCTCTTTTGCAAGAGAGTAAGATCTTCATATGCATAGTTGAATTCTTCATACGTTATTACCTATTATACTATACATGTATCAAAGTATGAACATATCAAATTTTGTCCAAAGTGCAATCAGCAAAACTAATTAAGTGGAAAAAAAAAAGTGTAACCAAGTTATAGTGACCACAGGATTAATTAGTAGAATTTGGATTCTAATTTTTTGCCCTAATGATATTCCAGAAACATCGGAGCCAAAGTTGAGCAAAGAAATAGCGTTGGAGTTGTCCAAGAACTTGAAAGTTAGAGCTGAGAAATCCAGTACTTACAAACTGGAATTTGAAGTAGATCCAAATTTTGGGATGCCTGGAGCCATCGCTGTGATGAACAAATATGAGAAGGAGTTCTTCTTGGAAAGCATTTCCATTGAAGGCGTTGTGCATTTTACCTGTGATTCTTGGGTTCAACCTGCAACACTTCATCCTGAAAAGAGAATTTTCTTCTCTAGCAAGGTAATGAAGTTCAATATTACACAATTGCCATCTCTGAAATTGGGTTTTCTTCTTGTTATGTCATTGCAATTACTTATCTTAATTATCCATGGACGATTCATCAATCTTACATCTGGTGCTGGTGCACTGCTAAAAGCACTAACTAATGTAGTGCCGACGCTTTTTTGGTAAAGTTAAGGGTATTTACGATATATTCTAATTATATGTTAATTGATGTGATTGAGCAGGCTCATTTACCTCGTCACACGCCAATGGGCCTAAAAGAGCTGAGAAAGAAAGAGTTAGGGCAGTTAAGAGGGGATGGGAAGGGAATGAGAAAGTCGTATGATCGAGTGTATGATTATGATGTGTACAATGATTTAGGAAATCCAGACAAAGGAAATGAAAATGCAAGGCCAATATTAGGAGGCCGAAAGAATCCTCATCCTAGACGATGTCGAACTGGTCGTCCTCCTTGCACAACTGGTGAGTCTAACCCGCACTTGCACTAGCACCACAAATTATCCCTTTTTTTTTTTGGTTCTTTTCTTGTCACGTTGGAGAAATATTCAGGATTTGTAATTTCAATTGCAGTGAGATTTAAAATTGTTTTTTTATATATAATGAAATTTGTAAAACATTTTATATGTATATCTCTCTAACGTGATAAAAAATTGATTAAAAAAAGGAGATAATCTAGCAAATCCAAAGAATTCCATCTCTAGAATGTGGGAAGTAAGAAAAAGCAAAAAAACTTAGCTATAAAGCCAACAATTGATTGGTCGGTATAAATAGATTAAATCTCAAAGGTTTCATGTTCTTTAAAGAATCATGAATTTGATTTTTAAAGACACAATTATTGAGAGTAATTTGGGTTTTAGTTCTTGCCGATTTTCCTTCTTTACTGAAGAATGTCAAATATTGATGTTTTCATGGGTATTCTTTATTAAACATGGACAGACATGAAGGCAGAAAGTCCAGTAAAAGCATTCATGGAAACGTACGTGCCAAGAGATGAAGCATTTGAGGATGTCAGAAAGGAAGCTCTCGATGTGGAGAGGATTAAAGGAGTGACTCGGAATTTGATTCCTTTCTTCAGAACTTGCGTCATAAACAGTGGAGATTTCAAGCAGCTTTCTGATATTACCAGTATTTACAGCAACACTGATGCAAAGGAAATTACAACAAAAGTATTGTCTCTTCCTGGGAATTTGATGAAGATCCGAGATTCATTCCAACACTACTTCAAATTCAATACTCCCAGCATAATAACTGGTAAGCAAGCTGAGACGAGCCCTAGAAGCCTAGCTAGCCTCTCCTTGCAATTCCTACTTTTGGGTCTTGGTATTTCAAAAGAGATTATATTGAGAAAAATTCTTAGGGTATTACTGGTAAATAGCTCATCTTTCAAAAACTGATTATCTTTGCTTAACAATTGAGAATGAGTTCAAAAAGTATGACAGAAGTTTAATTCTTACAACTGCAGAAACCATTAATAATTTGATGTCAGAGGCTGTAAAGAAATTTGTTCTTAACTCGTTTATAAAAATAAATTAATTGAGATGCATGGAAAATGATCCAAACGATCACCAATCGCTGTAAAAAATGATTTATTTAATCTATTTTGTGTATTTTTAAGAAAAATCCTATATAAATTATAAGTGATATTTGAAATTGAATTTTAAATTTTTTATATATATTGAATTGAATTTTACAAATTTATTTTATTATTTTATATTTAATTAATAATTTTCAAATTATATTCGAAATACACTTTTAAACTTTATTTTCAATACATATAATATCCCTGTATTTCTAAAATGGTGTTATATATTGTGTGGTTTCCCTTTAGAGCCCGTCACCAGAGCAAACCATCATTTTCGTGATGTATCAGTTTCGTAGGAATAGGAGACATTTCTTCTCTTTCGCGGGAAAACTTTTTAATATTACATTATTATTGAAAATTTAATATTATTTTATATAATTTTTGTTAAGTCTATTATTTTTTTTAAATTTAGTATTTTAGCTTTCTGCTAGAAATAATCTAATCATATGAGAAAGACACTGGGTTTTTAGTATATGTTAACATACTAATAGAAAATTTTCCTTTGGAAGAAACGCGGTTTGATCAAACTTCGCATGAGACGAATCATAAGTGCATTATCATTATAAATAAAGGGGTGTATCCGATTTTTCATTTTCCTGTTATTTCAAAATGCTTAGAGACTCCATTTTTTTTAAAAAAAAAAGATTGAAACATTTATACAAAAGAAATTAAAAGTTGATAAATATTTGAGGGAATGTTTGCTGCATACAAGATGAAGAACTTGGCCGTCAAGCATTAGCTGGTGTTAACCCTTTGAGCATAAAAAGACTTGAGGTAAGTGTAAAATTTAACTTTTGAAAATTCATTTTTCCTTTTAAATATATTTCGTTGTTGAAATAAAAAAGATTAGAAATTGTAATAAATCATTTGTATACTTTGATTTGTTGCCTTTTTTCCTCTCAAGTAGATTTTTCCGCCAGTGAGTCATTTGGATACCTCCAAATGTAAACCACAAGAATCTGCCCTAAAGGAAGAACATATAATATCTCACATGGACGGCATGTCCGTACAACAGGTGCATTTAAATAATTTGGCCATAATTTTATTTGTGCTAGTCTAGAATTATTTTTTCTTTTTGGTTTCGTGGTTTTATCTGTTTGAAAAATAATTTCATAGTACCTCTTAAGACTATAATAAAAAATGAAAGATAAATATTAAGAAAAGTTTAGCCTCAATAATAATAGGAATAATACTATACAAATGTCCAACTGAGCATACTAAGAAACATGCATACTTTGATGTAGGAATAGAGATGCAAATTAAACATCTACACATTCGAATTCAAACTTAACAATAATAAATGAGTTTGAATTTGTCAAGCTTGAAAAGTTTTAGTTCTAGCTTAAGCTCGAATTAAACATGAACTTAAATGAATTTATTTAAATTGGTAGCATATTATTTATTTTAAATTTTTTATGAAACTTAAAATATTCAAGTTTGAATCTAAATTACAAACAAACCAAATCTAAATTACAAATCAAACTTAGCTTTTTATTTAATACATATTACATATTATTTATATTTATTTATACTTTAATAATATAGATTTTATATATTATATTTATAGTAATTAAATATAATATAGAAATATATTTTATAATTAGCTTGGTAAATAATTTGAACCAAGTAATAAAAAGTTCAATCTTAACTTTTGCATTGATCAAACTTGACTAATTTAAATTTAATTTATTTAAAGTTAAATTCGAATCAAATTTTTTATAAATCAATCTTAAATTATTCACCAGTAACTTCACTCATGCATGGGAAGAGAAATTATTGGATAAATATTATGAACTTTTTCATTATTCAAATATAGTTGTTGTTTTATTTTTTTATTTTTTCAGGCAATGGAAGAGAAGAAGCTATTCACACTTGATTATCATGATGTTTATATTCCATTTCTCAAGGGTATAAATGCTTGTGAAGACCGGAAAGGTTATGCAACTCGAACCATTTTCTTCATGACTAAAGTTGGAACTCTGAAGCCTATAGCCATTGAGCTCAGTCTTCCACCAGGAAATGATCTAAATCGACCATCCAGACAGGTCCTTACCCCTCCGGTGGATTTTTCCTCTTACTGGTTGTGGCAATTTGGCAAAGCTCATGTTTGCTCCAATGATGCCGGTGTTCATCAGCTCGTTCATCATTGGTATGCTACCTCCATTTTCATTGTTATTTATTGAATTAATGGAACATAATTTCAATAATTTTTTGGGTACAGAAAATCTTGAATTTGTGGGGTGAATCATGCATTCCCTATAAGTAAATAATAAAGTCCGCAGAGTTATGGATAGACATCACAATGAACGGGGAGTGATTTTGATTTAATAGATATGATTGTGCACTATATTTCAATGAATATATACACTCCCAATTTTTTAATTATGTAAAATGATTGATGGTCTTAATTAATTGTTACAGGTTGAGGACACATGCCTGCATGGAGCCATTCATAATAGGAGCTCATAGGCAACTGAGTGCCATGCACCCCATCTTCAAGCTTCTCAAGCCTCACATGAAACACACTTTGCAAATCAATGCCCTAGCTCGTGAAGCTCTCATCAATGGGGGAGGTATCATTGAATCCGACTTCAGCACTGGAAGATACAGTGCTGAGATTGTTTCTGCTGCTTACAGAGACTGGTGGCGTTTTGACATGGAGAGCCTCCCTGCTGATCTCATGAGAAGGTTTGTTGCTCCCAAAACTCCCACCCTACATTTAAAAAAAAAAATGAGCAAACAAAATGAGAAAAATAGGTTATGACTTATGACCATACCGTTGTTACAATTATGCAGGGGATTGGCAGAACCTGATCCTACACAGCCTTATGGACTAAAACTACACATAGAAGATTACCCTTATGCAAATGATGGCCTTCTCATCTGGTTTGCATTGGAGAATTTGGTCAGGTCCTATGTGAACTACTACTACCGAGATGGGCCCATGGTCGGATCCGACACCGAGCTCCAGGCCTGGTACAATGAGGCTGTCAATTTGGGCCATGCAGATCATCAACATGCTAGTTGGTGGCCCAGCCTGTCCACTCCAACTGATCTTGCTTCAGTTCTCACCACTCTCATATGGTTAGCTTCAGTTCAACATTCTGCAGTGAATTTCGGGCAGTACCCTTTTGGAGGGTATGTCCCAATGCGCCCTCCAATGATGAAAAGACTACTACCCAATGAAGACGACCTAGAAGAGTACAAAGAATTTCTGAACGACCCAGAAGGGTATATTTTATCCTCACTGCCTAATTTGTTTGAAACCACTAAATTTCTGGCAGTGATCAATCTGCTTTCTCAGCATTCAAGTGATGAAGAATATATAGGGCAAAGGAAGGATCTGTCAGATTGGGCAGGTGACCCTGAGATTGTAGAGGCATTCTATAAGTTCTCTATTGAGTTGAAGAAAATAGAAAAGGAGATTGAGAAAAGAAATAATGACCCAAAACTTAAGAATAGATGTGGGGCTGGAATTCCACCATATGAATTACTCATCCCCAGCTCTGGCCCCGGAGTTACGAGTAGAGGTGTGCCTAATAGTATAAGTATATAGAAATGGAGCTGTGGAAATATTGTGGGCAAACCAAATCATGCTGCTCCAAGAACAATTTTAGTTTATATACCAAAGGAAGAAGGTTGCCACATAGTTTAATAGTCAAATTGTTGAACTGGTCACCGGGTGCTCCCTTGCGTGTATTCAACAAATAATAATTGCATACAAACCTTTTTTTCTATCTTTCTTTACAATATCCATAAAAACTTGTTATTTTGGTGAAAAGTTTTCATATTTCACTATTTTCTACACAAAATGCTGCACTTTTGAAACTCCTTAGATAACAGAGTTGAGAAATCTCGGTGCCAAACTCCTTAGCACATGGATTCTAAGGCAATCAATGAGGATAAAAATATATAAATAAAAAGGCGTAATGCACAAGGTTCGACAAGCACCAGTTAAAATCACTTTAGTCTACAAATACACAGCAAATCAGGCATATCACAATGCGAAGGAATATAAACATAAAAGACGTTTTAACAGGCTATACCTATTATGTCATGGTAGGAAAGAACATCGCATAACATATGAACGAATAACAGCTCACAGACAGGAGATACATACATAGGCCTAATTCATGTTTATACATCATGATAGTAAGATGCACTGGAACTGTATGAATGGAGAAATTCATCCTACAACACCAGCGAAAATAATCCCAAACACTTGAACAGTTATGGTAACAATATCTTATTTGATGGTAGACTGACAAGAAACCTTATGCATCAACCTGGGAGTCTTGTCCACCTAATCCTAACTTGGAATATATCTGGTATGGCACATGGAATCGCAAAAAAGGGGAGGGAGGAGACACGAAGCCTATCATTATCGGGCCCGATATGATTATATACACCGATATCTAACACAGTGAAATACAGATGTTAATTTATATACTATGTCTTCTGTTTGATATAAACTTGTGGTCAAGCTTACACTTTATGGTATCAAGGACGTATAGAAATTATTCTAGCAGTAGAGACAGGAACTTATTCAAGTCAAGGCATCGCAGTAAACGAAAAGAATCAACTGAGATGGAAAAAAAAAGGGTATAGATGTCTAAATAATAAGTGATAATCATACACAGTGCCATGAATTTCCTAATGTCCTACCTCAATAATGTTGTCCTTGCGGATACACAAAATCCCATATTCATCAAATGTAAACCCTGTGAATACACAAAATCCCATATTCATCCAATGTAAATTACTAACAAAGACAACTAATGCAAAAGATTTCCAAATTCCAGCCCATCCAAGTTAATATTTTGAACTTTTTTAAAGGTAAGAGTGGTAAATCCACCAGAATCACACACACACATAAACACTCAAGATTGAATTTGGGATGTGAAAAAAAAAAAGAGCTTTCTAAAAATCACTAAATGTCACTTGAGTAAAAAACTCTCAACTAATATATTGAACTTTGATTTGGTCTAATTGTTTTTTATCTAGTAATATTAAATGGGGATTACAATAAGAAGCGTTGCTTTCCTAAATCTCTGGCCCCTCAATTATCCCTTTCGAGCCAGGTCAAAATAAAATGCTTATCCTTTCATACAGATAAAACCTGCAAGATCCATCCATCAATGGCACTTTCAAAGTGAAATTCATTGTAATCCGAGGAGTGCATAAATTTAAAAACTTGTCGGAACGGGTAGATGAGACAATATAGCAATTCAAAACATTTGTAGCTAGTCTATGTTCTCCTCAAATAGTGCATAAATCTATAACTTAGTATCGGAGTCAGAACGCGTAGATGAGAAATATACCAATTCAAAACATGATGTTATGCTCAAAATGAATAAATCATAGTTATAAAAAATGTGGCACACGTTAGATTGTAATACTAATATGGGGACAGAATACACAATTTTTTCAACCTATCTTGGTATCAAGCACTTCAGTGAAAAAACAAAAGGTACGTACCAAACCACAGTTAATAGATTAATTGTTTATAGAAAAGGAAAATATTATGAAGAGAAGAAAAATATTACACGAAGTGTCTGGCATGGAAGAAGCAAACCATTAAATCAATTGCACAAATAAAAATGCACCTTTATATTAATTTTCTCAGTAAATAATCTTCAACCTCGCCACCCCACAGCTTCAATTGAAGCTCAGAAATCACTAGGGAACATCAGGTCCTATCACTTGGATTAGATATAAATTGCAACAACCGAGGAAACTATCACTACAACAGATAAGCAACAAATATGATTAAAGAATAACAGTAAGTATATAATGGACTAGCGTTTAGTATAACTGTATCGTAAAGCAATTTTCTTTATACAGATAAATGTAGCAATGAATTGCAATGGAAAATTGTAACGTATCCCAAATTAAGCGATTAAGTGAAGAGACCAATTCCAGCGAGAAAGATAGAAAATTGAAGATACCCTCTTCCAGTTTTTGGATCATAAGTGAACTCAATAAAGGAAATTCGCAGCCTTATATTTAAAACACTCGCTTTAATTTAAACATCTGAAATTCAATTTTTACAGAGTAATTTCAACCTGGACACTGTACCGATAAGGGAAAATCCAATCAGAAGCGCAAGCTAATCATACTTCTCTCTCCAAGTGTAAACAAGGAAGAAAATCCACGACAGGGCCAACACAAAGTCGCCAACAGTCTGTCTCAGCCAATCCCAGGCAAGGTCCTCCACCTTCCTTTCAAAGTAAATCCTCCACATAGCCATGAAAATATGAAGAACCGTACAACCTTTAGCGAAGAAGGTCTGAAAATCCCTGTCTTTAACGAAAGAAACCATAAACAGAAGAAATCCGATGGCGACCAGCAACAATCCAGAAAATGAATCGGAAGTTTTGATCAATAGTTGGTCATGTGGCGTCGATCCCAGTAGTTTCGTCGCTGTCTGAACCCCATGCCCAAATGTGTATACCTCTTTCATGTAGAACATCATCAATGCCCCACTAGTAACGGCGATCAGGGAATGGAGGATGCAGATCACGAAGAATGCTGGTGATGAAGCCATAGATCGGACGGTGGCGTCGGAGACGACGGAGGAGGTTGTGACGGTAGCGGAGTGCGTCACGGGCTCGGCATGATGGATTCTGCAAAACCCTAGTTTTTTTGGGGGAAGAAGATGACAAGGAACAATTTTAATGTTTTTTGATATTTTTCGTTTTTCTGGTTCATAATTTTTAAATTTTTGGGCAGAGATTCGATCCGGAGACTGGAATTATGACGTAAGAGAGAAAATTAAGATAAGTATCTAGTGGGACCCATGATAAGTAACATTCATGAGAGATTGTCGTCTAGGATAACACGTGTCACAATCAAAATGGAGCCGACAGATTCTTTGTTTCTGACTGGGTTTATATTCGGTGGAATTTGTACTTTTTCAAATCTCCATAGATAGGTGAGAAACACTACCGTTTTGTATTTACAAATAAATAATGGACAATAAAATAAATTATATAATCTCGACATTCATAAATTATATAAAATCATAATTATAATTTTTAATGAAAAAGTAAAATTATATATATTATTATTTAAAAATAAAATTATAATTATAATTTTATATGATTTAAATATAATTTTATTAATATTTTATAATTTCAAAACAAAATTGATAATTTTATTCACATAACCACCCACAACACACTCAACGTAGATTTTGAAAATTTTAATCCTTCTGTACGAGTAATGGGTACTACCATGTGGGGGGACTAGGAACATTTTCAATTTTTAGATAATAAATATTAGAAAATTTTGCTTCTAAATTTGACAATGAACAAGATCTTACAAAAGCAATGTGAAAAGAAATAATTCTCTGTACGAGTCCACTACTGTTGTTTAATGCTATTTATTAATCTGTTTCCATATCTACTCTTTAATATCTGGAAAAAGACATGGCTTGGTTGGCAATAATAATTGTTTCTAAAAAATAAAGGTCAAAATGGAAACTAAGGGGGAAAAAATAACACACAGAATCTTTTGGTAACTTAAATTAAATCAAAAAGTAAGAGATATGAATAGAGCTTTGAAAGAGAATAAATGAGATCCAGTACACTCTCACTGTGATAGTAAAACAAAAGGGGTTGCCACAATTGAGGACTTTGGTGGGAACCCATCATCTTTATAATTATAATTATTGAAAACTTCACTATATATACAACAGAAAAACAAAAATGAATAGAAATGGATAACTCCACGAGGCAGAAAGAATAAGAAGCATCTAAGTGAAAGAATACAACAATCATCTTTGCACATTTTCCTCCAGCTCTGCAATTTGAATAACTTTCTGTAGGTGGAACGCAAAAGAATCATATAATCAACCCAAACAAAACTTTTTAACTCGCTTAAGTGGCAATCTCTCTAATACCAGGAACAAGTTTCCGGTGACGCCTTCTCCCTCGCCTTCCGGGGCCTCTCCTAACAGGTTGAGTTATAACCCTTAACGGTGTAGTTTCAACGACTGGCAATTGGGGTGAGGGTGGAGGAGATAGCACAAGAGGTGGAGGATTGACAGCAGCAGGTGCAGCTAGGCGATCCAGTAAGTCCTTATGGTATTTCTGCAAGGAGAGAAAAGGATTTCAATTATGGTAAGGTAAAGAGAGAATACATAATATCAAGAAAGAAAAACACAATTTTATGCATTTTAAGTGCACTCATGCACATATTTAACAGAATTGGAGCAGGAGGGCTCTGCGAGTAATTGGGCCAATGCGAATCAAATTCTACCAAGTATGCAATGAGGAATTCGGAGAAGGTGACTAAATAGCACTCACCAAGAAATCACAATGACAATAATGCCAGTTTCAATATATTATATACCATCCAAGATAGGTTATAAGCAGTAACTTCAGAAGTCCGCAGAATTTTTAGCAAAAACCTTGATCATGGAGTTCTCAGTACACTATTCATAACCCTCAAGATACCAACTTGGTTAAAGCCAAATGCACTTTCTATAACATAATAACTTGGGAAAATCCTATTCAGACATTGAAAAAAGTTCACAACAGATCCATGGTTATTTAAAGCAATGTTCTCATGATCTAAATATCAAAGCATCAAATAGAAACAAGAGGAAAGCAGTAAAGTGAAAGTAAAAAAAAAAATCAGGAAAAATGATGCACAAAGTGATTATCATGTATTCTATGAAGCCATAGCCAGAACCAACACCTAACTTCTCTCTCTCTCTCTCTCTCTCATGCACATGCATGCAAGTGTAGTCTATCATCCCAAAGCGCAGAGGGAAGTAAAAGATTAGTCATCAATATCAAAAGAATTGATATACATGGAAACTGCTATCGTCCCTGTCACATGTACTTGGTGATTGTCAACTTTTTAAGTATATGCCTGTTCTTCTTTTTATTTTTTATTTTTTTGGGTGGTAATTAAGTGAAAATATGTTCTTTTTATATATGTAAGAATATACATATCTTTTTCAGGATTCCAAATGTTAAATTTCTCAATACTTAATACCAGCAATAGAGCAAAACACTCACAGAATATGGCATCACAGATTTTGTTGAGGAAATTTTTTAAGAAATGGATTAAGAGTTAGAATTGTTCTAAGCATGCAGGTGCATTCAGCAAAAATGACAGAGTCAAAAGCGTTCCCTCACTATATATATAAAATTCAAGCAAGATTGAATAATTTACCTGAGTTACGAAATTGCGTCTTTCACAATCCAAGAACATGTTAACATGCAAATCCGTCTGAGACAAAAGTTTGTCTCTGATAATTGCAAAACTGATTTGATCCCTGGAAGTAAATCGGTCAACTTCATTGAACCAAAGACAAGTAAGGAGGTTACTTATAGGAACAAGCTCGCGTACTATTACACATCCTTCAGGAACATCTGCAGCTCATCCACAAATTTGGGGAAAAGAGAGAGTCAACATGAAACAGGATCATTTTGTTCCACATAGACAGAGAGATAAAGTTTTCCTTACCACTTATAATGGGAAGCTTGGCCTCCGTATACGGGGTCATTCCTTCTTTCTTATAAAAATCAATCTGAAAGTCAATAGAGGCATTATCATACTTTCCAGCAGCTTTATTAGCCTCGGCCTCAACAAATACATCAAAGCGTTTATAATGTTTAGATATAGCAAAGGTAGCATTTTTCCTCCACAAAAACCTATATAAAATCAGATCAGAGCAGAGGTCAAGATATCAAAACATAAACTCTGGCAAGACAAGGCAAACAGAATGACATAATCTGAATCCTTAAATGCATACAAGCAAAGGATGTGCTAGCCCCATGGGCACATAACTGATTTTACCATAGGACATACTCAAGTCAGTAGATATATAAGAACCAAGAGGCAACTCATTCTTGCCACTCATGTAAGATACAGAATCAGTTTTTCATGTGAAAGGAAGAGTCTAACGAGACCAATTCCCATCCAAATTATAGGCATTCATCAAGATTCTAGATCTTGATACCAGATTGACAAAAAATAAGCATAAGGTGTACGATGACCAACATCTAGAAAGATCTATCTTAAATCACTTCATTGTAAAAGACACAATGTATCGATGATAGAAGCTGAGATATACCTTTCAAGAATTTGATATGGATCAACAGTAAGCTCAAGCTTTCCATCAAGCCATATGGAATAGCGAGCATTTGGAGCCATTCTATGTATGAGAAGCTTTGGAATCTGCAGCAAAGGAAGCAAAGTAAAATATGTAAACTACCACTTTATAAACAATAAGACAATCTTTGCTGGAGTTCCATTCACAACAGTTTCTAAGTACACATCTATGTTATTCCAATTCATACAAAAAGTTATAATAATATTGAAATAATAAACAACATCATAGTCCAGCTGCAAAGACCTATGGTTTTGTTTTCCACCTCTATCTGAGAATCAAGTGCCAGTCATCATATCACCTTCTTCAACTAGATTACAGAAACCACAATGAAGAACACTAATTTAAAAGAGCAAGGATCAGTTCATAAAGAACATCACATTTATTAATAACCTCAGCACCTAATATAAGGAAAATATTAATGCTAATATCTATTTCAAAATTCAAAGGTATAACAGTGCTGGTCAAATTTACTGACCTTTCCAGTGCGTCTTGCATCTGTGTAAGGAAGATTCCGAGTAACAATGATTCTCCATAACCCAATTCTCTTGCTGATTCCCAGCCTTCCAGATTCCTTCAGATATTTTTCTGTTATCTCATCTATAAACATCAAGAAGCATACTGCCTTCTTCGAATAATCACTTATATTTGACGGCTCATTTATCTCATCAAAATTGCCTGAACCACATATTTTTATTTATAAGCAAGCCACTAGCTAAAACAAGTAAAGATAAAGTAGAAGGCAAGCAAACAGACCAAATATGGCCGAAGCAACAACCACACCACGACACTGCTCCATCTCAAGAAGGTCAGCTTCATCCATGTCATATCCTGTGTTGCGGCCAGGTTTAGGGCCTCTTACAAATCTGATTGATGCACACATGCACCATTGAAGACAGAATGGACAGACTTCAGTAAAAAGGTAGGAGAAATAAGCTTTATTATAAGTAAATACAGATTATAAACCCTCCTTAACACTGGCAAATATAAGACAAACATCCAACAAAAACCAAAAACATACCCACAGTGCACACTCATTGACTCTCGTACAGTATGAGATTCATTCCTCTGCTTTAATGTAGGATATCCACCAAAGTCTGAACCACCAAATTCTCCATCTCTACTTAAATTCTCCTCGTAAATAAATGTTAAATTCTTAACTGGTGAAGGTGATGGTAATCTTGGCATCAGTGCAATGGCTTCTTCCACAGGAAGGTAACAAACCGGGCATGCTGAAGTATAAACAGCCAGAATATTCAGGGTCAGGTGCAAACTCATTAACATAAATAAATGAAGTAGTCAAATATACCCTCAAGTGTCTAATCTATGTCCGCGCAATAAATTTGAATGAACTACAATTGATTTATGCGAGATGAAGGGTACTACTGCACTATTCCAAGTGCAAAACACCTTAATAGAGGACATACAGGGCAAAATAGATTAAACTAGAACTTACGCCGAGGTCCAGTACGCTTTTTATCTGCGGGTGGGGGAGGAAGAGTGAAGCTATTACATGGATGCCCAGAAGGAAGAGTGTAGCCAAGGAAATAGCTTGGGGGTGGAGGAGGCAATGCTAAACTTGACGTTATGCCCATTATATCTGATGAAGAGAGCAAGGATGAAGAATCACTTATAGAGACGCTTTCATTAACAGTAAGGTTCTGGACAGCGTTCGCTTCCTGCGTATCTTCACCTGAAACAAGCCATATCACATCCAATATATGATTATAATATATCCTGATTAAAGTAATTAAGTGATAGCAAGAAGAGAAAATCAGGCATCGTCAAATATAAGTAATGTCAATGCCAAGCAACATCATTGCTCAAGTCATTTGATATGGTCATCCCTTGGTGACAAGCACTGATTCTCCCAGAAGATTTAACAGCGAAATTCTATTCAATTCAGCAAATCATTTAGCATGCCTTTCTAAGATCGTTGTCGGTTACGCAATAGTTATAGATACCAATCCACCATTCAGGTTCACGGCATCGTCCTAATTAATGATTATCAAACTAAAATTTAATAAGCAACTTAATCTGAGTCTTCTATGAAACTGATTAACTGAAATGGTCCCCAAAAGCAAAGTAATCTCAATACTTGCAATTGCATGATCTTAGAACAAAAGAAGGAAGAAGAAGAAGAAGAAAATTGAAGAAACCTTTTCCGAAGTACAAAACCCAGACGAAAACTGCGGCCGAGATGACAAAGAGAAACAGCATTCCAACCTTCCGGCCAGCAAACTTGCAGATCCAATGGAACAACCTCTCTTTCTCCTTAAGCATCTTGGAAGGCTTGCGTGCCTGTTGAATAGGTGACAATCCATTCTGTAGCTGTTTATCCAGAGAAGACCCATAACTTGCAGAACGAATTCCCAATGACCCTCCAGTCATTGTATCTCCAGACCCTGATTTTCCCTTATCATCTCCTTCCACACCCTCCCATCCACATATCCAGAAGGTTTCTCAGCTCCAAATCGATTTCCTCACACTGTTCCGAACTTACGTCCAAAATTTTGCAGAAGCACCACAGATTTTCAATGAATCAGATTTCTCTGTAACAAAATGAACTCAGCAATGCCGGAATAACTTCAACTCAACAAGAAACAAAAAGGAATTATTCACTACTGGGTTTGAACAACACAGAATTTCCGAGGCAGAAGCAGCGTATATTAAAAATGAATCGAACTTGGGTTTCTCACCAAAAAAGCCAGTTGAATCAACTGAAATATGATTTTATTACACTGAAACAAAAACTGGGTCCCAAGAAAAATTCTCTCTTTCTTTCAAAAAGGGATTGAATCTAGGGCTTCTGATTTGGCGTTGTAGGGTTTTTGGCAAAGAAATCTGGGTTTTTCTGAAATCGAACAAATCTTAATTCCGAGATCACAAAATTAAGAGTATTTTTAATTTCTTCTTTCCGCTGATCATAAGCTGATCTCAGAGAGGAAAATTTCCTGGAATATTTATATGAAAGAATTACCGAATTAGAAAAAATAAAAAATGCATTTTTTATTGGCTAATTAATAATATTACAAATTCTGACACCGATGGTTCACTCGGTGTGACATGGAACTTTGGTGCTACCACAGCTGATCGCTCGACGTTTGGTGTCTAATAATTAACGTAAAAATATCGTTTAATTAAATATTAAAACGCATAATATCAAATCAAAGATTAGGCCGAACGACAGCATCATATGATAATAGAAACTATTAATTATTAATTAATTTAATTAAATCAAACCTGTGGTTTTGCTGAAAAACAGTTGTTAGTCCAGCCTCTGCCAACTTATAGTTGTCATTTCACCTTTTTGAAAATGTATTTTTTTCCTTTTTCAAATTATTTTTTCTCCTTATAATTTTATATTTTTTCTACGTTCAAAATTTAATATATATATATATATATCGTGATTTAACATATCCACTCTACAAGAAATGTATTTCTTTAATTATTAATTAATTATTTTTCTAAAGATAACATAAAAATTCTTGGTTGGGTAATGTTGGAGATTGTAATTATCAAACCAACTGGAATGTGTTAGTAAACGTTGAATATTTTGCTATCAAAAACATGAAATTAAAAAGAATGTGCTTTTGATAATTTTCAAACTGTTTTTGAGGGTTTCTTTCTAATTTTAAACAAGTAAAATGATTTCAGTTGTGATTTTCAGATATAGTTTTCAATTCTATACAGAAAAGTGATGGTTAGTCTCACCTTTTTTTTCTCCCGTTATCTCAATTTAATCAAGCGCGTAGCTTTTTAAAAAGTATCATTAATTATTTAGTTTTTTTTCCTTTTATAAAACATATTAATTGTGTTGCTTGCATGTGCAAATTTCTTTCCCTTTCTGTACCGTCTCTTCAAAACATCACTCATTAAGAGCTTGCCAATTGAATAAGGGAATTTGCCTCAAAATGAACCCCTACTTTCTTCAACCAAATTATAGTGAACATAACATTTTTTTAAAACAATAGAAGCAATTAATTTACTAAACTAAATGTATATGTATAAAATTAAAAATCAAAATCAAAATGTAATTAAGAATAAAATATTAAAAATATTAAATAACATTTAAATTAAGAATTCTTAATAAATATATTATATTATTGGCTCAGGAAGAGAAACCGGTTACGGGTTTAAATTAAACATGTGTCATGTTAAAATCATGAATTTGGTGATCACGATTGCTTGGCAATTTGCTATAGGGAAGACATAATTCCTTTTTGTATTAGTCCGCAATTTGTGTAAAAGGACTCATTGGAAGTTTTGTATATTTTAAAAAGCAAATGTTAACAAAGAGTTGTTGTTAAGAGTTAAGAGCGTGTTTGATGGATAACTCTTTTTTATTAGCCTTTAACTCATTTAAGAATTTTTAATTATTTAACTAAGTCAATGAGTTGATTTGACTCTCAAACAACTCTTTCAATTAGTTTATTAACTTTTAAATAATTATTTTAAAAAATAAAAATAATAACTTTTTAAAAGAGTTTATTTGTATTTAATATAGAAAAAGATATTCTTGTTTATAATTATAAATTTTTTACATTTTTATTTTTGATAAATAAGAAAATACTAAACTATATTTATTTATTTCTTAAAGAAAAATATAATATATCTAATAAATTAAGATTATTTGTTTAAAATAAAAACTAAATAAATATAATAAATTATATTAAAATATTTACATAATAATAAAAAATTATATAAATATAATCATATGTTTTTATAAAATCGTATAAAAAATAATATATATTTCATTTTATAGTAAATAAAAGAAAATATATATTGAAAAAATTATTAATCTTTTATCAAATGATATCTTTTAAATTAGAAAATAATACATATTAAAAAAGTAATTATATTACTTATGAAAGATATATTTTTATATTTAAATTTTGTAATTCATTAATATTTTTAATGATAAATATATGAATTTTAAATTTAATATTAAAAATGGTTACAAAATGAACTTTAATATTTACTACATCTACCAAAATATTACAAGTATTTCATATCTAGAAAATTATAATTGTTCATTTTTAAAGGAAAATTAAATAATTATAATGATATAATTATTTTAAAATATTTAATATAATAAATAATATATTATAATTATAGTATAAAATTTTATTAAAGTAAAAGAATGCTTAAATTAATCATAAAATATATATATATGTCTTTATATGTTATTTTATATATAAATAGTTATTAATAAATAAATAATTTTATCAAATAGCCTTATATAAATAACTAATACTATTATCTAGTCAAATCAACTAATACAATCAACTATCAGTTAACAATTAATTTAGCCAATTAATTACTAATGTGATTAGTTAATTGTCAAGCAATTCCTAAATACATATCCTTGATTAATTAGATTAAATATATAATTTTTAATTTTTAATTATATAATAAATGATAATATATTAAGTACTTTATTAAATTAGAAACAAACATTAAATATGATTCTATTATTAATTGTATTATTACATATGTTATTTTTTATCTGTCATATTTTTAAAAAAAATTATTTATTTTTATTTGTTTCTTTAGAATCTCCAAAAAACATTAAATATTTTTTAATTTTATTATTTTTATTAATAAATATTTCATTATTCTATATTTTCAATCTACTTGCATTTATTCTATAATATTCTTCTTTCTATTTTTAATTATCTTAGATTTTTTTATAAAAAGTAATCTTATAAAATTTATTAAAAATAAATAAATTAAATTATTTTCTTAATATATATATAATTGGTTAATTATGATAAATAATAATATATATGAAATCAATTAATGTATGTGAAATTGGTCAATTATCTTGAACTTTGTGCTTGAAAGATAATCTTAGAAAATTTGCTAAAAATAAATAAATAAAACTATTTTTTAATATATATAAAATTGATTAATTATGACAAATAATAAGAAATAGAAAGGATAATTCTTGACAACAGTTCTGAAGGTTATTGTTAGCATTTGATTGTTATTTATTATATAATTAAAAATCGTAATAAAATATTTAATTTAATTAATTGAAAATATATATTTAATTTAATATTTAACAACAGTTCTGAGATCGTTATTAGTATTTTCCTTTTTATAAAAAATTGCATTAAAAGAAGCAAATAAACTAATAAATTCTTGTTTAATTAGCAGACAGTCCGACATGCTCATTGATACGTTAATATCCGTTTTATGTCTATATCTCACAATTTCCGCTTAAAGAAATATGTTCACCGACGATATGGTAGTAAAATGTAATTACGAGAATTCAAACTCCTATAGGATACCTTATGTCTTTTTTTTTTTTTTTTGCTTTTCAATTTCAGGCCATTTGAGCTATAGAACGATATGCAAAACACTAGGGGAAAATATAAATAAATCTCATAAAATATAATTTAGGATTTATTTGATATAGCAATTAAAATAATTAATTATTAATTAATTTTAATATGTATTAACTGTAATTTTTCTCTTATTAATTTCATAATTTTTAATAAACATTATTTTTCTTAAAAGATAATTGATGTAAAATATTTTAATATTATATAATCGATTGAATTTTTAGACATGTAAATAATCTCTTCATATTTGAAAAAAAATGAAAATATTAACAATTCAATTAAAAATAGAAAAAAAGAAAAGATATGTAAGTCATTTAAAACTATTTATGATTATTTTGAATGTGAATTTAGTTGATTTTTGAATGATTTTCTTCCAAAATAAATTGCTCACAATGGAATTGATATTGTAATGCATTTATGATATTACTGTTGATAAATAATTTGAAAAGTCAATGCTCAAATTTGATTTAATTGTATTTGGGGAAATATGATATCTGTTTCTTTTCTTTTCTTTTATTTTATCCTTTTTTTTTTCCTTTTTTGGCTTCGTTGTACAGGTTATTTGCATTATGCTAAAGCAAAAAAAAGTGGAGTATGGTCGCCAGGGCATTAAGCTTCCAGTTCAATATGTGATCGGAAGTGATCGGAATCAAAATCACTAAATTACTAAAATTGGTTCTCGGCAAATAAAATGAACTTAATTCATTTAACGTAATTAAAAAAACTCAATTCCTTACAATTTTTTTCCCTTTTATGACATAGTATGTTGATCAATATAAGAAAAAAAATTAATTTGTTGCAATTTTTTTCCCTTTTTATGGCACAGCACGTTGAACATTCGTCGATATAGAAAGGGCATACACATTTTTTGGCTCATGGATCTATAATTGCAATTAATGAGAAAAACTTTCAACGTCTATTTATAAGTATAATTATAATTATAATTATAATTATAATATATTGGTTAAAAAAATATTTATAAATTCAAAATCACTGTATGTAACATCAATTTATTAAACTTATTAAAAACACTAACAGGTACCAATGAAGTTGCTATCGTTATAAGTAACATCTCTAATCTGTTCTATTGACTTGTTTATATTCATTTTATTTTTATTCATCCATATTTATTTATATTAACTTCATAGTAAATATAAATTAAATTATTATTAAAAAATTTAAATAAAAATTATATTACATCAATCTATGAATAATTATATATATATATATATATATATATATATATATATATATATATATATATATATATATATAAATGATGAGTTCTGTCTCATGCAAACTAGTATTTTAAAAATAAATGTGTGATTTAATATAAATTTTAGTATTTTTAAAATTATTTATCATAAGTAAATTATCTAATAACTTTATATGTGTGATGGTATTGATTTTCATTTAAAAAATAAAATTTAATCACTTGTATTAAAGTTATTTTAATATTACTATAAAAGAATTAAAATTAATGATATTAATTAATAAATTTAAATTTGATCCGTTGTGAGTGCAAAATATTTCATACTATCAATGAATAAAAAGAAAGCAAGTCATTAAAAAGTAATAATTATAAGAATTTTTTATTAATATAACAATATGTGGAAATGTAATAGTTTAAAGTTAATTTACATTGACAGTAAATTGAATTTAAATCCTTCATTAATATCATAATTTCATAAAAAATACAATTTCAAATGTTATTATTGTCAAAACCGATACATTTTACTATTTTGAATGGCTTTAATTTTATATAATATTGTCACGACCCTTCTTGAGTCGTCACTAATGTGAAACTTGATTATTCAATTTTTACCAACCTAACTTAGCCATATTCAATAATTAGACATCTAATTTATTACATATATAGCTAATAATATGATTACCATTAATAACCAAGGGTAATTAGAGTTTGTACAAAAGGAAAAAAAGTAGATCTGTTTATAATCTTTAATATAATCAAAGATAAGCCAATCCAACTATTCCAAATTAACAAAAAAAAATTTACTCAAACTGTCAATTCTATTCTAAAGCCCAAGAAACATGCTTTATTTATAGACAAATTAACAAATTCGTTATTCATACTATCAAGGAAAATTTCAAGAGACTTATCATTGTTACAGAGCCAATAACAACATAATTTGAGAATATGAAATGTTAAAATATAGAAAAGTAAATACAAGGCTTAGTAAATAAACATTTTAGTCCAAGAAATCATAAGAATAGTTTGGTTTTACAAATCGGATCTACTCTCCATTGTTTCCATACTAAACATAAAGCATTAATTAAGTCATATTTTATAGTAAAATTCACAATATCATATTAAGTTGTTATTTTAATATTTGTCATAAACATTACATTAAAATTCTAGCAACATAACATAGGAAAAACAAGCAAATTTCCTTATAATTCCTATCCATACTTATTCCTCACAAGCTTATCTTGGACCTTTTAAGTCATTTTCATTCATCATAAATATATAATAGATCTGGAATTTGATTTACAATGGTATTGTATCACCCCCATTACAATTCTTAAAGGTAACATAGTAAAAATTAATTCAAATATCACTATTACTTCATAATACATTTTAAAAATCAAAATAACATTATGCCTCAATGCATAGTCACAAAATGCTCAATCAATGTCAATTATCATAATTATAACCAACATTCAACAAAATTTAGGCCATAATCACTATTCATATATTTTAAAGAAGTAAAAATCCTATTATAATGCTCACAATTCATTTCATGCATAAACATACACTAAGATAGTTAATTACATTTGATTTAAAAAGTAAAATACAAAATTTAGATAAGAAATTAATTCAAAACCTTTAATAATTTTCTTTAAGTTTTGAATTAATTTAGGAATTAATTCAAGTCAATTTATATGTTTCTAAAAGTCATGAATCAATTCAGTATACGTGTGTTAGCTTTTAACTCCTATTGAACTGATTTAGCTTTCTCAAGTATTAGGTTTGGAAAGAGTGAATCAATTTACGGTTGTAGATTTTGCATATTAAGCTTGAAAAATCGATTCAAGTATGCATTTTTGGAAAGATTTTTTATTGTTTATCCACAAAGAAACCCATCCAAATCTCAATCTTTATATATAATCTCTTAAACTATCCATTCTCAAACACAAAATCAACATCATACAACCTAATTTCATAAGGAAATACATGTTAAACAATATTTTTCAACATCAAACACTTTTTCAAGCAAGTTTTAAGTAAAACTTATCCTAAAATCAATTAAATCAACTAATCTCAAAAGGTTGTATGAAAAGATTCACTCACAAGTTATAGGAAAGATTATTAATGGTGAAGTTGAAGATTAATTTGCTCCTGAATATTCTAAATCAAAAAATTAGGGATTAAGTTTTCAAACTTATATATGTTCTTAATGAAACTTAATCATCCAAAGTTTTAAACGAGAAATAGAAGGATTTGTCACAAGATTGAAATGTGAGGATCGTTACTACACTCAATTTTGAAAAGGATAAGTAAAAGAGGAAATTTAACTTTCCTTTTTGTTATTGAAATACTTTACGTAAATGAAATTCTATTATTGCTTCTTATTGCATGATTTATTTCCCTTAATAATCCACATGTATTTTAGTATTTTATTAATAAATGTAGGTTATGTTAGTGAGATTCAAGTAACCAAGTTTCATAACAATCATGACTAAGGTTAGTTGTAACATACACCCAATCAACATACCATATATCGTAATCATAACATGTTTTAAGTTAGACCCAACCAAAAATTCAAATAAAAAAATGCAAATCATCACTTTTTTTCTAAATTTAAGAATATATTTCAAACCTAGCCCATTTCAAGCAAAAATCCTTTAAAACAATAAATTTTACTTAGAATGCTCACTTATCTTGTATAAAAGAGATGTTATGTGAAGGACAATATAGTTTACTTTTTCCTAATTCTTAAAACATTAAAGATTTGAAGTTAAGGCTTCAAAATTCCTTTCTTAAGCCAAAACTCCTAATCCTTTAAACCTTAAAAGAAATTTAGAGAAAGACTTCATGAAGATTGAAGTTTAAGAGGCATCACCTTGATATGGTTGAAAATTATATGTAAAGTGATGAAGATTTATATCCCTTATTAGTTAAAAAAATGAAAAAGAAGAAGAAGAAAAGAGTGGGGGTTGATAGTTTTTATGAGAAAATGGAAAGTGGATGCTAAAAACTTAGGAAATAAAAAGAAATATGGCTAGTAGTATTTTTGAAAAAATACTCTAAATTTTCTTCATGCTCAATTATTTAATCTTAAACACATACTTAGACCTTTAAACACAATATTTTATTCCTTTTTTCTTATATTTTTTTTAAAAAAATCTTATTTTGAATTTTCATTAAAATAATTAATTATTTCTTCTTACAAGGCCTTATTTGTACTCCTTTATAATAATAATTTATTATTCTTACACAAAATATTTTTTATTTTTTTAACAAGCATGAGATTGAATTTTCATGCTCAATTTTTTTATTGATAACTTTTACATTACAAATTTTTATTATAAAATTATGAGTTTAAATTCATTTTAACATAGAATACTTTAAGCACTTTCCCACAATTTTAAATAAATGTTTTGATAATAAATTTAAAATATGAATCATTCTCACTAAATTCAAAATTAATCCATGTCAATCAAATGTGATTAAAAGATAATTTAGTTTTAAATGAATTTTTTGTGATTGATGCATAATAATGATATTTTCTCCTTTGCAATTAATAATCTTTAGGTTTCATTTTAGAAAAATATCTTCTATAAAAATATAGTTATAAAATTTTAAAATGGTAAAAAATAATTTATATATTTAATATTAAATATAAAAATTTGATGAAAAATAACTGCTTTTTTAAGAAGGAAGTCATTTTTCTTTATTATTATAATTTTAGGTATTATTTTCTTAATCAGAAGTTATAAATACACATAATGATACATTTTTTTAAGTAATCATAGGAGGCTAAAAGCCAAAAAATGAAAAAGACGACAATCAAATAACATAAAAGGTAAATACCCTTTGAAGGAGCACATTCCCACAACTTGTTAAAGGAGACTTGAGAATGTGTAATCTAAGATCAAAGTTAAGGCTATAAAAAGCTAGCCAATTTACACATTTATTATCATCCCTATAAGTATAAGTGATCAAAACATTCTAATTCCTCTGAAGAAGCTTGAAACATATACATAGTAATGAATCATAAGCAAATGTAATAGGCTCCTCCTTTGAAAAGAGTTGCAGTATTAGCTAAGAATTCGTTTGAAGAATTACCTTATCACATTCAAGATGTCAAACTAAAGACAAGCCATAATAAACTTCCTATAATTCAGCTGCCAATAAGGAATAAATACCAAGATTGTAATAAAACCCTCTTATTTAGTTACCTTATTCAATTTGTATAAGCCTACCATATCCTGCCTTTCTTAGATTAAATTTTAAAGCCCTATCAATATTCATTTTCCTCTAACCACTTGAAGAATTAGACTAAGCTACATGATAAGTTATTTTCTTACAAGCCAACATAACATTGTTATCTTTATGCATTGCATTCTTTATATTCTTGTATAATCTAACATAATGTTCACTGCATTTTGTAGCCTCTGTTTTCCATTAAATATGAAGTCATTTCTTCACCAAATAGTAAAGCTTTATATTACTACCCATCTTAGCTTATAACTAATATGGTACTCTCTCTTTAAAATTCTTTTCAAACTATCCTTATTTTTTTATTAATTTATAAGTCATACTTTTTTTAATACAAATTTAAATATTTTTATAAAATATAATTAATTTAATTTTAACATGATTATATCTTAATTTTAAATTATAAATATATAAAAATACATATGTAAATATATAATATCATAAGATATAATTAATTATATTTTAAGTAATATAATTTTATAATAAATAATAAAATAAAAATTATGTAATTAAATAAATATATAAGTTTATAAAATATAATTAATTAAATATTAAATATTATATTTTTATTTTAAACTTCTTAATTATGTTAATATAATTTAATTTTTAGATAAATATAAATTATTTTAATTATATAACTATTTCTATTAATATGTCATTTTATATCATTTTATAATTTCAGTTAATTTAACAATTAATTTTGTGAAACACTTCAGCTAACTTATTAATTATCAACTATTAGTTAACTTATTAGCTACCAATTAATTATCAGCTAATTTATCAACTACTTGTGCGAAATGGAGTTTAGGTGTGAATAGGCTTATTTATTCACTTTTTTATGGATGATAGAAACTCCTAAATACATACCCAAGTCTTTTATAATAGAAAAGCCACATTTTGCCACAATTTGATCTTAATCACCTATTACACATTCTTCAAAAAGAATATATGCGTTTTACCTTGATTAACCCTTTATCCAAACATTCCAAATAAAAAGGCCAAGGCATTGTATAACAATGTGAATTTGATGAATAGTTAACTTTCTAAATAAAAATAAATCATCAACAAATATAAGATGAGATATTCTAATTCCATTTCTTCTTGCTCTAAATGGAATTTAATCTTTTTTATCTATCATTTTGTAAATGATGTAAAGGAGTTTATTCATATGCAAAACAAAGAGATATGAAGAAAGAGGATCTCCCTATCTCAAACCTTTAGAAGGTTTAAAATCACTTGTTTTACTTTCATTCCATGAAACATAAAAAAAAGTGGTAGTTACATACCTTATAATATGATTAATTATGTTAGAATTTATATTCACTTGTTTCAAGATTTCCTTAATTTGCTTTGTCATAAGCTTTCTTCAAGTTTACCTTTATGTCAAAAAAATACCATATTACCTCTTATCTTTCTCATAAAATGGAATAGTTCCTTTGTAATCACAATATTATCTCCTTGACACATAGTTAGACTAGAATAAAGAAATCAAGACTGGCAAAAAAAAAACACAGCTTATTAATAATTATTTTAGTAACACATTTATAAATCATGTTAGAAAGAGAGATTGATCTAAACTGATTGATAGATTCTAGTTTTTCCACCTTTGGAATTAAGCATATTAGACTTTTTGTTGACATCTTGTAAGTTTCTTCCTTGAAAAGTATTCTATACAAACTTAAATAAACTCTCACTAATAGTCCTACAATTCTTCTAGTAAGTTAACACTGGGAACCCATCTTTTCCAAAGGCTTTAAGACTTCTAATAGTAAATATAACTTTTTTAATTTCACTTCAAGTAATCTCTTTTTGAAGAGTTAAATTTCAAGCCACCGTTAATTATGGAAAGGAAATTGTCATATTAGCTATAATAAAAATTCTAGTGTCATTTGTAAAAAAAATCTCGTAAAACTTGTTGATTAAATCTTCCATGGTTCTAATGTCATCAATCCACTCCTTTTAAGTATTTTGTAGCATTTTTATTCTATTTTTATTCCATCTATTAATGGCTTTAATATGGTAGTATTTTATGTTCTAATTTCCTTGAAAGATTGAATTTGATCGGGACTTCTGATGCTATAGAATTTCTTCCTGAAGGAGAACTTAATCCAACTTCTTCTAATGATCTATATTCAATTTATGTATATAAGGGTTAGAATTCCTTTCCATAGCTTTTTGAGCTCTTACCATTCTATTCAACAATATATATTTTGAATATAACCCAAAATATTTTTGTTCAAACCCATAAAAGCTAGAATGAAATTCTTTGAATCATTTATAATATTGTCGTTGTTTCCTTATTCAAAGCTAAGGAAGTTTGAACAATTCTTATAAGTCAACCATGCCACCTCAAATTTGAATGGTATGTTCTCTTTATTCCTAGGATAACCATGCAAAGATAGAAGAATAAAATAATGATCAAATCTAACTATTGGGAGCATCTTTATGAAAGCATCACTAAATTTAATATGCCATTCAAAGTTACATAAAGCTCTATCTAATTTTTCAAAAAATTCATTATAATTCGAGAGTTTGAGCCCCTTTTAAATGAATTTACTCATCTATATATCAATCTCAAGAAGATTGCAAGAATTGATCCTATGTTTAAATAAAGAAGCCCTTTGTTAGTTAAGCATCACACTTCCTTTTTTTTAACCTAGATTTTGAATATCATTCATATCTTTTACTAAAAGCCAAAGGCTTGTTAGATTATCATTGATGCTGTGCAGTTTATTCCAATGTCAGTTTTCATATCAGGATTATGAGATGAGTAAATAATTGTCATGAACCAAGAGTTATCATTTTCATTAATGACTTTAAAATGAAGTTATTGAAAATTAGTAATTATGATTTATAGCTTGATCCTCTTACTTTGACAAGCCATCTAAATACCCTTAGAGAAGCCATTTCCCTTTGCAAGCTCTTAATTCTCAAATCCTAACTTTTAAGAAAAGGTTATAGCCTTTTTACTTAACACTCTAATCTCTAAAGGCACCAATATCTCTAGGTTTTCAGATTCTAGAAATATCCCCATTGTATTAGTAAAGCATTTTTTTTCACCTTTATAATTCCAAATTAAAAAAATTTAATCATAAAAGAAAAGTCAATTAAAAAATAGCTAACCTTAGTGGCATTATACTAACTCCATATCCATAACTTTGTCTCATGAGACCATTGCTTGCACATTTAGACTAAGAACTTCATGCATATTTGCTTCAATGCCTTGAACATTTATAGGATCCCATGGGTTTTCATCCAAACACACCTTTATAGAAGCATACCTAACTTTGTCTTTCTAGTATATTATTGGAGAATTAGTGCATGTTCTAATAGCATTCATACTCACTGGTATTCTCGAGACATTAGAGACTTGGGAGTCATTAAACTCATCTATGACATTTTCCTTGCCATTACTCAAGTTTCTTATTAATTTAAAGGGCTCGCATTTAGTGACTACATTATTAAGAGTGTTTTAGTTCATTAGCCTCATTGTAAGCACAATCTCTCATAAAGGCATTCTAGTAAGACTATCGTTAAACATCAGTTCTTTTTATTTTCTTACCTGATTATCTTTATAAGATTATTTCTTTCTCATTTTGGCATTTTCTCTTAGGTCTTGGACTATACTTGTCTGGTGCTATTGTGTTTGGCTTCTCTCCTCAAATACATCAACTTAATTGATTTCAAAAGCTATATTATTTAAAACTACGAATTAAGAGCCTTTATCTTCCTTCTTGTCATATTTCCCATAAACATTCCTTATTATAGCATTTTTAGGTTCATTTTTCCCATTTTTATTTTAGTCATGTTGCTACCATCCATTCACCATATTTATCGGTATTTTTACTAACATTAGTAGGTTGATTCCCTATATTGTTTTGTTCTAACTTTTTCTCCCTCTTTTGTTTTTTTAACATATAAATTGAGTATTATTCCTTTAAGTGTTTGTATGTTCCACAAGTGAAGTAGATGGTGTGCAATGATCCATATTGTATAAATAATGTTTCCTTTAGAATATGAACTCAAATAGCAACTTCGTCCAGAAATCTATTTCCACACAGACCCAAGTAAAACAACTCCTAGCTTACTTTTAAGTAGTAGTATCCACTTTAATTGTTGTAATAATTCTATTCCTTATAAAGGTAAATAATTTCCTATTGAAACATTGAATTGGTAAATCAAAAATTCTAAACCATATTGCAAATTTGCCAATAACATCTTTAGTTAGATAAAAAAAAGGGGTCCCAAGTCTGCATAATCAAATAATAATTGAAAATCAACCAAAGTCCTCTAGTAATGGCAAAATCATAATCTTCTAATGCACTGAACTTTACCAAATAATAATCATCTTAAAGGTCAATAATATCAATCATTCCATCCTTTTTTCATAATTGTTAAAGTTTCTTTTTTTACAACTTAAAACTAATCCTTCTACCCACTAGATTAATTATCAAAGTTTTCTTCCAAGGTAAATTTAGTCTTTCTTTTTCCTCTTTTAAGATAATAATTATAGGAGAAGGCATACCATCATTCTCATCCTCCGCTATCTTAAAACTACAGAAGTCATGATCATCTTCCATTGTTGTCTCCTCTTCAGTGAACGTGGGGGTCTCCTTCTTATTTATCTTATCTCTACCCATAAGTATATCCTTATAAGAACACTCCCTTCCTTCCATCTAGTATGTTTTGCCATAAACAAGATTGTCATCATAGGAAGCACATTTTCATCTAACCCCCGTGAATTCCATTACACCTTGCTTAATCTTCTTGGTACTTTAGGAAAAGAGATCAATCTCCTATTTGAAAGTTATAGGTGAAGCACCATTGATGGGTTCCATGAAAGCACCAAACCTTAGCAGATTAGAATTTGCTAATTTTATTATGGATGATTTGATTAAATATTCATAATACTACTTTATTTATAGATAAAAAAATTCCTATGAAAATTATCTTAAAAAAGCTTAATTATGCTTAATTATCCTTTTCACTAAATCCTGTAAAGAAAGAGTATATCCTCAAATAAACAAAGGAAATAATGCATAATATATAATAAAAAATAAAATATTTTTATTAGTTTAATGCATACTAGTTAACCAAATTTTTTCCTTCTCGTAAATGTAAAAATATACCACACGTTGGAAATTATTTCTAATCATATAGTGCTGAAAAGTATACTATTGCCTCTTGAATTTTATAAATAAAAAAAAAGTTAACATAGCATTCACTCTCTTATCAATAAAGTTGACAGTTATTACATCATTTAAATTTTATAATTTACATTATTAATTTTTTTATTTTGCATCTATTAGTAACACTAAAATAAATGATAGAAAACAAAGATATATAACTAAAAAGTAAACATATATTTAATATTATTAAGGTTGAACTTATCAATTCATTTCAATATTTTTCATTTATCTTAACATTGCAAGTAAAAGGAAGCATAAATATTTATAACAAATAAACAAATAAGAAACTAATAATGTTAATTATAAATTTTAAAGGGCATAACCGTTATTATTTTTATAAATAAGAGACTAAATATTATATTTATTTTAAAAAATCACCTTTTAACAATTCATTTGTTTTAACCAAATATATCTTGCATAAGAATATATTTATAAGTTATAAAAATAAAGGAAAATATTTATTTGTTCAATGTGTAACACAAAAGGTGTGAAAAAGAAAAAAACAACTTTCTCAATTTTACAAAAAATGTTATTTTTTTTACCACTGCTATATTCACAAATCTTAAAATCCTAACATCCACTTGCTTCATTTCAAAACATTTTTTTTTAATATAAGAGAAAAGATAAGTTTTTTTGGTGCATAAACTAAAAATTGTATTTACCATACTTCTAATGATAATTTTAATTTATTGAATTAATAATAAATGGTTAAGTTATATGATAATTATAGCAAACATAACTTTTTTTTATAAGTTACATATCTAATAGTACATAATTATTATTACTTGAGACAGTAATTTAACAACTTATTACTAGTTAAATGAATTGAAATTGAAATTATTATCTAAAAATATGGTAGATAACTTTTCTATCTTTGCGGCGTAGCTTCATTCGAGAGAAATTGAGATTTTAGGTAGTACGGAGCAAGGCTGTAAATATTTTTCACGAGCTACTCCATTCATTTCTTTTCATCTGTTATGATTAATTAATTTTATAAATATTATGAAAGTAATTTAATTTATTTATTTTTGACAGATTTTTAAATTTTTTTGTACAGACTCTAAAACAGTTTAAAATAAAAAAATGATGGTATAATGTAGTTAAATTAAAAATATAAAATAATAAAATATTTATTAATGAAAAAAAAATAAAAAATAATATTTAATATTTTATTAAAATTTTAAAGTGTTAGATAAAAATAAATAATTTTTTTAAAAATATGACGAAAGAACAGAAGGAATACAATATCTTCATGCACAATATTATATGAGATTTAAAAAAAAAATGAAAAGAAAAGAACTCTTTCAACGAATCGCACAAAACTTAAAATTTTAACGTCGGTTGATTATAATACGAGAGAAAGTAATACTAAAATTTCTTTTCCGAACGTTGCGAAGGCTATAAGTGTTCTCGTCGTAAACGGTGCAATTGGTCGATTTGTTGGGGTTGAGAAATTGGAAAATTTGTGGACCAATGGTTTATGGTTCATTCAAAGGCTCAAGAAGAAATGCAAATTAATCTATTGTCAATTTGTCAATTAATATAACTTTAAATAGGCAGTCTGGGCATCTAAATCCATGCGTTTAGGTGGTCCATAATCTCATAAACTTACAGAATTATAACTTCGAAAGGAATGTTCCCCCCATGATGGGTTCTTTCTTCATTTGGCTTCCTATCTTATATAAACAATTTGATTTCATAAATTTTAATTTGTCTGTACATGCTAATATAGTTTCCTCAACATATAGATTTACGGAGGAGGAATTTTGTTTCTTCAATATTAATTTGAGTGCATTATAAGAGATGAGATTTTCAGGTAACTTAACAGAATTATATATTCTATACTTTTTTATGCACATGTTGTCATCTGACATTATAAGAAAGATTGGATAAAACTTACCCCAAAGACAATTTTCGTGCGTGAGAAGTTCTGTTATTAATTGCAGGAAAACTAACAGGTATTTCCTTGGAAAATACATGTATCCGTCTACTTCCACTAGGAAAAAAGAAAAAATCTCCTATCAAAATATAGTGATGCCAACAAGGTATCAATTTAATAAAAAATATACTAACCTTAGAGAAATTTTATTTATTAATGAATAGGAGTTTAAATCTTCAATATAATATTTATTGAAAAAGAAAAATATTTATTAATATTTTAATCCTTGAAGTAATTTTCTCTACTTGGTATCTGAAAATATATATAGTATTATAAAATATTAATATAATAAGAAATGTTCCATTTATTTGACGTCAAATATAAGAATTATTGCGGGTAATAACATCCTTTATATAAAAGATGAAGTTATTTTTTACATATTATAATATTATTTTTTAATTACAAAATATATAAATAATATGTCACTCACTTATTTATATATATTATTAAATAAAATTATCATATAGAAAATATTTTTTGATAAAATAGATGGAGCTTAAGGCTCATTTTGTTTCAATAAAAATAATTTTCATAAAATAAAATTATAAAATATTGAGATAAAAAATATTTTATTTATTTAATATTAAATATAAATATTTTTTTTTTCAAAAAAAGTTTACTTTCTTGTATTACTATAATTTTAGATATCACTTTTTAATAACAAATATAAATAATATGTGTCACTCTCTCATTAATATTTATATAAATAATATTTTCTCAGAAAAATACTTTCTCTAATTTGATACATTTTTCACACTCTTTCCGCTCTCTACGCAATTGTCTAGCGAGAAAAGTGGAAGTTTAAGTATGATGCAAATTGGTAGTCCCGCCTAGTCTTCAACTAATCCAAGCTTAACGAACAATTATGATTTTAATATTAAGCTATAAAATTCGATCTTGAGTAGACTAAGGCAAAGCGGAAATGTTTCCTGACTTGGCCACCACTCACAGAATCGATTAAAGATTTTATCGAGTTTGGTGGGATTTGACTTAAGTGCCTGACATAATTGACCTGGCACCTTGCGACTGCATAAATCGCATTTAATTCAATACTTACTACTCATCTGAAGTCGTGGTGGAAGGCCATTTTTGGGTTGGGAATTCTCAATTTTTCTTCATGTCCTGGAGCCAAACCTGTGGGTTAATTCAATTTTAGTCAACATGGGGATGTAATGGAAATATTTCAAAATTACAAGCAGTGAATGTAAGAATTTTTTTATTTTTGAGTTGTTATTAATTAAATTTATTTTATTTTTAAATAAAATCAAATTAAATGTATAATTCAATTATATGAAATTTAAAAGTAATAACGTAATCCAATTGATTATATATTTACTTAATTATTATATCTATTATATTAAGAATGTGATTTTGGTGCATTTAGACATATTTAATATAAGATTTATTGTTGAGTTTTTAATAAATAGACTTGATTACAGTTATATATATATTATATCGATGTTTACAATTGATAAAAAGAATAATTATAAATATTGTGAACAGTAAAAAATGTAGGAGGGGAAATTCCTATTCTCAATAAGATATTTATATGAAAATATTAAAGATTATAAATAAATTTAAAAAATATATACTATTATTGCTTTTTAATATTTATTTATTTATAATACTAAGATGTACGATCTTTAAAATTATGAATTTTTACTATAAAAAATAGAATTAAACTTCTGTAAAAAATATGTGCAATAAATGCAATTTGCATTATGACATGGGAAAATCTTGCCCACCCCATCACTTTTATAACATATCTAATCTCTCTGTCCCAAATCAACCTTCATCTCGTACGTGTTTCTTTGGATGGATGAGATTATGTTGGAAGGAGATTTCTACGCAAGTGTTTCTATTATTCATCCCAATAGTATGTGAATTGAAAATTTTAAATTATAATATTATATAAAATAACAATAAGATTCAAAATTAAATTTTAAATATAATTAATGATTGCTAATAAATATAAAATAATGAAATAAATTTATAAAATTTAATTCAATAGATATAAAATATTCAAAATTTAATAAGTTAAATTATGTGAAATCTAAAAAATTATAATAATCATTTTATACTTGTTGATGTATCAATATTATGTTTAAAGTTTTTTCCTTTCGATTTCTCGTAGTTTGTGAAAACCCAAAACAATAAGCCGAGGAAAAAATTTCTCGTATTTCAGTTAACGGATGTTGGTAAGGATAATTGATTAACATTTATACACATGAAATGCGATTTTAATCAAACTGATCTAACTCAATTTTACAAAAATGAAATTACTTTAATTTATATTGTGCGTTACATACGGTTAATTACGAGAGAATTTATTTATATATAGATAAAAAATGCAAATAGTGTATTTGCTTAAACATGTAGGCATTGTATTACAGAAATAAAGTGTTAGTTCAATAATATAAATATATATTGATTCAAATGAATTTTATTTATTAATGAATTAGGATATGAATCTTGCAAACAATATTTACTAGAAAATGAAAATTTTCTTGTATTTTAATTTTTGAAATAATTTTCTATTCCACTTAAAAATTGAAAAACAAAAGATATTTTCTATTATTTTGACCCCAATGCCAGTTTATATGGCTGAAAGAAAGGCTAAATTCATTCCTCTCGGGTTATTTCCTGGTAATAGGGAAGCATTGTGTTAATCAAGGGTTCGATCGATTTGATGAAATATAATTTTTATAAGAATGATTATAAAATATTAGGATAATAAAAATTAATTTATATATTTAATGTTATATAAAAAATTTGATAAAAATATTTTCTTGAAGAATAATTTTTTATTATTATATTTTTAGGATGTTATTTTTCAATTATAAGATATAAATATTTATAATGTTCTCTCATTTATATATTAAAAATAATTTTTAAAAAACAAACACAAGGCAAGAAACTCGACGGAGCAAGGTTGGTAAATTAATTTGACGCATTAATTCTCTAATTTTTCCTCGACTTGATATGGTCAATCAGTGTTAATGGATCAATTCCTGTGCATCCCAGGAAGGATTCTGAAGCTAAAAGGACTTTATCTGTGTTAAATATTGCTTCTTAAACACAACCAATAATTAGGGCCCACACACATGAAAATTTATGATTAAATTCAAGATGCAAGGAAAAGTAAAAAATTCATAATATATCAAATATCAATTGAGTTAAAGGTTATTAAAATATTGTGTTTGATAACATGGCAAACCAGTTATATTTCAGAAATATGTAACATATTTTTATTGCCATTATTTATAAACAGTGTTTTTCTGCAATGAATTGTCAATTAATCGGTTTTTATTGGTAAAACATTTTCTGGGATGAAGTTCCAGAGAATATCAAATTCAAATGCATTTAATGGTCTTTGAATACATGAGAACATCAGAAATTCAAAGGATGAATCTTTCATTTTTCCTTGTAATAATTTTGAATGGTTATGCTAGTTGTTGATAAGAATTTGAGTTGCCCGAGTTTTCTTTCCAACTGTATGAAATATATGTTGAATTTCACGTTCATATGTGGGTCCCTTGCTTAACGTACGTACCCCCAAATATTTAAAGCTTTTTCATGGTTTTGAATTGTGAATTCAAAGCTTAATACCAAAAAAAGAAATGTGAATTCAAAGCTTTTTCATGGTTAAACACAGTTAAAAATTGTCGTTGCAATTGCAGGTATATTGTGATTAATTAGCAAAACTATAAATAAATATAAAAAGTATGATTGTTATTTCCTAGGGAAGAGTATATATTATATCCTTAAAATTTTATTGAATGTTAAATTATTCCTTTAAACTTACATCCTTAAATTAAAAAAAATATAAATTATCACTTAAAATTGGAAGAAACTTTGAAAACATTATTTTTTATGGATAAATTATTTTAATCTTTCTTGAGATTAGTGCTAATTAAACAATTATCGCTGATTTTGAAAAATTTGCCTGACATCCTTTGGAGCTAAGAGATTTGTACAACATTGAAGGTAACGCTTAAAATACTAATATATCGATTACATTGCTGCAAAATCCATTTCATTTTTTCCAAAAATACTCATCAATATCTTTCTTCCTATGTGCAATTCTTTTATAATTGATCACCGGTCTCTTGCTTATACTGTGCGCGCTGCTCTTCTCTTCTCCAAACACGACGAAAGAAGGTTGCTGTTGTTCAAGTTCCCCTAAACCATTTTTTTTTTGGTAACACTACGGCACCCGGGAGTTTCAAATCTAGGGTAACGTGGCACCTCTAGAAGCTATCGGATGAGATTTTATAATCTCATCTGACGGCTTAGAATGTGCTACGTCACTCTGGATTCGAAACTCTTCGGGGTGCCGTAGAATTTTTCTTATTTTTTATAATTTTATTTTATTTATTTTTTATTTTTTTGGGTTTATGATTTCTTTGAAAAAGCCTAAACCTTTTTGTAAATGAAAAATGGTTATGCACTTTTTGAGTAGATTTGGGGAATTTTTTCCCCTATTTTGATCATGTATTTCTAATTTGTATTTTTTATTTTGGTGATAGTATGAGTAATTAAGTCATTGGGCACACACAAAAAAAATTAAAAATTAAGCTCTAAAAGTATAGGAAGGTTCAAAGACTTTCATAAGATAAATTTGTTTGATAGATTTAAATTTAATTTATTATTAGTATAAATTATTTTATATTACTAGTAAAAAATACATTATTAACGAAGTAATAATAATTAAAAACTTTTAGCAATTATAAAGAGATTTTGATAATTTTTTATTGACATAACAACTCATAAATGAATGATAATATAAAATTAATTTATATTGATAGTGAATTAAATTTAAATCTTTATTCGATATTTTAAATAATAACTTACAAAATGTTTTTAAGAGATTATTTGTAATTTTTCAAATAATAATTTATTGTTATGATTTTTTTATAATAATAATTTATTTTTGGTAAATAATTGATATTAATTTCTATTAATTGATTTAGATAATATTTTATAGATATAAATTTTTACAATTTTTGAATAATAATTTATTTTAATGATTAAGTAATAAATAGATATTGAGATATATAGGAATATATTTTGCCTTTCTAAGGCAAAATACAAAATTTCACTATTTTAATTATAATAAATATTTTCTTTGAGTGGCATTTGATTCGCAGAATGTTTTTAAAATTCTCATGAATATTTTAAAGAAATATCACATTTCTATGTTTGGTTCAAGTTTTGAAAAAAAAATGCTCAAAAATGTCACATTTTTAAAAATCTTTTTAATCTAATATTCTCCTAAAATATTTTCATGGGGAGGTAGGTATCTCAAATTTTCATAGAATGAAAATGTAATATGAAAATATTCTCAAAAAAATTTATAGTGAATAAAATATAGGAATATTACATTCCTATTAATTAAATTTTTAGGAATCACATTCTTAAAAATATACATTTTTATGAAAATATAAGATTCTGTGAACCAAACACCACCTTAAGGAGATAGGGAACTTTGGCCTTAATATAAGGGTAAAATAATTAAAAAGATCGATCACAACCTTCGTGATCTCACGCGAGTTACTTAAACAAACAGAATCATATTTTTCAAATAGAAATTTCACGGTGAGAAGCCAGGCACAATTTTTGTACTAAAAATAAGAGCGGTGGAGTGAATTTTACAAAATTAGGCAAATCGTGAGAATTAATTCTAATTTTCAGGGAAGTTGAAGTAATATATCATAATTTTTTTATAATGCTAACTCTAAAAGAGTATGTTTATTGCATATATTTTGCTAAGAGATTTGTGTCTCATCTGTAAGGCACACAACTTAAATTAAATATGTTATTTTATCGCAAAAACATAAATTTTATGTTATAAATTTGAAAAACGAGTAGAAGCAATAATATGTTCCTCATAGAAGAATAAATATGATCTGAATAATGTATATGAAACATATCGCCCATTTAGGATTAAAATTACTAGACAATTAATATTTTTATAGTTTTTTCTCCTAAATTCAAAGGAATTAATGTTTAACTGTTTTTTTAATTTAAGAGTGTAACCTATAAAATTTTAAAAAGTTAAGAGGATAATTTATTATTCAAGAAAATTTCACTAATATAAATATATTTTCTCCGTAATATTAAGAAACAGTATAGTTAGTCAGCTACGAAACTTAATTCAATAATAATAAAATGTGCAATGTGATGAATATGTATCATAATTTAAAATCATAATGAAAAATTATATGTACAGGTAAATGAGGCTGGCATATCTGCAAGAGGATTATCTCCTTATGAAATAAAGATGGTAGATCAATTTTTTATTAAATTAAAAAATTATTATAATAATTTTTTTTGGTCCACTATAATAATCACGACTGAAACTTAGAATTGAAGTTGGACCCCGGCCGCCAGAGAGAAGCCCAGGTGGCTGGCACTGGCACGGTCCACTTACGCCTGGAAAGTAGGTTCGTGCGAACTTAGGTTCAATGAAACTTTGCTTAAAATTATATTAGTGAAGAGATATGCTATGCACTTTTTTTTAATATATTAATAGGAGGGTTGAACTAAATACATATATACACAGATTAGGGATATCCTGAATATAAAAAAAATATAAAACTTTAAAAAAATTAAATGCTACGTTAATGAAAAAAGACTCTGGATCTTATGTACTATAATATTAGCTTAACTCTTTTCTACGGAGATCTTTTTTTCAAAACCATAAAATTAATATACGTATATATTTTTATATTATATAAATATAAATATAATTAAAAAACTATAAATTAATGTAATATATATAATTATAAACCATGGCATCGCAAACGAGACTAGCCGCCGTGGATAATGGTTGCTTGCAGTTATAACCGCGACTTACATGTTTCTGTCACCATTGGAGGGAGGGATTTTACAATTCTAAATTACAAGATGTATTTTAAAAGATAAAATGCATCATCAAGCTCACTAATAAAAAAATTAAAAAAATAAATAATTATAAAATTAAAAATTATTTTTTTATTTATTATTTATAAAATTATGAACTATTAATTATTTAATTCATAATTGTAATGATATATTTTATCTTTTAAAGTATATCTTGTAGAGCTTAATGGCGGAGGAGGATAAGAATCCCACGTAATATTTTTAGTCAGAAGCAAACTACCTTCCTTTTCCCATTTGCATTTGCCTATGCTCGAATATTTCTTCTTCTTCCATGCTTCTGGTTTAACAAGTAAATTGTAATTAAGAATATATAAGTATATTACATTATTTTATGTTGCGATTGACAATTGTAATTTCGTCTTGTAACATTCATATTTACTGCATTTTCTTGCAATTAAAATTATTATAATATGGATTCAGCTATTTTAAACGGTAAAATATACTTTAAAGATAAATTATATCATTAGAGTTAATGATAAAAAATTACAGAATTAGATAATTATAAATTTAAAAATTACCTTTTTAATATAATTATTTATTTAACTTTAAATTTTTTAATTCTTTCATGATTAACTCAATTATTCATTTTATTCTTTAAAATATATTTTAAAAGTATCAAATTCATCACCGGTTATGTCATGATCTTCTGCTCATATTAAGCTGCATTTATACTCACCATGGTTTAAATATTTATTTTAATAAAATATTAAAATTAGACAAATTCGTCATGGGTTATATTACGAACTTCTGTTCATGTTTGGGTACATTTGTATTTATCTTTTTTTGGGTTTTTTCCTCCGAGGGCTCTTGACTTTCAATAATCGAATTAGATCTCGACTACTCCAATGTTAAACTAGATTGGACTTAATATAAGAACAGAGTATTTTTAACGACAATTCTATAAAATTCAAATTAGAGACTTTATTTAAAGGGGCTAAGGTTTTACAACTCACACAATTTAACTTTTCAAAATAGTAAAAAAAAAAAATTGTTAAAATAATAAGAAGAAGAGATCCTCTAATATTATTAAGTAAAATCTATTCAAATATTATTATTAAATCTAATTAGGTGAAGAGACAGTAACTCAATTAATTTTTAAGCATAAAAAAATATTTTTTGAGAAATGTTGTCCACCAAATATAATGATTAGCATTGGAAGAAATTTAAATTTGTGAAAAAAATAATTACAAAAATTTTATTCAAATCCTTATAATTAATTAAAAAAATTGTATTATGCAATTTCACCTTACCTTTGATAATGCGTAACATGATGAAACTTGAAAAAGGGTGATAACTTTGACACTTCATTTTAGCTAGTCTATCCATACGATATTAACTAATATGGCTAAGTTGAACATATCAAATATTCACATTAGTTTCAGAATTATGTGATGATGTAAATATGGAATAACTTAGATTACATTCATAATTATTAGTATTCATTACAATAAAACCATTTATAAAATAACTAGATCCATAATAAGTTGTTCTTAAAGATAATTCAATATTGTCATTAGCAATATACAAATTAAAATGGAGTTTTAACAAAATCAACACAGAGATTAAATTTTAGCAAATCTGATGTACATATAAAACATCATGTAAAAGTAGAGTTCGACCACCTCGCAAGACTAACCTGCATGTGCCTATTCTTTAAATTGCAACTCGTGCATTATTTCCTACATTAATCTATTTTGCTCCATATGGTATTCACCAAAATTCCATGAAGGTGTCTCGATTCTTCACTACATAATTTGTTGCCCTTGAGTCTATAATCCATAAAAGATGATAATCTATTAGAAAAATAGAACTGGTTACACAAAATTCACTAACTTAAGTATAACTTAATACCTTCTTAGGTTCAGGATAATCATGGATAAAATGTCCTTTCTTATTGCAATTGAAGCACTTAACTTTGGCCATGTCCTTTTTTTTTAAAGGATATTTTTCTTTCTTAAGTTAGTTATTTATTGATTCTTGCTGAAATGAGCCGCCTTTTTTCTTTTCTCTTGGGACCCACCTTTATATTTGCACTTTCATCCAAAAAATTTTCCGGAGCTTAATAAAGCCATATATATATATATATATATATATATATATATATATATATATATATATATATATATATATATATATATATATATATATATATATATATATATATATATATATATGTAAGTATGTATGTATTAAGCTTAATAGCCTTAAGCCTTTCTTCTTCTAAATCAAGGTGGTGCACAACATCATCTATCATTTTGATGTTTTCATTATGGGTTAAATGTATCTTTATATACTCCTAGGAATATGAATGAAGTAAAGAGTAATTATAGCTTGGACTTATTGCTCATCGATCAACATATAACCTGCATCTTTTAATTCACGGATCATATTTGATATTTCTTGTAAATATTTTTTTATTGAATGTTCAAGTTTCTTTTTGTAAGTATTAAATTTGATCATGAGAGATTTTAGTTTAGTTACAAATGTTCCACCAAACTTATTTTTTAGAGCAGACCACATGTCCTTAATCAAGTTATAATTCTTAAGTTCTCACATAATATCATTCTCCATGTTGCTTAGCAACATAATGTGAGCGAGAGAATTCTTTCTTTTCTAGGCTTCATAAGCTTCTTAGTTCCGCTTATGTTAGACTGTGTTTTTTTACCTTAAGCTCTTCTAAGATAATATTGAGTGTTTCTAGAGTCTCTTGCTCTTCCATCACATATTAAATTTTCATGCTTCAAATTGCTAATTGTCACCATTTAGTTTCCCACCCTTATTGAGTTTAGCGACAATATTTTTGGAAGCAGTAACTATTATATTTGTAGAAATATGAAGTTTTGTATATAGATAGAATTACATGTAATTAATATTTAGCCATACATACATAGTCGAATACAAATCTATGGACAGTATTGTTATATTGTTTATATCCCATTTATTTTTCTAATAAAGAATCTAATATATTCTTTTGGTAATAAGTAAGTAAGGCTTTTCGTAAAGCCTTTAATTTCTTTGAATTCTAGTTCATCTTTAAAACACCAACTCATATCAAGTTTTGAACTTTTTCATAAAACTTGATAATATGATTTACAAGATGCATAAAATTATCTTTCTAAACTTCTAGGTTAGCTTAGATATTTTTGAGCTCAACAATTAACTTATTGACTTCTTGTTTTTGTCCTAGAGTCCATATGACTCTTGGTATATATATGAGTCTCACCATAATTTTCTGTAACATATATAGAAAAAAAACTCAATTAGATCTTCAAAGCAATAATTTGCATAAAAAAATTATGTCTAAAAAATATTCATAATTTTTTTTAAAAAAAATTGTGCATTATGTAAATTGTGTGTAAAAAATTCTCACAATAATTTTGAAAAAAATAATAATTCAAGGTGTGAGAAAAAAAATTCTGCCATGTTTCAGTATGGTATATCAATATTATTGGGCAGCTTATAATATGATAGAAAAGGATGGTTGAGTGGTTTAAGGTGTTAAGCTCAAGTTTTGGGTTGTGGGTTCAAATATACTTCTGACAATTTTTTTTTAAATTGTCTTATTAAAGTTTTTTCAACTTTCTTTTGGCTTATTTTTTTTTACAACATTTGTCATGGGCAATGGTAGGGCACTATAGTTTCTATGCAAATATTAGGTAATTTATGGGTAACGTGTAGGCACTTGCATTAGCAATTGTTCAATACACAACAACTACTTTTAAATGCTGTGTGATTTCATCTTTGATTGCAACTATAATGCTTAAACACAGGTCCATCTTTTTTTGGAGGGCTAAGTGAGAAGCATTTCGATTTATTTATATACAAAAAGGTTAGAAAGGATTCTTCTATTAATCAGTTTCACTATATTAATCAAAATTAGATACTGCTAAAAGTTAAACCAAAAACTTTTTTTTATCTTGCTTATCCTCTTTGTTGTTTTATTATTGGTGGTCAAATGATATTAAATTTGGGTGAGATTTTCTTTGAATTTTGAATTCATAGTAGAAATATTGAAATAATAATTTGAACTAGAAATAAAGAGAATCAAATTAATAATGTTGATCAAAGTTGGGGTTTACTTCAACTTAGGTTTTATACTCAACTAAGGGATATTGCCATAAGAAATAAGACAAATCATTGCCAATTATAAATGACTATAGTATCATGTTTGCAGAGTAATAATCAAATATTGCAAAAAATATATATATTTGTATAGATTTGAAAGAGACCAGAAAAATAAATGATCACACTCTGATACTAATGTTGAAAAACATAAAAGTATATGAATAGGATTCATACATATCAAAATATCAGAAATACGCAGCAAAAAATTTTAGATCCAATATTTGCTTTTACTGATCATATTGGTAATCACTCGAAAAGACAATCTTGTTCACGATCTAAATCTCTTTTTATGTGCAAAGAGAAAAGAGAGAGAATTTCTTAATGATTCTAATGAATAATAATGTTAACCAACCACCTAACTTCTTTCTTCTGCCTATTTATAGGCATTTTTTGAGTCGAAGTATAGATTAGATTATGAACCCGTTTTGAGCAACCTAAATTCATGATCTAACATATATAATATTATTTAAAATTTTTATCTTTTTTATTATTTGAATTTGATTTTAGGATTTTATGCATGTATGGCTTAGTTACTCTTTTTATTACTATTTAAGAAAAAAAAGGTGTAGTTGTTAAATTGTAAATTTTAGATTATGTTGTTTGTAAATAATATAAAACTTTTTTAAGAAAAAATGAATTTCTTGATTCCTTTTAATACTTTTTCTCTAGAAAGAATAAAACTTATAGGATCTTTCCAATTATATATCTTATTTTGACTCTATTTGTATAAATAACTGATAAGTTAATTCATAACTAATAATTTATAGTTGATAATTGATAAGTTAGTTAAAATATTTCATAAAATTAATTATTGAACTAGTAAAAATTATGAAATAATGTAAAATAATAAATTAATAGAAATAGATATATAATTAAAATAATTCATATTTATCTAAAAATTAAATTATATTAGTGGGATTAAGAAGTTTAAGATAAAAATATAATACTTAATCTTTAATTAATTATATTTTATAAATTTATATATTTATTTACTTACATAATTTTTACTTTATTATTTATTATAAAATTATAATTATTTAAAATATAATTAATTATATTTTATAATATTATTTATATATTTTATATTTATAATTTAAAATTAAAATATAATTATATTAAAATTAAATTAATTATTTTTTATAAAAAATATTTAAATTTACATTACTAAGGGCATGAACTATAAACTAATAAAAAGAATAAGAATAGATTTGAATAAAATTTAAAGAGATAGTAACTTATAAATCATTAGTTACTCTAAATAGTTTATTAAATTAAATCTTATTTTTTTCAATGAATCAATGCGAGAAATATTTCTAAAAATTAATTTAAAATTTATTGTTATGCGAAATGAAACTTTTATTTCATCCTTTCATTCAAATGGTAAAGATTCTTTTTCTTCTCTCCATTCTTATTAATTTCTCTCTTCGAATATTTGCACTTCCGAATGGTGGGTAAATGTTACACTTCTTGTCTTTCTATATAAAATCAAGTCATCAATTTTCAACATCTAATTTTTATTTATTTAATTTTAAAGTTTTTAGCTTTTGCTTAATTTAATTTTATTCTTTACCTTTTAAAAAGCACATAATGTTAAATAATCTTTATTTAATAGTGTTAATTTTCAAGTAAAATTTTCTATATTTCTTAATACACATGCTTTTTTGTCTAACTTTGCACTAAAAGGTTTACTAGACAAAAAAGTATATATAACCAAACTCGATACATATAATTTATTTTCAAAATACAGATTTCTTTTGTTAACAAGATTAGCTCAAATGCATAACTGAATTGTTTTAAAAAAGGATCTCATTGAGTTAATTTGAGTATAGGTCAATAATCTCTTGTCAATCAACATCTACTATTGCCTTAATTTAGGAATTAAACTATTTATTCCTTAAATTTTTTAATAAAAAAATACTAGATACTAAAGATGGGTTATTGCTTAATTATGAAAAAATAGATTTATATACTTGTGAGTATTGCTTAGCTAACAAAAGTACCAAAAAATTATTTGAAAAAGGAACTAAATCTGACTTCCTTTTGTAGTTAGTTTATTTTGACATATGTGGTTCAATGAATGTGAGAGTTAGGTATGGAGCTTTCTATTTTATCACGTTTAAAGATAATTTTACATAATTTGGTATTATCTATTTGATAATACACAAATCTAAAGCATTAAGTTGCTTCCAAAATTATATATGCTTAATCAAAAATCAATTAGACAAAAAAATAAAAGCATTACGAATGAATTATGGTTATGAGTATTTGTCTGATCAAATTGAATAACTATGTGATGAAAAAAGGATTCAACATAAGTTAACGAATTTGCACACTTTTTAACAAAATGATATTGCAGAGAGATGAAATCGAACACTTTTGGAAATGGTTAGGTTTATGATAGTATAAGTAAATTTGTCTATCACTTATTAGGGTGATGCACTTTTAATTACCACATTTATCTTTAACTGTGTGCTTAGCAAATTAGTTCTTACTATGCCATATGAGTTATGGATGAAGTAAAAATTTGACCTAAGTATTTTATGACCTTGGAGATGTGTAGCCTATGTTCTGGATGCCTTGCACCCACATGGCAAATTAGGTGCTCAAGGAAAGAAATGTATTTTTTTAGATACTCAAAACATTTGAAAAGCTATATGTTCAATGGTGAACATGACAGTGAGAGTCTTATAGAATTTAAATCACAAGATATCATATTCTTAGATAATGATTTTTCTAAATAGAGCGATATAAGTTAGGAATTATCCTTATATGAAACCATGGATACAAGCACTCAAGACTCACTTCTTTTAAGTGGGAGAATTTTAGGGAATATCTTTTCAATTCCAAGTGTGAATGATAATGATCTTGATCAGCATAGGAGTAATCTAAATAGGAATACTCAAGTAAATAATGATTCTAGTATGAGTAGGAACAATTTAAGGATTCTTGAGAAATATGTTTCTTTAGAGCTTCAATTACAACATAATGGCAAAGAAGTCATTCCTCGTTATCATTTCGACATTGAATGTGGTGAAATATGTTTCTCTAGAGCTTCAATTACAACATAATGGCAAAGAAGGCATTTCTCGTCATCGTTTCAACATTGAATGTAGTGAAGCCTTTATAGCCATTACATAAGATAAAGATGGGCCAAGAATTATTATAGAGGCTATTTCTAGCCCTAATAAGGAGAATTGGATAAAAGTAATGGAAGAAGAGCTGGAGTTTATGAGATCAAATTAAGTTTAGGAACTTGTTAATCTTCTACACTCATGTAAAGTCATTAGGAACAAATGGGTTCTCAAATCAAATGCAAAGTTGATGACATTATTGAAAAATATAAGGTTAAACTAGTAGTAAAAGGTTACACACAACAGGAAAGAATAAATTATAAGAAAACTTTTTCACTTGTTATTAGATTCACCTCAATTTGTTTGTTGCTATCTATAATTTCCAGTATGGACCTTGAATTACATCAAATGGATGTAAAGATTGCATTTTTTAATGGATATTTGGATGAGGAAATCTACATGCAACAACCTATAGGTTTTATCAAAGAAGATCAAGAAAATAAAGTTTGTAGAATTCTAAAGTCTATATATAGCTTAAAGCGGTCTTTAAGATAATAGTATATTCACTTTTATAATGTGATAGTGTCAAATAATTTTATCATGATTAACAAAGACTATTGCATATATACAAAAAGGTCTAAGGATAAGTTTATAATTTTATTATTATATATTGATAATATACTTATAGTTGGAAATAGCAAGGAGTATGTCAATAAAATTAAAGGATGATTATCATCTAATTTTGAAATAAAAGATAAGGGTGAAGCTATATATATTGTTAGAGTTAAGATTACAAGAAATTATTCAAAGAAATTATTATCTCTATCACAAAAGCATTATATCAACAAAATTCTTGAACAATTCTAAATTCAACATTGTAAATCCATAGATACTCTTATTGCTAAAGATGAAGGTTTAAGCCAAATGATGTGTCCTAGGACTCCATAAAAAGAAATATATATGAGAAAAGTTTCCTATATAAGTGTAATTGGATGTCTAATATACACAATGATATGCATAAGATCAGATATCTATTTTGCCATTAGCATGGTAAGCCCAATACATTAGAAAGTAGCCAAAAGGATACTAAGATATCTAAGAGGTACTGTCAACTATTCATTATATTATGAAGGAAATAATCTACAATTAAAAGGCTATAGTAATGTTGATTGGGGAAGAGACTCAGATAAAAATAAGTTTACTTTTGGGTACATTTTCTTATTAAATAATGGCATCATATCTTGAAGTAGTAAGAAAGAAATGTAAACCCATAGATACTCCTATTGCTAAAGATGAAGGTTTAAGCCAAAGGATGTGTCCTAAGACTCCATAAAAAGAAGTGTATATGAGAAAAGTTTCCTATGTAAGTGCAATTGGATGTCTATTATACACAATGATATGCATAAGATTAGATATCTATTTTGCCATTAGTATGGTAAGCCCAATACATTAGAAAGGGGTCAAAAGGATACTAAGAGATCTAAGAGGTACTGTCGATTATTTATTATGTTATGAAGGAAATAATCTACAATTAAAAGGCTATAGTAATGTTGATTAGGGAAGAGACTCGGATAAAAATAAGTCTACCTCTAGGTACATTTTCTTATTAAATAATGGTGTCATATCTTGAAGTAGTAAGAAGTAATCATACGTAGTTTTATCCATAATGGAAGTTGAATTTGTAGCATTTTTAATAGTAGTATAAGAAGCAGTATGTCTTAAAAGGTTATTGGATCATTTGAGTGTAAATAGTAACACTGCTGATCCAATTTTAGTAAACTATAATAATCAAGTAACAATAGCATACACAAAAGATCCTAAATATTATTGTAAAACCAAGCACGTAGACACAAAGTATAACTTTATGAGAGATATGGTTGCACGTAAAGAAACGAACATGAAATGCATTTCTATGCACAAGATGGTAGCAGATCTTATGACTAAGCCTATTCCTTAGGATGTATTACTAAAACATGTGTTTATTATAAGCTTACATATATGAATGTAAGAATGTATCTTAGAACATTCTTAAGTTATTAAAAAGCATATTGAATATATAGAAGATTAGCCTTACTCACACAAGTAATCATCTTTTGTCAATTTTTATAATTGATAAGAGATGAGATAATTTTAAACTTCTTATATAAATGATAATTGAAAGCTAAGCTCAAAATATGAATGTCGTCTTGTTAATAAATAAAATGAGGTCATATGTAAGATTATAAATGAACTAATAAGGAATTCAATTCATTTATCTAAATTGTCATATATGAGTTCTGATGAAAATGAGAAAAAGTAGATCAGTGAACTCAGCTTAAACATTGAGTATGTTTAAACTATTATTTATACAGTATCAATACATTATATAAAAAGATATGCTTTATGGAAAAGGAGAGAATACCATAACATATGTTTCATATCACATATGCGAATTATGACCAATATAGGTGATCAAAGTTTAGATCTCAGCTTTAATATGTAAGACCTTTGAGGGAATAAAGACCTCATATTTGTACCCTTATGACTCTATTCTATTTTTTGAGATTTAAATTTAATTATTACTATTTTAGAATGTTACCAAAGGATTATGAGAGATTTAGTCTAGTAGGACATTACTAGAAAAGTAAATTAAATTAAAGTTGAGAGATCTAAGAAAAAAGGAAGATCATTAAATGTATCACATTGTGTTTGTATTCACTGGTATACCAGTTATAATGTGTTTATAATTATGAATACAATATCTAATGCATATGATGTATATGAATGAGATCATTTAAGAAATTCAAATATGATAAAATGATTTACGGTGCTGCATACTTAAAATCTACTCAAGATCTATTGTTTATCGAGAAGTTGTATATTCATAACAGATGTATAGTAAAGAACTCTCAAAGTATGTTGGTCACACGATCTATTTTCTTGTATGATTTGTTATAAAGTATAAGAGATAACATTTTCTTATGAAATGTTGAAAGAGTATGGATCCTATTATGTGGGAGTAGCAGATGTTGGATCATAGATTCAGATCGTCCAAAATAAGTCCATAACCTAATCCATACCTTGACCCAAGAAATACCTATAAATAGGTAAAAGAAGGAAGTTAGGTGGTTGGTTAACATTATTATTCATTAGAATCATTAAGAAACTCTCTTTGTTTTCTCTCTGCACACAAAAAGAGATTAAGGCTATGAACAAGATTATCTTTCAAAGTGATCGCTAATACTATCAATAAAAATAAATATTGGATCTTGAATTTTCTGCTGCATATTTCTAATATTCTAGTATGTATGAATCTAATTCATATGTTTTTATATTTTCCAACAACATATAATTTGAACCAAAAACTTCCAACACCAACTACACTTCTATAATATTTATTTATGATGAAGAGACAATAAATTCTATAAAAAAATGAAAACTTGGGATTCTAATTAAAAAAGTGTTATTGGAATTTTATAAGAGGATTCTTAATAAAACTATAACCTATACTTATAAGCTAATTTAGTGCAACATATTTTATTAATTTTAATAATAACTAATATTTCTTCTTTATAACATTTGTATCTGCTGTTATGGTGAAATATTTATGATTTTTTTTAATGTAACAATGCTGTAGATTTTATCCTATTTATTTAATTGATTTCACTTACAATAATTATTTTTAAATAATAAGTATCACTGCATTTATTAATTTACCCCACATATATTTATTAATTTTAAGAATATTATTATGTATGCACAAAAATAACAGGTATTCTTATTTTTATGAATGGAGATGTCATAATATTTATAATACAGGAAATAATTAAATGACAGATTAGTGCAAATTTTTTTATTAAACATGATTCAAATGATGTTATTGTTACTTACATATTAACTTTTCCTTTTTCTTTTTTTTTTCTCACTTTTCCATTCGGTTAACAAGGTAAATAGACATTTCTTTCTTATTTTATTCCTCCCCAACTTTTTATTTAACCAAATACAATAAAAGGAAATTATCTTCTTTCTCATTTTTTTCCTTCTCATTTTCTCTGTTTTCCTCATTTTTCCACTACCGATACGGGGCCTTACAAATTGCCCCTACGTTTGATCTTTATTCTAACACTCGGCCAACCCTTTGCGGCCAATAAGATAAACGTAATGGTCCTTTCCCTACGCAGCATTTGAGAAGGCGAAAACTTTCAAATCAATCAAAATTATGCTGACCATCGCTCTTATTATTTTTCGTAATAATAATAATTTAATAAAACATTGCATTAGAAGATAACTAATTGCCGTTCAAATATATATTATTAGTCGAAAGTGAATTATATCTTTGTTACTATTACTGTATATATAATTGCATTGAGTACCTTAAATTGTTGTCCAATAGAGCAATAAGGGTTTTCTCCCAGACCCAAACTTTTGTACATTAATAAACAGTAAAATTCATTCGAAGTAAATGTGCTGGTATTAGTGGCAAAATGTGTATACCTGAATAAAATTAACGTGTTCAATTTTTAATGCTAATCATTTTATTTGATAAACAACACTTTTCAAAAAAGTTTTCAATCAATTAGAAATTAATTGAATCATTATCTTTTTAACATAATTGAACTTGTTAATAACATCTAAATGAACTTCAACTAATAGTTTTAATATGTCATTGATGCACTCATTGATATGATTAGAGGAACCTCTCTTGCTTATCATTTTTACTTATAAGAGAAAATATATTATTAATTAAATACACATTTTATTGATAGGTGCACTATATACTTTAAATTTTATGTTCGTATGAAACAATTAACATAATAAAATTATCAGCAACATTTTTTTTATTATAGGGATGAAAATCACTTGTATACAAGGATAATTATTTAAGAAATTTTTTTATAGATAATAATTAGTGTCATTATAGATGATATTTGAGCAAAAGATTTAAAAAAGTTGAAAATGAAATTAAAAAATTAATTTTTATTGAATTTCAAACTCATGTGTAATGAAACTTATTACTCATACTTATTTTTAATAGATTGTTACACCATTTTTAATTATTAGTAAATTAAAAATTAATTTGTGAGAAAGAATAGTTAAGACAACTGATAAATTTGGTTGAATTAGAAATTTTATATATAAAATATGAAATAAAATAAAGTTAATCAAATAAAAAATATGAATTTAGTGAAAATTTGATAGGAAAAACTTATTGGAATTATGAAGTATAAAGTTTTGTACTTATATAAGTGAGTGTATAATTATAGAAGAGATTTATGAACATTTTTTTTTCAAAAATGCCTTTAGAGTACTATTTCTCTTATTTTTAGCCCAAAACCCTAATCTTTTTCATTTCTCTTGATCTCTCTAATTCTCCCAATTCTCTCTATCAATCTCTTCCCACTCTATTAAACAAATAAGGAGATTCCGAATTCTTCTTGATTTCTTCATCTAATCAAAATAAGAATATTGCTTTCATTAAAAATTCTTTTTATTTGTTCTTAGTTGAAGAAGAAATTTGAGATTTATTTGGTTTAGGTATTTTAAACTTTAACTCTAAAACTTATAAATTTTGATATAATTAGAATTGAAAGATCTTCAAACTAACTTCCTAACATCCTCTTCCATATAAGATGAGTGAATAATTTAGTTAAATTCATGGATTTTGTGATTATATGATGATACGAATAAAATATTAATAGTTTGGTGATTTTACTTAAAACTTATTTGATTTGATGTAGTAAGAGTAATAAATAATGAAAATGAGTGACATGAAATGTGAATAAGTATATTAATGATTGTATCAAGGTTTGATAAGTAATACATATATTTAGAGGTCATTTATGATCGGATAAATAATGAAATTTTTGTAGAAAATTATAATTTTCATGTGTGAATCAAGTATACAATCGATTTTCATAGTCCAGAAGCAAATTTGAGCATAAAAATCAAATATGCAATCGATTCTCCTTATACAGATGTAAGTTCAAGACAGGTGAATCGATTACACACTTGAATTATTTTCAGAATTTTATACCAAATTTTAAAGGAGTATAACTCTTTCATTTGATGCCTATTTTAAGCAAATCACCTATCATTGGAATAATAATTGAGTCTATTTTTAAATTGAATCAAATTCAAATCAATATCTTATGTATATTTTGAGATATCATCAAAATAATAGATAGAGGTCAAAGACTCAAGATTTTAAAAAATGAACTTTTTGTGTTTATTTTCTAAAAAGTATAATACTTTTAAATCTTAACTGATTTAAGCGAATTACTAATGTATGAAAAGTTAATTGAATCTATCATTGGAATGATAATTGAGTTTATTTTATACCAAAATTTAAAGGAGTATAACTCTTTCATTTGATCCCTATTTTAAGCAAATCACCTATCATTGGAATGATAATTGAGTCTATTTTTAAATCGAATCAAATTCAAATCAATATCTTATGTATATTTTGAGATATCATTAAAATAATGGATAGAGAACAAAGACTGAAGATTTCAAAAAATAAACTTTTTGTGTTTGTTTTCTAAAGAGCATAATACTTTTAAATCTTAACTGATTTAGGCAAATTACTAGTCTATGAAAAGTTAATTGAATCTACTTTCATATAAAATAAGTTTCGTAAATAATATATTCATAATTTTTGAATTACCCATAAAAAATCATTCAAAAGTTACAATTATGGTAACCATAAAGTATAACATACCAAACTTAAGTTATATTCTCATGATTTCTAATAGTTCAACATGGGGTGTTTAGTCTTTAAGCATTAAAAATAGAGTGGTTTATGATGATTATAAAATAAATATATGATCAAGTAATCACAAAATGAGAAATTAAATGTTGTATAATATATTGTATGTTGTAATGAACTTATTATATCAATCATGAAATGAAATGAGTATTGGCCTTTTTTAACCACTAGCCAACCCTATATGATTAATAGGATAAACATATTGGCCCTTTCAATACACAGCTTTTAAGAAATTGAAAGCTTTGAAATTAACCAAAGCTATGCTAACTATTGTTCTTATTATTCCTCATAATAATAATAATTTAATAAAACATTGTATTGGAAAATAAATAATTGCTGTTCAAGTATGTAGTATTAGTAAAAAGTGAATTATATCTTACTATTATTATATATATGGCTACATTGGGTACCTTAAATTGTTATCTAGCAAAGCAATAAAGGTTTTCTCCTAAACTTAAACTTTTGTACAATAACAAATGGTAAAATCCATCTAAAGTAAAAATATTATACATGCAAAAATGTGTATATTTGAATAAGATCATAGAAATCCTCTCCTTTCATTAAGAGTTTTCTCTAAGCAATCTTAGCTATCCTTGTTCTTATTTCTTTTTTATCTCTTTTCTATTTTCTTTTTTCCTCTTAAATGTTTTAAAGCGGATTGGTTTCTTCTGTTACCTTTCCTCTAAATTAGTTTTTTTTCCTTCTTCTTTTATGTTTCTTTCCACTTTTTACTAAATTTCTCCATTATAATGGTGAAACACAACTTAAACCTTTCTAACTAGATAACCAATCCATCACACATTAAACCACAGGATAAAGTTTTCATCTCCCTTACTCTAGTTAATCTAAACCAAAGTAAAACTTACAGTATAGCCATTGTAAGAAGAATCTTTACTTCTAAAAGCTTCAATTGTCATGTTGCCTTTTCCACGATAGTTAAAGGATGGGGAAATCCTAAAGATATGACCATTATAGAGCTTGGTACACACATTTTCACCTTTCCCTTCCAAGATAAGAAAACACCTAAAATAATCTTAAAGGAGGCTCTTTAGAATGTTATGGGAGCTCTAGTTTCTATTTAACCCGAGCATTAGTAACTCACTATTCATGAACTTAACTTTAAACTTAATCCTTTCTAGATTCAAATTCATGATTTGCCCCTAAAGTTGTTATGAGAAAGAATGCAAAGATGATTGGCTTGAAAGTTAGCTTAGTCTTAGAAATAGATAATCCTTTTAAAGATAACATTCTAGTTCAAGGCCACTTAAGAATTGGAGTCATTATTGATATCACAAAACATATTGTCATTGGATTTTAGGTTCTACGAGAAAGTAATGGCAAGTCTTAGGTTGCTATATAATATGAATAATTACAATATTTTTGTTATAATTATAGAATCATAAGGCATGATTATAAAATTTATCTAAAGAAAAAATTCATAGCCTTTCAAAACCTAACGTTTCCCAGGTTTAGGCTTTCTCCATGTACCATTGCTCATCACTAAGTATTTATTTCTCAATTGGGCCAGCACCACAAATTTACTGATGGTATGATGGTGTATGAAGATTAAAGAAGAATATTAGAAGGTACAAATTTGAATACAAAAAGGATAATATCCTCCTCAGGCACTACCACTAAGCTTTCTTTGATAAGCACATTGTAATATATCAAAATTAGATTAAAACTGGTCTATTGCAAAATAATGTAGTATAATGGCATAAGCAAATCATATTCTTAGTGATTCTTTGATATTATCTTTTACTATGAATCACTAGCAGAATGCAGACACAAAATGTAGAATTAGATATGAAAATAGAATGTAAAAATAAGTTAAAATAGAATATAATAGAATGGATGCAATCTGCTGACAAAATGTAATGCAAAATATTATGTTATGCAAAATACAATATGTAGAACATAAAATTAGGGGGTTTGTAATTCAAAATTAAATTGAATGTATTAAACAAAATGAAAAGGCAAAGTAAATAACAATAAGGAAAATTAATGAATGAAATAACCAATTCAAGGAATTAAGATGCTCTAGTTGGATTAATCATAAATCAATTAAGAATTAATTTTTCTAATTAATTATTCAACCTTGAATTACTCAGAATCCCTATAATAATTCATGAACTAGATTACCATTTAGGATTTGATCAGATAAGATTAGCTAAACTAAGCAATCACTATAATCCCTAAGCTAGATCAAAGTTGATTCAATGATAGAGTTATGTTGAATTAAAAAATTAAATTAGAAACATCTAAATTAATCTCTTAATCCTCTACCCCTATGTGTAAAATTATGATTTACTAACTATAATTCAACATCAAAATAGCAAAGTATTAGAAATCACAAAAATGAATACCAACTATACTAAATCAACATTAAATACAAGTAATTTCAACAAATTAACATAAGTAAAAAGGGAAAGAAGAAAATTAATTAAAGAAAGTTAAACATTACAAATTATAATCTGATAATCTAGTAGAGTAAAGCCTCAAACTCCTTTGAATTAACTCTGAAAATTAACTTTCCATGGCTAAAAAATAGAAGTTAGAAGAAAAGAAAGAAAAAATATTTGTTAAATATGTTTAAAGCCTCTAATTTTAATAAGTTTTCTCCTTTTATTTGACCTAATTAACCTAAAACCTTACTTGACTTAGATTATATGTCTCTTAGATTACAATAATGGAGCCTTCTTAAGTTTTAGAAGTCTATACCTATTTTTTATAAGACAATTAACTTTAATAGTTATAACAATAAATTCCCATAGGTCTAACTTTTAACTAGTATGAGACCACTAAAATGATGTAATTTGTTAATCCATAAACATAAGATTTATAGAGTTAGGTCTTATGGAGATTTGGGCACTAGTTTCAAGTTAATTAGACCTTTGTAATTTCAAATATGACCCAAAAATTGAAATTAATTCAACTAAGATAGAGACAGGGTTTCAAATTCTCAATTAAATAAAGGTTTGAAAGAGTTTAAACTTGGCTTTAACCAAAATACTAAAGTTGTAGATCTTTCTTTAAACTTTCTAATAGTACCAATCCGAGATCCAAAACCTAAGATATGGCTAAAAAATAGAAACTCTGTCAATGTCTACCATTAATCGAATAAATTCAAGATATTATAAAACTAATTCTAAATTATAAAATAAGGTCAATCTTATGAAATTAAGCATGTGTAACTTACTAAAAGACGTTAAAATAAGAGTAAAAAATAGAGTAAATATTTTTCTTATTACTCCACCTCTTAACATTGTAAACATCGATAGTTGTACGATTTGTACTATTGTCAAGGAATTTATTTCCTCATATACAGGATTGTTCACCTTTGTAAATTCCACAAGGAGTGGGCCACAATTTAGGGAGCACTTTCTTAATATAGATCTTAATGTCCTTTTAAACTTCATAGCCCTATCTATAAGCTATGTTAGAGTAGGACTTATGCTTTCAAAGTTGGGCTTTCTAGCTATTGTAAAGAAACACATAAGCCTTAAAGCCCTAGTGGTACTTGAAGTTGTTTACTTATAGAATACTTTTTTAGGTAAATTTATCTCAATGTCTATCAATATGTAAATCTCTTATATTATTAGAGTTAAACAAAGTATATGTAAGAGTCTGACTCTTTATATGGTGGAACTTCCAAATGATAACGATTCTTCCCCAATTTCTAATAAATAGTTAAAACCCAAGACTAAGCTATCTACAGAGAAAAGAAAAAGAAATTATTGGTTCTCTAAATGCTTTAATTTTAAAAAGAAATGCATTGTCTAATGACAAGGAAGATTTCAACATGAAAAAGAAACTAATACTTATAAGCAAAGATCTTATTAAAAAGACTATTACTTTAAAAAAAAGGGAAATTCGACTCTTATGTAAAAATAAATTCTCCTCTCAAATAAGAAAAAATACATCCTTTAACAGTTATCGGATTAATGTCCTAAAAATTAAACAAGCTTTTAGAGCTTTCAATGATTCTTAAGTCATTGGAATAATCCCCTATTAAAAATGGTCATAGTGGCTAGCCTCAAAGAGCCACACGATCACATGAGTCTATTGCCTTAGAATTGTTAAGGTTTAAGGCCTTCCTTGACAAATAGTGTTCTAAAAAATTTTATTAAAAAATATAAGCCCTTAGTTATTTTCTTAATGGAGACTAAACATATGGAGGAAGAGTTAAGGAAATTACAACTTGAATGTCTCTATTATGAAAGCTTATATATTAATCTAAATAGTAAAAAAAGTGGCTTGGCCTTATAATAGAATAATAAGATTGATATTTTTGTTAATTATAGTAACTCATACTTTGTGGAAGTGCAACTATAGCTTATTAAATTCTTTAGAACGGCTTGTATCTAGGCTCTATCATTTGACCAAGAGCGATTGGAACTTTGATCTTTCTTGAAATCTAATTCTCTAGTTTTTCAAGGCACGTGGCTATGGATTAGTGATTTTAATGATATTCAATGTTAAAAAGAGAAAAGAAGAAGTACTTTAAAAGTAAATTTTAAAATTTAAAATTTTCAGGATATGATTTCTTATTATTCTATGATGGATTTGGAATCTAAAGATATTTTTTTTTACCTTGAATAATAATCATTTGGGTGTTGCCAATGTGCAATAATGCTTAAACAAGTTTTTCTACTCTTTTTGCTAAAGGACTATCTTCCCTAATGCCTAGTTATTCATTTTACAACTTGTTGGTTCAAACCACTCACCCATCTTTCTTTCTTTATTCCTAGAAGAAAGGAAAGCAGACAAAGTTTCTAGGTTTGAGCTTTTTTAATTAATTAAGAATTCTTGTGAACAATTTATTAATCACTCTTAGGCATATAAGGTTGAAGAAGAAGAATGTACTCCTCTAAAGACTAATTTTCCAAATTATAGCAAAGTCTTAATGAGTTAGAATAAGTTAGCCTCTCCTAATAATGTTAAGGAAGTTGATAGAATACTATCAAGAATTACTTATATTTAAAATAGACCTTGAATTAAGAATGTTGCATTGGAAAAATAATTTTCATGCTCAAATATAGAGGAGATATGGCAACAGGAAGAAATATATTGGTTTCAAAGGTCAAGAGTAAACCAACTAAAGCATGGTGATAAGAATACCAAGTTTTTCCACTACACTACTATTAAAAGAAAACAAAAGAACAAAATTAAAAGAATTAATGATGAACATGGTGGCTAGATTGAAATGATACTTAAATAGCATCCAATTTTAAGAATTTCTATACAAACCTATTCAAAGCTGACTATAAAAGGAATATTTCTAAGACTTTGGAGGTTATTGTTTCTTCAATTTTTAATGAAGTCAATAATTAACTCCTTACTTCTGTTTTAGATGCTAAAATCAAAATAATTGCATTTCAACTTGGGCCTTTCAAAGCCTCTAGTCCATATGGTTTCTTAGGGGTATTATTTTAAAAATACTATAATAATATGAGAGGATCAATCTGCTCTATAGTTAAAAACTTTTTAACCATGTATTTTTCCTAACTTCTTATGCTAAACAAACCTTGTTTTGATCTCTAAAGTCCTAATTCTAGAAGAAATTAATCATTTTTGACTAATTAGTTTGTGCAACTTCAATTACAAAATCATTGCCAAAATTATCTCCAATAAACTGAAACCATTCTTTCACTTATGTGTTTCTGAATTTCAAAATGCTTTTGTGCCAAATAGGTAAATCCATAATAATATTTTTATTACCCATGAATTACTTCACTTTTTGAAGTTAAAGAAGAAAGGAGACAAAGAGTTTATGGCAACTAAAATGGATGTGAATAAAGCCCATGATAGGCTTGAATAAGACTTTTTGGAAGCTATACTTTTTAAATTTGGTTTTGCAGAAAAATGGGTTTCTCTTGTTATAAATTGTGTTCAATTATTCCATTTTAATTTAAAGTTAAGTAGATCTAAGGTGACCCCTTATCTTTCTTTCTCTTTGTTATTGTAATTGATTTTTTTTAGGTTTTTTCAAATAGCAGAAATTTACAACTCTTTGAAAGGAATTCACATTTTTAAAATAACACCTTTTATTTCATATATACTTTTTATAGATGACTCTTTGTTTTTCTTGGGAGCTTCTAAAGATAATGTCGATTCTATTAAGAATATCCTACATGTTTATAACTTAACTTCTAGCTAAAAAATTAATCTAGGAAAATTTATTATCTTCTTTAGTAGTAATTCAAAATAATCTATTATAGAAATGGCATGTTCTATGCTTGATATTCAAGTCATTGATAATCTTGGGAAATACTTGGGCTTTCATTCTTTATGAAGATGATAAAAAAAGCCTTAAATTTTATTAAAGATAAAATCTTTTTAAAACTTCAAGGGTGGAAGCAAAATTTTCTTTCTAAATATGGCAAGAAAGTTTGAATAAAGTTGGTAGTGTTCTCTATCCCTAACTTTCTAATGAATTATTTTTTATTTCCTTAAAGCATTTATAAACTTATTGAAAGCTAGATGGATCCTTTTTGGTAAAGTAAGCTAGGTAATATTAAAATTATTCATTGGAAAGATCGGTAGCATCTCACATTAAAAAAGCGTAATGAAGGGATAAGTTTTAAAAACATGGAACATTTCAACTTGGCTATTTTAGCAAAGTAGGCGTGGAGGTTTTAGGATTGCCCTTCTTCTCTTTAGGCTAAACTTTTAAAAGTTAGATACTTTTCAAACTTTAGTACTCTGCATGCCTCAAAAAGAAGTAAAACTTCTTGGTGTTGGTCCAGTCTTCTTGTAAGAAGGGATGTGCTTATCAAAGGAGTTTGTTGGCAAGTTAGGAATGGCTTTAATATCAATATATAGAAGGACTCTTAGCTTCTTAACTTGCCTAGCTCAAAACTGCTCAATGAGCCCTCTTGCTTGGACACATCAAATAAGGTGGTTGCTAATTTAATTAATCCTTTAACAAGTTATTGGAACCTTTCTCTAATAGATTAATGGTTATCATTATTAGAAAAGAAGGTCATACTTAATATTTATGTTCTGTGTTCTTCTTAAGCTGATAAATTATGCTAGCTTCACTCATTGAATAGGGAGTATTCAGTTAAATCTAGGTATAATTTCCTATTATCTTAACAAGGATCAGCTTCTTCTCAATAAGGATAAGCTTTTAGCTTTTTCTTCTTCATATTCTTATCTACTGTCAACTCTTTAGTTATCCATTTATAAGTTAAATTGCCTTCCTAAAGTAAAATATTTCATGTGGAGAACCTTGAGTAATGCCCTTCCCATAATGGTTAATCTCTTTCAAAGAAAGATAGCTAGTTCTCTTTTCTATCATATTTGTAAAAAATCATCCAAAAGACATTGTTCATTATTTATTGGGTTGCTTATGGATAACTAAATTCTGGTTCGGGCTTTATTATTCTTTTAAATCAAATTCCTCATTCTCAAATTTAGAAGATTGGATTTTATTTATTTTTTTGAATCAATCTTATAGTGCTAAAGAAAAATCTAAGATGTTAATAGATATTACTTTCACTATGTGATTCATTTAGAAAGCTAGAAATGATTGTTATTTTTAGAAAGTAGTGTGCTTTCCTTTTATTGTTTTGAAAAAGATTAATTCAACTATTAAGGAATGGAATGTAGTTTTTGAAATGGCATTAGGTCTTACCTTTTCCTACCAACCACCTAGTTCTTAGATCCTTCCATCAATTCATGAATTTAAAATCAATGTTAATGCTTCATTTGATGTTGTCTCAAAAAATACTGCTACATTTGCCATTATGAGGAACCACTTCCATTTTGTGGTTATGGGCTTTGTTCGGCCTTGCTTAGCTCCCATCATAGAATTTGCTGAAGCTATTGCTATCAAATAAGGGGTAAAGCTTGGAATCTCTTTAGTAGAAGGCCCTTTTGCTATTGAATTCGATGCTTTTAACATCATATCTAGTATCAACTCTCCAATACAAACTTGCAGTTAAAAGGTATATCCCATAATCAAGGAGATTCATATTCTAATCCCTTCAGGTTCTTACGTTAGTTTCAAACATGTATCTCATTTGGACAACAAAGAAGCTTACTGGCTTGTTATCTTCTTTTAAAAGGGGTTGTGTCATCTAGATTGGGTCTTTTGACTCTCATCTCTTCTTTTAAGCATCCTCCTTTCTAATGCTAAAGGCCTTTCTTAGTTTTCTACTTATGTGTTGTTGTTTCTTTTAATCTGCTATTACTTTGGTGTGTTATGTTTTTTTCTTAGCTTATCACTTTTTGTTTGTGGTTTGTTTCCTAATTTCTATTTATGGGAAAAAAAGAAGATTAATACGTGTTCAATTTTTAATACTAATCATTTTATTTAGTGAGTAATTATTTTAAAAAAAATGCTTTGCCATTTAAGCTTCAATATGTCACTAATGCACTCATTAATAGGATTAAAGGAATTTCTTCTTTTATTATTTTTGGTTGTAAAAGAAAATATATTATTAATTAAATATACATTTTTTATGGGTCCACTGTATACTTTAAGTTTTATGTTTGTATGAAACAATTAATATAATAAAATTATCAACGGCATTTTTTTATTATAGAAATGGAAATCACTTGTATATAAGTATGATCATTTAAGAAATTTATTTTAGAGATAATAATCAATGTCATTATAAATGATATTTGAATAAAAGGTTTTAAAAAGTTGAAAATAAAATTAAAAAATTAATTTTTATTGAATGTTTAATTCATATATAATGAAATTTATTATTCTTACTTATTTTTAATAAATTGTCTTTGAATTCTTTTATTTTTCTAAGTTTTCATATTATGTTACTCAATAAAAATAAAAAAATTCATAATTCATCATTATCATTATCGTTATTATTACTATTACTATTATTTTATCACTACTAACAATGTTGCATCATTATTATCATTATTCTTATTATTATTACCATTAAGAGTGAAAGGGTCAAAGAGGGCCTTAATTCTTCAAAAAAAACTTTAAAATAAAAAAAATTATTCAAAATTATTTTTACATAATTTTGTTATCTCCTCAAAATTTTTAAATTCCCAAATTTTAGTTGAGAATCCATCACAAATTACTACCGACACCGCCATCCTATCAAAAATGATAATTGCATCATGTGAAAATTAATTCCATTCCTAAGTCAAGAGCACAATTGAAAAATGATAATTGCGGGCTATCAGCAGCCTCTTACTGCTTGCGTCTCTGGAAATGATTCCGTTTGCTCGCATTTGAAAATGACATGCGAGTACTTTTTTGTACGAACATAAAAAAAAAAAAAAGGTTATTGCGTCATGCAATAGACTGCCCACGGTCCCCTATGAAGCCATGAACTCAACCCATTATATTATTCGTTTCCTCATTTTGGTCACCGACGGACAAGATATTTTAAAATGAGATTATATGCATGCCATGCAATTGTATTAATTAAGAATAAGGATTTAAATTTAATTTATTATTAATATAAACTTTTTTATGCTATTAGTGAATACATTAATAAAAATATAATATGCTATTATAAATAATAATTTTTATTAATAAAATATTATTTTAATTAATTTAATAATATATAAAAAAATAATAATATAAAATTTATTTAAACTAACTGTAAATCAAATCTTAATTCATTAATTAATACCAATAACATTTAAAACACTAATACATAATTTATGTCTTTCGGATTTATGTTCATCTTAGTCTATTTGAAACATGTAATAATTTTTTTTTAATCATAGGAACAATTAAATTATTAGATATATAATAAAAAGAATCAAAGATTGAATATTATATGTAGGGAAAGATATTAAACATTAGGAAATATCGAATACAACTTAAAACTAAAAGCACTATAATATAATATTTTTTTATTATAGATTTAGATACAATGTCATTCTGAAATATAAATCATTTAAAAATTAGATATATAAAATAGGTGGAGCAAATTTATACGAGCCTAATTTGCGTAGATTTTTGCTCGCTCACATAAGCTTGCATTAAATATGACCTTTATGTTAGGTTGCTCGTATTATCTCACTTATAGTACGGGTTTACCCGTGGGTGATTCATATTTTTTTATTTTTATTAATCATTTTATTTTATAATTTATAAGTTATATTTTAATATTTAAAATTTTGTTAAATTATTTAGGTAAAAAATTAAATTAGAATATAAATTTTTTTGAATTAAATTAAAATTTAAAATTTTGTCCGCTCACATAAGCTTGCATTAAATACCGGCTTTATGTTAGGTTGCCCGTATTGTCTCACATGTAGTGCGGGTTTGCCTTCTAATGGCTTATTTTTTATTTTTATTAATTATTTTATTTTATAATTTATAAGTTATATTTTAATATTTAAATTTTTATTGAATTATTTAAGTAAAAATTTGAATTAAATTTATTAAAAAATAATTAGATTAATTTTTTTTTTACATGTATTAGGCCTAAAGGTAAAGAAAAAATAATTAAAAAATTAATTTTTTCTCACGATTAAACTCAGGAGAATTCTAAGGTGCCCCCAGGATTTCTAAACCCTGGGTGGTGTGGCAGAATCTCATCCATTGGATGAGATTACTAAAGACTTAGGTAATCTCATCCAATGGATGAGATCACGCCACACCACCCAGGGTTTGAAACCCCTGGGGGTACCATAGTGCTCCCCTTAAACTCATATGGACTTGCTTGCATAACCGGGATTTATACTAAATTGTCAGCATTGGCTCTGTGGGCTGTCTTTATTACCCGCGGTAGTCACGGTCCCGTTTTTCAAGTTTATTAAAAACACATCATTGAATTAAGACACATCATTGAATTAAGAATAACAGCTTTTACTCTTGACTTTTTTTATCTTATTTATTACCAGTATAACTTGCAATTTACTGTTTAAGTTTCTCATTATCACATCATTAGGCTACAACAGTGTAACTTTTTATTCACGACATTTCGCTGGGTCTGTTATATGAATAAAGATGTTCAAATCTTGCAAGCAATTTTAATTTCACAAAAGCTCAGATTTTTCAGATGTTCCCTCGTTGAGTATCTTAATCCTGACTGTTGACCGAAGACAGTTCAAACGCCCCCCTTACCAATTTGTCATCCAAAATTCATCTTCGTCTGCTTCCTGTTTTATTTACCTCTTTCTTTCCGTTTCCCATGAGAGAATCCTCTCTTTCTTCTCTGCCACAATGATCAGACACAACCAGCCGCTGTTTGTGCTTTCACTTTTCTTGCTCTTCTACTCCATATCCGCCATTGAATTCGTCTTCAATGGCTTCAACTCCTCTGACGTTTTGCTCTACGGCAATGCCACCACCATCGACTCTCGTATTCTAACTCTTACCCATGAACAAACTTTCTCAGTTGGCCGTTCTCTTTACAATGAGAAAATACCCACAAAAAGGCCAAATTCTAGCTATGTATACCCATTTTCAACTTCTTTCATCTTTGCTATGGCTCCTTACAAGAATGTTCTTCCTGGGCATGGTCTAGTTTTCATCTTCACCCCTGTTAAAGGCATCGAAGGTACAAGCTCTTCTCAACATTTAGGCCTTTTCAACCTCAGCAACAATGGAAATCCCAACAACCATGTTTTTGGTGTCGAGTTCGATGTGTTCATGAATCAAGAATTCGATGACATAAACGATAATCATGTCGGAATTGACGTAAATTCTCTAAAGTCGATGGATTCACATAGTGCTGGGTATTGGCCAGAGGATAGAAAAAATGATGAAGAGAACTCGTTTGAGGAATTGACGCTAAATAGCGGTGAGAATTACCAAGTTTGGATTGACTATGAAGATGCTTTGGTTAATGTAACTATGGCACTTGTAGGCATGAAAAGGCCCAGTAAGCCATTGTTGAGTGTTTCTGTGAACTTATCTGAGGTTTTTGAGCATGAAATGTATGTTGGGTTTACTAGTGCTACAGGACAATTAGTTCAAAGTCACAAGATTTTAGCTTGGAGCTTTAGCAATTCGAATTCTTCGTTAAGTGAAGAGCTCATTACTACTGGGTTACCCTCTTTTGTTCTTCCAAAAGATTCAATTTTTAAATCCAAAGGGTTTATTGCTGGATTTACAGTAGGTTTTTTTATCATTATCTGCCTCGTTGTTTTGTTGGCAATGTTTTTTATTAACAGAAAACGAATGAGAGCAAAGGAGAGAGAAGCAATGGAGGATTGGGAGTTGGAGTATTGGCCGCACAGAATGACACATGAAGAAATAGAGGCAGCAACAAAGGGGTTTTGTGAGGAGAATGTGATTGGAGTTGGTGGGAATGGAAAGGTGTACAAGGGTGTTATGGGAGGAGGGGCAGAAATTGCCGTGAAGCATATTTCACATGAAAATGATGGGATGAGAGAATTTCTGGCAGAAGTTTCAAGTCTGGGAAGATTGAAGCATAGGAATTTGGTGGGGTTACGAGGTTGGTGCAAGAAGGATTTGGGAAATTTCTTATTGGTTTATGACTATATGGAAAATGGTAGCCTAGACAAGAGGGTATTTGAATGTGATGAGAGCAAGATGTTAGACTATGAACAAAGACTGAAGATTTTGAAAGATGTGGCTTCGGGGGTCATGTATCTGCATGAGGGTTGGGAAGCCAAGGTGCTTCACAGGGACATCAAGGCAAGTAATGTTTTACTTGATAAGGAAATGAAAGGAAGACTGGGGGATTTCGGATTGGCAAGGATGCACAGCCATGGTCAAGTGGCTAACACCACCAAAGTGGTTGGAACTGTGGGGTATTTGGCTCCTGAAGTGATTAAAACTGGTAGAGCATCAACTCAAACAGACATTTATATGCTTGGAATCTTGATCTTAGAGGTCATCTGTGGTAGGAGGCCTATAGAAGAAGGCAAGCCACCTTTGGTGGATTTTTTGTGGCAACTTATGGTACAGGGGCAACTTGTAACTGCACTTGATGAAAGATTGAGAGATAAAGATGTGGTCAATGTGGACGAAGTGGAGAGAGTACTTCATTTGGGTTTGTTGTGTGCCCACCCTGAACCAAAAGCCAGGCCAACAATGAGACAAGTAGTGAAGGTTTTGGAGGGGAAAAATGAGGCTGAGGAGTTAGAAAGAGAGGATATGGAGGCATATTTGCTTCAACAATTGAATTCAAGGGATGGGTCGTCTGAGTATCCCCAGCATATGAGTTATGCATCTCACCCAACATTTGAGAATATCAGACAGTCTCAGTCTTCCTCAATGTCTCTCACTTGGATCAACTCTATAGTTGATGGCAGGTAAATTTTTGGTCATGGCTGTCCCGATGTTGGTTCATTTTTCAGGCACACAAGGGGATGATTTTGGTGATGTCATTTGTATAACAGAAAGAGAGACAGACGGGGCTTTTTTGTTACGTTTTCATTTAGTCATGTTATAATTGGTGTTGTAGCAAGACAATTTTTTTATCTTTATACTGTAAAATAGCATTTGGCTTATCGTACAGTTGTATATTGGCCCGAAATCTGCTGGACAATGACGAAGGTTATCGACACAATTATGATATTCACATTTTTTTCATAGTTAAGATTGATTCGCTCTGTTGTTGATTGCAAAATATAAGTTATGACGCAGTTGTAAGATTAATATTTGGTGTTGAGTTTGTCAGGGAACTTTGAGTCTGCGTCTAATGAGGATGATCGTGCAACTTGAACTTTGTATTTTGGTGGCAGTGGGAATTGAGGAACCGAATTGCAATCGAGCAATCATCTCATCTATAAAAGTTGAGTTGTACCCGATGGTTGTCAAGCACCAGTGGTCTAGTGGTAGAATAGTACCCTGCCACGGTACAGACCCGGGTTCGATTCCCGGCTGGTGCATTTCCGTTTTTTATCTTTCTCTCTTTTGGACTTTTCGTCCCTTCTTCTGTGAGTGGGGACTCAAAAAATTCTTGTAACTTTACTTTGCTAATGACCTTTTTTGGCCCTTTTTCAGAAGGAAACACTTGAAAGATTCAAAAAATTATTGTAGCTTTACTTTGCCAATGACTTTTTTCAGCCCTCTTTCAGAAGAAAACACTTGAAAGATTAAATAATTGTCAATTTTTATCTTTCTTTTCCTATATCTCTTTTGGACTTTTCGTCCCCCCTTCTGTGAATGGGAACTCAAAAAATTCTTGTAGCTTTACTTTGCTAATGACTTTTTTTTGGCCCTTTTTCAGAAGAGAACACTTGAAAGATTAAATAATTGTCAAAATTGTGGCCATTTACATCGTGGGATTACCTATTTTAGTTGAAAATTCAATTTAAATTAATAGATAAAGAAAATTTATGATTATATTTGTATCATCATTTTGTCAATAATCATTATTCACGATGGACTATTTATTTCTTCTAGAAGTTTCCGTTTAAAAACTTTACTCCATTTGCACCATCTTCAAAGGTACCATTTTATGGGGAGAAATTCTTGAGAGTGGTATGTAATTCATAAATCATTAAGTTTTGACTACTAAATTCATGTATAAGTTTAATCTAATGGTAAACATTGCATATGTAAGATTTTAGTGTATAAAATTATGGTGTATTTAACTCTCTCTTTTTTAATTCTTGAATTCGCATTATACATTTTATGCTATATAAAATCATTTAAAAAATGACATGTAAAATTCAATTTTAGTTCTACATATTAATTTTTAATATTTTATTATGGATCCTCTATAGTTTATAAAATAGGAGTATTAATACTTGATAGGGTCATTTTTTACAATTAAAATAAAAAGGCTATAAGGTACTCAAACTTAAACACATTTTATTAATAGATATGAATTATATGATAGATAGAATTTATAATTTGATTTCTTTTATAAATAAAGTCCCTGTTTTATTAAAATCCATTTTTAGTCTTTGCTTCATTAAAGAAATTGACTTATATTTTCTTTCCTAAAGATATAGAAAAGAATGGTTTTAGTTAAGGAAGAGTAATCCTATAACCTTTAGCTTTGATTTCAAGTAATTGAAAAGAAATGAATTGCACAATTAATGATCTAAACATACAATTATATTAATGAATTTTATGATAGATAGAATTTATAATTCGATTTCTTTTATAAATAAGGTCCTTACTTTATTAAGATTTATTTTTAGTTTTTGCTTCATCAAAGAAATTGATTTATGCTTTCTTGCCTAGAGATATAGAAAAGAATGGTTTTAGTTAAGGGAGAGTAACCTTATAACCTTTAGCTTTATGGCCATATATGTTGCGGGATTACCTATTTTAGTTGAAAATGCAATTTAAATTAATAGATGAAGAAAATTTATGATTGTATCTATATCGTCATTTTATCAATAATTATTATTCACACTGGACTATTTATTTTTTTTGGAAGTTTTCGTTGAAAAACTTTACTCCATTTACATAATCTTCAAATGTACCATTTTATTAGGAGAAATTCTTAAGAGTGGTACTATATATGTACTTGATAAATCATTAAGTTTTGACTATTGAATTCACATATGAGCTTAATCTAATGGTAAATATTGCATATGTAAGATTTTAGTGTAGAAAATTATCGTGTATTTAACTTTATTTTTAATTCTTAAATTTGCATTATACATTTTATGCTATATAAAATCATTTAAAAATGACATGTAAGATTCAAGTTTAGTTCTACATATTAATTTTCAATATTTTATTATGGATCCTTTATAATTTATAAAATAGGAGTATTAATATTTAATAGGATCATTTTTTATAATTAAAATAAAGGGCTATCAAGTACTCAAGCTTAAACACATTTTATTAACGAATATGTATTCACTGATAGATAGAATTTATAATTTGGTTTCTTTTATAAATAAGGTCTCTACTTCATTAAAATCCATTTTTAGTTTTTACTTCATTGAAGAAATTGATATATGCTTTCTTTCCTAAAGATATAGAAAAGAATGGTTTTAGCTAAGGGAAAGTAACCTTATAACCTTTAGCTTTGATTTCAGGTAACTGAAAAGAGATTAATTACACAATTGATTATTTGAATATACAAAAGTCAAATGCAGTTATAAACATCAATGATCCAAATATTTATCATAACAATTCCTCATAAAATTTATAATGCATTCTTAAATTTCACTTTTCTTTTATTTTTGACAATTAAAATAAAAGGTTATAAGGTACTTAAAGCTAAACATATTTTATTAATAGGTATGGATTCTATGATAAATAGAATTCATAATCTAGTTTCTTTTATAAATGGGGTCTTTACTTTATTAAAACCCATTTTTAATTTTTAATTCATTGAAAAATTAATTTATATTCTCTTTCCTAGAGATATAGAAAAGAATGGTTTTAGCGGAGGGAGAATAATCTAATAACCTCCATCTTTGATTTCAAGTAATTGAAAAAAGATGAATTGCACAATTGATAATCCAAACATACAGAAGTCAAGTACAATTATGGATATAAATGATCTAAATATTTATCATAACAATTCCTTATAAATTTTATGATATGTTCATGAATTTCATTTTTCTTTTGTCTCATGTTATAATTGAAAGTTATGATCTTAATTTCATTATTGAATTAAAATTTAATTCTTATAAATAATATCAAAGTTAAGTTATAACTTTTAATTATGATTGATTTAAGTAAAATTTTATGTGAGGTTTATTATCTTGCTTATATTTTATTTAATGCATGTGCCATAAGTGCATGGCTGTGCAATCTAGATGCAATTTATTCTATAAATTTAAGAGTTAGTGTATGCTATTATTTTGGCTTATACTGAATAAATGTGTTTATAAAAGTTGGTGTAAATTGGATTTCATATGTCCAAACCATATGTTATAAATTAGGTGAATGCTAGTTCAATGCATATTGGGAATTTATCCAAACATTGTATATTTGTTTTAATGTAGAACCAATAATTAGGTGTTTTTTGGCTGGGCATTATATAATGTTTCAATGCATATAAAACTAATTTACATGTTGGAGTTTACATAAGTTATCAAGAATTTTATGTTTTTAATGTGTTTTTAGGTCTTATTGTCAATATGCATGTTAGTCTTTGTATAGTGTATGTGTGTGTGTGTATATATATATATGACGGGGTTTAGTTTTATAGGTGTAATGATAGAACCAGAGCTATTATTTTTGAAAAAAAAATAGCAAGTTTAGAAACATTAAACTTGAATATTGTAGGATAAGGTAGTTACAGCAAATTTGAAAGAGTGATAAAAGGAGCTATTTTAAGCTCAAAAAAATATGATAAAGCTCTTTAAAATGGTGGAACTGTTGGAAGTATTTTTAATGTTTTTTGAAATTTTGGAAATAAAAAACAAACATGTTTATAGATCAGATTTTTACCGAGTAAGTGGTGTTTGGATAAAGGTCAAATTTGGGAAAGAAATTCAAGGAAAAAAAAACATTATAGGTAAAAATTCAAGTAATTTTAAAGGGTACTCACTCTTCATAACCTTGACTTCTTTGATTTCAACACCTATGTAGGCCACATAAAAAGGAAACTCACTATTAGAACCTAAGAAAAAGACTAAAAGACAATAGGCATTAGAACTAATTCATACTAACATTTGTGGCCTGATCAAACTTGCAACAATTGAAGGTTAAAGATATTTCATAGATGACTTGATATTCAAGTAGATTGAACTACTTGTAGAAAAGTTTGATTCCTTGGATATATTTAAAATTTTAAAGGCTACGATTAAGCTTAAATTTGATTAAAGTATCAAATGTGTAACTTAGACAAACAAAAGAAGTATTATAAGAGATACGATGAGATCAGGAGAAACCCTGAACCTTTTGCTAGGTATTTGCAAGAATGTGAATTTAAGCTAACTACACTATGCTTGGAACACCAAAACATAATGGAATAATTGAAATGAGGAATATAACACTTATGGATATGGTTAGATGCATGTTGTCTCATACCATACTTCTAAACTTATGCAGAAAGACATTAAGGATTACTACGTACTAAATCAAGTACCAAGTAAATTAGTGCCTAAAACTTTATATGAGTTATTAAACAATAAGAAACCTTATTTTAGACATTCCATGTTTAAAGCTATAAAGTATAGGTAAAACCATATATTCCTAACTTTTGGAAACTTTATTCTAAAATGATTTCTAAGTTATTTATGGTTTATTGCAATGGATCCTCAGATAACAAATTTTATCGTCTGACTTACACCACTAAGATCATTGAATCCAATAGAGTGGTTTATTTTAAGGATAAGTTGGATAATGTGAATCAAACACTGTAAATTACCACACTTTAAAGAGGATAGAATTATTATTCCTTTTGTACCTCAGTCTGCTAAATCTTTTTCTTTTATTGTTTCATATTTTGACATATTATAGCCTATAATAGAAAAATGAAGATCTTAATAATGAAATTCCTTTGAGGAGATCACATAGAGAACACAATTTAGCGACCTTAAATAACTACTTGGTATATTTGTAGGATTTTGAATTTGATGTCAATGAAGACATTGATCTTATAACATTCTCATAGGTAGTATCTGGTCTTGATTCTCTATAATGGATTGTTGTAATAGAGGATAAATTAACTTCAATGTACAAAAATGAAGTATGGGATCTAGTTAAGTTAGCTATAAACTATAAGCCAATTGACTGTAAATGAATTTTCAAGACTAAACAAGATACATATAGGCTAATTGAAAGGTATAAAGCTAAGCTTATGGCAAAAGGTTACACTTAAAATGAAGGTATAAATTACCAAAAGACCTTTTCACAAGCAGTAACAAAAGATTTTTTTTTCAGGTTGTTATAGTGTTTGTAGCTTATTTTGACTTAATGCTACACTAGATGGATATAAAAAGTTTCCTAAATAGTGATTTATTAGAACCACATATATGGAGCAACTGGATGATTTCTAAGAAAAAGTTAAAGAGCACTTGGTGTGCAAACTTTAAAAAAATCTATATATGGTCTAAAACAATTATCCAAATAATGGTATTTCAAATTTCATAAGAGTGACTTCTCTTTGGTTGAAATAAAATAATATAAATCAGTGCATTTATATGTTAATGAGAATGGACAAATTCATGATTTTAGTGCTATACGTGAATGATGTTCTCTTGGCAAGTGATGACATAAACTTATTCACTAAGACTAAGTATATATTGTCATGATTATTTAAGATAAAAAACCTAAGGAATGCTTCTTTTGTTTTAGGTATTGAAATTTACTGTGATAAACCCCAAGGTGTTCTTAATTTATCTCAAAGGTCTTACATTAGAAAAAAATTCTAAAAAAGTTTAACATAATAACTTATTTTCATGCTTTTTTACTTATTCAGAGAGGTGAAATCTTCTCAAAAACCTAATATCCTCAAATTGACGAAGAAAGAGAGAAGATTTACAAAAATTCTATATGCGTTACTCATAAGTATCCTAATATATACTTAAGTATATACACAACCTAATATTGCTTTTGTTGTAGGTGTACTTGAGAAATATCTAAGCAATCTTAGTCAAAAACATTGCATTGCTACAAAAAAAGTTTTATGATACTTATAGAATAAAAAAGACTTTATGGTAAATTATAAAAGATTAGAAGATTATGGTGTTATAGGTTATTCAGACTTAAATTATGTTAGTTATCTAAATGATACAAGATTTACATTTGGGTATATCTTTATAATGGTTAGATGTGTTATGTCGTAGAAAAATATTAAGCAATCTATTATAAATACCTTTACCATGAAAGCAAAATATGTCACATGCTGTATGGCTTCTTGTCAAGTTATATGGTTAAGGAATTACATTTCTCAATTTCATTTTATCGAGAGCATTGCTAAACTTTTAACCATTTTCTGTAATAATTCTACTATTGTAAGCTTCTCTTTTAACAATAAGAGTTTTGCTCATTCAAACCTCTTTAATGTGAAGGATCATTTTATAAGAAAAAAAATAGGCAAACATGTCATTAGCATTAAGCACATATTTACAAATTGTATACTCATAAATCTACTGACTAAATGCTTAGCAATAAGGATTTATATTGATCATATAATCTATATAGGTTTACATAAAATCTTTTGATATTTTGAGTTAGCAAGAATCATATGTATGATGTATTTATCTTGAGATTTATTAATGAAATATTCTTATTATATTGTCATATTTTATGCATATTTTGGTTATAACATGTTAATGGAGATATTTAGACCTTATTTTATTTTGTGTTTAGAATTTTAATTCTTGTTGAGTATTTTAGGTGGATATTATGACTCATTATATGAAGATTTACATATAATCATATTAAGTTATGTAAATTTTATAGTACACACTTTTATATTATTGATTGTATTAGTTAGCAAGGTCTAGGTATTTGATATGTTTGATGTTAATATTCTTTTGGATATAGCATTCTATGTTATCAAATGTTGATAGTCTCAATTTAGACTAATGGATGCAATAATATTGATTTGTATTAACATTAATAATTCAATGATCACTATGGTTCAAGTGGTAGATTGTTAGTATTTTATTATAGACCTATTATAATTTATAAAATAGGAATATTAATGTTTAATAAAGCTAGGTGACAATAAAAATAAAATGATTATAAGGTATTCAAGCTTAAACATATTTTATTAATGGGTATGGATCCTATAATGTATAAGATTCATAACCTAATTTCTTTTATAAATGTGGTCCTTATCTTACTAAAACTCATGTTCAATTTCTACTTCATCAAAGAAACTAGTTTACACTCTTTCTTCTAAAGATATAGAAAAAAAAGATCTTAACTGAGGGAGGGTAACCCTAAAACCTTTAATTTTGATTTTAGGTATTGAAAATAAATGAATTGCACAACAGAGGATCTAAAGATACAAAAGTCAAATGCAATTATGGATATTAATGATTTAGGTATTTATCATAACAATTCCTCATAAAATTTATTTTATGTTCATGAATTTCACTTTTGTCTCATATCATAATTCAAAGCCATGATCTAAATTTTATTATTGAATTAAAATTAAATTCTTGCATTTCATTAATGTGATATATATATATATATATATGTGTGTGTGTGTGTGTGTGTGTGTGTGTGTATAAAGAGAGAGAAGAAAGCTAACCTTTACAAATAAATATGAATATTTATAACTTTTACTCTTTTAATTATATAAAAATAATATTAGTTTAATAATTATAAAATAATAAAGAATATTGTAATTAATTTTTCACTTTCATTATTTTTTTAATTTAATAAGTATATTTATTATGAAGATAAGAGATGATAAATGAAATTATTTTAAGTATTTTAAATTAATATTTTTAATTAAAATTATTAAAATATTATTTATTATTTTATTATTATTAAATTAGTACCATAATTTTTTTGTCAAAATGAATTAGTAGAGATTATTAACTTCTACATATAAATGTATATATTATATGCAAAGGTTAGTGATTCCACACACACATACAAACTATTAACAATAGCTCTTAGAATTATTGTTAAGCATTAAATACATATTCCTAACTAATGAAGTTAAATATTTTATTTTTATTTTTATTAATATAATAAATAATAATGCATTAAATATTTTTTTAAAATAAAATATTTATTATATAACTAAAAATAGAAATAAAGCATTTAATGTATTGTTATTTATCATATTAAGGTGAAGTCCCATTTGGACTTTTTTTTTTCTTCTCCAATTCCTTAATTGGGCTCAGATAATACTAAAACAACAATATTATTTCTATTTTTTCTCAATTTTTCACATTCTTTTATAGAAATAAAAATAAATTTCATTTTGAGTATCACATCTTTTATTAGAGAGAATAAAAACGCACATCTATTTTGAATGTGGATTAAACATTTTTAATATAGAAATTATCTTCTAAAATAAAAGGTAAAGAGGGTTTGTTTATGCTTTAGAACTCTACAATTAAAACATATATATATATTCTTATTACAACTTTAACCTCTGTATATTCTTTTAATTCTATTACAGAAATATCGTCCATATTATTTCCAAATTAAAATAATTTAGCTCCTAACGCCACTGGGATTACTTCATTTACCTCTCAATCTCTCTCTATCGAGTCTATCCAAGTTACACTCACCAAAATTGGATACAATGCGATTAAAACCAGCTTTCATTTTATTTAGATTTCTCTCTTTTTCTTGATTACTTGATCGAGAGGTTAATCTTGTAAAAATTATGATTGATAAATCAATTTAAACTTTATTTTTTTCGTTGAAAATATTTTTCATAAAAAAATTCATTTCTATGTATATTGATAAAGGAGTAGTATCTCACTTATATTTGGAATTAAAAAATGACATTTAGAATTATAATAATAAAAAATAATTTTTATAAAAAATTTTACTTTTCACAAATTTTTTATATTTAATATTAAATAAATATAATATTTTTTATTTTAATAATTTATAATTATATTTTGTAAAAAAGAGTTTTTTATCAAGGCAAACGCACCTCAATTTGTAAGTAACTTATGATGTTTATAACAAATTAAAATTTTTATATAATCTTATAAATATATTAAATACTAGTTAGTCCATTATTCATTGTTAAATATATAAATACAAGTTTATGATCTATGAATAACGAGTATTTGATACATTGCGGATGTAAATCTATTTTACACTTTTATTTATTTATATACAATCATATTATTACTAGGGATATTTAATGGTTGTATTGGATCAAAATTCATATCCCACATTTTTAATTGATCCGTTTTAAGTGGTATAGTTTATTTATGAAGTCTACCGAATTAGTCTACGAACATTTTATTATTTATTGTATTTTTTATGTTTTTATATCTATTATTTTATTTTTATATTTTTATTTTTAATTTTATTTATTTTTATGTTTATTAATTTTATTACTTATTTTTATACTTTAGATTTAATTTTTTTGAATGATTAAGTTTAGTTTTTTGATAGTTAAATTATATTATATATTGAGTTGTAATATAAAAATAATTAATAAGTGTTGACACCCAATTTTATCTAACTAATAATATAACTGAAATAAAATTTAAAATAAAAAAAATAATTAAAAAAATTAAAAATTAAAAATATAAAAAAATTAAAAAATAAATTAAAAGGGAGCTATATCTAACTATCCCATTTCTCACTTTCAATATAGGCAGCTATTTCCTCATTTATTTTTGTAAATTCTAGTTAAAAATTTTGAAGTTTGTTCCACTACCCTCAACAATCTTATGACTTCTTCTTGCTAGTCATGGAATACATTTCTCCATCAATTTTGCTTGAAAACAAGGAAAAGGGTGCTATTGAGGGACCCTCGTCAATTTTATAAAGAAGTAGAGGGGAGCTAGAGAGGAAGGAAGGGGCATAAAGAAGAGAAGGAGAGATAGAAAGTAAAAAAAAGTAAAGAGACATAGAAGAAGAAAGAGGGGAATTTTTTCAAAAAGAAGAAGCATTTTATTAAGAGAGAGATAATACTTGTAAAAGAAAAGGAAGATAAAACAAAAGGTATAAAAAAAAAGAGCAACAAGAGAGGTAAAAAACCAGAGAAAGAGAAGAAGAAGAAGAGGAGGAAAATTTTACAAAATAAATAAGAAAAAGAGAGTGAGAAAAAGGAAGAGAATAAGAATTTTTTTTAAATATATTTTTTGTGTTGTCTCATCTTTTTTCTTATTTTATTTTAATTTTTAAATTTTATTTCTAATTTTATTCTTATATATATATATATATATATATAAAGTGGGAATGTCTTTTGCAGAAAGGACGTACCCCCTACTTTCATTTTAAAGTGGCTATCCCACCCTTTTTTATTTTTTTATTTTATTTATTCCTTTTAATAAAATTAATAAATATTCTATTTATTTAATATGTGATGTTAAAAATATTTCTTATGTAATTCCTATGATGGGATAAAATAAAATAGTTTGGAAGTTTAAATTATTTAATATTCTTGAGGTGAGGGATACTTTTAAAAATTTGTTGAGCTGATTAAATTAAAGAATATTAATATTTTTGTACATAAAAATTATTTTATACTCATCATGTGCACTTATAATTTATATACATATTTGTGATAATGAAATAATATTAAAATTAATTGCATGTATAATAAATATTATTTTAATTTTTTAAGTGATTCTTTAATCAGATTTGACTATAAAGTTGAAAAAATATAATATTTCAAAAATTATAAAGATAATATTAAATTATGATTTCAATTTTTATAAGCAGTTATGTATTCAGATTTGATTATGAACTTGACAAATTTAGTACTTTAAAATTATAAAATAATATTGGAATTATAATTTCAATTCTTCTAAATTTTTATTTCAGATTTGACCATGAAATTGGACAAATTTGATAACCTTAAATAAAAATTATAAAAATGATATTTTTTAAATAAATGAATGAATAAAATTATTGAAAATAATTTTTTTAAAAAAAAGACTATATTACAATTATTTATTAAAAAATTTCAAAAATTTCAAAAATAAAAATCTTTATAAAAGATAAAATAATAATTTATCAATAATAAAATAAAAATTATTTAAAAATATTTTTCAAATATAATAAATAAAAATTAATAAAATAATAAAATTTATGCCTATGACATATTGAAATTAAATAATTTGATTGCAAGTGCAATCATAATGAAACATAACATTATTGAAGCACTTCTCATCTGAATTCTACTATGAAGTTGGATAGATTTGGATAATCAGATCAACAAGTTAACCAAAATTAAAAATCACATTCTTAAGGAAACACATATGTAATACAATAAAGACCATTATAATTTAACACATAAGATAGAATTAGAATAAACGGGTAACCATTCGTTGAACGGACATTTTAAGGTGCTAATATTTTCCCTACACGTAACTAACTCCCGAATTTAATTCTGGAAATGTAGACCACTTTTGTTGTTTCAATCACACCACAAAAAATAATTGGTGGCGATTACTTTTTCTTTTTATTCATACATACTAAAAATCACGTTTTCGGAGGAAGCACGGAAGCCTACTCGCCTCCCTCGGATCCCGCTGCGGGGCACGTTGCGACAGCTTGGCCAATCTACTGGGGAATAAATTAGAGTAAGGCCATTTTGTTTTCTCTTTTTCTATCTTAGTTTTAAATTTTCTTGGTCCATTCTGATTCAATGTTTTCTTTACATGTGTTTATCATGTTTGTCTTATTATGAATATCTTTATCTATGGTAAATTAGTCATGTGAAAATCATTGAAATGATTAATGTTCCCTTCCATGCACTACACATTAAGGATCTCACAAACATATGATAAGCCTCCTACTCGAGCTTTAGAATACCTTTTACGATTAGTTAGGAGGCAAAATAGTGATGCCTTCATAAGACTACCGATTTTTGTGTAGGCTGGTGAAACACTTCTCCTCAAATTGAATCCTTTCTATTTGTAGCCTGTCATAGGTAAGGATTGGATGCCTTACTAGCCTATAATGGCAGCAGTAAGGACAATTTAGGGACCTTTCATCAATTAGGTATCATAGAACCTAAATTAGGCACAAATTGAAATAAACTTAGAGCCATTTTATTTGAGAGATTTTTATCCTATGTGAGAAAATTTCTAAGCCTAGGAAAAATCCTTCAAGAACACATAAAATAATTTTTCCTTGACCAATTTTTTTAAGCCATGCAAGTTTTACCTAAAAAATGAATTAAGCCATATATAAATTAAATTGGGTAGCTTGTTTGAATAGTTTATTTCATATCTTTTTCTACTTAGTTGAATGCGACTATTCCTTGACTTCTTGCATCCATCATTTCATCATATATAGATATCATTAAAAGTTGTTTGAACTCATTGACCATTAGTTACGAGTATCAAATTGTTAAAAATTGGAAGTTTGTGATTATGAACGGTTTGAAATAAGCCACAAAGCCATTAAAAAAAAGAAATGAACGAACGGCTTATAAATGCATTCACCTATTTGAATAACCCATCTCAGAAGAGAAATCTCACTTCTATCCCATTTTTCAAGTGAGAATCTTAGGAAATATAGAGGAAGCCCTCACAAAACTCAAAATTAGGTTCCCTACTTTTTCCAAGGATTTTCTTAGAAAAATCTACAAATGGTGGCTTGAAAGAATAAAAGTACTCATGCATCTAGGTCTTCTTGAAGATATGCATTGAATCATTAAAGCTAAGGTACATCTAGATTGTAAGTGTCATGATTCATTTGTTAAACGCATGCCAAAAATGGGAAGTTCTTATGCTAAGAAATGAAGAGCTAAAAGAATGAGAGTTTGTTATAAATGTGCAAGGTGGACATGTAATGTACAATGTACGAACATTAGAATGGTTTCCTACAATCAGGAAGATAAAATTAAGTTCATAAAGGATGGGCTGAGTAAAGAATTATTGGATAAAATCCTTCAGACTCTTAAGAAGCATCCTAGTGGGGACGTTCATAGAGTTTTTCTCAATTTAGTGGATCTATTCCACAAAGAAGAGGAACATTACCATCTTAGGAATTTAATGTTAAAAGACCCTATTTATCAGTTTACAAAAAAAACTAGATAGGAAGTAAATCCTCGACTCATAAAAGGTGTTTATGTCATTATTAGACGTAAAACTAAAGGAAGATGTGAGCTAAAATCATAATTATTGTTCATGTATATATATTTTCTTTTTAACTTTTTAGTTATTTTTTACTTTTCTATGTAATTATCTTTACTTTTTCTATATCATTATTCCATTTGAGATTTACTTTTGACTTTTTCCTCTTCAAATCTTAAATTCTCTGATGATGATTAATTCGTATGATCTTTTTAACTTTTTTCCTATCATTTTTTAAAAATTATTGTGTCCAGTTCCTCAAATTTCAAACTTTTTTGAAAATGATTGATTTGTATAATCTTTTTATAGCTCATTTTTGCTATATAAATATGCATATTTACACTTGTCAATAGACACATGACTTATCCTGAGGAAGAGAAAAAAGTGGAAGGACCATTAACATGCAGATTTAAATCATTCTATGTCTTTAGTGGATCCAATTGGAGAAAAGATAAAGAGTTTGTGAAAGTAGCAAATGAGCTTGGTAAAGTATTAGCCACAAAAAATATTAACCTTCTGTATGGAGGAGGAATTCAAGATTTAAGGGGATCTACGACAGCATTTGCACTCATTAGGAGAAGTAAAGTCTTGAGTATCACTATGAGGGGTTTGGATGACAAAATCATTACTAACTATACCTTGGGTAATAAGTTAAAGGTTTTAAGCTTGTCTGAGCATTGTAGATATATGTTTCATAATGCTGAAGCCTTTATCACATTACTCGGTGGTCTGACAACTTTGAAAGCAATTTCCAACATTGCATATTGGGCTAAACTAAACTTTCATAAAAATCATTAGAACTATTAAATATTAATGATTTTTATGATAGTTTATTGTCTTTATTTGATCAAGCTGTGGAACAAGGGTTAATTTCCTAAGCGATTCATAACTTCATAACATCTGCCTCAACTGCTGATCAACTAATTGACCAAATGTAAATTTTTATACTTGAATTTGACCTATTAATGAAACAAATAAATTCGCAAGCCCAAGACAACACAAAGGAGCAAGAGCCAGACACTGCTTTTCAATTGTAACCATCTTTACTCTTATAGTTTTACTTCCATTATTTTTGCTATTATGTTTTCTTTCTTTTCTGCACCTCTCCTTATCTATAAAGATATTGGAAATGATGTCCAAATTAGATTAGGAAGTAGGAATGATAAGAATTATTAGTAAAACTATTAGTCTGGCTATGTCTATAAAGGATGATAGCGTAAAGAGTTTTTTTTAGCTTTTGATATGTATCCCTTTGTAGCATGTTTTTACCACATGACTCATCCTCATTTCAAAAATAAAAAAATAAAAAAAATCTTTTATTAGTAAAACCATCTGATTAACTGTGTGCATGAGGGTGGTTGAGTAAAGAGTTATTTTAACTCTTGATACACATTTTTTCAATAGTAGATTTTTCCTGCATGACTTATCCTCATTTAAAAAAAAATCTCAAAACTAATTGTGTGTGATAGATGATTGAGTAAAGAGTTTTTTTTTTTGCTCTTAATGCGCATCCCATTTGTAACATATTTTCTTCCTAGTGTATCCTCATTATTTCCATCAAACTAACTGTTTGTGTAAAGGATGGTCGAGTAAAGAGTTATTTTTTTAACTTTTGATGCGCATCCCATTTATAGCATGTTTTTCTTCATAATTCATCCTTATTTAAAAAAAAAGTCTGTTTCTAAATTCTAATTAAAGTTTTTTAAGCCTTCTTGCTTATTTGGATGCTTTCTACTTATTTTAAGAATTATATGAATCATAAGAGTGAGTTAACTAGGTTTGAAGATTTTATAGCATGATTGAACAATTATCTTATTTCTTGGAATTGATAAGTTTGACAATAAAATTTAAGTTGAAAGAACCAAGTTTAATAATCCTTAACCGTGAGACTTTGAGCCTATATGATTGATCATGACTATATTTCTTCTATGAGAGGTTCACCTATTAGGTTGTCACTCTAAAACTTACTTTAATTTTTGTTAAGATTACATTTTCACATGCATGAACAAATATGATTAAGGCATTTTTCTTTCAATGAACCATTTATGCCTAAATAGCCAACCTACATGTCTATTGAACACCCTCTTTGTGCTTAATTTACCTCATCTTGTTTTTAGCTCGTTTCAAGCTAAAAGAAAAAAGAAAAATATTCTACATAACCTTAAAGGCTAGAAGAGTATTGAATTAACAAAAGGATGAGTTTTTAAATAAATGTGAAATATATCAAATGCTTGAAAAAGAAGAGTCCATTAAGAAAAAAGAAACCAAAAAAGAGAAAAGCAAAACAAGAAAAAGAAAAAGAAATAGAAAAAAGAAAGGATGATGTATCATTAGGGTAACTATAATTCCAATTATATGCTTTCTTGATCATTTACTGTTCTGATCCATCCATCAATACTTTTTTAATCTCTTTAGTTAATAGCTTCTTTTTTCATAATATTACCCTCTTTTACCATGACCCTATTACCACCTTTAATAAGTCCTTTTAATTTATTTTATGCATGTGAATTAGGTAATAGAGATTGAGGATTTAAGCAAGCTTGTAGTAGTGCAATTCTTAATGGGTTGAATTTGAGTGAAACACTTATTCTTAAACACGGGAGAGATTGAAAGTATGACTTATGAGATATTGTCTATTTAGTTCTTTCTTTCTTAAATAAAATTGCCTTGCTTTTTTATTCTTGATGACATGCATTATTAATTCATGAATGCTATGATCTCTTTACATTGTAATAATTTTCCTGCTTGTGACTTTACATTCTTGATTTTAGTAATAATAAATGTTTTTATGTCTAACCTTGAGGAAGTTTTATGAAACTAATTTCCATTGTATCATTCTTAAGTTTTTCCTAAAATTCCTATTAAGTTTGAACTATTTATATTTTATGAATTGGGCTCACTTGGGTTAAGCTGTTGCTATGTAGAAAGGCTAGGTAGATCTAGGCTTGGTATGATCAATTGAGTCTTAACAAAGACTGTCTACATTAAGCCATGGCCAACTTTGTTAAAAAAGGATTGATGTGAATGGGCTGGAAGGATCACGTACTTTGTTAAGGCTTATCAGGATTGGTTTTATATTTTATGATCATTAAACCATATGTAGAGGGCAACTGACATTATTATTTTGAAGCATATTGTGAAAGGGCTAGAATCCCTTGTAAGCTCTATCGCAAGTGATATGTATTGTTATCCATGCTTTGCTTTTAGTTTCTGTTACAATGATAATAATCATTATGTCACCCCTTTGTTTCTTGTGAAAATATCATGCATTTTCATATAATAAAAGTGTATTGAAACACTATAAGATGTCATATCCATCTAAATGTACCTCAGTGAAATCAATAATGCAAATATGTTTAAATCAAGCATTGGGATTGTCTCAATTCTACTAGATAGAAAAATTGGGGGCAATGTTAATGGAAAGATTAAGCTAAATAAAGAGGAAATGTTCAAAATTTAGCACTCTCTAAACAAAATCTTCTTGGGAAAAAAGTCCCTAAAAAGATGAAAAAAGCAACTCTTTTGAGAAACAACCAAAGTCATTATTATATGTATCATATTCTTGCAGCATTCACTCTTTTAAATAAAATTTAGTTAATTTAGGTCATTTTTTTACTGTTAAATTAAACTTAATCAAGTTAGATCGAGCTTGTATCAGTTCAGGTCATTTTATTTTATTTTATTAAATCAAACCCTATTAATTTAGGTTAAGCCTGCGTTAATCCAAGTCATTTTTCTTTATTTTGTTAAATCGAACTTGATAAATTTAAGTTGAGCTTGCATCAATCCAGATCATTTTCATTTTTTATCATTAAATTGAACTCAGTCAAGCTGGGTCGAGCCTTTGTTAATTCAGGTCATTTTCATTTTTTATCATTAAATTGAACTTAGTTAAGCTGGGTTGAGCTTGTGTCAAATTAGGTCATTTTTCACTTTTCATTGTTAAATCAAACCCAATCAATTTGGGTCGAGCTTCTGTCAATTTAGGTTATTTTTACTTTTCATTGTTAAATCGAACCCGATCAAGTTGGGTCGAACCTACATCAATCCAGGTCATTATAATTTTCATTGTTAAATCGAACTTAGTCAAGCTAAGTTGAGCTTATGTTAATCTATATTATTTTCCTTTATTTTATTAAATTTTATTTTATTAAATTAAACCCAATTAATTTGGATCGAGCCTGTGTCAATCCAAGTTATTTTTACCTTTCATTGTTAAATCAAATCCAATCAATTTAGGTTGAGCCTACGCCAATCTGGGTTATTTTTACTCTTCATCATTAAATTAAACTTAATCAAGTTAGGTCGAGCTTGCGTCAATCCAGGTTATTTTTTCTTTTTATTGTTAAATTGAACCTGATCAAGTTAGGTTGAGCCTATATCAATCCAAGTCATTATAATTTTCATTGTTAAATTGAACCTAGTCAAGCTAAGTCGAGCCTATATCAATCCAGGTCATTTTCCTTTATTTCATTAAATTGAACCCGATCAATTTAGATCGAACCTATGTCAATCCAGATCATTGTTATCTTTTTTTGTTAAATCAAAGTTAATCAATTTAGGTCAAGCCTGCGTCAAGTCATGTCATTTTTACTTTTCATTGTTAAATCGAATCCAATTAATTTAGGTCAAGCATGCGTCAATCCATGTCATTATACTTTTCATTATTAAATTAAACATAGTTAAGCTGGGTCGAGCCTACATTAATCTAAGTTATTTTCCTTTATTTTGCTAAATCAAATCCAATCAATTTGGGTTGAGCCTGCGTCAATCCAGATCATTTTTATCTTTTATTGTTAAATTGAATCCAATCAATTTGGGTCAAGCTTGTGTCAATTTAAGTCATTTTTACTTTTCATCGTTAAATTAAACTCAATCAAGTTAGGTCAAGACTATATCAATCCAAGTCATTTTTCTTTTTATCGTTAAATCGAACTCAATTAATTTAGGTTGAACTTACGTCAATCTAGGTCATTTTTCTTTTTATCGTTAAATGAAACTCAATCAATTTGGATCGAGTTTGTGTCAATGCAAGTCCTTTTTACTTTTCATTGTTAAATCGAACTTGATTAAGTTGGGTCAAACCTGCATCAATCCAGGTTATTTTTACTTTTTATCGTTAAATCGAACTCAGTTAAGTTGGATTGAGCCTATGTCAATCCAGGTCATTGTAATTTTTATTGTTAAATTAAACCTAGTCAAGTTGGGTCGAGCCTGTGTCAACCCAGGTCATTTTCCTTTATTTTGTTAAATCGAATCTGATCAATTTATGTCTAGCCTACGTCAATTTAGGTCATTTTTACTCTTCATTGTTAAATTAAACTTAATCAAGTTTGGTCGATCTACGTCAATCCAGGTTATTTTTCTTTTTATTGTTAAATTAAACTCAATCAATTTGGGTCGAGCCTGCATTAATTCAGGTCATTTTTCTTTTTATCGTTAAATCAAACTCAATCAATTTGGGTTAAGCCTATGTCAATCCAGGTTATTTTTACTTTTTATTATTAAATTGAACCCGATTAAGTTGGATCGAACCTACATCAATCCAGGACATTTTCTTTTATTTCATTTAATCGAACTCAATCAATTTGAGTTAAGCTTGAGTCAATCCAGTTTATTTTGCAAATTGAACTCAGTCAAGTTGGGTCAAGCCCATATTTGTCTAAATCATTTCTTTTAAACCCAATCAATCTAGGTTAAACTCATCTCAATTCAAATTTGTTTAATTCAGTTTATTTATTTCTAAGCTTGATAAATTCAAGTTGCATTTATGAAATGGATTTACTCGTATTAACCTAGTGTTAGTAAGGCTGAACTATGTTCTTTATCCTTTCAATTTTGCTTAATACCATAATCTCTCCACATAAAAAAAATTCTGTTTTCTCGGCACGCTACTTCTTTTCCCTGATTCCTTCTTTCATTTCATTCTATTCCCTTATCTCCAAAATCTCCACCACCCAATCAAATTTCTTCCTTCTTTGTCAGCCTTCATCCTTCATCCTCAATCAATTTCAGTCTCCTTCACTTCTTCCATCACACAACCTCTCTGTATCTCTCAATTTGATTTCCCTATCACTATTTTCTTACATTATATCAATTTTCATCACTTAATCTCTCTGCATCTCTTTTAATTCGATTTTCTCAATACCATTCATTACTTTCTATTGCCTTCATCATTTGCCTCTTTTTAATTTCTATTGACTGCTACCAGTTTTAATCTTTATTAGCTTCCATCACCTAATTTTGTTATCTCTCTTCAACTTATTAGTTTCCTTTACTTCTACTTCAGATCACTGTTACCTTACTCCACATTAGAATAGACAGTTTTAAAGACCTATTGATCTTACAAGAATTTAAAGAAGAGAACCGTGATGTGGAAACTATATGTTTTGGCTGTTATCCTCCAAGCTATAGCTTTAGCTTGCGCGATGATATGTGATCCATGGCAGCATAATGGATACCCGTGGTTAGGATTAGATCAACAAGGGATGCTCTGTCAATTTTGGCAAAAATGGATTATGAATCCTTATCTAATGGATGATCGAATGGCACTAATTATTGTATTAATTGTGATCGTGCTATTGTTGATCTTGGCTTTTATTGTGAAAAAGTAGTTGCTAGACAGAAACTCGAGCAGAATGATCGGGATGCAGAGATTACTGAAACCATGCTACTACTGTTGTTGGCTAATGTTATGAAGAAATAGAAGCCTGAAGGGCTGTAACTGATATAATGACTTCATAATTATTCTTATTTGTTGTAATAAATTGGTAGTTTTGAATATAACTTTGTGTCAACGACTTTACTCACCTCCTAATTCTAAAAGAATAAGTAAATGGGGCAGCTGCTAACACTCAAATTTGTCCAACTAATAATATAACTAAAATAAAATTAAAAAATAAAAAAAATTAATTAAAAAATTAAAAATTAAAAATATAAAAAAATTAAAAATTTTAAAAAATTAAAAAAATAAATAAATTAAAAGGGAGTTATATCCAACTACCATATTTCTCACTTTCAATATGGGCGGGTATTTCCTAACTTGTTTTTGTAAATACTGGCCGAAAATTTTCAATTTGTTCTACTACCCTCAACAACCTTATGACTTTTTCTTGCTAGTCATGAAGTATATTTCTCCATCAAATTTGCTTGAAAATAAGGAAAAAGTTGTTATTGAGAGACCCTCATCAATTTTATAAAGAGGCAGAGAGGAGTCAGAGAGGAGCTAGAGAGGAGGGGTACAAAGAAGAGAAGGAGAGACAAAAAGTAAAAAAAAGTAAGGAGACACAGAAGAAGAGAAAGGGTAATTTTTTAAAAAAGAATGAGCATTTTATTAAAAGAGGGATAATACTTGCAAAAGAAAAGGAAGATAAAATAAAAGTATAAAAAAAGAGCAAGAAGAGAGGTACAAAAACCAGAGAAAGAGAAAAAGAAGAATGAGAGAAGAAGAGGAAGATTTTGCAAAATAAAGAAGAAGAAAGTGAGAGAAAAAGGAAGAGAATAAGATTTTTTTAAAATATATTATTTGTATTATCTCATCCTCTTTCTTATTTTATTTTATTTTAATTTTTAAATTTTATTTCTAATTTTATATATATATATATATAAAGTGGGGAGATGTCCTTTGCAGAAAGGATGTACCCCACACTTTCATTTTAAAGTGGTTGTCCCACCCTTTTTTTAATTTTATTTATTTCTTTCAATAAAATTAATAAATATTCTATTTATTTAATTTAAGATGTTAAAATATTTCTTCTGTAATTCCTATAATGGGATAAAATAAAATAGTCTAGAGGTTTAAATTATTTAATATTCTTGATGTGAGAGATACTTTTAAAAATCGAATAAATCGATTAAATTAAAGAATCTTAATATTTTTATACATGAAAATTATTTTATACTTATCATGTACATTTATAATTTATAAACATATTTATGATAATAGAATAATATTGAAATTAATTATAGGTGCAATAAATATTATTTCAATTTTCTTGAGCAATTCTTTAATCAAATTTGATCATGAAGTTAAATTTTTTTTATATTTTAGAAATTATAAAAATAATATTGAATTATGATTTCAATTTTATTGAATAATTATATATTCAGATTTGGTCATGAAGTTAACAAATTCGGTACTTTAAAATTGCAGAATAATATTAAAATTATAATTTCAATTCTTCTAAATTTTTATTTCAGATTTGGCCATGAAGTTAGATAAATTTGATAATCTTAAATAAAAATTATCAATATAATATTTTTAAATAAATGAATAAATAAAATTATTGAAAATATTTTTTAAAAAAAGAATATATTACAATTATTTATTAAAAATATTCCAAAAATATTAAAATAAAAATCTTTATAAAAAATAAAATAATGATTCATCAATAATAAAATAAAAATTATTTAAAAATATTTTTCAAATATAATAAATAAGGGGAAGACTATGGTGTCTTTACCTAACCTTGGGTGTGGGGGTAGTATGTGTCCTAGGAACTAATCATATAGATGATTGAAGTAATATATAACGTATTATATTTTATTTTAGGTAATTTAATTATTATATTTTATTTTTATAATTTTATTATTATTCTGCGTGATTTATAACTTAATATAATAATTATCCTTGGAATAACTTCACTATTCCTAAAATGCCCCTAGTCAAGTATTATTACAAAAAGGATAGTAATAATACATCGAGACTAGCATGTATAATGACTGATGATTACGAATCATGGATATGTGATATCAAGTTAATGCATGAGTACATTATTAGTGAACAATGTACTGGACTGACTCATTATGAGAATATTGCATGGATAGATGTGTCATAAGTTATTTTCATATGATCACAAATACACATAAACCTTTGACCTGAAGTCACTACGATTTCTTACATGAGGAATTACTCACTTTAATATTGTCCTATGTCACCTTTAATCAGGATGACAAATAGGGCATTGATTAGGTGTGTCATGAATCGTGCAGAGGGAAGTGAGTGATGTAGATGGAATTTTGTTACTCTTGTATAAAAGAGAAATATCTTTGGGCCCCTTGATTGAGTGAGACTTAGAAATGTATGGCCATGCTCAATTAGATTAATATGTGATATTAATCATTTATTTTAAGTCTACTCAATATCAAGAAATATAAATTGAACATTGACGAGGATGACACATTCCATGCCTCTAGTTCAATTTGGATATTATTATAAAAGGGTTATGATACAAAATGTTGATAATGTATTAGGTGGATGTCGAATCACAAACATTCTTACTACTTGAGTGGTAGTGATGTATTGCTAGATACCGCTCACTATCTATGGCTCAATAATGAGATGGTCAACGTAGTAGGAACCTATAGGATCACACAAAAGGAATAGGAATAAGATAATAATTAATTAAACTTTAATTATATTAATATCCAATTAATTAGACTTATTTTCGTGCATATATATATTATTATTAAGAATAATAATGTGTTATTCATGTAATATATATATATATATATTATGTGATATTATTTAATATTAAAGTAATATCAAATAATTATATTATCAGATATTAGATAAATATATTATGAGATAATATTATTTTAATATTTGATAACTATATGCAATTATCTAATATTAAGATATTTATATTATGAGATAATATTATCTAATATTAGATAATTAATAGATAAGTCCTATCTCTCCTCATTATCTCTAGGATAAGGATAAAATGAGTTGTTAAGTGTGATTAGGATTTTGAAAGCATTATCTTAGTAGGACTAGGACTGTGGCTTGCCTAAGTTCTATAAAAAGGGGCTTGAGGACAACATATTATGCATACAATCATAAGCTTCCTAAGACCCTAAATCACTCAGAAAACATTGAATCCTAATTCCTAGAGAGAAAAACGCATCCTAACAAATTCGTGGAGGGCGAAAGGTCGTTCACTCCGTGTGGATATCGTAGAGACGCTGTACCTTCCGACCGGCGTTTGATTCATCCACTCTTAAGTTTTAATAAGTAGAAACACGAGTGCCTAATAGGTAAAACCCTAATCATTGATTTATGTTTTTTGCACTGATCCTAAGTAGAATTCAAATCAAAATTTTGAAATTTCACTACATGTAATAATCTGAATTCACAATAGTGGGAACCTAAGACATGTGGCAGATGAATTGATTGCCATGTGTACATTGATCAAACAAGAAATTAAATTTTATTTGTCATCAAAATGCGAAGAAAATTGCAAAAAATGACCCATTTGGTGCAAGAAAGAGGGCTGCCAACTATGTTTTGTCCACCTCAAATCCTTCTCATCAACCCTTGCTCCATATCAGATAAGGAACACTAAAAACTAATTGCAAAGAACAAATATTTTGGCAAAACACACAAGACATTAGTCCTATTTAGAGCGAAGCTACTGGTGACATTCACGGCCGTCCATGGTGGCTAGGTTGCAATTGGAATCAAAAGATTTTCTGGAACTCTAAAGAGATTTTGGTGAGTGCTCTGTTGATCTAGTATATTTGACTGTGGCTGTTAGAACTTAAAAAATTGTTAGCAAGATTATGGGCTACAATTTTGCCTAAAATCGAAGTAACTCTTTTGTAAATTTCAAAAGGGTTAGCATTTGCACTTAGAGCAATCATAGAATTCAAATTACAACAATTTACAAAAAAAAAATAAAAAAACTAAAACATTGCATACAGATTACAAGTTTACATTAATTTAAAACAGAAAATAACATTTGAAAACAAAATTGTAGTGGCAAAACAATTTTAGTGCATAAAAACCCACACAAGGACATGCATCATACGTTCAAATAGGGTTCAATCACGCTTCGCAAATGTTAAAGCAGATTCTTAGTGATTTAACAAAACTTCGGACTAGTCCCAATGTTTTCAAATTTTGCTACGAATGTAAATGCATCACAAGGATTCAATCACACTTCACAGTGACCACACAAAAGATTCTTTATTTTTAGGGTCAATTATTTCTATAATTGTAATAACTCTTGAAGAGTTTTCCACATTTAGCGAAAATGCATTAGTTATAACAATGGTTGCATTTGAAATTTAAATTTCAATACATCAGATTCATCCACGTCACCCAAGGTTCTGGAACCCTGGGGGCACCTTAGACTCTGCCAATAAATAAAAATCTTTCAAATAATAAAATTTGTACCTATAATGTATTGAAATTAATTAATCCGATTACAGGTACGATCATAATGGACCTTAACATTATTGAGACATTTTTCATCCAAATTTTACTATGAAGTTAGATAGATTTCGATAATCAGATCAACAAATTAACTAAAATTAAAAATCACATTCTAAAGAAAACACACATGTAATACACTAAGGATCATCATAATTTAATAAATAAGATATAATTAGAATAAACCAGCAACTGTTCATTGAACAGACGTTGTAAGGTGCTAATACCTTCTCTACACGTAACCAACTCCCAAATCCAACTCTGGGAATATAGACCGCTTTCGGTGTTCCAATCACACTATAAAAAATAATTGGTGGTGATTCCTCTTTCTTTTTATTCATACACACTAAAAATCACATTTTTGGAAGAGGTACAGAAGTCTACTCACCTCCCTCGGATCCTGCCGTGAGATACGTCGCGACAATAAATTATCTTATTTTTAATATAAATATTATTTAAATTATTAATTAGAAAATTTATAAAAATGTAATCTAAACCCATTTAAGCTCAATACATTGTGATTTGCAATCCATCGAATCAAATTCATTTAACCTAATTTTTTACAAAATTAATTTTTTCTAACCCAATTAATACAAAACTCGCGAACTTATCCATTTAACTTGCAGAGGACGGACCCATTAAACAATCTTAATTATTAGAAAATTGTTTCGAGTTTCTCATTAGTCATGCCAAATCTTGATTATTATTGAAAATTTGGAATGACATTCATTGTTCCCGTAACTCGATCTTGACCACCCACGTGGCTACAGGGCTCGCATCCAACCGTTATTTCGAGCCACAGGCAATTGATTACCGTGAATCGACCACAAAAACAGTTAGTACTAAAATTACCGGACTTCCCTTTGATAGATTAGTCACTTGGCTATTAAGATCATATGATAAGATGGCATTCGATCTCGTTTGACACCTCTGATCACTGTAATTATTTTAGTAAGTTCGTAGTTAATATTCACTTTGGTTATGCTAAACCAAGTCATGCAATGGTGGAGCTTCGCAGGAGAGATTTTCCAAAATTTAAAATTGTGTTTTAATATTATATAATTATAAATTTTTTTGATGGAAAATATTACATATAATTTGATTCTCCAAAAACTTTTCTAACTCTTTACCCAAATTTCATATTAAGATCCGCCGTTAAAATCATGTTTGCTGACTCAAGTTTTAGAAGAATTTACTGACCAAACACTATCTTATGTGCAGATTGTTATGATAATCACAAATCCCGATGCAAGGTTTAAATATTTGTCGATTATTATTTTTATTTTAATACTGTATTTTTTTATTCATCAACAATTTTACATTTACGAAGAGAAAAATGTGAAGAAAGGAAATAAAAATTTAAAAGTTAATTAGAAGAAATAATAATTATATTTCTCTTATTTCTTCTTTCTACCAAATTAGGCAAAGAAATTTAAATAAAAATTATTAAATAAATTTTTTTAAAAAAATAAAAAATTATTTTTACAAATAGTAAGTAAATATATTCTTAAACTCCATTAAAAGGGCATCCAATCCAATGCAATCATAGTACCACTACCTTTGAGGACGCATAAAAATCCTTCCATTTTCTTTTAAATTAAAGAAAGGAAAAACCATCAGCAAAATAGCAACGAGAATGCTACTTATTTCTTCATATCCCAATAATTATCTACAAAATTTTTCTTTTTTGGTAAAAACAAAAGAGCTATTAAAATTATAGAATAGCAATTGTTCTAGGCATGATTCTACCAGTTACATCAACGTAGATAATATCAAAAGCCTTCATAGGAGTATTGTTCAAGATATGCAGGGCATTATCATTTCTATTTACATTTGTTGCTAAGAAATTTGCCAAGCAGTTAGCTTTTCCATATATATGCCTGACATTCTCCACCTTCAAGGCATGAAAGAGTTTTTTACAATCCACAATCAAGCTGAAAACATTAAAAGAAAGTTTATTCCTGGTTATCAAGAGCTTTAATCACAATAAACGCATCTAATTCAACAATCAATAATTTTAAATTTCTTTGAAAAACCAACATCAACTTATCTATAAGGCCATTAAGTTCAGCCATGTAATCTCTGTAAGTCCCAAGGCCTTTTATGCAATTAGTTATCTAATTATCTATATCATCTCTAATTAGCGCAGCACAACTTACTTTACCTAGGTTTGCTTTGGAGGCCTCATTTGAATTTAGTTTATACCAACTGAAGGGTGGGTAATCCCACTCAACCTTAATATATAGTTAATGAGTAAAATATTTAGCTTGCCCTTTAATAGCCTAGAATTTGGTTGCTTTTGCTATAATGGTCTTTATAAGATTTTCATTTCCTTAGATAGCTTGGAACATTTTATTGTTTCTATTTAACCATAGATTCCAAATAGTAAAAATAAAAATAGTAGATCAAGGGATATTAAAATTGTAACCTAACTGATTTAAGATTAAATTTTATTTTAACTAAACATGGAAGTCAGCAGGAAACAAATTCAAACATGGAAAGGGAGTTTGAATATTATTCCAAAGTTTTAAGTAACGAGGTATTCTCTCAAGATATGAGCAATAAATTTGACACCTAAAAAGCATATGAAACATTGAGGCTAGACATCCATTCCTTTTTTTATCAATAATTTATAAGTAGGAACTCTATTATGCATAACAAGCTAAATAAAAAACTAGATTTTGGGTAAAGAAGGAATTTCCCATGCCTAATCAAGATTTAGAATCCCATGTCTTAAAGTATGTTTTTTCAAAAATTTAAAAATACTTTTTACAGAACATTTGCCATCTTTGAAAGGCCTCAAATCAACTTATTAGAATTTCTAGTTCTACTGAAAGTAGTTTCAAGAATAACATCTTTTATTTTAGAAGGAAGAGATATAAATATTTGACTAAGATCCCAAGCCCCATTAATTATACAATTTTTAACTTTAAGTTGGTATTCTTCTTGATGAAAAGGGCCCTAAATTAAACTACCTAGAGGTCTAATTTTTAGCCAATTGTCCTATAAAAAGTTAATTTTATCTCCATCTCTAAGTATCCATCTAATTCATGGTTGAAGGATCTAAGTAGTATATTTCAGAGCTTTCCAATTATAGGATAATGTTTTGTTTAAATTTAATCCACCATTGGCTGTTTGCTGAAGACATTTTGCTTTCAAAATCTTGATCTAATTTGCTTAATTTTCATGAATGAAAAACCAAGCCAACTTACTCAAAAAAGCTAAATTTATAGAGTTTGTTGAATTTTCTAATGCCTAAACCACCCATATCTCTTGATAGGGTGACAATGTTCCATTTAACTGAGGACATTTTTCTAGAATAAAAAAAGCGTCCCCATTAGAAATTCCAAACAACTTGATCTAATTTGGTTAAGATTGAGGTAGAAACTTTTGAAAATTACATATAATATAGAGGTAAGATAGATAAGATAGAGTTAATAAAGATAACTCTTCTTGCAAAAGATAAGTATTTTGATTGCTCTCCTTATATTCAATTCCTCAAATTATCTATCAAAAATTGAAAATCAAATGATTTATAATTTACTTTAATGGATACTCCAAAATATTTATCAAAATATCCTTAATGATTTATACCTAAAACTTGACTAAAAAAATCTCTTAAGTTTATATTTATATTTTTTGAAAAATAAACTCTTAATTTAGCAAATTTACTTTCAGATTAGACAGGTTTGCAAACGTAAGAAAAGTTCTCTTAATAATAACATAGTTTTTTCTATTAGCTTTAGCAAAAAGTGCTATATCATTTGCATAAAAAAGGTAGGAAAAATATAAGTTATATTTACTTAATTTAATAGAATTCCATTCTTTCTTTTAGACTTTAGATTTAATCATATGATGCAAATACTCCATACATAATATAAAAATATAAAGGAATAAGGGGCCTCCTTGCCTAATTCCTCTAGTAGGATAAAAAGAAGGAAGTTTACTACTATTAAATAAAATCTAATAGGAAACAATAGAAATAAGACTCGAAATAAATTTAATCCATTCCAAGGGGAAATAAAAAAAGGTGAGGACTTATTTAATGAAATCCTATTCCAAAGAATTATAGGCTTTTTTAAAATTAATTTTAATGATCATATTGCCTATTCTAGCCTTTAATCTATCAACTGTATGCATTATTTCTTGTAAGATGATGACATTATTACCAAGTTTACTCTATTGAATAAAGGTCGCTTGAAAAGGAGAGACAATTTTATCCAACAAAGCTCTAAACTTGGTAACCAAATTTTTTGAAATGATTTTCAAAATCATATTACATAAACTAATAGGTCTATAAGCATTTATAATTTCATGCATGTGACCTTTTGGAATTAGGCAAATAAGAGTTTTATTTAACCAAAGGGGAATTTCTAAAGACTAAAAAACTTAAGATACACAATGATAGATTGAGGTTCAACATATTGCCAAAATTTCTAAAAAAAAAAAATGAATGTAAACCATTAAGTTTAAGGGCCTTATTAAGTTTTTAGGATTTTAAAGCTTTAAAGATCTTTTGACTTAATGGGATAGCTATTAAAATGTGTTTATCTTCTACTTCAAGAGTAATTTTATAAAACTCTGGAATAGAGAAAACAAAAGAAACATAACTTTTAAAGGAAGTAAATCTATCTAATTTTTTTTAATATAACTTTGAATTTCTCTTAAATTATTTAACTAATTTTTTGCTTCATTTTTTAAATTTACTATTCTATTATGCCTCTCCTTGATGAAAGTGAATAGATGATAGATATGAGTATTCTTATCTCCATTATCAATCTACATCATTCTAGATTTGAGGGCTTATATCTCTTCCTTCCATTTAAGAATTTAAATGTACTTTTCCTATAAAATTTTATCTAATCTTTAAAGAGATTTTGAATTCCTATTTTGTAAAGCAATTTGGAAGCCCTTAATTCTGGCCAAAATTCTTTTTTTCCCTTTGGAAAACATTGCCAAAAATATGAGTATTCCACTAAGAAACTTGTTAGTAAGGTTTTCAATGATAATATCAAGAGAGAAATTTGAAGCTTAGTTAGATTTACAATGTTATCTATATATCTAGATGAGAAAGCTAATAAATCTCAAATTTAAAGAGTCTACCTAAAGATTAAGTATTAGGCCTATGAAGGTAAACTACAATAAAAAGGTGACCAAAATTTATTCTTGGTAGATTAACAATGAAAGCTTTTTGAAATAATAAAGACCAATTAGGATTAGCAACAACTCTATCCAATCTTTCTAAAGTGAGACTAGGAGAAGTTCAGTTATTTGACTAGTAAAAATAGGTCCAAAATATTCCAAATTAGTTATGTAATAGAATTATAAATAGTTATTAAATAAATTTACCTTGTTTATATGGATTAGAACACTTCTAAGTTTCTCCTATTGGAATTGAACTTCATTAAAATCTCTAAGCTAACTAAGGAAGCTTATAAGAATTTGCATTCATCTTTAAATTGTTTCATAAAACTTTTTTATTATTAAATTTAGGACTTCCATATATTCCACATAATAACTAAGTTTAAGGGTAAAGTTTTACCTTTATAAGGGTATGCAACTCTTGCTTAAATTTATTAATTGTTGGTGTGTGTACTAGGAACTAATCATATAGATGATTGAAGTAATACATAATGTATTATATTTTATTTTAGATAATTTAATTATTATATTTTATTTTTATAATTTTATTATTATTATGTGCGATTTATAACTTAATATAATAATTATCCTTGGATTAGCTTCGCTATTCCTAAAATACCCTCAGTTAAGTATTATTATGAAAAAGGATAGTAATAATACATCAAGACTAGTATGTATAGTAACTGATGATTACAAATCATGGATATGTGATATCAAGTCAATGCATGAGTACATTATTAGTGAATAATGTATTGGACTGACCCATTATAAGAATATTGCATGGATAGACGTGTCATAAGTTATTCTCATATGATCATAAATACACATAAATTTTTGACCTGAAGTCACTACAGTTTCCTACATGAGGAATTACGCACTTTAATATTGTCCTATGTCACCTTTAATCAGGATGACGAATAGGGCATTGATTGGGTGTGTCATAAATCGTGCGGAGGGAAGTGAGTGATGTAGATGGGATTTTGTTACTTTTGTATAAAAAAGAAATATCCTTGGGCCCCTTGACTGAGTGAGACTTAGAAATGCATAGCCATGCTCAATTGGATTAATATGTGATATTAATTATTTATTTTAAGTCTACTAAGTATCAAGAAATATAAATTGAACATTGATGAGGATGACACATTTCATGCCTCCAGTTCAATTTAGATATTATTACAAAAGGGTTATGATGCAAAACGTTGATTATGTATTAGGTGAATGTCAAATCACAGACATTCTTACTACTTGAGTAGCAGTGATGTATTGTTAGATACCGCTCACTATCTATGACTCAATAATGAGTCATTGTCAACATAGGAAGAACTTACAGGGTCACACAAAAAGAGTAGGAATAAGATAATAATTAATTAAATTTTAATTATACTAATATCCAATTAATTAGACTTATTTTCGTGCATATATATTATTATTAAAAATAATAATGTGTTATTCACGTAATATACATATATATAATATTATATGATATTATTTGATATTAAAGTAATATCAAATAATTACGTTATCAGATATTAGATAAATATATTATGAGATAATATTATTTTAATATTTGATAACTATATGCAATTATCTAATAATTAAGATATTTATATTATAAAATAATATTATTATCTAATATTAAATAATTAATAGATAAGTCCTATCTCTTCTCATTATCTCTAGGATAAGGATAAGATGAGTTATTAAGTGTGATTAGGATTTTGGAAACATTATCCTAGTAGGATTAGGATTATGACTTGCCTAAGTTCTATAAAAAGGGACTTGAGGGCAGCACTTTGACAACACGCTTAAAGCTTCCATACAAACCCTAAATCACTCAGAAAATATTCAATCCTAATTCCTAGAGAGAAAAATGCATCCTAGCAGATTCGTGGAGGGTGAGAGGTCGTTGTTCACTCCGTGTGGATACCGTACAGATGCTGTACCTTCTGGCCGGCATTTGATTCATCCACTCTCAAGTTTTTATTAGTAGAAACACGAGTGCCCAATAGATAAAACTCTAATCATTGATTTATGCTTTTTGCATGGATCCTAGGTAGAATTCGGATCAAATTTTAAATTTTCGCTGCATATGATAATCCGAATTCTCAACATTAATTACCTTAATATTAACTTCCTCTTGATTTTATAGTAGCCAAATTCTTCCTACAAAACCTATAGTATTTGTGAACTCTAAATTTAAGAGAGGAAGCTTTGCTGCAATTTCTCTGGCTTTATCTCCATTAACCTATGTTTTAGTTAGAAAGAGATTTCTTATCTTAACCTAATAGACAAATTTTGTAACTACTCTTTTGAAGTCAAGGTGTTGGGCACCTTTGACATTCTATATCTTAATACCATTATTTGGATCCATATTAGAGATAAAAGAAAAGGATGAAAACCTAGGTAACTTCCAGACATTCAATATTAACTGGAGACTTATCTTCTCCTTCATTTGTCCAAACAACTCCCAATCTTTAACAACATAATTCATTAGGATTATATGTATTTAAGAATTTTAAGGATGAGGTTGAATTTAGAATAACTAAGGTTTGCTACTTCTATATATCAATTTGCATTCTTTCATCCTTGAAGGAATTTTATGTAGTTACATGAGACTTTACCATTCTCGCCTCAATGCCATATGAAATGGTTTCAAGAGGAACTATAACAATGGTAGCTTATTGGGCTTTATGAGATTGTGTTGCAAATCCAAACATGTCCAACTAGGTTGATCGCCTATGTGGATAATTGTTGGTGGAATCAAGGTTTCCACTAGCTTATTTTTGAAGGGACAAAGATCTTCTCCATTTGTAAAGCATCTGAATGGTTATATTTTCAATAACCATATTTCAACAACTATATTTTCAATGCCCATTTTTTAACGATTAGATTTCAAAGCCTATAAAAAGCATACTATTCTTCTCATTTTGAAGAACACACCTATCTACAATCATTTTTCTACAAACACTCTTCTCCTACTTATTGCATTTTATTTTTCTACTGCCTGCTTCCTGTTCTAGTTGTGCATTTTCAAGATAGAAAAGTTTGTTGAATCCTAGGAGAATTATTAGTTCAAGCCCTACATGAGAAGTTCAAATAATTCCTTGAGGACAGTGACCTGTAGTATACCTCAAACTGCACATCCATCCAATTTTTTCCAACAATCTCAAAGAATTAACCTTCAAGTGCAGTCTTAAGGATAATGTCTTTGTAGATAAGTTTTTAAAAATAATTTTTATTCATTATGTTTATAATTTATATGATGTAATTTCTTTAACTATTCTCTTTATTTGTGTTTGTTATTTGAGATATAAATTGTTATGATCCATCGAAGGACAATTGTAATTCAATTCCTTTAACTATTTATAAATGAGGTGATGTAGATAAATTGAAAGTTTATGGACTCAAGTAAGTAAGTACTCTACTCAATATTTACTCCAACATTAAGATTTTCTTGCTAATTGTCAGTTAGTATATTAGTGTTATACCTGTGCTATGCTATAATACATTATACAAGCATGAAAAAAATAATAAAAGTAGCATTTTTAATTTCATGTTTAATTTAAATCCTGTGTAAAAAAATTATATTAATCCAATAAATTTAAATTCCTTTTATCAAATGTTTGTGGAATTCTCAAGAAGCTTTTATTGAGATCCTAAGCGGTATATTTATGAAGTCATAAACATTAATTAATTAGCATTTTAGAATTAATGAACCTTATTTTTCTAACTTTGATAGTGAAGATGCTTATGCATGATAAATAAGGTTATGTAAGCCTGTGTAAACATATTTAATTTACTTAATGTGTTTGAATGGGTCTTACCTCAATCTATGTGTGTTATTAATAAATATGTTGGCCAATATTATTAGTATTTATAAATTTATTATGTCACTTACAAGTAGGATACCATATAAGAAAACAAGGAGAATATCTTATGAATTATGAAAAAGTTATGCATCTAATTTATAATATTTAAAAATGTAGAGGTGCTTGTTATGCACCTAATTTACAAAATGTAAGAATGTTTAGTTAAAGTTTTATAACTTGAACCTGAGAAAAGAAAAAAAAACTTCGATTGTATATTTATGGGATAAATGATGTGCTTAATTGCAATAAATTAATAAAGACAGCGAATGCTAAGTTTTTTGTACACATTTATCCATTACGTGATAAAATTTCTCATACCAATCAAGCTTGGGAATTAGTGGACTAACCACTTAGAGCAAAGCTAATAAGTTACAAATAAATTTTAAAAAAAAAAGAAAAGAAAAGAATATTTTCTTGACGGTTCAATAAAAGGTTTTACATAAAAATAAAATATTTATTACTTCAATACTTTTACACATTAACAAGGATTTCTTCAATTTATATTTTGTTTGTTTTGATTTCTATTTTTAAATTAGTTATACATCAAATAGATGTGAAAACTATGGAAATTTAGAAGAAGAACTTTATATGGTACAACATGAGGGTTGTGAGGTCCTAGGATAGGAATATAATAAAAAAAAGGTTAGAAATTGAGAAAGCCTTTATATGGTTTAAAAAGGCCCTCCTAAACATTGGTATGAGAAATTTGATCAAATTTTAATAAACAATAGTTTTTCTTATATTGAAGTAGATAAATGTGTATATACAAAATATGAAAATAATGAATGTGTGATCATTAGCTTATATGTGGATAATATTCTTATTTTGGAACTAATATATAGTATGTGAGACTATATCTTAAATTTTTTACTATATCTCAAATTTTTTGATCTAGGTGAAGCTAATGTTATCTTAAGGATTAGAATCATGAGGAAAGATAGTAACATTTTGTTGACTTTGCAACATTATGTAAAAAAAATACTTAAGAAATTCAGTTATCTAAAGGAAAAGCCTATCAGTACTCCTCATGATTTTAATGCACGTCTAAAGAAAATTTAGAAAATTATTATGTTTATAGTAAGTCAGAACATCATGGGAAAAGAGTGGAAATTGATAATACTTTAAACCTAAAGCAAATTTGGTTGGAGATGATAAAAAAATAACATAATTGTGGTGGTCATTTCTTAAGCAAATATTGTGGCCAATGTGAATGTTTGGGTTGTAGACTAAAGTGCTACAAGGTAAATTTGTGCTAATAAAGAAATCTTTATCTCTTACTCACTAGTAGGAGATGGAGAAGATCTAATTTACTTTAGAGATTCAAAAATTCCAAAGGATCTTGGATAAGGTAAAATACTTCTGAAATTCACATTTAGCAAGACCTTGACTTTGGGTGATGTTCTGCATGTGTCTAATATTAGAGTAAATTTAATTTGTATATCTTTACTAAAAAAATTAGGATTAAAATATATTTTGAATATGACTAATGAAATACTTAATGAATTATAATATTTTCTATAAGTAGACTTCTCGCTATATCAGAAGGATACAGTGATGCTAATTAGATTTTTTATTCAAATGAGACAAAATTCACTAGTGTTTATCTATTCACCCTTGGTGGTGATGTGTGGCTTGGAAATTATCTAAGTAAATAATTATAGGTAGATCCATCATGGAGTCAGAGTTTGTGACTCTTGAGGTGGCTAGAAATAAAACTGAGTGGATAAAAAGTTTCTTATTTGATATACCATTTGGAACGAAACCAAAACCTTTGGTATCTATACATTGTGATTGCTAATCAATAATAGCCATTTTAAAGAATAAAGCTTTCAATGGCAAAAATTGACATATTAAATTGAGACATAATATGATGAAGCAATTGCTTAAAGATGAAATTATTTCTATAGATTATGTGAAGTTAGAAAGAAATTTGGCCAATCCTTTAATGAAACCCTTGGGTAAAGAATAAATAATTGAAACATTGAGAGGAATCGGACTAATGCCATTTTAAGAAATTAACATTGATGGTAACCCAACTTATATGATTAGAAATCCTATAAAGTAGGTTCATATGGGTAATAACAAGTCAATGTTAGTTTTGAAAGCACTAGAGTATTTTATGTGTCCTTCCTATGGTATGCGTAATTAGTGCTTTAAAAATACAAATTATATGTAAGAATGAGCTTAAGTCTTAATGAATTCCATAATTCTTATAAGTGGTGTATTTAATTGCAGTATACACTTAATAGATTCACCTATATGAATGTGGAGTGAGGCCATTCCTATGAGATACTGAAAAAATTTCTAGAGCACTCATGAACTACCAGGCAAGTGCATGGCCTGTTAGTGCAAAACTGCATTGCACAAGAAAATAATTTGCAAATGTAAATTGTTTAGTGAGACCTCTATTTGATAAAAAGAGATTATTAATTCATAGAAATTAAATGTTTCACCGATAACTCTGTAAATTAAGTCTCTCTCTTTCTAGATTTGGTTCATAGTCTATAAAGACACTAAATTAATTATTTACATTTATTTGAGAACCCAACAAAGATTTTTTATTTCTTTATTTTGTTTTATAAGTCTTTTGAAATATATAAGAGATTGTTGTATATTGAGTAATATTTCAAAAGACTTAGTTCCACATTAGATAAGTTTGACTTTAAGAAAAAGTTTATATAGGAAAATTTTGTTATAAAATGATAAGAAAAACATGTAAGGCCAAGTCAAAGCCTATTTTTGCAAAATCAGATTTTAACTTTAATAAAATTTGAAATATTAACGTATTTATTAGAATAATTAATTCTCAATAGCTATTTAAACATTTATTACTAACAGTCATTTCAATATTTATTTCTTAACGGTTATATTTCCAATGACTATTTTTTAACAACTAGATTTCAGAGCATATAACAGGCATACTATTCTTCTCATTTTGAAGAACACACTTATCTACAAACACTCTTCTCCTACTTGTTAGATTTCATTTTCCTGCTACCTGTTTCCTATTCTAGTCATACATTTTCAGGACAGAAGAATCTGTTGAATCTTAGAGGAATTACTAGTTCAAATTTTACATGATAAGCTCGAATAATTCCTTGAGAACAGTAACCTCTGTTATGATAAACCAAAGTCTTCCATTAAAAACTTTAGAATAATTAGCCTAAGAATCAAACTTGAAAATGAAAAAAGTTGTTTCCCACTTCAAGAACAAAAAGATAATTTTCTGGTTGCCAAAGGGATCTCACTTTAGAATCTAAATATTGAAAGCTAACTTTTTTACCATAAATCTTCCCAATGAGAATGAGACCCCAAGGAGTATAAATTTTATTTTGATATTTTGAGGGAGATGGAACGAGACTTTATCTTCACATAGATCTTTATCTATACCATTTTCAATCATATCAATCTCCTCTTTATCTTCAAAGAAAGCCTTCTTATAAGCCCCTAGAATAACAGTAATTAAGTGATCTTTGTAACTGCGAGCTAGCTTTTGCTTCTTCATTTGAGTTTATTTTTGCACTTCTCGAACTGGTTAAGCATCCTCATTGACTTTTTTCTTGCTTCAAGAAAGTGCATCTTGTTCTTCCTTAGAGAAATTTTTTTTTCTTCGTACGATATCATCTTCTAGGTCTATTTTTTGAATGGAGGGATCTTTCACATAAAATTTTTCCTTATTACATTACTGTGGAGAAGAAATAATCTTAAGGGCTTAATGGACATTAGGGGCCTGCCTACCCACCTCCTTGGATAGACCTTTAAATCAGAATGGTCCTCATCAATGTTTTCGAAAAGAACAAATAAGATTTTCAATGAATATATGTCTCATAAATTAATAATAACAAAAATTGATCAATAATTCATCATTATTAGATTATTCGAACATATTTCAGATGAAACCAACATTATATACACATCATGAATTATTTTTAAGTAATATATATTATGTTGAATTACAATATACATGCACTCATAAAATTTGGATAGTACTACAAGAAATTCCACCTTTTGATAAGGTTGAGTATTTTCCTCATTAAATTATTTTTTCTATAATTTCAAAGCAATACAAATAAATTAAAATTAAAAATATAAATTTTAATTTATTAAAAATAAAATAATTCAATGATAAAAATATTTAATTTCTTAAAAGATGAAGTTATTCATAACATTATATAAATATTTTATACTATTAATAAATATAAAAATAATATGTAATTAAAAATATAATAGTAATTAAAGATTTTTCTCATTAGTAAGTAATAATATAAAAATGAACAATAATATAAAGTTAATTTATATCAATAATAAATCAAATTTAAAACCTTTAAAATTTTGGATAAAGTATATCTTATGTTTTAAGTGAAATATAATATATCATATTTTTATCGTAATGTAACTAAAGAACATTAGAATTTGCCAAGGTCGAGAATGTGAGAAAGAATTTCTTTTAATTTGGAAAAAAATTGGTGAGTTATGCTTTGAGAATTTTAAAATTTATGATCACGTGATGATTTTAAAATTATTACGTTAAAATTATTTAATTATATTTATTAAACAATAATTATAATTAAATAATTTAAATTTTAAAATTTATTATGTTATCTGGAATTTTGAATCGCAAGAATATAGTAAATAAAAAATATAATTAAAATATTATTAAGAGAGAAACCAAGTGCGGATATTCGAGTATATCCAGATGAAATTATTGAATGCAACTGACGTGGATCCACGCTGTTCGGTCCCACCTTTTACCCAAATTATATAATACTTATGTCCGTTCTGCATCGGCCATTCATGTCGTGCTACTTAAAAGGATTTGGATTTCAATGTCATGTGCGCGGCGAGGCGATTGGTGAGTCCAGCTAGGCCTCCAGTGGAGCCCACATAAAGTCCTATGTGGTAAAAGGGATTTCTTTATTTCCAGTTTTCCACATTATCTATACATTTTCTTCCGCGTGTCAAAAAAATTAAGACAGAAAACTGCAGCTACGATGGGAATAGGACGCACCGCCGTGGCCGGCAGAGTTGCCAGAAATTTGGCGTCCCACCACCATGAGTCGTCGGAGCAAGAAGATTCAAGCTTGGATGATGTAGAGTTTGAGTTTCTTGATGATGGACAGATGCCATTAGCTAAAAGCTCATACAGTGATGGAAATGGAAGGGAGCTTGATGAAGAGGAAAAAGATGATGATGGTAGCAACATTGAGGATAATAGAAGCTTCTGGGAGAATCAACACCAGATTTTGCAGGTATAATTCGTTTTTGTTTTTTGGCAGGCATAATTCATTTGGCCCGTGTTATCATATTCTTTTTTTCCTTTTTTTAAGTTAAATTATTCTGTACTTAAATTTTATGCAATTTAATTTTATGTATTTTAAATTCAATAACCTATTGAATAAGTTATTATAGTTATGTGCAATCTTTCCTATTAGATCAATGCCTTATTTATTTTAACTCTTAATTACAATGTGAAAAGATAATCTTTTCATCTTTTCAATCCAAATTATTATTGAAAATTAAGATGATTGATATTGCCTACCTTTTTTAATCTTACTTTTAGTAAAATAAATAAAAATTTATAATAATTAATCTAAAAAAAATATGTAGTTGAGTTTCTGGGTTTCAAAATATATTAGGTAAATATAACAATGGGAATTCCATTAAATTAATTAAGTTTTGGAACGTTTTTTCATTTTGTTTTGGACTCAATTAGAATTTAAGTTTGTAATTCACTTCATCTTATTATTTCAACATTAAATATTTGAATGGTTTTTGAATCTGATATCTCCACATTCAATGCATAGTAATTGATTTCCTTTTATTAACCTTAAAAAATTGATTGTGTATTAATTATTTCATTAGTTCTTTACTATTTGTTATAATTAATTAATTTTATAAATATTAAGAGAGTAATTTAATTTATTTATTTTTAATAAATTTCTCAAGATTGCTCTTTATGTAAAAAGTTCATGACAGTTAAAAATAAAAATATGATGAAATAAATGTAAGTAAATTAAAATGGTACAATAATGAGATATTTATTAATGAAAAATAAAGATAAAATTAAAAAAAGTCATCTAATACTTTATTGAAATTTTAAAATAATAAATAAAATGAAATAAAAAATTTTCTTAAAATATAATAAATAATAAAGTATAGAGTAAGTAATGAAGATTTTTATTTTAAGAAATAGGTATTTGTTGCAGTAGCTTTAAAATCTTAAAATTTAAAATGATATAGCAAATTTTAAAATTATTAAATTAAAATTATTCAATCATAATTATTTATTTTTAAAAAACATAATTAATTAATTTTAATTTAATGATTAATAATTTCTTGCACTATAGCACAACATGAGTTTCAAAACAACAAGATACCATAGAATTTACATGATAAACAAATTAAAAAGGAGAGATTGGGATAGCTATAGAATGCATTGGTAACAATTTAAGAAAAATTCGGATATTATCAATTATTTTACTCATATATGTCTTAGGTTTCATTTCGTGCAAGTAACTGATAAATTAATTAATAGCTGATAAGTTATTTGATAACTAATAAGTTAATTGATAATTGATAACTGATAAGTTAATTAAAATATTTCGTAAAATTAGCTCTTAAACTAGTTGAAATTGTAAAATAACATAAGAAAATATATTAATAGAAATAAATATATAATTAAAATAATTTATATTTATCCAAAATTATATTATATTAATATAATTAAAAATCTTAAAATAAAAATATAATTTTAAATATTTAATTAATTATATTTTATAAACTTATATATTTGTTTACTTATATAATTTTTATTTTATTATTTATTATAAAATTATAATTACTTACAATATAATTATGACATTATTTATTTATATATATTTTTATATATTTATAATTTAAAATTAGGATATAATTATATTAAAATTAAATTAATTATATTTTATAAAAATTATTTAAATTTATATTACAAAATGTATTGGTTATAAATTAATAAAAAGAATAAGAATAGATTTAAAAAAAATTTAAAGAAATATTATAAGTTATTTTAAGTAATTTATTAAATCAGAACTTATAAATTACTTTAAGTAATTTATAAGTTAGTGCGAACTAAGTCAATAAGTTATAAGTTAATTTATTTATTGTACAAAACAAAATCTTATATTATAACATTAGCTAGGTGGCAGTAGGGTGATGATGGCTTAAACTTAATTAGGGCATGTTTGGTTTGGCCGTTAGATGATTAATGCCATACAGGAAACGTTACGTAGAAGTAGCTCGCTAGAATCAAGAATAAGGAAGGCCACCAAAGTTGCCCTCAAACAGATACAAAGTGGGGAAATCATGTGTAGTTGCAGCAGACAAGTACTGCAACAGATGGCTTCCAAATGCAGAAACTGTTTAATGAGACAAGTTGCTGGGCAACTCCAAGATGCAGCTTATGACACTGCCATTTGTAAAACTAAGTGGAGAAGCAACCCAGATATTCTTTCAGGTAATTTCATTTAAAAATTTTATATGCTTCTATAGAAAGAGTCACGTATTATCTTCATACTTTATTATTAAAAGAATAATATCTAAAATTATGATAATAGAAAAAAAAAACCTCTTATTTAAAAAAAAGTTATCTTATATCAAACTTTTAATATTTAGCATAAAATATAAAGAATTATTTTATTATTTTAATAATCTATAATTATATTTTCATAAAAAACTATTTCTCACCGAAACAAACAGAGTTTATTGCTACTCTTTTTAAATAGATAATATTTGTTTTATATTACACTTCTTATGTTTAATATTAAATAAATAAAATATTTTCTATCATTTTGATATTTTATACATTAAATTGCATTGACTTTCTTTGAGGTCTAGTGTAACTACACTACACCCCTCCTATTTTGATGAATAAATACTAAGAAATCTTTTTATATACTCATATCTCTTCACTATTATTTTAATTATATACTTGTGTTTCTTATTTTTCAAAAAGAAAGGAATTGAGTTTATATTTTTAAAAATATATAGAACGGGCATGATCGGTGTAATTAGATTGAAATTTAGGGGAAAATAAATGTAATTTGCCTTATTTTATGCCTTTATTCTACCTGGACCCTTAGTTTGATTATGTATCTCTCTTATTCTAGCTATTCTATGTGAAAATAATTTAAAATTCCAAACTGATCTTTTTGTTGCGTGTTAGATAAGATTAAACCTTATCATTATCTATATAACCTTATCCTGACGTTAATTATGACCTTGAGAGGATTATTAATTTAAATTAAGAGGAATCGACAAATTAAGTTTATTAATAGTTTTTTCTCACTTTTCACTTTTTATAATTTGTAATGACATATTGAAAAAGACCTATATTCTCATTATCGCAATAAAAGAAAGGTCTAAATTATTAAGTAAATGTTAAACAATAATTTAAGTAAAGTTGGCAGCAGTGATTTTAATATTATCTTTAAGTATTTTTTTTTTCCTTCTATATCTTTAGTTTGAAAGTAAGATCTTGCGCGAGTGGCAAGTTACATGTTGTTGAAATAAAATAACAGTGGAATTAGAAGGACAAAAACCTAGCTATGTCGAACAGTTTCTTAACCTTATTATGAACATTATGCAGGAGAGCACAATTTCCTGGATGTCATTGAATGTTCAAGCTCAAAGAAAGGAGAAGTGAGAATCATCATAGAACTAAACTTCCGGGCAGAGTTCGAGATGACAAAGGCAAGCCACGACTACAACCGCCTAGTGCGGCGGCTGCCTGAGGTGTTTGTGGGGAAAGCAGAGAGATTAAGCAACGTAATAAAGATAATGTGTATGGCAGCCAAGAAGTGCATGAAGGAGAAGAAAATGCACATGGGGCCATGGAGAAAGCATAAATACATGCAAGCTAAGTGGCTGGCCACTCCGTGTGAAAGGAAGGTTTCGGCAGCTTCATTGGCTATGGGATATTTTGATGCAGAAAGGATTTTGCAAAAGCCAAAGCCTAAGGCTTCAATGTTAACTGTAGATTTGTTGGAGAACCTTCCCAATATGCATTGTACTATGGCTGAGGTTGTGTAATTGTAAGACGAGACAGAAGCGGTTTTTTTTTTTTTTGGTTTTTGGTGAGGAGTGATTTCTTTTGTAGACATGTAAAAATCTATATTATTATATAAATGGGATGGGAAAGTTTGATGTCTACCTTTCAGTTTTCAAAAAAATTCATATTAACTTGATTTATATGAAAGTAAATAAACTGTGACTATGCAAATTAAATACAAAAGAATTTTAAATTATTTCGAATAAATTAACTAGTTAATAAATGGAGGTTAGTGAATTTTGATTTCTCATTTTTAAGATTTTTGAAATTCATAACTTCCACGTCTATTAGTTTTTCTCTCTCACATTCTCTCAACCTTGTCTTAGGTTTTCCATTGTGTTCATTCTCGTCATAATTTGCTATAAATTACTTTTGATTATCTTTTAATTAAATTTACATTTTCATTCTATTTATCATTAAGTTTATCTTTTAATTCAATATATATATTTTTCAAAAGAAAATTATTTTGCAATCGAAGCAATTTTGGAAATTTAATAAAAGTGATAGGTTGTTTATGTTTTTCAGGTTGTTTATATTTTTCAAAAGCAATTTTGAACTCAAAGCCAAGATATCCATTCTATCTATGGAATTAAACATATAGTTAGTTTCTTCTTCTAATTCTTGCTTCTTTCTCTTCTATTGTATAGCATTTTTGAAGATAAAGTTCTATTTTTTTGGGGGGGCAGTATCATTTTCTAAGGATCCACTAACATATATATAGGAAGAAGAACAGAAAAAGAAAACTCAAATGAATTTTTGAAAACTTTGCCACAATTCCTTATAATTATGGTAGCAGCTTAAAATTGTTAAGAGGAGCCAGTCGAATATTATAAGAAAATAGTACAAATTAAGATCTTAGTTCATTTATATATAAAAAAAAATTACTATATTGTGTTCTTCTGCCACCAGCATCAATAATGCTTCCCTTCCATTTTTATTAGAATTTAAGAATTTAATTCTTCTTCTTCTTTGTATTTATTTTTTATCAATTTTTTTTATAATATCTTATGATTAGTATTCAATTGCAAAAGTAAGCACTATATCATTCTACTTTTCTCCTTTTGCTTTTTTAAATATTTAATTGGTTTATTACTTCTATACAACTCAAGAATGGAATCAATCTTGAAACTTTTTTTTCATTACAAATTTTAAGTAGTATAAGATTCATTACAAATTGTCATTATCTATTTCAACCACCTTGAATTATTATTAGGTTTGATTAATAATACTAAAATTTTAAGAGCTAAAATTTAGTACTAAAGCCTTTTGATTGCAAAGTACTAAGTAATCAACTAAAAAAGTTGGATTTTTTTTTTGTCTAAAGCATTCAATATTGGCTATAATATTTAAGAAAAATAGCCATTTAGGATTAAAAGATGTTTTTTGCCCAATGGAGAGAGAGAGAGACTAAAATATGTTAAATCACATTAAATATAGAGTTAAATTCCATTCAATATGCAATTAAATTTTATTAATTATTATAACCACTTCCTAATAACTATATTAAATTATTCATTTATTATCTTGACCATAATTATATAACTTTCATATTAACTTAATTTACATGAAAATAAAGAGCCAGTAACTATGTAATTTTGCAATTACTTTATTTAATAAAAATTAAGGAATTCAATACTTTAATTAAAATTGGCTACCAAAAATTGATTGCTATAATTCTAAATTGATTACTTTAATTTAAATCAAATTGATTACCAAAAATTAAGAAATTTAAAATTTTAAGTTTTTCTATACTTGCATTTTGCATTTAGAATCTTAAATTTTCTATTTTTCATTATTTTTACATTTTCACCATAGATTATGTTGTAATTTTATAAACCATTACCCTATGTTAAAAATGCAAGAATTTTTTAATAGGTAAAATACACCACCATCCCTATTAATTTGCTTTAATTACACTACTCTCTAATTTCAAATCCTACATTATCCATCCCTAAAACTAAAATGAATACTACATATAAGTCCTTTTCTAACTGACAATGCTCAACACTGTTCAATCAATGAAATATACTTAAATTATCCTTTTCCATTCCTTGCTAATCTTTCAATCACTGTCAACCAAATCTTTAAAGGGCTTATTCCCATTTTCCATTCTAATGTGCTCAGAACTAATAGCTCTATTCTCTAAATCAATTTGATGTCAAAATTGTAATATTTTATTTTAAATTCTAACAACGCCTACATTTTGCATTTCTCTATTTTCGCTACGAGAGAAAGGCAAACCACTAACAGTAATTGGATTGCTCAAGTTTTATTACTTTACACAAAATGAACATTTCAACCATAAGAAATACACATTGTATTAATTAATGTTGAATTAATCAGGATATCTTAATTTGTTGCCATTGGCAAAAAATTTTGAGCTTACTTCAATAGACCTTCTGTAAAGAAATCAATCCAAGCATGTGACAGACAAATATGATGTCTTAAAGTGAAAACCAAATGTTGCTCTTGTCTAGATTCACATTTTTTCACCAAACAAAAATGAGAAAGAAATAATAAATCCAATTTCAATTTTTCGTCAATGCAGGCTTAAAAAACTACAAGAAAAAAATGGATTGTTCTTTGTTTATACTAACTTCAAATATCCAATTGATGGCATTAAAACGACCAAGTTTCAACTAGGGGTAAGCATCAAGCACTTAAGGTTGGTTAGAAATAAATTTTCATCTACCTGCCACTAACCAATTAAGCCTAATTTACCACTCAAAACTAACTGACTTTCCACCCTCACCCGCCTTTAACCGACGAGGTTGGTTAAGCATGGGTTCGAGCAATTAAGGTTGGGTTATTTCAACTCAAGCAAAATAATGTTAGCCTCCTTATTCCTTCCTCAAACAAGCCAACCATTTTTTTAAATCATGACTGTAAGAATTTTCAATTTTAAGACTCATGTATGATAATTAAAACACCATAATATAAAATCTATATTTACTTTCCTGATGGATTTGTAGTCATAATTAAATTCAGCGGAAGCTAATGAATTCTTCTTAATTAAATCTTCCTTTTTGCTTTTCTCTTTAGTGGTGACTCTCAATGGGTAGAAACCATATATATGAGAAGTGAAAAGAGGATCTAGCCATAATCCTTATTTATAAAACTCTAGTAATCCTCCCATTAAAGGATTACTGAGTCTTTAGACTTACACAACCGTCAAATCACACTAAATTATATAGATGTACTAAATTCATATCTTTAAGATCACAATTTTAAATGGGTTTCATGCATGTCTCATAATTTAATTGAATTTTAATCAGTCAATTTTATTAAATTAAAAAATTATTAATTAATAGTAGCTCACTTTATGAAAAATTTTAACATTCTTCCACTTGAGCAATATTAATTGGGTTTTATAAAAGTTTTAACAAAATTCATTTTTGAAAATAATACTCCAAACTAATTGATTAAAAACTTTTATGTGGCCACAATTAAAAAATAATTTAGTCTCTTGAGATAACATTACAATAATCCTATCCAATATAACCAATTAACACTGAATCATAGTAGCCTTTATATCCTTTATTGATAAAACTAATTTATGGTTACATGTGCTAGTGACTTTATTGACAATGAATTTTAGTGTGGCTGTATAGTAAGAAAATAACACCAAATGTGATCAAATGTGCTATTTTTATTATCAATCATCCATGATTTCTCTAAACTTGATGGGAAATCTATACATTTTATGTATATCTCATTCATATTATTGAGATCATTCAATTGTGTCATTCTATGAGACATACTTTCTTAACATCAAAGTTATACTTAAGACAGACATCAGTCTTAAGAAATAAAATTTCAATACTTATAAGTACATATATAAGTAAAAATATATAATAACATGAATTATCCACTTTATGATGATTATCAATGAAATTAAATATTTTATAAAAAAAAACTAACATAACAAATTGTAACATGAGAGTATCAAATACATGGAATATGCTCCCACTAAATAAATACTCTCAATCCTAAGACACACATACTCTTAATATGTTTGCTAAAAACTGCTAGTCTCAATCCTTTAGTCGGAGGACCAGCAATCATGTTATTTGTTATCAATATGCTCTACAATAATGTTATTATTTTTCATAAAATCTCTGACTTTAAGATACTTTATTTCCAAATGCTTAAACACACATATAGTTCATTATTTTTGAAAAATAACATAGCGGATTTGTTATCACAATAAATTCTTAATGGATTAGAGATAGAATCAATAATATGAAAATCAGAGATAAGATTCTTTAGTCAAATAACTTGTGTAATTGCTCTATAATATACAACAATCTTAGCTTGCATAGTAGAAGAAGCCAATAGTGTTTGTTTCACACTCTTCCAAGATACAGTTCCTCCAGTTAACATAAAAATATATCTTAAGGTAGATTTCATATCATCCTAACAGCTAGCAAAGTCAAAATCTTTGTATCTAACAATCTCAAGATTATTAACTTTTCTATAAACCAGCATGTAATCTTTCATCTTTTGTAATTATCTTAATTCTTTCTTTAACAATAACCCAATGATTTATACTAAGGTTAGAAAGATACCTACCAAGAACTCTCACTGCAAATGCAATGTCTGGCCTAGTGCAGACCTGTGCATACATAAAACTCCCCACTGCACTAGAATAAGAAATGTTCTTTATTTATTCTCTTTCTAAATCATTCTTGGGACATTAACTAAGATTGAGTTTATCACCTTTTATAATAGGTGCATCCCTACCCTTACAATTTTGCATACTAAATCTAGTAAGTACATGATCAATATAAGACTTTTGTGAAAGTTCCAATAAACCTCTAGATCGATCTCTACAAATCTCTATTCCAAGAATAAATGAAGCATTTCCAAGATCTTTCGTCAAAAATCTTGGACAATGATCATTTTGTCTCGTGCGACAATCCATTATCATTACTGGCTAATAGAATATCATTCACATAAGAACAAGAAAAATATACTTACTCTCACTAATCTTAAGGTATATGCACTGATCAACTTTATTTTCTTCAAAGTCTATGGAAGTGATCATTTCATCAAATTTAAAATACCATTACCTGGAAGCTTGTTTAAGCCCATAAATAGACTTTTTAAACCGACACACTAAATATTCTTTTCTAAGTTCTTGAAAACCTTCTGACTGTACCATATGAACTTCTTCTCTTAAATCCCCTTTCAAAAAAGGCTCTCTTCACATCCATTTGATGGAGCTTTAAGTTATAGTGTGCTACCAAAAGATGATTCTAAAGGAATCTTTAGATAACGCTAGTAAAATGGTCTCATTATTATCCACTCTTTCGTTTTGAGTGAATCATTTTTCCACCAATCTAGCTTTAAGCCTTTTAACATTTTCCTTAAAGTCTTTCTTAATTTTATACACCTATTTATAATTAATAGGTTTGCATCCATTTGGAAGCTCAACAAGCTCCCAAACACCATTGTGAGATCTTTCATTGCATCCATCCACATATTAGACTGTGGACTAGTTATTACATTTTTGAAAGTTATAGAATCAATAACATGACTAATATCATAGTTATTCTCTCCAAGAAAAATTAGATAATCATTAGAGATTACAAATCTTCTTTGTCTAGTAGATCTTCTCAAAGGCACCTCAACTTCATTTTCTTGAGCTTGAATTACATCAGCAAGATCAGGAATTGAATTAGGAGGATGAGCAAGACGGAAAGGATTTGTATTCTGTTACACATTATCTTCTCTTTCAATATTTACTGGTATCATAAGACTTTGTGGATTTAGTAAAGGAAAAATGACATATCTTGTAGGCTAATTATCATTGACAACTTCTATGATGCTTCTATCTGCAGTATCCCATTCCAAAAACTTTGCCACTTGTAACTCCATAATTTTAGCTTCATATTCAAGATAATAGAATTTATACCCTTTGGAATAGTTTAGGTACCTTATGAAGTAACAATAAGTAAATCGAGATTCAGTTTTCCTTTCAAAAAGATTATAAATTCTAACTTCTGCAAGATATCCCCAAACTCGAAAATAGTTCAAGCTAGGTTTTTTACCGGTCCATAATTCAAAAGATATTTTTGTTACAATTTTGCTAGGTACTATATTCAATATATATAATGCACATTTCATGGCTTCACCCTAAAAAGATTCAAGAAGATTGATTCTACTTATCATGCTCCTCATCATATCTTTAAGAGTGTGATTTCATTTTTCGGCCATACCATTTTGGTCAGGACTACAAGGTATAGTATATTGAGAAATTATCCCCTTTTTTCATAGGTATTTGCCAAATGATCTCATATGTTGTCCAATCATGCCATGTCTACTATAATATTCACCACCTTAATCAAACCTAACAATTTTGATGACTTTTCCTAATTATTTTTCTACCTCCATTTTAAAAATTTTAAATTTTTCAAAATCATCAAACTTCTCCTTAATTAAGTAAAGATAACCATAACGAAAAAAATCATCAATAAAGGTAACAAAATATTTATTACCACATAGAGTAGAAGTAAGTGGTCCACTAATATCATAATGCACAATTTCTAAAAGGTAAAAACTTTAAGTGGCACCTTTACTTTTAGTCTTAGTTAACTTACCCTTTATATAATTAATGCATGTGTCCAAGTTTTCAGAACTAAGAAAAGGTAAAAAACCATCTTTTATTAATCTATTAGTTCTCTCATTTAAGATGTGATCCAATCTTTTCTACTATAATAAGAAAGACTTTTCACTAACTAAAGTCCTCTTAGACACTATGTTTTCAATATTCATACTATTGTATTCATTATTTTGGGCCAAGCATAATCTATATAAATTATCAACTAGCTTGAATTCACCAACAATTTTAGAATTCAAAAACAAATCAATTTCTCCATTCTTGATAATAAAATGATAACTATGCTTATCCAAAATAGAAACTGAAATTAAATTTCTCCTAAATGAGGGTACATAGAAAATATTTTTCAAAATAAGTTCAAAACCAGACTCTAAATTTAAACCTATTGTTCCTATAAAATTGACTTTAACTTCAATATTATTTTCAACTTTAAGCTTGGCCTCTTTCTCACTTAGCTTCCATTTGCTTTTGAACCCTTGCAAAGTAATAACAATGTGAACAGTCACACTATTATCAAGTCACTAAGAGTTTAATAGGGCACTAACAAAATGGGATTCAAAGCAAATGAAAGCTAGTATTTACCTTCTTGCTTATTCTTTTTCTTTAACCAAGATTTGTATTTGTGGCATTCGAATTTTTTATGACCTTCTTTTTTGCAGAAAAAGCATTTACCATCTTTCTTAATGATAGCTTTAGGACTACTTACCCCTTTTATCTGATTATTGCCATGGCTTTTGTTGCCTTGAGACTTATGAGGAGCTTTTAATCTAAACTTCCATTTTCTAGTAGGTAAGTTTGGAGATAATGGTAAGTAAGGTACTCTCATTTTTCTCTTTTTTTAGTTTTTTCATCTTTAGGAATGCATTTGGATATAAGATCATTAATACTCTAAACTTTATTCACGGTATTATAGGCAATTTTAATTTAGATGAATTCATAAGAGAGAGAATTAATGGCATGGTGAATAATAAATTTGTCAAGTAGGGTGACTATATGGGAAGCTAATTTATTTTTTATGTAGACCATTTTCATGATGAAGTCTCTAATATTTCCAAGAAGATCATATCTCATACTCGTTAACTCGCTCATAAGGTTCCTAGCCTTAGACTTACTAGATTTTTTGTATAGTTAACTAACAACATTATAGAGCTCTTTAACATTCTCAATCTCATCTAACCCACTTAAAATATGCTTAGAGACAGATCTCTTAATGGCATGCAAGCACATACAATTTATTCTATCCCACTTGGTAAATAATTATTTTTATTTAGTGGTACTTTGAGCAATGATGGCTGCAAGCGGATCAATACATAGGGCTATGTCTATATCACTTATAACTAAGGCAAAGTTTAAGTCTTCATTCCATCTCTTATAATTGGATCCATGAGGATCTCAATAGTAGCTTGATTGCCATTTACAGCAAAAGTCACCGTTCAAGACAAAATATAATAATTAACTGATGGATAATTTAAAAAAGAATATATAAATAGCAACGATTCCTAATGTGCTACAATAACTAGATAGTCTAGGTACATCATCATATTCTCCCCTTTGGGTAAAGAATATGACATGTCAATAAGTACTCTCCTCATAAGGTTAATATGAAAATATTCAATTTTCAAAAATTCATCCCCTACATATAGACTTTCTAAACTAATATATTTCTAATCGCAATGCCTTATATCGCATACCAAAATTATCTTATATAATAACTCCCTTTGGGCAGGCGATTATATAAGATAATTCTAGTACTATCACATAATTTTTGAATAAGAAAATATTTCATTAATCACTACAAATAAGCCACTTTAGTAGCCAAGCATTTATAGTTACTAATGAAAATTTTATTAAATTGATAAAAATAAATTATCCAATATCTCAATTTGTATACTTAACCATATGTATGCAGTGGACCACTCTTGATGAGATGTCAAAATTTAATGTATCTTAATAAACCCTTAAATATTATTACATAATAAATTCTTGAATAAAATTTTAAAATTGATATAATTATGATATCTAACTATGTTCACTCTTCAAAATAAAAGAATTTAATCAAAAAAATTAAGAAGAGTGAATATCATCAATGGATTACAAGCATATCACTTTATTTTTTTCAAAAAAAATTGTAATTTTATAATTTAGGAAAATATTATTTAATTAATTTAAAACAAAATTATAATAATTATTTTTAAAGTATTTTACACCTTTACTATATAAAATATTAAAATATAATTAATATATAATAAATATTAATTATAAAATTAATATATAATTAGTTCGCGTGAAAAATATAATTATTATAATTTACTAGATACATGGGTTAATCACCAATGCCAAACCTAATGATTCATAAAACCACATAGGGAAAAAAATATGGAATAATTATTTTTCTTCATGGATCTCATGTGATCCATCTAGCGCACATGCACGGCACTTTTGCTGCCTTGTTAGTTCATGGGTACTATGACACCATCAAGCTATGGTTTTAATGCCATAGGTAAAGAAGACTCTCCCCGCCGCAGACGCACAATAAAAAAGATGAAACTTGTAATCTGATAAGTGAAATGCCCATGCATATTTCCACATGGATTTTATGATTCAAAATAAAAAGGACAATATTTTGATAGTTTTTAAACAATTTCGTACTAAAATTAATAAATTAGGATTTCTAATTCAACAATCCTAATATATAAGCAAAAACATTCATCACTAAAATTGTTAAAAAATTATGCTATAATTTCATTACTTCTTCTCTATTTTACGAAAAGCACAATACACAGTACAGCTCATCAAATTTAAATATCAATTTCATATTGTTACCGACAAAAAACTAATCCATAATTGTTTCAATGAAAAATTTATGATAATGCATTACAGAATTATAAAACAAACATTATAAATTGATTGTATGATTTTATTTTAAAAATCATACATACAAAATTTTATCATAAATCCTAAATCAAAATAATATGAAATATAATTAATTATTTTAGGTTCTAATATTATACATATAAGGATAATATTTCCACATGGATAAGTGAAATACCCATGCATAATAAAAAAGATTAATCTTGTAATCTGATAAGTGAAATGCCCATACATAATGAAAATGATGAATCTTGTAATCTGATAAATGAAATGCCCATGCATATTTCCACATGGATTTTATAATTCAAAATAAAAAGGATAATATTTTGATAGTTTTCAAACAATTTCGTACTAAAATTAATAAATTAAGATTTCTAATTCAACAATCCTAATATATAAGCAGAAACATTCATCATTAAAATTGTTAAAAAATTATGCTATAATTTCATTACTTCTTTTCTATTTTACGAAAAGCATAATACATAGTATAACTCATCAAATTCAAATATCAATTTCATATTGTTACTAATAAAAAACTAATCCATAATTTTTTCAATGAAAAATTTATGATGATGCATTAAAGAATTATAAAACAAACATTATAAATTGATCGTATGATTTTATTTTAAGAATCATACATATAAAATTTTATCATAAATCCTAAATTAAAATAATACGAAATATAATTAATTATTTTAGGTTCTAATATCATATATGTAAACTCTAATACCAAATATAAAAAATTTTAATTTTAGGATCTCATGTATGATAATTAGAATACTATAATATAAAATTTATATTTACTTACCTAATGAATTTGTAGTCATAATTGAATTCAACATAAACTAATGAATTCTCCTTAATTAGATCTTCCTCTTCGCTCTTCTCTTTGATGGCGATTCTCAATGAGGAAAAATCATATATATGAGAAGTGAAAAAGAGATTTAATCATAATCCTTATTTATAAAATTCTAGCAATCCTCCCCATAAAAAAATTATTAAATATTTGGACTTACACAACCGTTAAATTATACTAAACTATGTAAATATATTAAGTCCATATCTTTAAGATCATAATTTTAAACAGATTTTGTGTATGTCTCACAATTAGATTAAATTTTAATCAGTAAATTTTATTAAATTAAAAAATTACTAATTAATAATAATTTACTTTATGAAAAATTCTAACAATGATAACAACCTTAGGGCAAAATTAAACAGAAAGGCAGAATGGCAAATGAAAAGGCAAAAATAAGAAAAGAGGCCTTACTAGTGAAAAGGATCCTCCACGGCTTCGCTTCACAACTTCTGGTCTGGTGCTAGTGTGCTAATGGACTTGAGATTGTTACTTGGACGTGAACCTCCAGCGGCGAAGTTGTCATTGGAGGACTTCAGCTAGTGGGGCAGCAAACAATGGGCGGGCATCTGGCGATGCACAAGCTGATGATGAGCAAGTTTAAGGCGGGCCATGCGCAGCTACTCTATTGTGCCTTTTTATGTCCGTCTGAAAAGAAAGCAACTGACTTGAGTTGAGTGTGCATGTGCTGCGCTAGCGGGTAGAAATTTCGAGAAGTTTTGAATATTCTGATGCTACAAAACGATGCCGTTTTGGTGTCATGCAGGTCGGGTCTCAACTTATCTGCAAGCAGGGAGACCACAATCGTAGCCAACCATTATTACGGTTTGGCCTTCTTATTTTGACTTATAAGCTAAGGGGCCGTTTGGTTCAGACTGGGGAAAGGGAATGGAATCAGGAAAGGGAATTAGGGGAAAAGGAAAGGAATGGCTCCTGATTACCCAATCTGTTTGGTTCAAATAGGAAAGGGAATAAAGTATTTTTAATTTACTTTATTTATAATTATTACATTAAAAATAATATATTTATAATTATTTTTAAAATAATTATTATAATTATTATCTTATTATTTTTATTTTATTTACTAATATTATAATTTTTATAATTATTTATTATTAATTATTAACATCTTATTAATATTATTTTTATTAATACTCTATTTTAACTATTATTAATATATTAATAATAATTAATATTATTATAATAATTTTAATAATTATTATTTATTTAATTATAATTTTTAATATTTATAATTTTATTAATATTATTAATTATTAATAATTTAAAAATATTATAATATTAAAAAAATAATTATTAAAAATATTATAACATTATTAATATAATTGAACAATATTATAATATTTATTATTTATATAGTATTTAATAATATTATAATATTTTTAATTTATTAAAAATTAATATTATTAAAATAATAATTAAATAAATAATTATTATATATTAATAAAATTATTAATATTTATTTAATAATTAAATAAATAATTATTATTATATATTAATAATATTATTAATATTTATTTAAAAAATAAATAATATTAAATTTTAAAAAATTAAAAATATTATAATATTATTAATATAATTAGATAATATTATAATAATTATTTATTTAATATTTAATAAAAATTATTTATTTATTAATTAAATATTATTAATATTATTAATATAAATTAATTATTAATTATTTTTATTATTCATTATAATTATTATTTATTAATATTATTAATTTTTGATAACTTAAAAATATTATAATATTATTAACATAATTAAATAATATTATAATAATTATTTATTTATTATTATTTATGGTAATAATTATTTATTTATTATTTATGATAATAATTATTATAAATAATAAATAATTATTATTTATTTGTTATTTATTATTATTAATTATTAATATTAAAAATATTATAATATTTAAAATAACATGTATTAAAATACTATAATATTATTAATATAATTAAATAATAATAAAATATTTATTATATATTTAACATTTAATAATATTATTAATATATAATGATTATTTGATAATATTATTAGAGAAGATAGGGAAAGGGAATGGGATTCCCCAATGAGTGAGGGGGAATCACCATTCCCTTAAATGGGGTAATCCCATTAAGGGAAAAAGGGGAAAGGGAATGAGTTTTTTCTCAACCAAACAAAAACAAAGGGAATGAAACCTTGCAATTTCCTTTCCCTTTTCTGAAACCCCCGAACCAAACGGCCCCTAAATATATTATGAAACCCGACCCGACCCAACAAAAATGGGTTAAGGTGAGCAAGTACCACTAGATCGTCGCAAAAGTTACACCCCTGCAGCCTTCTCTGAACCTCCAAATTCATCCCTTTTCAACCTAAAATCAATCTTTTTCTCAATTAAAACATTGATATAGTCATCCTTCAAATCACTAAAATCCTTCAAATGAAAGAATAAATCTTTGTGCCAGAATAGAACCATCTTTCATTTTTGCAAGCCCTAATCATCTGGAGAAAATACGAAGCAAGGAATTCTCAAATTCGAGAGTGAGAAATTGTTTCAAATTATCGAATAAAAGAAAGGGCATAAATGGCTTTTCATAATTAATTTTTAAAAAATTATAATAAAATGAATAAAAAATAAAAAAATAAAATAATCCCCATGTTTTTTCATTAAATAGACTAATGTATAAGATTTAAAATTGGAAGGGAGATGTATGTAACTAAAACAAACTCCAGAGAATGATTGTATACTTTATTCTTTTATGGTTCACATCATTTTTCTAATTAAAATTTTCTACATATTAATAGAAAATTTAAATTTTTATTTTTTATTATGAGATAAATTACTTTAATAAATGATTTGAATATATTTCATAACTTAATAACTAATATATAATTTTTATTTTTATACAATTATTACTATTGTTAAGATAAATTATTATTAAGTGAATATAAATAAATTAATGTCAAGCCATGATTATTATCATTTTTTGATAAATTATCATTATTTAACTATAAATTTTAAAGATAATTTTTAGATAAAAATTCTATTTTGATCCCTGAAAGATTCAATTTTTCTCATTTTAGTCCCTAATTGAAATATTTTCTTAATTTAATCCCTGTAAAATTAAAAATCTTCAAATTTCAATCCTTCCAAATAGATTTTAGGCTTAGGAAAAAAACTATACAGAAAGACTAAAATTTAAAAATTTTTAATTTTATAGGAATGAAATTGAGAAAATATCTCAATTAGGGACCAAATGAAAAAAATTGAATCATTTGAAGATCAAAATAGGATTTTTGTCTAATTTTTATCAATTTATGTCATTTACATAAATTTTTGTAGAATTGTAACAACTTTTCTAATAAATTATCATTAATTGGTTGTAAATAAATTAATGTGAAACCGTTGATTAATCACAATTTCATAAATTAATATCATTTATATGCCAATTAAGAACATTTTAAAATTGGGATCTTTATTTATATTTGTTACAAGATATATCAACTTTATTTTATCTATAGATTGATAATGTATGAAATACAATTATTTGCACTACTCTTCTATTTTAAAGTTTTTGTAAATCAAATTGAACATGATAATGACACAATTGTTACGTTATTATGTATGTTTCTTATAATAATTTCATAATATATATTCATTGTATCCAAATCGATTATCAAAATAGCATACCTAAATTTAACTACATTAAATGATTGATAATATTTTTCCAATAATATATATTTTTCCCAACATAACAAAAGGCCTCCGGCAAGCACAAAAACACCTTAGAAGAGGTTTGCAATTACTAAAAGGAATATATGAGCACCACTTGAAAAGCTGTTTTATATATATATATATATATATATATATATATATATATATATATATATATATATTCCACATGATGATCCTTTTAACATAAATGTTTTTGCTTTTTTTAATTAGTAAGTTGTCGGATTTAATTTGATGTATCATAAATTAATTTTGACATTTTAAAAAATTTACTTGCTTTTTAAAAAATTTACATTTTTTATTTAATTTATTTTCAAAATTTTATAATGATTTGAGTTTGACTCAAATAAAATTAACTTAAATTAAAAAATATATATGTGATACGGAATTTAATGGGGGTGGCCTGATATTCACGGCATAGACATCTAAAGTAAATTAAAACAAATTTAAAAGAAGGATATGAGTGCCACACTCTAGAATTAAGGAAACGAATTGGAAGTGATAAGTTCTGAATTTTGGGTGGTTCAATAACCTGACGAATGCAAGTAGTCAACTAACACTATAAGGTACACAACCTGCTACTTAGATCACTTGTTTAACCACAAATACGAGTTAACCAATCCACACAACAATGCACCTAGGTTGAAGCACAAATTGGGGGCTTTTATGAATTTAGATTACTAATCTTATAATGAAAGATTGACAAAGCAAGGTTTCACAAGAGTAAAAAAAAGATACAATTCTCACATTTTGGAGAAGAAACATTTAGTTTTGTATATTATTCATGAATTGTTCAATTCTGAGTTACATAGATTCCTATTTATACTACTCTTAGGAAAATATAAATAATAAATGTCATATTTGAAAAAATACAAAGTTTTAACTATCATTAAATTAAAAATGAAAATTATCCTCAAATTTTCTTTATTTATTACATTCCCGATTAGGAAAATATTTTTTGATTTGCTGCACTCCATATTGGAAATATATCTAAATTCATTATATCCTATATTTAAAAATTATCTTTAGATTTATTGCACTCCATATTAGGATAATGCTTCCACATTCGTTATGCTCCATATTAGGAAATTATCTCATAATTTGTAGCACTCCATATTGAGAAAATGTGTCCAAATTCATTGCACTCCAAATATTTTCAAATTTCGTGGACTTGGATAAATAGTACTTCAGCTCTATTTACTTCTTCTACTTGGGCTCCTTGGGCTAGAAATGCATTCACATATGCTCCAATTACTTCTTGTATCCTTTTAAACTTTCCTCTTATCATTGAACCTTTACTTAAAATTAAATTCTTCTCTACTTGGGCTTGATCATGCAAAGTGTTGGATAGGATCACATTAACTTAGGCTTATGCAAACTACTGGTCAGGTTCATGTCATCCTTCCTTTTTTGAAAATGAGTCATCCTCGACTCTTCAAAATCTGCAATGAGAGAGATAAAAAATATTGAAAGTAGTAGTAACTCCATACTCACTAGGCAATTCAAGCTTGTAAGCATTATTATTAATTCTCTTAAAAACTCGAAAAGGTCCATCTCCTCCAAGCATGAGTTTAGATTTTCTTTTCTCGAGAAATCTCTCTTTTCTTATATGCAACCAAACTAAGTCTCCAAGCTCAAAAATTATTTGCTTTCTTTCTTTATTGGCATGGTTCACATATTGTTAAGTCATCCTTTCAATGTTATCATATTGTGCCTTTTCATGGATCTATTTAACAAACTCAGCACATTTCTTATCATCCATGTTGGCTCCTTCCTCAATTTGTCCATTAGTTTGGGAATGACATATTATTGAAAATAGCAACTTTGTCCCAAACTTGCTCCACAAGGTCTTCCAAAAATAGCTTAGGAATTTTGCATTCCGATCAAATACAATAGTTTTCGGCATCTCATGCAACCTTACTTCTTCCATAAAGAATAAATTACTAATGTTAGAAGTAACATCAACTTTATGAAATAGGATGAAGTGTACCATTTTAGAAAAACTATCCATAACAACAAAAATAGTATCTTTTCCCCTCATAAACCTAGGCAATCCCAAAATAAAATCCATAGAAATATCTTCCCAAGGTACATTTGGAATAGGGAATGGAGTGTACAAACCATAGGTATTTAATTTAGATTTTGTTTTATAACATACAATACATTTTTCCATAAATTTCTCAACATCCCTATGCATCTTAAACCAATAAAAATATCTATTCAGAACAACAAATATTTTTGCAATGCCAAAATTTATCATAAATTCATAATACATTTCTTTCAACAATATCACATGCAATGGATAATCTGGGATGCAAAATTTATCAATGTAAAATAAGAAGTTATTGTATAAGAAAAATTTGTTTCAATCAAGATCTAGTTTACAATGACCAAAGGTCTCACCAAAATCAACATCATTAGCATATAAATCTTTACTAAATTCCAAACCAAGAATCTTAACATCTAATATGGAAAGAAGAACACCTTCATGATAAAGCATCAGCAACAATATTTTCTTTACCTTTCTTATGCTTAATCATATAGGAAAATAATTCACTGAATTCAATCCATTTAGAATGCTTATGGTTCAAATTGCTTTAGCTCCTTATATGCTTAATAGCCTTATATTCCTACAAAATGGATAAAACAATATTAGGCAACACAAAAGTTAAATCATTAGCATTCAACATAGTTTCTTTATACATAAGTACTAAGAGATTTTGTTAAGAAAATAGAACTTGTTTAATCTCGCTTTTTTTTCCACTAGCAAACTCTTCTCTCCTTTTCCCTCATTCTCTCCCTTTCCTATCGATTTTTCTTTTCTCTCTTAGTTGGCTCTCTTTTTTTGGATTTTTCTCATTTTTATTTCTACTTTCTTCCTTTTGATTTTCTTTCTTACTCTCGCTCTCTTTTTTCTTTTCTCTCTTAATGTGATATTCTATTATTTGCTTTAGTGATATAGGAATGAGGGTTATAGGTTCCCCTTAAAGTATAAAAGAATAATAGTTTGAAAACTCATCATGTGCGATATCATATTGTCATGCTCTACCTAATAAAAGATGACATGCTTTTATGGGTACAATATCATATACAATTTCATCTTTATATTTGCTAATAGAAAATAAAACTTTCACTTATTTTAGTCACCTTCATTTCACCTACACTCATTAAGTCATTAGAGCTTGTAGGGATAGTTGTGTTTAAGTGTAGGTAGATTTAGCTTCTCTACTAATTCAACACTTGCCATATTACTGCAACTTCCACCATTAATTATTACACTACATACCTTATCTTGAATTAGGCAAGTATGTGTGGAATAAGTTTTCCCTTTGGTTAGTTCTCTTTCCTCTATTATTTGAATGCTAAGTACTCTTCTAGCCACTAAGGAATTCTCCTTCTTCTGTACACTTTCTCCATTAATATTAGACAGTTCATCTTCCTTCTCAGTGGTTTCTTCTTCAGTCTCCCTAATCACCATGGACAAGTTGATAATCATGGTGCGCTTGTCATGGTTTCTTGTTAGGTTAACTTCTGCTTTGTCTTTCTTAAGTTCTAATTTTTTGAGCTTTCTTTGAATTGGCCTCTATAGAAATTGAAGCAAAGGGGGTGTCTTTTTTTGAATTGTTCTTCCATAAGTTAAAGGAATTTGAATTTGAGTTCTTTTTTGTAGTATTTCTTCTTTTAAGTTATTGTTCAACCTTAATGGCTTGATGTACCATCTCTTAAAGTTCTACATGGTGATACATCTCCACAGCATCAGTTATGTCACAATTCAATCCATACAAGAAACAAGCCATTATTTACCTCTCGATCCTCCACTATGTTAGCTCTAATCATTGCAAATCTCTATTTCTTTATGGTATTCATCTACACTCATTGATCCTTGTATGAGGTGCTGTAACTTGTTGTGGAGCTCTCTATGGTAGTAAAATGGAATGAACCACCTCCTCATGATTGTCTTCATCTCCTCCCATGTGGATAATTAGGCGTTCTCCATATCATAGCTTCTCTTTTTGCATCTGATCATACCAAACAAGAGCATAATCAGTAAATTCAAAAGCTACAAGTTTTACCTTTTTCCTTTTAAAATAGTTATGGCATGAGAAAATCTGTTCAACTCGCATCTCCCACTCCAAATATGCCTTCCGAATCATTTTTGCCTTAAAATGAAGGAACTTTAATTTTGATTCCTCCAATGTCATCTTTTTTATTTCTATGCCTCATTAGTTCTTCTTAATTAGGCCTTCCTCCTTCTTGGCTGGTAATTATCAAATTCATCCTCCTCATCCTAGCTCTTCGCATGTCCTATAAGATTGTTCATCTTGCCTTCGATTATTTTGAAGGTTTTGTTGTGTGACAACTTGATTATCCATTTATTCCAATCGATCATGAAGTCCTTCTAACTTTCTATTAAACAGTCTTTCGAGATGGACTCACCAATGTTTGCATTTGGAAAGGGGCTAATCTTACTTGTAGAATATCTTTCTTAATTTCCTGCCATGTTAGTGAAAAAAAAAGAATATTTGATTTCATAAATTCTTTCGATTAAGTGTTTTCACTCCTCTCTAGATAATCTCACTAACTCTCAATCCTTCAACACCTTCGTAAGCTCTTAAGCAACCTAAATCCTTGTAAGTGATTCAATAATGTCAATTTCTCGGCTTCAACTAAGCACTTGAAAGTAAATGGTCAAAATAGGTTACAAAATAAAGGATAGGTTCTGTTAATGAAAATAGAGAAATTCTTTATTTGTACAAAATAATGTTTATCCCAACGATGTAATTCAATAAATCTGAAATTTTAAATTGTAAGAAACTTGAATAATCACGTCTTCTCCTCTCTCTTTTTTTTACAACTTTTTTCACGTTTTGTCCTCTTTTCTAATTTTTTTCATGATTTTTTCTTCTTCTTCTTTTTAGATCTTTTTTTTATTTTTTTTGCATGAATTTTTTTCTCTCTTATTTGTTTAACACTTCTTTTCCTTTTTTTTGATATATTACAAAAATAAAAAATAAGATTAAATACCTACTATGTTGACCAATAGCTCTGATATCAAATGATAAGGAATTCAATAGGGGTGGCCTAATCTTTACAATGTAGATATATAAAGTAAATCAAAATAAATTTAAAAGAAGGATATGAGCGCCACACTCCAGAATTGAGGAAAGGAATTGAGAGTGATAAACTCTGAATTTTGGGTGGTTCGATAACCTGATGAATACAAGCAGCTAACTAACACTATGAGGAATGCGATCTGCTACTTAGACCGCTTGTCCAACCACGAACACGAATTAATCAATCCACATAACAACGCACTTGGGTTAAAGCACAAATTGGAAGCTTTTATGAATTTGAATCACCAATCTTATAATGGAAGATTAATAAAGCAAGGTTTTGTAAGAGTAAAAGAAGATACAATTATCACACTTTGGAGAAGAAACACTCAGTTTTATGTATTATTCATGAACTGTCTAATTTTGAGTTACATAAATTCCTAATTATATTACTCTTAGGAAAATATAAATAGTAAATGCCATATTTGAAAAAATACAAAATTTTAACTATCATTAAATTAAAAATAAAAATTATTGTCAAATTTTTCTTATTTGTTACATTCCCGATTAGGAAAACATTTCTTAATTTGCTACACTCCATATTGAAAATATGTTTAGATTCATTGTATCCTGTATTTAGAAATTATTTTCAGATTTATTACGATCCATATTAGGATAATGTTTCCACATTCGTTGCACTCCATATTAGGAAATTATCTCATAATTTATAGCGCTCCATATTGGAAAAATGTTTCCAGATTCGTTGCACTCTAGATATTTTCAAATTTTGTGAACTTGGATAAACAGCACTTCAACTCTATTTACTTCTTCTACTTAGGCTCATTGGGCCAAAAATGCATTTATATAGGCTCCAATTGCTTCTTATATCCTTTTGATCCTTCCTTTTATCATTAGGCCTTCACTTAAAATTAAGTCCTTCTCTACTTGGGATTGATCATGCAAAGTGTTGGACAGGATCACATTAACTTAGGCTTGATTATACAAAGTATTGGTCAAGTTCATATTTAATTAATAGCAAGACCCATGCTTATGAGAATAAAACTCCTTATTTTTACTTGGGGACATGCAATTTTACATGCAGTTGCACTTGTGTGCATCAAAACTAACTAATTACCATAAATATTCTCCTTTACAATTGGCTTATGGTCAGGAGCCAAATATTTCCTATATTAGAATTTTTTGATGTGTAGTGTATGTTCCAATAGCTCCACCACAACATACTAGGACGGGATCTTAAAGGAGATTGGGAATATATGTTGGCTATGATTCCCCTTCTATTATAAAATATCTTGAGTCAATGACAGGGGACTTATTTACAACATGTTTTATTGATTGTCATTTTGATGAATCAGTTTTTCCAACATTAAGGAGAGACAAAGATAAGCAACTAGTCAAAGAAATTACATGGAATATTTTTGTAAATATTGATCCTCACATAAAGCGATGTGAACTTGAAGTTCAAAAGATAATCCACTTATAAAGTATAGCTAATTAATTGCCAAATGCATTCACTAACCTAAAAAGAGTGACTAAGTCACATATACCAATTGCTAATGCTCTAATAAGGATTGATGTCCCTAAAGGACAATCCATCAATGAGAAAGCTAATGAGTATAAGGCACGCTAAAAGCATGGTAGACCAATAGGTTCAAAAGATAAAAATTCCTGTAAAAGAAAAGAAGCAATTATTCAGGACGAACCTATTAAAGAAATAGATACTCCTGAAGAGTTTAGAGACATAACAAACAATATGACTTCAGAAAAAGTAAGGTACGTGAAAATAATAAAGAAGATGAAAATAAGGATATCTCAATAAACTATATCTCTATGGGGAAAAGATTGAACCACAAAGAAATAGTAATCGATAATATTTTTGCATATAACGTAGTGTTTAATATTATGAATAATAATAAGGATCATGAACCTAGATTTGTCGATAAATGTGGACATAGATATGATAAGTCAAAATGGAGAGACGCAATTCAAGCAAAATTGAATTCACTTGAAAGACATAAAGTTTTTAGACTTGTAGTCTGAACACCTAAAAGTGTAATACTCGTTAGATATAAAAGGGTATTTATGCATAAACAAAATAAGAAACATAAAGTACGGCTTGTTGCCTAAAGTTTTGCACAAAGACTTGGAATTGATTATGAGTTCACTTATTCTCTTGTGGTGGATACAATCACATTTTGTTATCTCATTAGTCTGGCAAGTACATGAAAAACTTGATATGCATCTTATGGATGTTGTTATAAGCCTATTTATATGGCTCACTTAATTATGACATCTATATGAAAATCCCAGAAGGAATTTAAAATACCTGAAGCACATAATTCAAAGTCTTGGAAACTTTATTCAATTAAATTACAAAAATTTTTGTATGGATTAAAGTAGTCTAGACAAATATGGTATAATCATCTTAGTGAATACTTGTTAAATGAAGGGTATAATAATGATCAAATATGTCCATGTGTTTTCATAAAGCTGCACAGAATTTGAATTTGCAATCATTATTGTATTTGTTGATGATTTGGATATTATTAGGAACTCCTGAAGAGATTCAAAAAAGCTAGTTGACTGTTTGAAGAAAGGATTTGAAATGAAAAATCTTGCAAAAATAAAGTTCTGCCTTAACCTACAGATCAAACATTTAAAAGATGAAATTTTTATACATCAATCAACCTTATACCCTAAAATATCCTTAAAAGATTTTACATGGATAAAGCACATCCATTGAATATCTCAATGGTTGTTTAGGTCACTAGATGTGAACAAAATTCCCTTTAAGACTCCAAAAAAGATATAGAGCTACTTGGTCCTAAAGTATCATATCTTAATGCAATTGGGGCACTAATGTATCTTGTTAATTATACACAACCTAATATATTATTTGCCATTAATTTATTAGCAAGATACAGTTCTCTACCTATATAAAGGAATTGGAATGGTGATATAAATATTTAACAAATCTAATCAAGTGATAATATAGTGAATTTATTTACTGAGGCATATCCTGCTGTGATATTTAAAAAGCTGGTTCATACTATTAGAATCCTTTAATTTAAATATTTTAATTAATATTGTTATGAGAAGGAAGTTAATACGCACTGTACTCTTTTTTCCTTTACTATGGTTTTATCCTATTGAATTTTTCCTAGCAAAATTTTTAATGAGGCAGTATTCTATTGCGTATTATATAGACATCCAATAGGGGAGTGTTATAAATAATTATTGAATGTGGATGTCCACATGTTAAATGTTATATCCCTAATTATAATCAATTATTAGAGTTCAATTATGATTAATTATATTCTCAATTATAATCATATTATTAAGTTCCAATTACGATCAATTATACCCCCAATTGCGATCAATGCTATTTATAAATTATTATTACAAGATTGCAATATTTGCCCTATAAATATGGGTTGTACAAATTATTTTATATACAAGTTAAATGAAATATTCTCTTTCTTCTTGTATTTCTTTCTTTTTTCGATATTTCTCTTTCATCTCTTTCTTTTATCATTCCTTAAGTGTTTAATATTTTCATAACAATATGTGCTCAAAGCCATTAAATATTTTAATATTTTTTAATCAGTATCCTAGGGGCAATGATTAATAATAATTGAATAAGATGAAAAATATAAAATGATATTTAAAATGTTAATATAAATAAATATATAAAGCGAAGCAATTCATGTTTATTTTGAAATTAAATTATATTGATATAATTGTGATACATGAAATAAGAAAATGATACTTAAAATTTAATTAATTATATTTATGAGATTAAAATATATTTACTTACTTATATATTTTTAATTTATTTATTATTCAAAGTATAAATATAATCATTTAAATTTTAATTAATTATATTTATAATATTATATATTTATTTTTTATTTTTTATAATTAAATTAATAAATATAGTCTATATATTTATTTACATAGTTATTTATGATGCAGGTTTATGATAGAGGTGTTTTCGAGGACATATAAAAAAAATAAAATTATGAATACAATGAATGTGAATTAAATTATAAAAAAGTTAAATGAACATTTTTAAAAGAAAAAATGTTATATTTGCATCACTCAAAATATGTAAGAAATTTGTATTTTTTAAATTAATTTTCTAATTTATTTAATGAATAAATAAAAAAAATTTAAGAATATAACAACATTTAATGTATTATTATATAAAAAATGAAAATTAATTAAAATTCTTTAATAAAATATTTTGTAATTGTAATAAAATAATTAATATTGATTATAGGATCTTGTAATCTAAATGAAACCTGTGATGAAGTTTACCTATAGTTTAAATACAAAATCACTAAACAAGAAAGCTGCCTATCAAATAGATCATTCATTAAATTTCCTCAAGAGGTTTACCTCACCTTAATAGTATAAGAAGTTTTATTTTCTAAAAAATAAAAAAGAAATAAATTACTTTGATTGGTTATTATCTAAGAAATTAAAGGAAATAGAACTTTCTGAAAATCCTATTTCATACAAAACATGAGAATTTCATTGCTCACCTCCTTCTAAATAAATTCTAATTTTTATGCTATTTATAAATATAATGATAAAATTATCTTTATTAAATTTAATTAATAATAATTAAAATTTATTAATTTATATTTTAATAATATTGAGGATATAGTAATTATTTTATTAATACTTTTAGAATATTCAAAGTTAAACTAAATAAAATATAGAAAGTTACTTCTTAAGAAATATTACTTTTTATATGTCAATCAAATAATTTTAATTACTTTTCAAAAAAAATTGGATAAAAAATTATTTCTTGAAAAGTTTAATTTTTCACGAGACATTATTTTTTGTGCAAATCAAACGATTCTTATATGTTTATTAAAACTTTAATTACATGCCTTGTTTTGAAGTTTAGTTGTAGCATCTGCTACTTCTATTGTGTCATAGACCTAGCAACTTAATAGTTAGGATATACGACACTTAAACCTTCACTAGCTAATTAGTTAATACACCATTTAAACTTAGAATTAACAGACCAAACATACAAGTACATCACAATTAGGGCAACTGTAAGTATATAAGTAGCATATATAAGCAACTAACACATAAAGAAAGGAAATAATAATGCAAAATATGCAATGTCAACAAATACGACTAAAATTTGAGACATCATGTTTAGAAGAAAAACTACTTTTATTATTAATATAAAACTTCATTACAGTGATAGAAGTGTATAAAGTAGGCACTGAGTTGCACACTCTAACCCTTATATTAGTGTTAAAAAACCACTTAAATCATTGAGTATTTTATTTTCTAAAAACATTTTGAGCAAAAGCATTTTCGGTAGAAGTAGGCATATTTTTTTGAGCTATCATAAAACATTTTCTGAAACCTCTAGGTGAAATTTTCCAATCAAAATATATTAATAAAAATATAAAAATTCAAGGATCATTGTCACTGTGCTTGACTACTCACACTAGACAAATAACCTTAGTAAAAAATATAAGGAAATCCTCAAAATTAGAAAAAATTGAAAAAATAGTACATAAATTAGATTAATCTCAAATTTGGACTACAAGACCTCCATCATATACTCGATTCATCTACCATGTTTTGTTCGAAAATGAAGCTTGTATGCCTAATCATTTAATTTACAAAGTTGACTTGTGATGCATTTGTAACACCTAAATTCTATTATGTAACAAATTCATATTTACTTAAGTAATCATTGTATTCTATTGTGAGTGAATGTATATTTATGACTTGAAATTATATTTTAAATAGAAATTAATAACTATTACTAAATATAAAATAGTTATCTAAATTTATAAATTTTAATTTGATGGATATAAAAAGTTTATAATTTAATTTTAGATTCTATTTTTAGTATTTATAATATTTTTCAAAAATAAAATTTTATGTTTAGTACCTATAATGTGTTTTAATCTCATTTTCGATATCTATAGTATTTTTTAAAAAATTTCTATAAATATTAAAATTAAATTTAAAATTAAATTCTAAACCTTTTTATATTCAATAGGTTAAGTTTTGCAAATTTGTTTTATTATCTTGTATTTGATAATAATATTTAATTTATATTCAAAACTTAAGTTCAGATCTGTAATTTATATTTACTTTAGGGGTCCCTAAGCATTCTCTAGTATTAAAGCCTAGGGGAAGTAAGGATAGTAATTTGAATTTATTATATTTACTTTATGTAGAATGTAACTAATAATATAAGTTCGTAAAAAGGCAAAAATCTTAATTAAGCTAGTGTGAATAGGTGTTTAAGTTGTTTTTGTCACTCGTACTCTCATGTGAATCATAAGTCAGGGCTAGATAATCTAGAAAGATTAAGTTATATTGAAATTCTAATATTTAGTTCATGTTATAAGTATAATAAATTCTTAAGATCATCTTTATGGAACTTAAAAGTGCTTTGATATTGGTTCCTAGAAAAGTTTTATATATTTTTAATATCTTTTTTACAATCATTCTTTTCTTGTTTTCTATCCAATCCTTCTTCATCAAAATCTTCTTTCAAATTCAGAAATGAATCAACTTCAACTTCTATTTTCAAAGAAGAAATCAAATTTGAGGATATAAATAAAAAAATAGATAACTTGGAGGTGTTGAATATCCTAGACAAAGAACTTTACTCTATCCAAAATCACTCATTCTTTAGCAAGTTTGATTATATAATTAAGATTATTAAATAAACGATTAGGTAAAACCTGAAAATGAGAACTTCAATCTCATTTCAAGCTAAGAAGCCCTTAAACACTAAAAGAAGTACAACTTCACGCACATTGGTTATGTCCAAATAATTACAAAATCTACTTTTTGGAAAGAGTTAAATAATTTCAAAAACTCTCTTTTAAAAGTAGTAGAAACTAGTTTTTTGCAAGAACCAATCTATTTTCAATTGTTTTCTAGATCTTGACATGATCCTTGCAACAGACTAATTTTTAGAAATTTTTTTTAAACTTCATGTAAAAGTACATGGATACTTTATGGAACTTGGACAAATCCCAGTCGTAATCATCTACTGAGTCCATTACAAATTGCACAACTCTGCATGATCACTATGCATTAAACCACCCACTAAAAGGATGGACTACCTTTTTTCTCATAGATTGTACTGAGGTTAATCTATCTGTTCTCATGAAAATAAAATGGGATGGTATTGACTGGCCTGAATATTAGGGTTTCAAAAATGCTATCAAGCTTAAAGAAATCCTAACAAAAGATATATCAAGAATAGAAACAATGTCAGATGATTTTTCCTTGATCTCCTTTTCAAATCGTAAGAAGTCAAAAATAGAAAAGTTCAAAAAGTCCTCTAGACAAGTAAATCCCAGAAATTTAGTTGTTAGAGTAAAGAAATCTTTTTGGGAAGAATTAGGGCTAAAAGAATTAGGTTTGAACCTTCCGAAAGATCTACTCTATCTACTTATTTGACAATTAATGTTGGCTTGAGAAGTATTGAAAACTCTACAAAAGTTCTTAGTCCAGTATATGATTAAACTATTAAAAAAAATAAGAAGGATAGTGAAGTAATAAGACATGTTAGTAACTATGAAAGATTTACTAAATCCATTAATTCATCTACTATCTTACAACTTTGTTTTAATAATCCTAAACCAATATGAATTATGAAAAGAATTTTTAGATTGATACGGTATTTTTAAGGAAGGAATTTTATTTTAAATAATTCATTCCTCAAAGAACTTGATTTTTGAAAAAATTTCAAGGTGAATCAAAAATAAATATTTAAAATTATTATTATAGTTTTATGAACTTAATTAAAGTAAGGATAGTAATTTAAATTTATTATCTTTACTTTATGTGTGTGTGTGTGTATATATATATAGCTCGAGAGTCATTGGGATAATTATTTTTTAGTGATATATGGGTATTCATTTGCGGCACATGTACTATATCTAACATCCAAGGAGTTAAAATTTATTTTTAAAAAACTAATATAAAGGATGAAGTAAATAAAAAAGAAATTTCATTCAATTAAAAATATCATAAAAAATCGAATAAAAGGTTAAAAACTATTTTGAAGTAATTTCTATTTATTTATTTTTAATTTATATATTTAAATTTATATTTTTAATTACTATATTATAAAATATTTATAATATAAGAATTTTTTAAAAAATAAAAATAAAATTATTTTGAAAAATAATAATCTTTCATTTCGATACGTTTCATATCCTTTTCGCTTTTCGGCCGATTTGTTTCATGGGCTTGAAGATGGGCCAGTAACAAGTACAACATGAGAAGAAAATAGGGCTAGGGATGAAGATAGCAACTGGTACGGCCCTGGTTTCACCCCAAATTCGGCCCGTTTGTCCAATTTCCTTGGATGATCCCAAAAAGCAAGTGCTTTCATTATTCCGTAATACTAGTCTTATGTCCGAGCAGTGCACGGAAAAGATGTTATTTTTTTAAGTTTTTACAATTAATTAAATTTTATTTGTATTATAAAATATAATTAAAATATAATAATTACTTTGAAAATTATTAATGTTATTTTTATATCATTTTGAAAAATTTTATTATGTATGTAGTAACCTTTTTACATAATTTGGTTATATATAATAATCTTGGATGAAAATTTTCATTTCATACAATGATATTGACTTCATATGATCATATTGACTGAAACCTATTTTAGTACATGTAAGGCTGTATTTTTACCTATTTCATCTTTAATTAAAAATTTGTCTCAATTTGATATTAAAAATTTTCAAACTTTAGTTCATATTGACTAAAAACCTATTTTGGTCCATGTAGGATTGCATCTTTATCAAATTCATCTTTAATTAAAAATTTGTCTCAACTTGGTTTTTTGTAAAATTAGAACTTTAGTTGTCCCATACATCAAATACCATACATCAAATAGAATATTGAATTATAGTATGTAAAAATTAAATTTTTCAAAATTTTACATTAACTAAAATTATACGAAATTTTAATCATAGATGAAATTAATAAAAATTCAATTTTAAAAAAATTAAAATAGATTTTTTAATCTATCATATTTATTAATAATTGCACATAATTATAAAATCTTGCATTGAAATCTATTAAATATAATGAGTAATTCAAATATCAACATAAAACTTAAAATAATTTAATTTTATTGAAAAATATTTTACACTAAAAAGATAGCTTCAAAAGGTCAAAGACCATGTTTCGAGTAATGTTTAGCGTCTCTTGAAAGGTTTGTCTTTTGTTATATTTGGAGTTTGATGTTAAGTTCTTCCATGTACATATATAGTAAATTAGTTACTCCTACTATTACAAAAAAAAAAATATAACAATTTTACTATGAATTCTACATTTTCATCATATCTAATGTATAGGATTAAAATACTTATAATGAAAATATAATAGTATAACTAAATTACTAAATATGATGTGTAAGAATATAATAAATTAAATACAAAAATATAATTAAAATTTTTAATGTTATCCATTAGCTTTTTTAAAATTAACGAATTTGAATTCATATTTAAGAAGGTAATAATCATCAAAATTAATTTTTAAATAATTATGTTCAAATTTTTATTAATTATAGTGATAGATGGTTTTATATTAAAAATTTATTGGTAAAAAAATTGACATTTTTGTAATAAAAATTAACTTTAAATATTTTTTTAACAGAAAAAATATTTAATTTCATAAAAAATCTTAAAATATATCATTCATTTTGATATAATACCACTTTTAAATTAAAAACTAAAAATATTAATAAATTTATAAGGCCATTTCATAATTTTTTATGGCCGTTAAATTTAAATTAATATTATCATAGAAATGAATATTAGGTTTAATCCATGCACAACTGTGTTTGACATGTTATTAATTACGGTGATAATCTGATTTTCTATTTTAAATAAAATTCATTTATGTGTTGATTAAAACATTCAAATATTTTTTATGAAAATGATCATAATATTTTTTTTGGGAAAAGAAAATTTATTTTATTAAATATTTAGTAATCATGACATCTTCTATTCAATTTGAAAATAATATAATTTAAATTACAACCACAATTAAATCTCTTAATGTCATCATTTAATTTTTGAAAATTATCAACATTAAAATGGTAGTTAAAAGTGTAATAAGTTTCCTAGTTAATTATTAAATAATTATGTTTGAGTTTTTATTTACTATATTGATATTTCTTATAAATTCAAATAAATTTTTACATTAAAAATAATTCAATGAATAAAGAATCCCAATATTTGTTACCTTTTAAAAAATAAACAAGAAATTTTTTATATAAAATGAAAGTAAAATTTCTTTTTATACAACGCTGTCAATTTATCTTTTGTAAAAAAAGATTTAATTATAATTTTAGTTTTTCTAATATATAAATTGATTGCATTTGATCATTCTTATAATATTATAGTGTGATCCCTTTAATATATAAATTGAATCACATTTAACCTCTAATAATAAATTTAGCCTAACTGAAAATCTTAAGTGATAGACAAATTTTCAACAAGAATAATCATTAGAAGTAAAATTATTTGATTATATGATACTAATGGCCAAATTAATATGTTATTTCATATTAGATTAGTCATGCGGTTTTATAATTTTTTACATAATATGATTAACTTTATTAATATTTTTCTCCAAATGATTATCAATTAAGAGTCTTATTGATTATTTGTGTGTCAATTAAAAGTTTCTTACTTAAATTTAATCAAAGTCATTAATTTGTACTAAATTTAGTTTAATTTATTATTAAGGGGATCAAAATAAAATATTTTGGACTAAATACAATTACTTTGAATATTAAAAGAACTAAAATTGTAATTAATCCTATAAAAAATGAAAGTTTAAAATTTTTAAATAAACATACCAATGTTTTGAGATTTACCAAAAAATTAAATTAAATAATATTACAGATTAAATAAAAATATAATTAATTTATTTTAATAATATCCATGAATTATTTTCAACTTGAAAAATATTGAATTATTTTTAAAATAATTATTACAAAATTTTATTAATAAATTTAATATTAAAGAAGATATTAGCAATCAAATTTAATTCTGAAGCAAATATGTTTGAGTTTTTATTTTTTATAACAAAATGGTATTCTTATAAATTAAAATTAATTTTTTTGGAAACATATCTTTGATAGAAGAATGGGGAAAGTACACTTTACTAACATGTGGTATGACATTATTTATAATTTGTGATTTGAAGTGTTAAAAAGAGTCAAAATGTTATTTGTACCTTCAACATTTTTCCTACCTATGTTGTGTTTTTTTGTCCAAATCTAACAAAAATTATTATATATAAGTCACATACTCTTATTAACTTTAAATTGGAATGATTTCACCTTAATTTGTCTTTAATTTCACCGGTCATCTTGAAATTATTTTTTTGTGATTAAGGTTTTGGGATTTAAGGTTGAAATAGAAATAAAAAATTTGATAACATGAATTAAATTTTTAAAACTTTATTTAGTTTAATAGATATGGAATAACAATGCATGAGAGGCATGTGCTAGGTTTCATTATATTTGGATAAAAAAACACAAATGAGCAAAGTGTTTATTGTATAAACCATAGTTGGCCTCTCTTTAACATTTTAAATGACATGTGGATAGATTATAAATAGAGTCATACTTATGTATTTTTTCTTATAGAATTGAATATTTATTTTTCTATAAAAATAAATATAAATGCTTGATTTAAATAACAATGTAAACTTTTTAAATTTTAAAGAAATTTATTCAATTGAAAAATATTATAAACTAAATAAAAATGTAATTAAATTTCTTTGATGATGTCCATTATTTTTTAAATTTAACATTGCTAAATAAGTCAATAGTGATTAAATTTAATGCTTAAGAAATAATAGTTAGAAATAATTACTAAACAAATATATTTACCTTTTTATTTATTATTATGATAGTTTTCCAATATGGTAGGTATAGTTAAACCATTAATCAGATATACATAAGAATCAAAAATTAAATTCTAAATATAAAGATAGGCACAAAACCTTTCAAAAACATTGAATATCACCTGAGTTAAATACTTTTGACTATTATTATATTATTATTTGAGAAAAAGTGAGTGACAATGATATTTAATGAAAAATACTATTTTCAAATGATTTTAAACATTAAAATAAAATGTATCATATCTTATACTAAAATAAGGGATCATATTTACACTTAACATATATGTAATGAGTGATGTCACATTTACACTTAGTATATTTAAATTTTACTTGTGATATTTATAAGTAATATTTTCAAGTATCTTTTCACAATTTTAATGAGTGGTTTTTTTTAAATATATTCATTTTCTACATGATAAAATTTACTTCTTAATAATCACACTTATATCTCCTAAAATCATATAAATGTTCTTGATTAGAAAGAAAGAATAATGATAAAAACAATTTCGATGATGCTTTTATTCCATAATTTATATAAGTGTTTTTAAAAATATTTTTATTTTTGTAATATAAAAAATTATTTTGAATAATTATTTTTTTACCTACTAAAATCATATAATTTTAAAAAACTTATTACTATCACAACTTTAAGTGGAGAGTGATAATTATAATAATGTAATTTTGATGATATTTGAATTCATATCAATTATAGAAATAATTAATAATAATTTAATTGATTTATTAAAGAAATAACTAGGAAAGATAATATTTATTATATTAATGTGAATGATCGGGAAATGTTTATAATTAGGAGAAAGGTATGAACTGAAAAAAGCTTTATAAAAAGCTTGTACAAAATTGCGATACCAAAAATTTAGCAATGAAAGAGATGTTAAGTGTTCAAATGCAAGTGAAATTGTTACTAAATAATGACGCTTTCTCCCTATTGGTGCATGTATAATAATAATAATAATAATAATAATAATAATAATAATAATAATAATAATAATAATAATGTTCAGGGTTTTCATATATTTTTCAGTGTTTCAATTCTATTAATTTTCCTAATTCTATCTCTTCAAAGGTGAGTGATTACACCTCACACTAATTCCGTTATATGAATTAATTAATATTCAATTTCTCATTCCTTTAATTCTTTCGATCATTCTAAAGAAAGGAAAATTCCTTTAATTCATTCAATCGTTCAATTGTTTTTATTTCTTTTTGTTCCAATCCGTTGCTAAGCAACTTCTTCTCAAATCTTCAACCCACTTCTTCCCACTCTACCGTTGGATTTCTCCAATCACGCTGAGTCCATTTTCACATCGGTGAGTTATTTTATACATTTTTGTTAAAAAATTTTAATTTTAAAACTTGAAATTTTTGGATTCTAGTATATTATTTTTAATGTTTAGATTTGTTGATTTCTTACTCTCTCTAATCCAAAATGTCTAGATTATAATATCTTTTTATAATGCTTGTTATTATTTGATTTTTAATGAATTACTATTGATGTTTAGATATTATCTCTGCCACTTCTGCCCTCGTTCACCATTGTGAGAGTAAAAATAAGTTTTTTTATTTTATGTAAGAAGTTTTTTCATTTTCATTTATTTGAATTTTTACTCGCAACTTGTGTTATTTCTTAAAGTTCTTTTTTTTTTTTACTTTTAATAAATGGATGCATTTTTTCCCATTTTTAAAGATCTACTTTCTTATTTTATTATGTGAGAGATTTTTTTCATTTGCTTTATGATTTAGATACTTATCTCATATGATGATTTTATAGATATTTGGACTTTCGAATTATACATTATATATTTTTAATATTTTTATTGTTAAATAGATATTATTTCTAACAATACACGGGTTTGACCCATAGCCATTTTGTTTTTGAGTAATTAGTTCAAAATATCTTTTGTCATGACATTTGCTAATTATATAGAGATAAAATATTTTCATGGATTCAATTCTATTCATTATTTAATATCTCGAGTAAATTTTATGTTTTATCTTTCAAGAAGAGAAATTTTATATAAGTAAATTTACATAATAAAAAAATATTTTCAATTTTAAGAATTATTTTGCTTAATTTTTTAGGCTTCATGAAAAATTTCATTACCAGCATAATTTTTTTAATTGTCTTAATTTTATAAAAAAATAAGTTTTAATATTAATAAAATATAGCATTTTTTCTAAATTCAGCAACTTAAGAGACTATAAGTACAATGAGATATTTTCCCACCTTTTTTTAAGTGGAATGATTATACATTTCATTTCTAATTTCACTGTCTATTGGATTCTCAAGTTATAATTGATAATTTATTAATATTTTATTTGATTTATTTACAATAAACTTGATTTAAAATGGAACTCGTGGATTATATCTTATTAATGCGAGAAATCGGTTATTTGATACTTATTTTTGCACAAAAATGTTTACACACACACACACATGCAAAAATTATACATTTGAAATAATTTAATTATATTTTAATGTTTAGTATTCTCTTATATTTTAATATCAAAGTAATTTTCTGTAACTCTTCTTATGTATCTCTTTTGTGGTGTATGTCTTTATTGATATAAGTTGGAATATGGATAAAATATACACTAACAAATAATTATCATAGATAATTAGAGTGATTTTATATTTCATCAACTCCAAAAATTCAAACTTTAGTACACTAAATATTTTAATTTTTATTTGCTATGATGAAAGTGATATTATATCATGCTTTCCTTTCTTTTAAAATGATTTTTCATGCTGTATATATTTTTTGCTTACAAATTCTATCACCATGTATGCAATTGATTGTTTACTCTTTTTGACATTATTATGCCATTTAAATTTTAATAAATAATTTGAAATAATATTGTTTATTGGTAAATTTAAATTGATATAACATATATTGACTATTAAATTTAAATATTACGTATATTATTGTGACTTGTTTATAATTAATGTAATCGCTTGTATTTTTATATGGTCAAGTATTTTTAAAATTAATTTTTATATTCTATGATGACATACATAAATCACATTAAATTTTATTTAATTAAGAATAGTGAAATGCTCATTTTAAGTAACTTTGTAACAAATAATTTTAAAATAGAATGAATAAAATAACAATATTAGTTAGTGGTATATAAAACTTAAGATAAAATATTAAAAAAATTATCTTTATCCGTACATTGGATACGCAAGCTAAGTTACTTCATCTATATATATGGAATATCATAAAATGAGTGATAAAAACATTGTCTACAGTAAATGTCATAAATGAGGCTTCAAATAGCTCACAAATCAATCACAAATTTTTGACAAAAGCTTACTTTGATGATATACCGTTTACATTTTTTGCACATAGAATTCTTTATGAAACTAGCAAAAAAGGAAAATATTAACACTAGAGTATGTATAATGTATTATTGCTATTTATGGTATTAAACTAAATATTATGACTTACATATTATAAAAAATTAAAATTTAAGATTTAAAGGAAGATTAAAGCCAAAAAAATTGCAAATAATAATTTATATAGAAACACCAATTTGGGCGGAGGTCTATGAGCAAAATTATTCTAATTATTCAAAATAAGTCATGACTAAAAGGATTGAATTAATTATTAATTATGAGTTTTTTTCGGGGAAAAATATGAGAAAGAAGATAAAATCATGGAATGTACGAATATCATTTTATCTTAATCTTTTGGTGATTCAAGAAACAAAACAAATAAAAGGGGAAAACAAATTTCAACTTACAACCTCCTTAATGAGAACTATCCTCATTACATTAGTAAAAAAATAAATTCCTAATTTGGACGGAGATCTATCAAAATGTTGAAGCTTACATTTTTCGTCGATCTCAAGGATTTCATTTTAGTTATGTTATATATAATATATATTGATTTTTCTATAAAAAAATTCCTAGTAGCACTATATGTATGAAATAAAATAGTATAAGTTGAGGGAATAAGTTATTAATTTTAAACTTCTAAAGCTTTTTAATTCATTCAAAATTGAAAATAAATATTATTTTTTACATATATACGGGCAAAGGTTCAAATCAAAAGACAATCTTTATTAAGAAGGAAAATCTTATTAATATTTTAATTTTTAAAAATAAGTATTTTACTTGATCATTTTAAAAAAATAAAATGAATGTTTTTATTACTTTTAAAATTTTTAAATATCTAAGAATAAGAAATCTTATAGGTTAGTCACAAGAAAAAAATAATGTGATAGGTTTAATTGAAGACAAATTCTAAGGTAAACATTATATATTATATGAAATTATTTTAAAATAATTTTTAAATATCAAATTATTCATGAGTTTTGATTTAGTATAACAACGACAATTATTTATTGCATCTAATAATTTAAATGAGTGGATTTTTATATTTTTATAAATTCTTTATTAATCTTTATCTATCACGAATCCTTTATGTGACTTTTGATTTGTATATTTATGTGACCTTTGATTTGTGTAAAATCCATAAAAATGGAGAGTCTAATCATTTGGTGATGACCAAATGTAACAAGTATAATTACAATTATCACACTAAATCAAAATTCACGAATGATTTAATATTTAAAAATTATTTAAAATAATTTTATATAAAATAAGATATGTATCAGAGTGCAAACAAACTAAGTTGAATTGAGCATCTACGTATTTAAGCTTGAACTTAACAATAAACGAACTCAAATTTGAATTAAACATTAAAATCAAATAATTTGAATTCAAACTCAAGTTTGACTTAAATACATGTTTAAATGAGTTTATTTTGAATAATATGTCATTAAACTCCAATTTCTCATGGGATTTAGAATATTTGAATTTAAGTTCAAAATTTTAATGAAAATAAATCTAAACAAGTCTTTACAATTTTATTTGAATGATTTGTTTAAGCATATAAAATTTTAAATTTCATAAATAAGTTAGATGGTGAATTTTTTTATTTCATTTTATTTATTAATATAAATTTTTATGTAATCATTATATTTATAAAAAATAATATATGTACAATTATCACATAATTTTAATAATTATATTTAGTGAAAAGTAATATATATTAAAAAATTAATTACTTCAATCAAAGTATCATACTTCTTATGCAACCATAACAATTAATAATGAAATTAATTTTTAATATTTTATGATATTTATATGTAGTATAAAAATAAAAATATATATATTCTATTATTAGGTTCACCTAAACTCACAAATAGTTTGATATAAGTAATATAAAATTAAAGTTTGATGTGTATATTAATCGAGCTTAACTCGTTTAAATTCCATTCATTTAAAATTGGATTTGAATTGAATTTTTTATAAATCAATCAAGTTATTCACCACTAATGTAACTCATTTGTATTTTTAGATGTATATCCAAGAGTATTCTTTGAATAAGACATTATTAAAAATACAACAAGTGACACATTTTATATTTTTTTAAATTTTATTTAAAAATGAGCTAAGACTTTAATTAAGGGGTGCTTAATGGATAGGTTGAACTAAGTTGATCTATTAAGGTTTACTTTTAAAGAGAATTCATTTTGATTAGTCCGATTGGATTCATAAGTTTGTCGGATCGATTCATAAACCAATCAATTTTTTAAGGTTATGTTTTACATTTTTTATTTTTTATTTTATTACATTTTTTATATTTATTATCTTATTTTTATATTTTTAAATTTTATTTTTATATTTATTAATTTTATTGTTGTTATGTCTAACTATTTTAAGTATTTATATTTAATTTTTTAATACTTAAATTATATTTTATAATGAATTATGATTATGATATAAAAATAATTAATAGATTATTTTTTAAATACAAATTTTATTTTAATTAATAAATATAAAAAATAAAAAATTAATTCAAACTTGTTTAAAATTGGTTCATTTTAATTTATAGTTTGCTGAACTAAATTCGTTTAAATTTTTTTTTAATAAATATAATTTTTTGACTGAATCCCTAAAAAGTTTACAAGTTGACGGTCTAAAATTCGTTAATCTCCCCTGATTTTAACAAAAAAAAGAAAGGAAAATTGTGTTATTAAAAGCACTAGCATCCAACAGTCAATATTTGCATCTCGTCGAAGGGTAGGACGGGGGCAGCGGAAGGTCCTGGCTCCCTTATTTAATAATATTTGAATTTAATTTCATTTTTTAATATATGCTTTTTTCACATTTGATCTTTTTAAAATATAAAATTTTATTTTGGGTTTTTTAAAATTAAAATTTGAATATTTTTTGTCCTTTAGTTAACTTTTTCATTAAAGTTAATGGAAAAAAGTAGGGGTGTCCACGATTCGGATATAAATGATTTATTAAAAAAATTTAAACCACCCAAAATTGTCAGTTTTAAAATATGCAAACTCGTATTAAATTATTTGATGAGAAATATTTACATTTAATCGACATTATCGATTAATAACGGTTATAGCGGTTTTTGATGGATTTATATGGATTGAAAAAATAAAAGAATTTCTCTTTTCTATACAACAAATTTCCTAACTTAAAAATAGAGGGTGAAAGGAACTAGAATCACATCACAAAGATTGGATAGATCTGCCTTCAAGATGCCAACTATTCTATTAAATAAAAAATAAAATGCTTCTTTAACAAAAATTATCTAATCAATAATTAACCTACGGACATAATAGAATAGGCTGCTTGAGAAAAAGCTCTAAGCCTTTGTTTGGATAGAAGAGAAGTGGGAGGAGAAAGAAATTAAGAGAGAAAGAAGTGGGAGGAAAGAAGAATTTCTTTTGTATTGTTTGGAAAGGGAGAAATTAGGAGAGAAGTGATTTCTTTTATTTGGAAAGGGAGAAGTTAGGAGAAAAAGAAGTTGTATTTTTATAAAATGATTATTGTGCCCTTATATATAAAATATGAATGCAAATGTGTATTTTAAAAAAATTTATTCTTGAAAACAATAATTTTAATTTCCAAAATAAAGATTAAATTAAAAATAAATCCATTAATTAAATTTTTTGATTTAATAATTTTAATTCCGTATGCATCAATATATTACCCTACATTTTTTAATTTTTTTAAGAAATTATATTTCAATTATATAATAACAAAAAAAATTCCAAGAAACTATAGAAGGATCACACAATCTCATATAAATCTTTAAGATTAATAATAAATTACATTTTTAAAATGGAGAATACCAAAATCTTAAATATAAATAAGTTACATATATTTACTAAGTAAAAAGATTTTACTGTAATTTTCACATACTTAAAATGATATAACAATGTATTACATGAGGAATAGAATATAATAAGTTTACTCTATTTAAATAACATAAAGTACTTTCAATTATTAATTTGTGAAAGAGATCACATGTTTTGTTATGCAATAGTTAAGCATATTCATTTTGTTTCCCAATTGAGAGCACAAAATGACTTGTAATTGTGTTTTATCTATAATTATACTTACTATACATTTTTAATATCATTTGAATTATTTACTTACGGATTTGTGTTTCTATATTTGAATGTCATTATACATAAAAATTTGAATCCCTCCAAAAGAAAATTAACATCCTAAGTGAAGGAGATATTCATATAATTTTTATTCATATTATTTTCCTTTCCAAAAATCCAACAGCATTCTATACATAACTAATAATTGAATTTTTTTGCATTGAAACATATACATATCGGAGGTAATGTTGGCTTGAAGAATTTCCATATGTCTAAAAAAAATTGTGAGGGGCGAGGTAAAAATATAGCAAAAGTAAAAAAAAAATTTGAGGGTTAGGTCGGTTTGATTGGAATTAGGGTCGAGTTGATTAATGAACTAGGTTGAAGTATGGGTACTCGGACATCAACCTCTCAAACCCGACTTCACAGCACCGGCCACCGTTTGCAGCAAAGGAACTTAAAAACCTCTTCCATCGATGTCATCTTCTTCCGCCACTTGCCACCTACAACCAAATCAAGATAGAAATGCCAGTTTTTAGCCTACCCTCAGAGTTACCTAACCCAAGACCTTCTCTCAATCGGCACCTCTGAGCTCAGTGGCTTCATTACTGCTTCTTCAAAAGCTCCAACAACCTGATACACAGCCCGCCTTCAACTCCGGTTTTGTGGTTGTTGGAGGCGCAGCTCAAATTTAAACAGAAGGCAGACAAAGAAGAAGGCGCAGCTTGAATTCGGATCTGTGGTTGCTGGAGGACACTTTGCAGGAACAAATGAGGAAGGCCGAAGATGAACTGCGGCAGTAAGAGACGAGAGAGACAGGAGGGGTAGTTTGTGGAAAAGTGCAGCAACGGATCCGAGTTTCTCTTCCTTTCTCTCCAAAAGTGGAGAGAAATTTGTATAGTGAAAATCGTGGGGCTCACTATCCTATTTGCACCCCTATTTCTTTCTTTTCCAACTTTCCTCCCTCGTTCCAAACAGGTGAAATTCTACATTCAGATCCCAACTTCTTTTTTCCCATTTCTTTAGTTCCAAACAACAGCTATATCTTGAAGTTCTAGGCTTCTTGGATGTATAGAATAGGTTTCTTTAATTGAATATTTTTTTTATGAAAAGATTGTTGATTTAACTCAAAAGTAGATAAAGGACTGTTACCTTGCACAATAAATGAGAAAATTTTTAACTTTTATATGTGAAAATCGGTCAGAAATGATTATTAATGAATTACACATTTAAATTCAATTCAACCAATTTTAATCATATTTTTATAATTATTTTAACCACTTAAAATTATTTATATTTTATAATCAATTTAAATCATTTATTTGTGCATCGGGTCAGTCGGTTTAAGATGGTTGAAATATTTTTGGACACCCCTAGAAAAAAGGAAAAAAAGAAGGAATAAAAATAAAAAAATTGAATATATAATCAAAATATTCATTAAAATGACAAAAATAAAAATAAAAGTAAAATATAAAAATAATCAAAATATTTAATTACTAATTGTAGTAAATAATGTATCAAAACACTTAAAAATTAATAAGCAATTTATTTACTTTTTAGAGAAATCAATAAAATTAGTAATTATATTAAAATCATATTTAATTATCATATGGGATAGAATAATTAATCATTAATGAATTTGAGTGTATAATTTATTTTATATTTAAATGACAAGTTATTTTTTATAATTTATTCAACCAATTATAAATTCTTTTTTACTAAAAATCTTTATAGTAAATATTCCTCAAGAAAATCAATTATTATTAAAGTCATCCCAAATATAAAATTAGTTTACACACTTTAATAAATAATTAGTTATATATTTTCATTGTTATATCAAATAAGTATGCTTTTTAATTTTAATTTATTATTTATTAAATGTACTCACATTATTTTAATCATATATTCTTTTTTTCTCTTTTTATCACAATTTTATTTCTTTTCTAGTGTGCCAAGACCCTTTTAATTTGAGTATATTTAATTTATAATAAATTTAAAAAATATACTTATTTAATAAAAAATGAAATTAAGGGATTAATAATTTATTAATGTGTAAATTGATTCTATATTTAGGATATTTTTTATTAATTTATTTATTAAAATAAAAAAATAAAACAAAAAAGGAAATACTTAAAATGTCTAATTACCAATTGTACTAAATAATGTATCAAAACATTTAAAATAATAATTTTTTATTTATTTTTCAATGTAATTAATAAAATTACTAATTATTATAAAAAATTTCTAATTATATCTAAATCATATTTAATTAAAATTTTTAAATCTATCATGACACATTTAAAGCTTTATTTTATCACAATAGATAAAATAATTGACTATTAATTTATTTAAATGTATAATTTATCTTATGTTTAAATAATAAATTATTTTTACAATTTGTTCATTCAATTATAAATTATCTTTCACTATTAAATCTTTACATCAAATACTTTTTAGTAATTTATTTATTTATTAAAACAAGAAAAATAAAAAAAAGCAAAAAAAGGAAACACTCAAAATATATAATCACTAATTGTACTAAATAATATATCAAAATATTTAAAATAATATTTATTTATTTATTTTTAATTTAATTAATAAAATTTGTAATTATTTTAAAAAATTACTAATTATTTTAAAATCATATTTGATTAAAATTTTTAAATCTACCATGACACATTTAAAGCCTTATTTTATTACAATAGATAGGACAATTGACTATTAATTTGTTTAAGTGTGTAATTCATTTTATGTTTAACTAATAAATTATTTTTATAATTTGTTCATTCGGTTATAAATTATCTTTTATTATCGAATCTTTATATCAAATATCTCTTAAGCATTCTAAATATAGAATCAATTTACATATTAATAAATTATTAATTATTTAATTTTATTTCTATACTAAATAAGTATACTTTTTAAATTTAATTTATTATAAATCAAATATACTCAAATTAAAAGGATCTTGTCATACTAGAAAAGAAAGAAAATAGTGATAAAGAAAAAAAGAATATATGATTAAAATAATTTGAGTGCATTTAATAAATAATAGATTAAAAATAAAAAGCATACGTATTTGATATAATAATAAAATTATGAAATTAATTATTTATTAGAGTATATAAACTAATTTTATATTTTGTATGACTTTTAATAATAATTAATTTTCTTGAAGAATATTTAATATAAATATTTTTAGTAAAAAAATTCATAACTAGTTGAATAAATTATAAAAAAATAGCTTATCATTTAAACATAAAATAAATTATACATTCAAATTCATTAATGATCAATTATTTTATCTTGTGTGATAATTAAATATAATTTTAATATAATTACTAATTTTATTGATTTCTCTAAAAAATAAATAAATTGCTTATTATTTTTTAAGTATTTTAATATATTATTTACTACAATTAGTAATTAAATATTTTGAATATTTTTTATTTTACTTTTATTTTTCTCATTTTAATGAATAAATAAATTATATATTTAATTTTTTTCTCTTTTCCGTTAATTTTAATGAAAAAATTAACAAAAAGACCAAAAGCATTCAGATTTTAATTTTAGAAGGATCAAAATAAATTTTTATCTTTTAAAGGGATCAAATATGAATAAAATATATATTAAGAGACTAAAAATAAAACTAAGGCTAATATTTATTTATTTGTTATTTGTTCTTTACAGTGTTACCCTCAAGGCGAAATCCCTGGAGGATCATACGCCGGAATTCAAGATTTCCTCCGTACAAAAAATCAGTCACGACTAACGAGAAAACTCAGGAAAGATACGTGTAAGATGTGAAATTTAAAAAATAAAATAAGTTATTATAATTTTTGATAAAAAAATTAATAATTTAAAATTTAACAAATATTAATTAATTAAAAATACATAAAAAAGCTTGACTCCAGCCATAAATATCTTCATTCCTTTAATTTTTTATCAATGACTATAATATTTTATTTTACTTTTTGAAATACATAAATATCTTCATTGGGCCTCAGTCAAAAACTGATTACGTATACAGGTCGAGGACTGTTCCCTCCGTTGAGGATACTCCGTTCTCTCTTTTTTTTTTTAGTATTATCTAAAAAAAATTATTTATTTACTATTTTAGAAAGTAAAATTATATTTATTATTTTTTAATATTATTTTTATTATCTAAATAAATATTTAATAATTTTATTTAACTGTTAATTTTTAACAAATAATATATTAATAAATTATACTCATTTTTTAAATTAAATAAAAATATAAAATTATCCAAACTTAATTTTTCAAATAATCACTTCCACGTATTATCATTACAATTTAAAAATTATACTAAATATTTATTAATGATAAATATAATTTATTAATTATAAAATATAAATATTCTAATTTAAATATAATTAATTTATTAATTGTGTAGTAAATTAAATAAATATAATATAAATTTATTTAAAATAAAAATTAAATATTACATCATAAATATAATCATAAACATTAAAAAATATTAATACCTAATTTTTTTTGATGTAAAATTATGCTAATGCGTTCCTCGTTATAATTTATAAATAATATAGCATCAAATTTGTCTCTACAGATAATTTTTATCTTTTTAAATTTGTAGTGCTTTAATGTATATTTTTTGGTCTTAACTTTTTGAAATTTTTTTATGAGGGCTTGTTAGTTTAATGAAAAATTTTATACTCCTTCTCCTTTTTTATATATAAAATATAACAATTTTATACGGACATTGTTTACTGTTTATATATATACAAATTTGTAATCGTAATTCTGCTTATTAAAGTTGCAACAAAAAAATTTAAAAATTTATCTTTAAATAATAAGCCTATAACTTCTAGTTAAAACCTTCAAAAGAATTTTAATAGGAGAAATTATAATATACTACTGGTACAGTAATATATGGCTATATCATTAGATCTTATTATATATTAGACTTGTTTTTTTAAAAGTCAAAATTGACATGCTATATAATAAAAAATTAATAATTAAATTTGATAATATATTGATATATTATTGAGTTAATGATACGCTATAGTCATCACTTTTTTTATATAAAATTTGTAACTTTACTTATATAATTTAGAACTTAAATTTCATTCATTATTAATATAAAATTTATATCTTATATTTCAATAGAACGTAAACAGCTTTAATGGAACAATTGGTAAATTCTTTTATAAACAAAAAAAAAAGCTTGATATCATATTATGTAACAAGCATAATATTATATACGAATGAATTAAAAGATTAGATAGATGTGTAATATAGTTTTTCAAAATAAAAAAATATAAAATTATGATGAGTTGATTTAATTTTTATAAAAAATTTAAATTTGTGAGTTAATAGAAATTATGATGCAAAAGATACAATATAAACGATTGCAAAGAAAATGAATAAAAATAATTAAAATTTGTTAATATATATTACAATAATATTAAGGGCACAATAATAATACTTCTTAAAAATTTTAAAATTAAATTAAATAATGTATATATGAAGTTACTTTTTGATATGAATTAAACAATGTATTGTATATAAAACAATGTATATATGAATTAAAATTTGTTAATATATATTACTTTTTGAGAAGTAAACATCACGTATTAATTAAATAATTTTAAATATTTTCTTGGAGTTTATATAAAAAGTTGTTTTTTAAAAATTCAACATTTCTTAGAAAGAAATAGAGGAAGTATTATTCGAGCCCACTCTCCTAATCATCTTGAATTGGTCGTAAAAAATGATAGAATTGTGTCAAGCCAAATTAAATTTAACTTTATTGAATATGATTTATTTGAAATAAAATAAATTTGAGTTGAGTCTAAACTTGATTCGAACTCAAATTAATATATATTTTTTATTAATTAAATAATAAATATATTTTTAAAAAATATTTAGTATAATTATAAATATTATTAAATAATATAAATTTAAAACAATAAAAACTATAGTTGAGCTATTCATAAATTAAACAAATCAAACAAAAATTTAATTGAATCAAGCAATTATGAAACAGGTCAGCTCTGGTGCCATTCTTACTTCATGTCAAAATATCGAGCGTTTGTGTGTGTTTTAATCGAAATACTTTATGTAATAATATATTTATAAATTATTAAAATAATAAAAAAATATTTTATTTATTCAATATTAAATATAAAGAATATGATAGGATTTTTTTGTTTTAAAGAAAAATTTATTTTCCTTCATTAATATAAAAATAAATATTATAATTATAATTTTTTGATATAATTTACTCTATTTAAGTAAATCATATTTTCAAAGAAAAATGTTTTCCTAAAAAAAAACTTAATTTTCTTCTGCATGTGATACCATTATTGATTGTTGTTGATATAGCACGATTGAAATACTAGAATATATTTTGATTATTTTTATTTTTTATGAAATTTAATTTTTTTTCAAAAACTATATATTTAAATAGTTATTAGAATATTTAAGCATAAAAATACTCTATTATATCAAACTAAATATTCTTATATTAAAAATAACTAAGTTGTTTATTGTTACAAGTTTTTGTATATGTACTATAATAATTAAAAGAATCAATATGACATTATTATGTCATTCACATTTTATAAATAGCACTTAATCCCTTATTTTTGTATTTGTTATAATTATTCATCCATTCTTTTACTTATAATATTAAAATAAATTATTAAATTCCATATCAATAATGTTAAATAGCTACTTACTTTTAACTTATATAATTTTTTAAGTATTACAAGTAAAAAGAAGAATGAATAATTATAATAGATATAAAAATAAATAATTAATAATATTAATTATAAAATTTAAGAATATTATAATTATCATCTTTATTAATTAAAAATAAGTATTGTTTTCAATTAAAATTAATGTATATAATAGATCAACCCAAATTCACTATATCATCATCTAAATATAAATCGAATCTAAATATTAATTAATCCATAAAAAATTAATAATATTTAAGCACTAAAAAAGAAGTCGAGGCATGGTATTTTTGAAAATGTGGCGGATTGTCCGATTCATATAAATATTAAATATAATCACATGTATATTAAATAGGGCAGGATAAACTAGAATCAATTTTCTTTATAAATTCAGATGACATGGAAGATTTCTTATCTTTACTTTATTTTTAATTTGTTAAAAATATCAGAAATAAAAATTTTATATTTGAATTAAGTTTTCATTATTAATACATAATGAGTCAATATATAAATATTAGTTGAATTTTTTTAGTTTTATCAATGTAACAAATCACTTAATTAACAATGAAAAAGATAAACGGTGTTTATTATGGTATACTAGAATTTTAAAATTTAAACTAATGTGATAAGTTTTGAAAATATTGTATTGAATTTATTTAATTACAATTATCCATTTTTAATAAATATAGTTAAATAATTTTAATTTAATATTTAAAAAAAATCACATTATCAAGTTTCAAAATCTAGCACTACCATAGAATTTCCCAAGATGTGGTTACCAGCAATTGAAAGTTTACTAGAACTAAGCTGCAGATAAAAGACCCCAAACACAACAATGGAGGACACACCAACCGTATGGTAAGATCCGTGCGAACCGTACCCACCGCCATCGTATCGTAGTTAACATACAAACTGCTTTTTTCGTTGTTGGTATAAATTCCCGTCCGTACCTTGCTCCCTCAGATTGCGACATTTGGATTCCTTTACTCATCCGTCATCGGGACTACTTTCGTTAAAAGTTAAAACAAAAAATGCAGAAACAACCTCCCAAACAAAAGCAGCCAACAAAATTCAATCTCTCCCCGACTTTTCTGACTTTTCTCCATGGTCCCCACCGTCCCCATCCTATCCCAAACATTTACACATACATCCCCTTAACTCTACTGCCTTTTCTTCCATCCGTCATCGTCCATGCCCAGTGCTCACCAGGAATTATCAAAGTCCACAGGCAAACGGTCCGTTTTTTCCACCGTATAATATACGTATTACGATATCATTGATCGTTGACTCTTCTTCAAAGGAGGGTTTTTTATTTTTTAATTTCTTTTTGTTTCTTACATCTCTCTCTTGGAGAATGGAATTAGGTGCAGCGTTTTAATGGCCTTACTAGCATAAAAAGATCAGAAGCAGAATGAAGATTTCTCCCCATTTGTGAAGGCCAGGCTATAACCTTGTGGTATGAGTCTTAGCTCATTTATAATTATTATTATTTTTATTTTCCAAGATCCTATTGTTCTTTCTGTGCCTGTGGAATGGATGATAATTTTACTTTTCTTTTTTTCTTCTATCTTTTTAATCGTGATGTGATTTGTTTCGTTTGTGTATCTGGGTCTTCTTTGTCTAGTAGTATTTGAATAGATTTAGGATTCTTAAAGAGAATGATTAGTCTTTATTTTAAAGAAAACTCTGTAGCCAATAATGATGTATTTCATTATGGATTATTCTTTTTCTGCCTATGTGTTAATTAGTTTACTCTGGTATCTTTGTGGGATTTTCCAGTGTTTTACGAAGGTGGGATTTGACTTTGATGCCGAAGGGGATTGGCTACAGCGGTTACGGAAGGCCAGGGGATCAGAGTTCTGTTCTCTCTAGATTTCGAATGTTGATGGGATTTGATGAACTTGCGGGGTTTGCTTCGCTCAATGGAACTTGGTTTTGGTTTGGCCTTGAATATCAACTCATTCTTGTTGGGTCTTCATCGGTTTGAATGGGTTTTCCATTTTTCTGAGGGAAAAATATGAACTTTTTCTGATTTTTCTGCTCTTTTTGGTGATGGGTCTGAGACAAACTGGCATTTGAAAGCTCTTCTGAGCTCCACGAGGCTGTGGAGATTAAGGAGGCTTCTAAAGTTGACGTCTCATAGAGTCTCAAGGGATCGGTGGGAGTTCTGGATAACATGGATGAAGACGCACATTCTTGGATTAGGAGGACCAAATATTCTCATACTGTTTGTCACAGATTGGATTCTTCCAGATTGGCCTCTATTGCTTTCAGCATTCTTTCAGAGCGCAGTTCAGGTTTGAACTTGAGGCCTTCCGTAGCTTCTCTTCATCGGAACTCTGCTGCTATTGGTTCCGAGGTTCAAAGAAATCCTATTACAGATAAACAGAGAGCTTTGTCCCCTTTGCCTGTAACCAATGTTTCTGAGGCCTTTAGGGAAGCCAAATCTGAACAAAGGCGATTCTCAACACCAGATCCGAAGAGAAGGGAACAAAACAAGAGAATCATGGGAACGTTAGCAAATAAGGATTCTCAAGATGTTAAATTGTCGAATACGAAATTGTCATCCAATAGTAGACCATTGAGGCTGCTGGCAACACTGAAATCTATGGAGAAGTCAAGAAATCATAAGGAATCAGCATGGACAAAGTGTTTTGACCATAATGGAGGGAGAGTGACTGCTGTGGAAACAGCTGAAGAATGGACTGTTGACCTCTCTAGGCTGTTTCTTGGACTTAAGTTTGCTCATGGTGCTCATAGCCAGCTTTACCGTGGTATATACATGGATGAACCTGTTGCTGTTAAAATCATTAAGGTTCCAGATGATGATGAGAACGGAGACTTGGCCTCTAGATTAAAGAAACAGTTTATTAGAGAGGTCACGCTTCTATCTCGACTCCACCATCCAAATATGATAAAGGTGAATATATCCTTTTGCTTCTTTTATCATGCCTTCTTACCGGGTTGTTTTCTTATTATAAAAAACTCTGCTATCTTTGGATGATCGAATACAATGTTAATATATCTATTATTTTGTAGTTACTGGAATTGATACTTACAATGTGTTGAAGTAGTTAATTGTAATGAAAGGGGCTGCTATTCTATACACTGTTACTGTCTCCCATCCTTTCTCACAAATCTTCATCTGGCTGTGGTGTTGTACAGTTTGTAGCAGCATGCAGTAAGCCACCTGTTTATTGTATCATAACAGAATATCTCTGTGAGGGTTCCTTGAGGGGGTACTTGCATAAGCAAGAGCGTAAAACTATTTCTTTGCAAAAGCTAATAGCATTTGCTCTAGACATCGCTCGTGGGATGGAATATATACACTTGCAAGATGTTATTCATCGGGACCTTAAACCTGAAAATATCCTTATTGGTGAAGATCAGCACCTTAAAATTGCTGATTTTGGCATTGGTTGTGAGGCAGCATACTGTGATTTATTGGCTGATGATCCTGGCACCTACCGTTGGATGGCACCTGAGATGATCAAACGTAAATCTTATGGGAAAAAGGTTGATGTGTACAGTTTGGGGCTTATCTTATGGGAGATGGTGACTGGAACAATCCCATACGAGGATATGAATCCCATCCAGGCTGCCTTTGCGGTTGTCAACAAGGTATGCTCCTTTGCTATCATGTAACATATTTTGCTATGAGAATATGGCCTGCTTATTATGCTGTTCTTAGTTGTTATTAATCTTCGTAAATTTGAGTTACATTCTTGATATGTGCTTTTTGGAAATGCCTATCCTCTAATGCATATAGTTTTTCTTTTCCCTCCCTCGAGGAAAAAATTCATTTTCTGCATGCCATTTTATTATAGTTGGAGGTTTTTTAGACTTATTTGGATGGACCAACGTATAAGAATGAGAAAAATTGGATTTCTTGTTTATTTGTTATTTTGCTTGGCATATGGCTGGACAAGGCATGCTGCATTAATTAAATATATGGTCTGCAATATTTGCACTTTTCAGGTCTTTGTACTTGTAGAATATGTTAACAAAGGTAGTAATCATTACTCAGTAATGGAGCATGCTTGCATATGGCCACTCTTTACCATGTTTCTAGCTTTTTCTATAGGCTCATGATCTATGGTTGGCTGAAATTTATGAAAAATCAATCCTTTGAGGCCAGTGAATGGACTTCAAATAATTTTGTACATTTTGCTGATATGCAAGTGGAATTTTTAGCATAATTTTTCAATACGAGATAGAATTTATATTAGATACAACCATTAGCCTTGGTCTGGTAATCTTTGCTGCTTTGAAGGCAACGGTGGAAGGATAGGCAATCACCAATAAGTCAATACCCATATTTTGCACAAATGACTAACCGCTCCAGAAGGGTAGGAATATGCCATGTGAAGTTGTTCAAATCCTTTCTCAAAGGCTATTGGCTACTAATTATGCCTAGAAAATATTGAGATGGGGTAGATACCATATTCCCTTATAAGTGACTTGTAGTTTAGACAGATTGCTAGGATCAAAGCTTGTTTTTTAGCACATAAGTCAAAGAAGTTTGTAGGTAATTGTGAGAAGGATTTTGATGATTAATACTTTCAATTCCTCCATCCTTGTGATAGTTTCATCCGAATGTAGAGAAAAATGTGATTAATAAATCATCTTGTTCTTGTTATAATTTTGTGATTTGATGTTTTAATTCCTCAGAATTTGAGACCTGTTATTCCTTCAAGCTGCCCGCCTGCCATGGGAGCGTTGATTGAGCAATGTTGGTCCTTGCAACCAGACAAGCGGCCTGAGTTCTGGCAGGTAGTTAAGGTATTAGAGCAATTTGAATCTTCCCTTGCCCGTGACGGAACCTTGAATCTGGTCCAAAACCCTAATTTCCAAGATCATAAGAAAGGTCTTCGTCATTGGATCCAAAAGCTTGGTCCTGTACCTTCAAATAGTATCCCTATGCCCAAACCTAAGATCGCATGAATCTTCAACATGACCTGGCTTATGTAGATACCAGGTCAATTGTAATTATACATGAATTCTTTGGTTTTTAGCTGCTCTGATTGTTCTCTTCATACATCTGTCCATGTGAAGAGTAAATTGACTTGTGGTCCTCCATTGAAGTGAAAGCACCGTTTATTTCTGTTGTGCTTAAACACCAGTTATTTCAACTCAACTTCATCCATAGATGATACAATACAAGAATAAGGAAAAATTATACAAATCCCCATACCCCATCCTTTATTATTATTATTATTATTATTATTATTATTATTATTATTTTAACCTTTAAAAAACTGTAATTTTGATATTACCTTGCACATGGCTTGTCCTTAGGCAAGCCTCACACTTGTGAGCTGCTTTGATCTAATGATTAGGGAGAAAACTCTCCGTACCAAAAAGTAAAATAGAAAAATTGTGCTGGGGGGGGGGGGGCGAGGGAAGAGAACTGGTTCTCAACTTTGCATATTTTGCTTTCTGATGCTGCTGCTGTGACTGATTCCTTCTCTTCATGACATCAAAGTCAGTCTTTAGAGCCAGCCACAGGTAGACTCAGATCTGGTGGAACAAACTAAAGATGGAAAGTTGAAAGCAGTATAGTTGACTTAGGGATGAATTTTTGTTATTCTTAGCTCAATGATGTGAATGGCACAACCAGGCTGAGGTGTGAAGATTCAAAAGCAGAATTCATGAGGATGCTAGGCACAACAACCATGACTTGAGTTGAAATCATTGGAATAAACATGCTCATAACACAAGGAGGAATTTGTTCCTCTAAATTTGAATGACGAAGGAGAGCTGGGCCATTACTTTCCAGGATTTATGCGATTGGTCCCTTATATTAAAGCTTCGCCCCCCCCCCCCCCCCCCCCCCGGGCAACATATTTTAAGGTGTAATTTAATTACACTTGTGTTCTTTCTGTATTTAGAAATATCAGCCTTTTTTTTCTTTTTTTGGAACAAGAGACGTGGGTATGTTTAAAATATAGGCGAAAGAGATGCAGCTTGTATAAAAAAGGCTCATAGATTTTTTGAAAATCTAATGAATGAATGTGATTATAGTAAATAGGAGAATATAATTTATGTTTTTTTGTTCCTTCTTGAATGACCCTTAAGTGCGTCAGCATTTGATTTGTGGAATTTTTTTCACGTTTTTAACAATATTTTTAGTTCAATATTTCTTTAATATATTTCCGTTACAAGAGGTAGTTATCTTAATTTTTATAATATGAAAATATTTAATTAATATAAATAAATTATTTTGTATATTTTTTTATTAAAATTTTATTATTATTAATATTTTATTTTATTATCATATATTATTATTAGCCATTGTCGATCATCACTTACTATAATAAATTATTATTAATGATTATTGTTAGCGATCATTATCAACTATCTATCATTTTCATTTATCATCATTGATCAGTATTTATTATTGATGATAATTATTTATTATCATTTATTATTGGTAATTATCTTTCATTATCTCATCATCAATAATCATTATTAATAATAATTTATTATGATGATCGTTTTTTACTATTACTTAACACCATTTACCACTTTTATTACTATCTATTGCTAGTGGCCACTGCTTATTATTACTCTTAACACTATTAGTCATTCATTGCCGATGATTACTATTGATTATTATTTTTCATTAATAATTATTATTTAGCACTACCCACTTGTGAGAACTGTCTACAATAATTTATTATTAATTATTACCTACTTATGCTTGGTAATCATTACCAATTATCACTTATCATAGGTGATAACAATCAGCTTGCCACCATCCAGCGTTGGTAATTGTTGTTTGCCACATATTGTTAGTGATTATTGTTAATCATCATTTATTATTATTAAGTACTCAATTTTTAATTAAGACATTTAATAATTTATAAATATTTTAAAAATATTTAAAATAATTAAAATATAATATTATAATATTTTTAAAAATATTTTTAATTGAATTGAATATGATAGTGTGATATTTTCAAAAATTAAATTTTTAAAATTTATATTTTTAAAAATATTTAATTCTACGGATCAAGCGTCTTCTCAAGGATATTGATATGTTGCAAAGGTGGTCTCCTTCCTGCATATAACAGGAAAGCTTCATGCCAATCCCTAGTTGTTTCCCGATCTAAAGGGTAAGTGTCAACACCATTCAACATTCAACTTGTCAAAATGCATTGTCTCTGCTAATCTTTCTCTTTTAAGGGCCGTCACGTTCTTTGTGAGACTATAACTTTGCTGTAATATCTTTGAAGATATTAAAATTTTTAGAAATATTTGATTCTACAAAACGAACGTCAACTTAAAGACGTCGAGATATTGCAAAGGTGGAATCCTTCCTGCATATAACAGGAAAGCTTCATGCCAATCCCTATTTGTTTCCCGATCTAGAGGGTAAGTGTCAACGTCATTCAACATTCAACTTGTCAAAATTTGCATTGTCCCTGCTAAATCTCTCACTTTTAAGAGTCGTCACGTCCTCTCTAAGATTATAACTTTGCTGTAAGGTCAGTGTTGGGTTTTAATTGTGGCCCAACATATTGATTTGTCCACTTCGGGGTGGGGCAGACACAATAACTCTGGGCTGGGCTCCTTCATCTCCTGAATTTAATTAGTTAAAAAAGTAGCTTGTGCTATTTTACACCAAAAAATAGCACCAAAAAATGCAAAATCAAAAACCAGATTTGGCATTTTTGTAGTGGAGTGGCATATGTAGTTACTTTAGGAATTTTACTTCCCATATATTTGGGATTGAAACTTAAGATTTTATACATTTACATTAATTGAATTACCATTCTTGCGATTAAAAAAAGAAAAAAAAAAGCTAGATCTTAAAATGTCTGTGTACATTGTGCGAAAATCCACACATTTGAAATAAAATGTTTCGTAGGTTCTTGCTAAAATTCTAATATATTAAACATAAAAAAATTATATATATGTATAATGTGAAACTAATATATGAAATAGAAATACATCATGCTCGGACATTGGTGGGAAAATCAAAATGAATAAATGCTTTATGTCAATGATGGAGAAAACTTCATGTGATTTTCCTTTATTTATTTGTTTATCCATAGACATGGATAATGAAAATCATGTGAGAAAGTGTCCCTCTCTGACAAAGAAACCGTGAGGTTTCAGAAGGTTTAGAGAGAGAGAGAGAGAGAGATGGGTGTTTGGAATGAAAGAAAATAAAAGAGGAGTGGTAAAATACGGATGCTGCCTTGTAGCTTCAACCGGGTAAAGGAAAGCGATCCCTTGGTTTTACGTGTGGATCATGATCTGCAATTTGAGAAGCTCCATTAAGAAAATTGCATGCAGAGAAGAAAACACTTCCTTTCTCAGAAAATACTGCAATGGTGATCTGTTAATTATAATAATGGTCTTTTAGAATGGATAGTGTTGTCGTAACATTTTCCTCTAAACTATTCTCCAAAAGACATCATCTTTCATCAGCCTTCACAAATCTAAGAGATCTGTGAGTTGAGTGGTTAATTAAAGTAGTTTTGGCAGATGATAATTTTCTGCTCTTTAATTTGTCGGTTGCTTATTGTTTGTGATATTCCAAACCAGCTACCCTCCATCAGCCTTTAATAGGCCAAATGCTACCGACAACCGATACTTGCGTACCGTACACTGCTTTTGGCTCATACGATACCTCCCCTCCTTTTTCTCCAAAACTCCTGCTCGATAAAAGGTATTTCCTCCGTTTCCTATCAGGCATGGCTATAGAAAAAAAATTGTACATATTTTTTAATATTACTTTTATTATTTTAATAAATGCTCAATAATTACATTAGTGAATTAATTTTTAATAAATAATATATTAATAAATTATAACTCTTCTCCTTTAAAAATGATGTTATTTATTATTTTTTTAATTATTGTACTTTTACTTTGTTAAAGAAATTAAAATTCCGTTTGAATTTAAAATTTTAAGAATCAAATTGATACAAATTTTATTTCAAATATAAAATTAATATAAACTAAATATCTTAAAAATTTAATCAAGAAAATATAAATTTTAATGTAGTTAAAGTCTACTAGGTATAATAAATTTAATAAGTATCTCTTTCCGTTTAACGAGAACAAAAACACGTTATTAGAATATTTAACTATTTCTTCGTAATATTCTCCAAAATCTTAAGTTTGTTTATGCTGGCGACAAATGCTTTTCACAAGAATATAGTTGCAAATTTTCAAAATGATAAAAAATGATTAACATATTCAACGTTAAAGATAATGAATTTAGTGAAAGTCAATTTTTTCTTCCTTTAAAAGGAAAATTATATTTCCCCCATTATCATGAATATAGAAATCAGTTTTTTTAATTATAAAGTATAGAAATATATGATATTATCTTATTTTTATATAAAAAAATGAAAATTTTCCACAAAATTTATCTTTCAAAAAATAAACAAGGCCTTATTATTTTAATTTTTATGTATTTTGAAAAAAGAAAAAAATGAATTATTTACATAAGCACTCACAATTCTAATACAAAAATTTTGCATCCTTTCTTCTTTTAAATTGACTTCGGATTAATTATATATATATATATATATATATATATATATATATATATATATATATATATATAAACAAATGCATTTTATAAAATGTGAATTATTTGTTAAAAATTGAAATGGCTAAAATTGGAAAAATGTTCTCAACAAAAAGACAAAATGCATTCCTCCATAATAACCAAAAGCTGAATAGGAGTGGTTCTTTAGTGAATCCTTTTAATTCAAATAGTACTGATCGCATCAAAGGTATAAAGAGCTATAAAGATCATCTTATTAGGTTCGTGCTAAGAGCATGTGAGAAGTTATTTTTTGAGTAACCAACATGAAATTATAAAGGAGATTATATGCAAAGTTAAGGAATGAATAAGAATAAAGTTATGTTTTATTTTCCAAAAAGTGTTAAGTCTAAGCTGTATAAACCCTGGAGTTCAATATTGATAGGGAATGTATTTAGGAGGAAAGTTACTTTTCTATATATGGATTATAATACTAGAACACTATGGCATCTTGAAGGCAAATTATCCATTTTGGTGGTTGGAAATAACTTTTTCATGTTTAAATTTGAGCGTTGAATTGATCATTTAAAGGCTCTTAGTGGAGGGTCATGGCTTATTCAAGAGTAATTCTTAGTTTTATGATAGTGGGAGCCATTTTTTAAGCCATCAAAAGTAAAGTTGTTCTTAATTGCTATTTGGATTTGACTATTGAAGTTGCTAATTAAATTTGTGATTGTTTTATCTTGTCTCAAATTGCTAGCATAATTAGGCTAATATTTAAAATTGACTTTCATGCTTTCTTGGAGATAAGGGTAAGTATGCTAGGATTTGTGTCCAAATTGATATTGATCAACCATTGATTCAAACCATTCATATAGGAGATTTCAAGAAAATTATGCTATATAAAAGGTTAAAGTACATTTATTTCGCCTATGGTAGAATTAATCATCAAAAGATGTTTTATCCTTATAGGAGAGAAGTCTATATAAGGGAGTTTTCTTCTTAATAAATTTCTTTAAAGGAGACTAATATGGGACCCCAGAGTGTCAACCAGTAGTAAGATTTATATAACTCCTCGATTCTTGTGGAAAAATGGAGAAATAGGACTTTAAGAAAATCTTACAGGGAGAATATAAAGAAACATAATAGGATAAATAAGTTGTCCAATTCTAAAATATTGGAAAAAGCTACTAGGGGAGCTAAGCTCAATAGAATGATGACCCAGTCAAAGATAACACAAGAAGGCAAGAAGGTAAAAGGGCTCAAGAAGCTTTAATCAAGAAAGCCAATAATATGGACTTTCAAATAAAGCCCAATATGTAATAATTCACTTTTTGTCAACTTGAGCTATTAAATGGAGATCAAGCTTTCTTAGCAATAGGTTGTAACCCTTTATTTACCTTTTTTTACTATAAATAGATTCTTCAAACCCTACCTAAAGTGACCTATAGCTTTGTATCATTGAGCTTAGAGTAAAAAATTGATTAGTCATGCAATAATAAGGTAATGTGGGTGTACTCAATTAACAATAGGATATTTATGCTCAATGAGGAATTGATAGAATAGATCTTAATAAATCTAACACATGTGATAAGTAGAATTGAACTCGAGAAATTTCAAGCATGAAAGAACGTGAAGTTGTTCAAAACATCTATCAAGCAACATAAGTTTGTATTCCTTTAAAAAGATAGAGGCAAAAATGCAAAATCCTTTAATGATAGTGCATATAGACAATGTTCCAAATTGGAATTGTCTAGGAATCAATCTCAATCTATTGAAAGAGATCAAGCTGCCATTAGTGCTATTTCCTTTGAATACAATTCATGTAGCATTTAAAAAATAGTGTTAACAAATAATGCTTCTTCAATAATAACAAGTAAATGACCTTTCAGGGAAATTTAGGATACATGTGCTCCTTCTTAATCCACATTACAAAAATTTTTTTGATTCAAGCTAAGAACTTAATGGTGCATGATGAGGAATACTTCAGGCTAATAATTGTGCATTTTCATCTAGAACTGCAAACATACAATCCAATTAAAGATATAAAGCTAAAGAATTTAATGTCGATGTGTGGAATGTTATAGGTGCATAACATTTGAATTTCAAATGTCTAGTTTCTGAATTTATTACTAAAGAAAAGGTTAAAATCCTTATTCTAACCACAACAAAAGTTAATTGGGAGAAAGCTAGGGAAATGGCTTAATTTTTACCTTTCATCAACATGGATTTGGATGCTCTAGAATGTAGATGAAATTTTATTAAAGGTTATTAACAAGTTAGGCCAAGAAATACACAAACTAGTTTGAGTAGGCCCATTATCACTTAATTAGTTGTTAATAAGTATATATGTTAACCTTAAGTTAAAATATAGAGAAATATTATGGAATAATTTAAAAACTATAGTTGATGTGCATAATTTACGTTAATTACTTTAAGAGATTTTAATGAGATGGCTAACCAATTTGAAAAATTTAATGTTACCTCAATAAATTTATACTGTGTAAATATGTTCAGGGATTGCTTAGATTACTGTAATCTTGCCAATTTAGGTTTTGAGGGTTTGTCATTTACCTGGTCTAATTTATGATATCCAAATAATCTTATCCTAGAAAGACTAGACAAGGCCCCTAGCAATCCTAATTAAAAACCTATTTTTCTAGAAGCTCATGTGTATTACCTTCCTAGACTTATGTTTGATTATTATCCCATCTTAATGTCTTTATCTAATTACTAACCTATTTTGTTAGGTAAACCTTTTAAATTTGAAATTTGTTAGCTATCTCACATGGACTTGTATAATCTAGTGACTAAAGCTTAGGGTTTTTCTCCTCCTTTTTTATTTTGTTATTAATAGTTATTGGTAGTTTTACTAAAAAAGTCTCTTGGTCAAATAAAAATGTGTTTGGCAATATTTTTCAAAGGAAAAAAGGGATTTTGGCTTAAAATGTCTAAATTGCTTCATAGAATTCCCCTTCTAAGATCTTTATATTGGTTAGACAAATCCTTACGAGCTTTTTTGCAAATATTGCGATAATAGAAGGAAATATGGACTTTAAAGTTAAGAATGGATTCAATAAATAATGGTGATAAAAATATTTGCACCTATCACTTATCTATCATTATTAGATAAAAGAAAAACAAGATTGTTTGGTTAAAAACCAGGGAAGGCAGATGGTTAAAGGATTCGATTCATATTCAATTACATATTTTAAAATATTTTAAAGATAAATTAAGGCCATTTTGGCTTGGGTTTTAGATTGCTCATATTGATGAAAATTATATGAGAAGTTTAATAGTTATTTCTAACAAGTGGGAAATATAAGAGGCTTTAAAATCTTAAAAAGTTACTAAAGCTCTTGAACCTGATGGCATTTATCTAGGGGTTTTTTTTTTTCAAAAGTTTTGGAATATAGTTAGTAAGTCAGTTTGGAATTATATTACTTAAAATTTTGTCATGGAAGAAATCCTTAAATGGTTAAATGAAACTTTAATATGTTTGATTCTTAAATGAAATATACATGAAACAATTAATGCTTATAAGCCAATTAGTCTTTGTAACATCATTTTGAAAATAGTTTCAAAGATTTGAAGCCTCTATTAGAAAATTTGATTTCTAGTTTTCAATCTACTTTTGTGCAAAATAGGAAACCTTTAAATAACATCATTATTATAAGGGAGATCATCCATGTTATTGATAAGTCCAAAGTTAAAATTAGAAATATGATTATAAAATTAGACTTACAAAAAATTTATAATTCTCTTGAGTAGCAATTTATAAAGGCTGTCTTAATCTTTTTTAACTTTTCTTTGAAGTGGATTAATATTATTATGAGTATGATTTTAAAGGTTTCTTATCATGTTTTGGTTAATAGGGGAAATTAAGGCTTATATATCCTTCAAGAGCCATTAGGCAAAGAGATTCTCTATCTTCTTATTTGTTTATATTATGTCTTGAATATTTACAAATAATGATTGAAGACGCTTATATGAATAAGAGATAGGATCCTTTAAATCAAAGTTGGTAGGGTATCAAATTTTTCCATCTTTTTTATGCTAATGATATGGTTTTTTTTGCTCAAGTTAATTTAAAAATTATAGCACTATAAAGAAAGTGTTGACTAATTTTGCTGAGGTTTCAAGGTTGAAAGTGAATTTTGAGAAATCTAGCATTTACTTCTCATAAAATACTAAACACTTTGTTAAAGATTTGAGTAGTAATGAACTTAGTATTCTTTATAGAGATAATTTAGGTAAATATTTGGGAGTTGCTATCAAAAGTAATTATAAATCAGTTAACCTCTAATTATTGGTGGATAAACTAAGATAAAGAATTAATAATTTGTAGTAAAAATGGCTTTTAAACGTGGGAAGAGTTATTCTAATTAATTTTGTCTTCTCTTTTGTTCCTTTTTATCATATAGCTTGTACAAAAGTGCCTAAAGGTATTGATCATAAATTGGATCAAATAGTTCATTATTTTTTGTGGGGAGGAAATTTAGAAAATAGAAGATTACCTCTTATCAATTGGAATCTTATTAGTCAACCTAAGTTTTTAGGAAGGTTAAGGATTAATGAGTTTGAGTCAATAAATGTGGCTATGCTAACTAGGTTGGCTTGGAGTTTCATTAATGATGGTAAAGTTATGTGGGTTTAGGTTTTAAGGAAAATGTACTTATTTGTTGGGGATAGAAATGTTATTAAACTTAATAAAACTTCTTCACACAATGGGAAAGTCCTTAAAATCTCTACAAGTATTATAAAGGGTAGAAATTAAATAGCAATTTAACTTTACTAAGTCATGTAGTAATCTAAGCATACCATGAGCTATAGTTTTTTCCTTTGCTATTCAGAACTTATGATTAAATAAAAACAAACAAATCTTTAAAGTTAACCGAGGTAAATCTAATTTGAAACATGTTACTTTGAGTAATGTTATGGAATTTTAGGCAATTAAATGTCAACATAAGATACTTGGTATGCAACTAATTAGGGAGATAAGATGCGAGTAATTAAAAGAAACTTGAGTCCAACTATGTGTTTTGTTGTTATTAGGAATAAGAAATATGAATGTGTAACTGGTTGTTACAAAGACCTTAGAATAAGCTCAAATTATATCGTTGATTGGTGTGATTTTAAAGATGGTTTATTTTCTATTCTTAATGGAAGTTTACTTTCAATAACCATTGAAGTGGATGTCATATTTATAGTTTATATTTTTTAAATCTTAATCCGTCTCTTTTTACTTGTATTCGTAACTTATATGAAGATCGGAAAGAGCTGCTTAAAAGATGGGAACAATGTTAAATTATACATATTTACAAGAAACTTAATTTTGTAGCAGATTATGTTATAAAAAATGTTACCCCTTATTTTCTATAATGATCTAGTTATCACGAACACTGCTACTAGTGGGATTGTCTTGTTGCTTTTGCAGGGCTTTATGGGTAGATTTGTTTCTGTTATGTAATATTATTTAGCTCCTGGCTCAACAAAAAAAAAAACAAAAAATAGAATTTTTGATTTAAAATTTGACTTGATATCGATCCATCCCTCCATCCATATTTATAAAGAAAGCAACCTCTGCCATAAAGAAAAGGTCGGAGGAATCCATATCTATATCTAGTGACAATTGACGTGTCACGCACTTCGGTTTTTGCTTTTACATACGTCACGCACTTTGATTCTTCTTTCGGAAGACGCCGTCCATCCAAAGTATATTATAACAACTTAAAACAGCCTGTTTGTGTTAAGAAATTTTGATATAGTGATATTCTGTATTTTTTTAAAAATTTTGTTTTTATTTGTATTTTAACTTTGAATTTAGTTTCTTGTGCACATGAATTTAGTAATATATTTACTCTTGCCGTCACAGAAAAATATCTTAACAGCCTATCACAGCAATTTTTTTAATTTTAATTTTACTTTGGAATGGAAATAACGTATGGTGCATTCCCTCACGAGGAAGAATAACTCCGTAAAAAATAAGTTTAAAGCATTTGAGTATTAATAAAACCAAAAATTGGATAAAATTTTCTTGGTAAACGCCAACTGTGATCCCTTTAATTTTCAAAAGCGAGAAAATTGCCATTCTACAATTCTCGCGTGGAAAAGCAGTGCGGCGTTCCTTTCTAAGCATGATGTAACGCTCCTCCCGTAATGCTTGTGACGTCAGTTGCATCTATCACAAAAAAATCGGGTTAGTTCTTTTTTAAACTTGCAACAGGATTATTTAAAAAAAAAATAATAGTTACACAAAGAAAAGTAGAATTTCTCTGGTAAGCAACTTAGCTGAAAAATTTTAGGTGTTTATCATAAACTTTTTTATTTAAATTATGATATATATACACTAATTATTAAAAAATAATTATGATATTAATAATTCTTGCAATTTTTTTTAAAAGAAAGCAATAATAGTTATTGTTGACTACTTCTCTTAATATTATAGACAAAACTCTGAAGAATTGAGTATTGGCCAAAAGGCTTACATGATTGAGTGGGAGTAAGAATAGCTAAGATTAGGAATGCATTAGATAAATCAGAATTTGAGTGGGAGTGAGAATAACTAAGGCTAGGAATGCATTAGATGGATTAGAGTTATAAAAAGAACCCTATTAATAAAAGGGATATGATAGGATGTTTGTATGAATTTAAGTTCTTTCGGTCAAAATATATTTATACAATTAAAATATATTTATGAAATTGAAAGTATCCTTATCGAAACAAAAGATATTCTTACGAATTATGTGTTGGACTAAGTGTGTTGTGTACAAATGAAATATTTATATCAATTTTAATAAAAATACTTTTTAATTATAGAATATATTATAATTGTTAAGGATAATTAATATACATATCATATTTATAATTTAATTAAACAAAGAACTTTAAAGATGCATTTGAAAAAACTTACTTGAATTTATCCTTCTCGATCCCCTTTCTCATCTAATGTGGGTTATTGGCTTGATCAAAGATGGTTTATTCAAGTATAATTGTTGAAGCTTTGACTGTAATGCTAACGTTCTCCGTGGCAAAGTGGTTAATTCTCTAAGCACCAAGTCGCAGGCTCGAAGATTGGCACAGACACCACACCATGCTGACCCTTGAACCAACGACGTCGAACATGAAAGAAAAAAAAAAAAAAAAACTCACTATCGATATTGATAGGTTGGTTTAAAAATGAAACATGATTTATCTAACAAACATTTCAAGTCTAATATTGCTTTTAAAAAGGAGTCAGATTTATCTTTATTTCTTTTCCACTTCAAACTCTTTTTTAATAAACATATGGATTAATAAAAAGCATGTTAGTTCAAGTTCTTGTTGCTCCACAAAAATTTAAGGACATTTTTTTAAAGAAAATTCATATATATCGTGAGTCCAATTAAATTCATCGCTTAAAATTAATGTTTTAAAAACTGGATTGATTATTCAATTGAAAATGAGAGTAATTTAAGATCTAATTCAACTAAAGTGGAATTGAAATTATAATATAAACTAAAAGTATTAATATATAATAATTAAAAATAATTAACTTATCATAAAATTAAAATTATGTATATAAAATATTTTAAACATTACCAAATAATTTTATAAGTTCATAATTTAAATTATTGCAAAAAAAAAATATTGAACACAATCTTCTTATTAAGTGATTTTCATTTAGAAAGATAAAGTAATTTTTTTACTATTTGGGATTTTAAACTTTAAATATGTATACAACATTAAGTAAAAATAGTGTTATATTTGTAAATAATAATAATTTTTCTAAAAAAATCAACCAATTAAACTGCAAAAATCATGATCAACTTACATAATTTGACTTATTATCACCTATTCATGGATTTCATAACTAATTTTTTGAAAGCCAATTTTAAGGATTAATTGGACAAGTCATATGACTAATTCATAATTTTTTAGTCATATCGGTTGGTTTGATTGGATTTTTAAAACATTGCTTAAAACACATTTTAAAAAAAAAATTGCAAGGGAAAAATACTAGTGATATAAAAAAAAGTGAAAAAATATAACAACATTTAAGGGAATTTAGAAAAATAATAAGAATCAATACATATGTTGTAATATGAAAAGCAAAATTTTTTTTAACAAATGGATTAAAACTCAAAAATTAAAATTTGGTTTGGTACCATTGAATTTATCAAATTAATCATCAACAAATTACTACAATTTTTAAGTGTTAAATTACTAAATACATGAGCAAATGGAATAAAGTATTAACCATTGAACAAAATTAATTTTACTATTTATAAATTATAATTAATAATTATGCTAATTTATAATATATTGAATTAATTATTATTAAATAATTGTAAATTCATGTCTTAAAATAAACTTTTTAAAAATTAATTAGATATTACTAAAATTGTCCCCTATATAAATATATGAATATAGTGACATATTATCACTTAATTAGTAAATATAATATCATACATGTAGTAAATTCTTAACAAAATATAGAAAATTCATGTATCAAATTACTAAAATTATCATCTAAAATAAATCTAGCAACATATTAAATGTTGTCAAGAATTAAACAAAAAGTTTAGATATTGCATAAATGAATAATTATGCCAATTTTTTTTAACAAAAGGAAAATAAATATAAAAGCTCAACGATAATCTTACAAGGGAAGGAAATACCGCTCAAGTCTCACATGTATCTTTCACCACACGTTACACTCCTTAGAAAATTATAAATAATTATAATATTCTTATGTATGAAAATAATTAATTGATTGTTATAATTGTCTATAGAATAGAAGTTCTAGAAAAAAAATAATATGATTGTGTAACAAAATATAAGGTAAAATAGTAAGAAAAATGAAGAAATAAAATATTTAAAAGTTAAAGTATAGTTAGAAATAAGCAAATATGCATGGATAAGATTTAAAGAACCTTTTTTTTTTTTCCATTTTTGCCTTCTAACATTTAAAATGTTCCTAAACTACCCCTTAAAATCCTTAAAATCGAATACCCTAATTTTTATTCATTTTAATTCCTAACAAACACTTTTTTAAACCCTTCTTTTGCTTCTTCTTTTCTTCATTATTAAGTAGATTTAACAAGATCTAATCAAGAAACTTTAGTTCTTATCTAGAATTCTTAGCTAAATAAAGGTAATTCCTCCTAATTTAAAGCTTTTAGTTGGTTGTTTCATAGAATTTAGTTTTGGATGATGAAATTATGAATTTGGAGGAATTAACTAAAAGTTCTTGAATTTGCTTTGAATAAGGCAAGTTAATTACAATTCTAAATCTCTATCATCTTCTCCATACTTAAGTAAGCAATTTATTTAAATTAAATTAGTTTTATGTGATTTTGTGTTAGTTGATGGTTATGTGATGGAAGTTGATGATTTTATGATTTATGAATTGAATTTTTGCTATAGCATGAGTTTCTTGCAGTATTTGGTTGGAACATGAGTATGATATATTGATGTTAAAATGCTAAATGAATAGTAAATTTACAAAAAAATCTACAAATTCAAGTCTATAGTCAACTATAGCCTTAAGAGTTATTTTCAGAGGGCTTATAATTGACTATCTTAAAAAATTTGCTTTCTAAATACTAATGATTGATTATATCCATCTAGAAAGTAATTGTGGAGGCCATAATTAACTATATAATTGATTATGTGGACCACATTTTACTTCTAAATCCTTAGTCGATTATCACTTTATTATTCTTAATTTTGCAAGTTTTATAAAGTTTTATGGTGTTATAATTATGTACGGTTCATATAGTAACATATATAGCATATGGATATGTTTGCATCTAATTACTGATGCTAAAAATTCTAACATAGGATCCTATTACATTGAAAATTATGAAAGGAGAAAGTTGAATTATATGATGTGTGATATAAAATAGGATTTGAAAAATATTTATAAAGGGATAAGATAGACTTTAAAAGGACAAGGTTGGATTTATGAAGGGATAAGATAGACTTTGAAAGGATAAGGTTAGATTTGTGAAAGGATAAACTTGACTAGGAGTTATAAGGAGATTTAGTTGCTTTTATGTTCTTATTTATTTATTTATTATTATTATTATTATCTTGAAAGGAAATATTGCTAATTGTCTATATTATCGTATATAATTATACTAGTATACAATGTGGAATAGTTTGAATGGAATAGATATTGCAAATATTCTTTCACATATAATTCTAAATAGATTATTCACTTATTGAGTTTTAAACTTATTGTAGATATCATTGCAAAAGCTCTTCTTCTTCCACTATAGTAGGAATAAATTCCTCTAGACTTATTTTGTACAAGGGAACCATAAAAATTATTTTCTTTAGAAATAGAATAGTTTAAATAGAATATTTTCCTAGGTCTTGTAGTGTGTAATTAGATTTAAAATATTAAGAGTACTTTATGTGTATTAGGGTTAGTTAAGCTAGCTTAACCTTAAATCACTAATGTAAGTAACTAGATTAAACTTCCTTATTTTGCTAACTTGAAAATACATACCTACGTGTAAATGTTTTGCTCTTTTGTATATTTATCTTGTATTATTAGTAAAACATGCGTTAATACTAAGAAATAAAGTTAAATTAGGATGATAAAAATTGATTCATTAAGTTTTATGCTGGTCAAAGCTTAAAAGGGTCATGACACCACAGTAAAAAGGAGGAGTACTGAAGCTTAAAAATTGAGAATCCAATGGACTTCTTTCATGTGCTAAATTAGCAAGGTAGTCTACCATTTGATTGGTTTTGCAATAGTAGTGAGTAATTTTAATATGCCAATCATACTGCTTAAGCTTTAAAATCAACTTTACTAAGGCCATACATGGATGTAAAGGATCATAACTTTTTATAACTAATCCAATTATAATTGTTGAATCTAGATAAAAAATTACTCTTAACCAACTTGTAGCCTAAGAAATATTCATGCTAATATATAGTTCTATAGCTTAGCCATTACAACATTTGGTTTCAAATATACTTATAAAAATTAGTAATTCAAGGGCCAATTGTATTTCTAAAATCTCTACCACATCTAGCCAAAATGTTATTTCTTAAAAACTGGTTAGTGTTGCATTTCACTCAATCTAATAGAGGGAAAGTCCATCTTATCTCCATCTCTATTTTTTGTATTCTATTCACTTACTATTGGATAAGTGCTAAAATAGAATTCATTTCTCTAGTTTTCACCATTGTAGCAAAAATGATGCTATGTATATATGCAACATTATTACTAAAAACTAATTCATTTTAATTTATCCAGATTAAGCAACATAGAAAACTAAACATAATGCTCCATTTTACCTCCTTTCCTTGATCCAAATTGTAAGCTAAATTCTATCTTATCCGATCATTAAAGTTAAGCTCAAAGAAGCTTTTCTAGTGATATGATTTAATGATTGATAACCAGAAGTTGCTTATTTTTTCACAATCTTTAAGAATGTGAAAAACTAATTCATTTAAGCATTGATATCAAGGGCATATAGATGAATTTGTAAGCTTTTGGGCTTCTTTAAGCTGTTGGTTAAGATCCTTTCCTTTCCTACAAGCTATAGAAAAGTTTTACCTTTTGAAAGCTTGACCATTTTCATATTTTCTTTCATAATGATGAAATAACTCTTGATGTTACCAATGTGTGATCTTTGTAAGAAGGTTTAATAGTAAAACATCCATTTCTGAATCTAGATCAATACACATTATTTAAACCAAGTAATCTATGAAGGGGAAGAATATGGAAAATTTTAATCAAAATGTTGTGTGGAATAACATAACTCAATCTATTAATATCCTAATCACTTTCTAAAGTCACATATGATGTAATAGAGAAGTTTTCATCTCATATAGGCACTTTAATGTCACTACAACATATTAAAGTATCATAACCTAAAATCTGTGCATCTTCCTAGAAATGTACATCTAAGTCATCACAAACATTCTATTTCAAACCATCTATCACATGGTTCCACATTCCATAAGTCCCTTTACTATAAATTTGAACATTCATTCTTTTGATTTATATTAGGAATTTTCTATGGTCCACAAGCATACTTGGATGTAAAACTTTAACCTATAGGGCATTTGGTTTGTCAGTGATTCCTTATATAAGTTTCATGAGATGCACTTCATTACATTCCTTTAACTTATGAATTCCCACTCCTTCTTCTTTTTTCTACCTGTGCATATCTTCCTAGGCTATAAGATAAACTTTTTTGTTATCATCATTATTAGCTCATATAAAACTTCTAATTAATTTTTCCATTTTAGAACAAATAAAAGCTAAGATGTAGTTAATCTATATGCAGTATTATGGAATAGTTGTGAGAATTGACTTGGCTAGAGTTAATCTATTAGCAAAAGATGGGGATTTTGTTTTCTATGTACTTAATCTTTGAAAAACTCTTTCCAGTATAAATTTAAAAAATTCTTTGCATACCTTTACATGATGTAAGGGTATACTAGGATATTTTTTGAAGTTCGAAGTCATTATAAAACTAAAAGCTTTACCAATTTCCTTAGCTCTATTATGGTTTACATTCTTTGAGAAAAAAAATCTAGACTTTGCATTAAAATTACGAAAATACTTTAAACACTGATTAATAATTCTTGCTCGAGTTACTGATACTTCTGCAAATAGAACTAGAACATTTGTTAAAAAAAGTAATAATAATAAATGAGATATAGGTGTTCTATTCTTCTAAAAGGCAACGGATTTAAATAATTTTGAATTAATAGCTATATCAATCCTATAACAAGTCTTTTATTATAAAGAATAAGCAAATAAGGAGAAAATGAATCTTGTCTTACACATCTTTTAAGCAAGAAAATCTAAGTGATATCTCTATTCAAAACTACTTGCATACTATAAGTAAAGACATAAGCCATAACCAAAGATACAAGATGATTATCAAAATCAATATCTTTCAATGTATCCTTTAAAAATGTTCAATTATATGATCATACACATTCTCTAAATTAACTTTAATAGCCATGAAACTTTGTTTTACTTTATTTAGTTTCATCATATAGATGACTTCTTATGTAATAATGATATTGTTTGAGCTATGTCCCCTTAGAATGAAGTTATACTGGTATAACCTAATAAAATTACCAATGACCATCTTCAATCTAATTACAATAAGCTTTGTAATTATTTTATAAATCGCATTATAAAGACTAATTGGACAAAAATCTTTCAACTGCTCTAATTTTTCAAACTTCAGGATTAAAAATAATAAAGTTTCATTTAATTCTCTTATTTTATTAGGATTAAAAAAAATCTCTACCTATTATGTCCCATTGACTTTGAAAAAAAAAGCATGAAGAGTATCTATACCTAAAGCTTCTAATGTTCCTATGTTAAAAATTGCATTAATTTGAACCAAATTATTACAACTTCATATGTTAAATTACTAAAATTATTATCTAACTAGATAGATTAACATAATAATTATACCACTTAAATTACTCATTCTAGACATAATTAAGATTATAATTATGTCATAAATTATGGTTACAAGTATAAATATCATACATTAATGTTTTATCAATTTAGCAAGTCTCCTATTACTTTATCTTAATAGTTCATTTTGGTATTACTAGTTGTTACACCTTTTAGAAATTTAGGATATTTTATAATTATTTTTAGTGATATTTTCCTAAGTGTGTTAGTTAATTATTTGTTATGGATATGTTTACAATGAAATTTTGTATAAAGAAAATAGAATTTTATAGTAAAAATAAGAAAAATTAAATTAATTAAAAAATTATGTGAAATTAGAATTTACTTTATTTATTTATTTTATCAATATTTTATATATGTGATGGTTCATAAATTGTTATGCATGAATTTAGGGTAAGGATTTAATTAAAGAAAATAGAACATTGAATTAAAAATAGAAAGAATAAAATTAAATATAAGTTAGGATATGATTAGATTCCAATAGAGGTGTATAAAGTATATTTAGGGATATATTTTCCTATTTCCCTTTTGAAACTTGCTCAAATTATAGAAATGCCCTTGAGGCAATAAAAATCCTTAAGATACTCTATTTTTTTCCATTTTGCTAAGAGATTTAACCGACTTCCATCTTTCCATCAACTTTAACTTCTTCTTCAACCCATTTAAGTTAATCCTATTATCTTCTCATAAGATTGAGATGATACTTTAATAAATTATTCTTTACTTATTCTTAAGTAAGTTGCTTATTCTTAAAACCAAGTTTTTGATTAAGTTTTGGTTTTAAAAATAAGAATTAGGGATTTAGTTTGAATATGCTTGTTTGGATGTTAATAAGAGTAATCTGGATAAATTTCTAGTTTTTTTATCTCCTTATTCACTGAGTAATTAGGTAATCTACTTAATTTAAGGGATTTTTTGTCATTTTAAACATTTGAATTCAAAGTGCATAAGTTAGATGCATTGATGGATGAATGTGAATATGGTTTGTCTATCTTGTTTTTGTTATTAATTCTTATTGAGGAAATGCTAGATTGCTTGAAAAATCATAATAGACTAAGTTTGATAAGTAATATGATATTGAATGGATGAAAATATACCAAATTTATAGTAAAATCATCAATGTTCTAAAACAAAATATATTTAAGTAGGGTATTCAAATATGGCCTTGAGAAGTGCCCTCGAAAGGCCTATATTCAAGTATTATACTCGAATATAAGCATGTAATTTCATTTATGGATGTTTGTAATAGAGTATGGTTTTCAAATATAGCCTGGAGGCTATTTTCCAAAGGCTTATATTCAAGTACCATACTCGAATATTAACCTTTATATTTGCTTCTGGATGAGTATGTTTGAATAGTATAGTCAAATATAGGATCTCTTTCAGGACCTCATATTTGGCTATTGTATTCAAATACCCTATTACCAATTTTTAATCTAAGTTGTTTATTTAACTTATAAAGCTTGCACATTGTATCTATATCTAAATTTAGCATAAATGAGTTATGACTTTACTTATTTATAATGTGTAATTATGATAAATCCCATTAGGGATGTATGATTAGCTGATTTTTATGCTATATATGATTAATTGTAGATAATGTTAAAAAGTGATAGTTGAGTTTGTCAATCTATGATTGTGTTGATTTTTTTGCTATTGTTTAGTTAATGAATGGTTATAAATGACGGTATACAGGAATTCTTGAGTTAGTATGCGAGTGTAATGTCAAATGTAGTAAAATATCTCAATATTTGGTGAAATTTGTTGTAAAACGTGGAAAATTTAGGCTATACTTGAATATGGTAATTGATTATAGCTTTGGGAAGTAATTCCCGACTATGCTATTATCAAATACTATAGTTGAGTATTCTAGTCAGACATCACTTCTAGACACAAGTACTTAAATCTAATATTCAAGTATAACTATATGAATCGTTTCCTAGGGGCCTATATTTAACTACTGTATTTAAGTATGCCAAAACTAGTATTGTCTAGATAATGATATTCAAGTATAGTATTTAAATATAGGTTTAAGGCTTTGCTTCTGAAAGTGATTATTTATATAATGTTGATGTTAAATCCTATAGGAAGATGTGAATTGTTTTACATCTATAATTATTGTAGATTTATACGATCAATATTAGGATTAGTTTCTATTCAAGGATGTGTTATTGTTTGGAAACATGAAATGGAAGGACTATTATTATGGATGATATATTGTAAAATAATATTGAAATTGAAAATAGTTCATAAATAGCTAAGAATGATAGGAGTTACAAAGTGGTTTAATTGTTTGTTCTTTATTATTATCTTTGGCATTCCATATTATTTTTGTAATGTGGTTTTCTTATGAATGTGACTGATTGTGTTGATTATCGCATTAATAAATTGAGTATAAATTATGTATAATATATATATATATATATATATATATATATATATACAGGAAAATTGTATGGTTGATTATATTTTTGTTAAATACATTATCTACTTATTGAGTTAATAACTTATTATTTTAGTATTTTCTCTTTTATAGATATGCTTGTAGGAGTTCCTCTATCCCTACCAGCAACTTAAAGGAGAAAACCCTCTTGAATTTGTGTGTAGTGAAGCCATAGTTTCAATAGTGTATAGTTAGAATTGTGATGGGCCTTGTTATTATTTTCGTATACGCCACAATGGAACTTTATTGTAAATATTTTGAAATCATTTATAAATCCATTGTATCTACAATTTATGTAATGATATTAATGTAAATGGTCGCTTGGATTGGTGGAAATCAGAAAATAGATTTTATGCCAGTGACAATCAGATGGGTCATTATACTATTGGTGCAAATGAGTAAAGTTGAATTGAGCTAAATATTTATTTGTTTAAGCTTAAGTTTAAACTCATTACATCTAAAAAATTTGAACTCAAGCTTAAATCGAATACAAGTATAAATGAACTCATACAAACACAAATGAAATACATGTTGTTGAGTCCAAATTTCTTATTGAACTTGAAATATTTAAATATATGCTTGAATTTAGACTACATATATGTACCTAAATATATGTACCTAAATAAGCTTAAAGGAGTTTAAACAAATTTAAATGAATAGCTTGTTATATATATGATATGAAATTTATGTATTATATTATTTATATAATATAAAAAATAAAAAATACTTTTATCATTAAATTTGTTTAAACTTGTAAATAGGTTGAATTAAGCACTATAAAATTTAAGGTTGACTTGTACATCATTCGAATTCGGTTCGTCTAAAATTAAACTTAGAATCGAATTTTTTGATCTCGAGGTCCTTATAAAAAGTTTGACTCATTTACATTTTTAGATATTACTAAAATCCAATACTTCTCATAATGTCATGATATCAAGGAATTGATATTCAAAATTTTACTCAGAGCGAGTTGCAATTCTTCTTTGTTTAGTAAAATTTTGATGGTTTCACGGTTTTCCATAGTTTTTGCTCTTTATCCTTTTTCCGATCTCAACCATGTTTAAGTTTGTTGTGGCTTAGTAAGTGTTGTGGTATTACGTGTGATTTAAAAATGAAAGAAAATAGGTTAAAATTTTTAATTTTAAACTTAGAAAGTAAGGGTAATTTCTCGGCACTACTTGGTATTATGCATCCATCCTCCAACGAATTTTATAAGAATTATTCATAAAATTTATTATTTTATATATATAATTTATAATTTTTCATGAATTATATAAATTATCAAATGTTACTTTTCACATAAATTTTATAATTTTTTTCATAAAATTATGTAATTTTTTTATAAATCTTACAATATAAACAGTAACATTTACAACAAGAAAATCTCAAGAGTTCTATGAATAAATTATGAACCTTATGGAAGAATTATAAAATTTTATATTAAAATTGCAATAATCTTATCAATACTCCTTAAGGAGTAACAAACAACAACTCAAAAAAATAAATATCTTCGGACCTAAAACTTTAGTATGTGAAGTTGACTGCAGGATCGCTTTTTTTTTTTAATTAACTATATTATTTATTGGATTAATGAATAATTCAAGGCACACAAAATTATCCCTTCTAAATATCTTATGAAACGCAGAAACTTTAAAAAATGTTCACTTTCAGAATAATAATATATACGCAAATTAGCAATCATAATATTAGATAATAAATTAATGGTGGGAGATTTAAAGATTATACTAGAAATTGTTGTAGGTTTAAAATTTTTCACCGTAAATATTAAAAAAAAAAAAATAGCAATCGGTACCATCAAATCTTCTAGAGGTCCACCTTCCACTTCCTTTCGATGGGAGCAACGCACTTGTGAATTTTTGCCTTTTTTCCGATTCAAGTGCATGTTGTTAACTTTTTTAAAAAACTGATAGAGACACAATTTTAAAGATACTTTAAAATCATTTAAAAAAATAAATTAGCAATTAGAACGATAAAATCTTCTATACCTACCGCCTCCTTTCACTAGGAGTATTGCATATGTAAGTTTTTGCCCATTTTGAAGATTGAAGTTTATTTTAAAATCATATTTTATAAAAATAGAATTTTGCTATAATACTTTATAAGGTTTCGAATCTGAGATGACGCGATAAAATATAAATTGTTGGATAAAAATATTAAAATTATAAATTTTTTTAATAATTTTATTTAATAACTTGAAATTTAATACATTATTTCGGGTTGAAATTCTCGGAATATCACAGAACTTTTTATAAAAATAATATAAAAATTTTATGCATTCGTGGTGCACTCTTCTAAAAGAATAACTTTAATAATATTTAAAAAAAAAAGTATTCTTAACACCACTTGTGCGATTGCGCAATAGTGGTCATAATTTTCATTTCAATACTTACTTCTATTTTGGGGTCCACCGATACTTACTTTCGTTAGCAAAAGTATCAGATTACTGTATTTTCAAAAATTTATTTTCATTTTACCATTATTTAAAAATAAATTATCAAAATACGCGTGAGGGATGAAGGCGCCAGGCCGAAAGGCGCCCTCGGGGAGGAGGCGCCAGTCCGGATGGCGCCTCTGGTGGGCCTTGAGGGCGCCATTCAAAATGGTGCCCTTACTTTGTGATTTTTTGAAAATAAATAATTTTGATAAATAATTTTGATGCCATTTCAAAATAAAAATTTTAAAAATAAATAATATGTGATTGTGATTCAAAATAAATTTTTAAAAATAAATTACTCATTTTATAATTATATTTGATATCATAAAAAAATATTTTATTCCACTTTGATATTTAATACATCAATTTATTATAGAAATTAAATAAGAAAGTAGTTAATGATAATAATATATTTAATAAAAATAATAAATATTTAGTAAATAATTAAATATTATTAAAATAAAATATAGGATCAATAAAGAATAATTATGTAATTTATATTAATATCTCTCAAAATTTGATCCCATGACACTTAATATTTATTATTTTTCAGAATTATATACTTCCACCATTTGGAATTATATTATTACAAGTAATTATTTAATACGTTATTACACGTAAGCAAATTTATTGAATTATTCAATAATATTCTTTATATACGAAGTTGAATATTGTTAAAAATGAAAAGAAATATAACAAAATAAATATGTTTCTTTTTATTTTGTATTTATTCCAATAATATTCTTGCTACTTTGTATTTATTTTAATAAAATTATTTTTATTTTGTAACAAAATAAATATCAAATGACGAAGTTGAAGATAGTTAAAAATTAAAAAAAATGTGATTATTTCGTTGTAAAATCTTTTCATTTTATAATGAAATTAAAATTATAACATAAATTAATTCCTTTTTATTTCGTCACAATGATAAAATATTTTGGCAATGAGAGGCAAAAGTGCCGATTTATTATTTTTTTAGAAACTATCTTTCATTTTACCGTTCCTTCGAAACATTTTATCAAAATACGCACAGCGGCAGAAAGACGCGTCGAGGGACGCCAGATGAAATGGCACCGTTAACGCTCGAGGGAAGGGACGTCAGGCGATATGGCACCTTTGGCCTACGGCACCCTTGCTCCTCATTTCTAAGTTAATTAGCCGGTGACCGTGTTTACTGTGGATCCAAAAGACTTGAATTTTGGTATTGTACATGGCCAGCATCCCCATCTACATTGACAATTGTGCTACGTGTTTTGACCTCAATATTTGGTGTACTCAACTCATAATGTATTGAATAAACATAGCATTTAATGTCATTTACAAGGATGATGGTTATTTATCCTTCAAATATTATAATTAATATTATTAATTTTTTTATATTTATTATAACTATTTATTCCTTTCTTCATTAATAATATTAAAATAAATAATGAGAAAAAAATTTAATTAAAAAATAATTATATATTTCATATTATGAAGATAAAATTTATTAATTTATTTTAATATTATTTATTTATTTTAACATGGTAAATAAATAAAAGAATAGATAATTATAACAATTGTGAAAATAAAAAATTAATAATATTAGTTATTAATTTTGAGAGATGTCATTATCATTACTTTTATAAAAAAAACTAAATATTCTAATTATTTTAAAGTTTATTATTTTCTATTATTTATATATTAACTTAAAATTTGGAGATGTGCCTCGACCGCTCTCAGAGGCGCCATTTGGTTTGGGCCATGTTTGGTAAATGGCTGTTTGGCCAGCTTTTAGCTGGTTTGACCAAATTGGCTGGTTGACTTGTTAAATCAGCTAATATTAATGTTTGGTAAATGGCTTTTTCAAACAGCTGTTTCTTGCCTAACCGCTGTTTTCAAAAATGCTGCTATGTCCAGCGTTTTCATTCAGCTGTTGGGCATATTACATATGAAAAGACTGAATTGCCTTGGCTTCTCTAATTGCGTTCGCTGCTTTCTTTTTTTCTCTGCATTCAGCTGTTGGCCAGCTGTTATTACGTTTGTTGTCTTCTTTTCTTTAAAAAATGAACATACAGCAGTACCATTTTCTTTAAAGTGTACTACTGCACGTCCAGTTTTATTTTATTTTTTTTAATTTTAATTTCTATTTTTATATAAAATTTATATTAATTTAATTTTAAATAAATATTTAATTTATATTAATTTTCATATTTTTCATTTTGTCCTTTTTAAAAATTTTTAAAAAAATTAATAATTATAAAAAGTAGATTAATTTAATTTTAAAAAATATTTAATATATAATAATATATTATTTATAATATATCTAATAAATTAATAATAAATTATAATAATTTTAAAAGTTATTTAATAGAATAAATATATAATATTACTTATAAAAACTATTTAATTTTAAAAATATCCAATAATTTAATAATAAATTATAATAATTTTGAAAATTATTTAATAGAATAAATATATAATATTATTTATAAAAATTATTTAATTTAAAAAATATTTAATAATTTAATAATAAATTATAATAATATATTATTTATAAAAAAATTTAATATATTGACTAATATATAAAATTAAAAAATATTAAAATAAAAAATACTCAAATAATTCATAAAATATGCTCATACCCTTATATGTCATTTTACATACAAACAACTAATATAAACAGCTAATTTTACCAAACACTCTTATTCAAACAACTAATATAATCAGTTAGTCAAATCAACTAATACAATCAGCTATCAGATAACAGCTAATCAAACCAGCTAACCGCTACAGCTATCAGCTGTTTCCCAAACAAGGCCTTGGTGTCTCTCCGCCGCTGTGCGTATTTTGATAAAATATTTTGAAAGAACGGTAAAATAAAAAATAATTTCTAAAAAAATAGTAATTCGATACTTTTGCCCAATGAGATGTGAAACATGGAATAATCTTTATCATTAGAAAAAAATAAACACACATTATTTTAAAAAATTTATAATTAATTTATGTTTGTTAATAATTTATAATAATTAAAGTTATGAAAATAAAATACTAGAGGAGAGAATAAAATTCTAGTTAGAAGGATGTTATTAGAAAAATTACATATATTTAATGCGTTATATGAGAATTGAATTAATTGTGTATTTGTGAGAAGAATTGGTAATTAAAATCGATATAAGTACCTACGTAAGAAGATAAAAATGTCGTAATAATCAAAACTATCCTAAATATTGATGTTTGGCAATAAAGTAGTAAGATAGATGTGCATAAATATACAATAAATATGAAAAAGAAAGCTAATGTCTACGTAAGTGATGTCCAGTCCCACATTCAGAATCGGTAATGTGGCGGCCATATCTACTAACCCTCTGCGTAGGCTCGGGAGTCACATCTCCGGTGTCTGTGGTTCCTCTACCTCCAGCTCCCGCTCTGCCTCCACCTCTACCACTATCTACAAGCACTGAGTCATCTATCATCATGCCATCAAGTGCTGATCCCTGATCCTGAGTATGTAGATCAAATACTGGACGATATGGCTGTGATGAACCAGCATCACCGGAAGGAGAGACATGGAATGAAGATGAAACTCCTGGTATATATGAAAATGCTTGGAATGAGGATAGAACACCAGAAGTAAACTGGTACATCTAGGATGATGAAGGACCGTATAATGCAGTCGGGAACATGGTGGAGGATGAAGGATCATCAGGTGCAGTAGGGTACATATGAGATGAGGCAGTCATATCCGGCATCATCATCATCATGGTGTCATGGGCAGTCGATGGTGGAGTCTATTGCACTGTCGAAGTGGACGGAACATCAGCTTGCGACGTAGGTCGTAGAGCAGTGCGACGACGTCGATGAGAACGAAGCTGATCATGGTCACCCTCCGCAGGGTCTGGGATATGATGGGCATGAGGAGCTGACTCTGCATAAGAGTCAATAATCATATGATCAACCTCTTGAATGGCATGAAGGATGGAGTCCGTCGCTGATCTAAGCGCATCGAAGGTGAACCTAGACTGCCCGTCAGGTGTAGTAAAGTCCTGTAGTGTAGACACCTCATCTACCTGTACAAATTTTTGACATTAAAATTAGTTACAATACTAATGCATAAGAAGAAAATCAGACACAGAAAACTAGCACATAGTATTACCATAAAGTCTAGTGCTCCCCTAACAGGTATAATAAATTGCCTAGTAACCCGTCTGTACCATGCCATATACTCGGACTGTGGGCCTAGGACTAGTCATGTGGTCGGCTCGGCAATAGCGCAAAAGTCTCGCCGGATATCCCAGAGTGCAATGTACAGCTGATGCCGGATGTGCCACTCCTCATCATGCCGATCGGACAAGTGAAGGTAATGGACCTCCGCCACCTGCTTTGGTGGCTCAGGAATAGGCTAGCGTAGTCCAAACTACCGCAAAACCCTATCTGACTGGTGCCACTCGACAATCTGAAAGTGAATGAGTGACACCACTACTGTCCACATGTCACTCCCGTCAAAATAGTACCGAGGAAGTGATATGGTGACCACCTCAGTGTACGGGATTCAGGCGATCTGAACTTACACATTTATATTGTCATTTAAATGCAACAATGAAATAGATAAAGGATTGAAATAAAAATATACATTATCTCCTACATACCTGGTCGAGACGAAGATGGTCCAGCACATATCTATAATAGGGTAGGCTGTGTGCCGGACTATCCTGAAATGTCTTTTGATAGTGCCACCTACCAAGTACAATAATTAAGTTAAACAACTTAAAAGTTAACTTAATTACAAGTGTAAATTGAAAAATTTTCTAACCTGCGGGCTAGGGGGCCAATTCCTGCATCCCCCTCTGGTATGTCTGAAACAGTAATTACGAGAGCGATAGTGAGAAATTTATCCCATGCCCAAAGCTGCAGTAGTAGGCAACACTCTCCTATCTCCCTATAATCCGGAGCAGTGGCCTTATAGAGCTCTCTGTACAGATAAGTCAGGCAGGCAGATCCCCAACTGTACGTCCCAGCCTCATGAAAATCTTCGAGTAAGGGTAAATGCATAAGGTGGACAATTTTTTATATATAACAAACATATCATATAATAGGATAATTTTTTCCGGCCAAGTAAATGTTATTTATTTTTAAAACTAATATAATATTTGGCATCTTATCTACATTTTAGTTTATTTTTTTCAATTGTCACTTTTTTTGTTTATTCTGCACAAATTATACTAATTATATTGATTAACTTTTTTAATACACTATATTTTTTATTTTCACAACAATTTTCTCCCTTCCCACCTATTACTAAATAGCAACCAAAATTATTTACACACTATTGTTTATATTTTTTTATAATTACAGTCATGAATTCTTTTTTACATACACTGACTTCGTCTAACACTTATATTACAGTACCTCCATATATATTTTAATACTTTCTGAATAAACCTATGTATAGTATAATTTTTCTGAGTACGTTTATTATTCCTGCATTTTTAATATCTACTATTTAAATAGAAAAATATTTATATTTTCAATAACAATATCTTATTTTTTAAAGCTTCTGGTTATATCCACATATTTTAAAATTTTATTTTTAGTACCTCTCTTATGATATATTAAAATTTCACATGAAAAAATTCTTTAAATATAACTTTCACCTAGATCCTAAAACTTATATTAAGACACCTTTCTTTATCTCGTTTGTTCTTCTTTTAATAGCATAATCTATCACAGTACATATAAATTCCTACAAATTTTTCATAAATCATAATTTCACACCCTAAATCATAATAATCAATATAAAATAAAAAACTCATATTATTAATATCATAATATTCTAAATAAATTTCTCTACTAATATAAAAGATATTTTCATGATGACTAATAAAAATTATAATATAAGCACAAAATTTATAAAAATACTAACCGATAAGTATTAGGAAAAGTAAATAGAAAAAAGTCTTTGCATGAAAGAAAATTTTGTTAGGTATTTTAATAACTTTAATCTCTAGATATTATTGTATCATTAAAAAAATTATGCAAAAATCACGCTAAATTAAATATATTTTGCAAGACAATATATTAAAGGAACAAAAATAATAACACAGATAAAATTTTATTGCTGTATATTTAATTTTAAATATAGTATTTGAATTTTTATATTAAGAAAATATTAATAAATTTTAAAATAGAATTATTTTTTATTCTTAAATAATTTTATTAAAACTGGAATATATAATTAATCCTTATCAATTAACGCTTCCCATAATATTAATTTTTTTAAATAAAATATTTGATTATTAAAAATAATTTTATGTTAAAAAAATAAATTATATTATATTTATATTATTCAATATATTGTATTTGAACTTTTAATAGAATGATTGAAAAAATAAAGAAGAAAAAATTAAACAAAGTAAATGAAATGAAGAAAAAATAATGTACGAACTGTAAACCCTTGGAGAAGTCTTAGTTGATGTATTTTAAATTTAAAACATAATATTTAAAAATTATTATCAATAAAAATTTGAAAAAATTTATATAAATAAAATTTAATTTAATTACTAAGTATTTTTTTAAAAAATATAATATGAAATTAATTATTTTTATTAATAAAATGTATATTAAAGCTTTAATTTGCTTAAAATATTATAATAAGCTAAAAAATTATAAATTATTATATTTATGTTAATTAATGATGTTGATGTTTTAAATCATAAACAATACGAGTAGATATAAAAAAATTACAGTAGAGTAAATAGGAAATAAACAATACGTACGGTATAAAATAATAAAAAATTAATTGTATAATAAATTAATTAATTAAATAAATTATATAATTTATATGAAATACATTTATAATCAAAAAATTGATATATCTTACTGCTAAAAAATATTAGTATATATGGTTTAAATACCATGAGTTAATAAAAAAGAATAACAAAAATGTACAATAAAAAGGATAAAATAAATAGAAATAATACATAAAATATTAAGTCTTTACAAAATACCCTAAATTGATATTTACTTATTTTGACATATATTACTCTGAAATTAACCTAAAAATATTGATCAATAGGATAATATATTCTCGTAATAATCAACATATAATAAAAATAATCTTATTTTTATCATATCCTATATCTTAAAAAATTTTATATTTTAAAAATATCTAAACATAATTTTTACCTAAATCGTAAATTTTATTTTAAGACACTTTTCTTTATCCCCTTTGTTCTTCTTTTAAAATCACAAACTATCACAGATCATATAAATTTGTACAAATTTTTCCTAAATCCTATATCATAATTTTATAGTATAAATAATCTTATTTTTATCATATCCTATATCCTAAAAAATTATATATTTTAAAAATATCTAAACATAATTTTTACCTAAATTGTAAATTTTATTTTAAGACACTTTTCTTTATCCCCTTTGTTCTTCTTTTAAAATTACAAACTATCACAAATTATATAAATTTGAATAATTTTTTTCTAAATCCTAGATCATAATTTCACATCATAAATCATAACAATCAACATAAAATAAAAATTCTTCTCCCACTGTAAAATATATTCTTATAATAACTAATAAAAATTATAATATAAATACAAAAATTATAAAAAATTAATCAGTAAAAATCACAAATTATCACAGATCATATAAATTTTACAAATTTATCCTAAATCTTAGATTATAATTTCATATCATAAATCATAATAATCAACATAGAATAAAAAATTTTCTACCACTATAAAATATATTCTCATAATAACTAATAAAAATTATAATATAAATATAAAAATTATAAAAATACTAACCAAGGAAGAGTTGAAAGAAGATCAGATTTGCTCTAAAAAAGAAAATGTTGCCGGATGAAATACACAGAAGTAAGAAAGGATGAAGATTTGTAAATGAAAAAAATAGAAAATGATGCGAACGGCTTCGAAGAGAGAGGGAAGAGGTGCTGCGAGGTAGAGTTTGTGTTGTGGCTGCAAAGAGAAAAGGAGTGGGTTTATATAGGCCAGGAGGCACCATTTCATTTGGCGCCTCCTAGGAATTTGAATGCATTATGGCGCCACTTGAATGGCGCCTCCAGCAATTGCAAAATTCAAACCATAATGGGGCGCCACCTTGAATGGCGCCTCCAAGGTCAATGACGCTAAGTGGGATGGTGCCTTCACCTTGGAACGCTATTCAAGCTGGCGCTCCCCAAGTTTTTCCTGCTACAAAGGCGCCAAACGGTGTGGTGCCTCTGTGTTCCGCGTATGCCATTCAAAATGGCGCCCTGCATACTTTGGTAATTTGTTTCAAAACCACGGTAAAATAGGAAAAAAATTTATAAAATAATCGTATATCGGTATTTTTGCCTACTTTCGTTGGTGCAAAGTGATTACAGTCAACAGTTGTTGAAAAAGCAAACACATGTATCTGATTTTCATCCTCATATCAGACTACTAACTTCACGGAGAAATTTTTGGTAGAGTTATATGAATATTTATTATAAAATTTTGATTTATATGTATTTTTGTTAATTTATCATTAATAAGTATAATTATATTTTATTAATTAATTATTGGGATTAAATATATATATAATTTTGATTGAAAATTTCATAACAAATATTAAGGAAATTTTATTTAAATTTTTTAACTATATATTTCTAAGATTTTAAAATTTGAAATGATGTTATAAATTTTAAAGTTATTAAATTATAATTATCTATTTTTTATTGAATATGATCAAATAGTTTAAATATTTTAATTTCAAAAATTATCATATCATTTTAAATTTTGAAAACTCTTGAATTACTATAAAATTCATGGATATTAGAACTAATAATTTTTTTAAACAATGCCCAAAAAGTCACTTTTTTAAAGACACTCTTTTCGCTGTCCTCGACGGGGTCCTTTCAAGTTTTCTGCTGGAGTGATTCTAAAACGTTAAACGAGTAAACAAGATTCTTAATTTATTTGCAGAGAGTTAATTTTATAAACATAAGAAGAATTCAATTTTTGTCCTTCCTTTTCTTTTCATTTTTTAGCCAGAAGAAAAGAACGGCAAAAAAAAGAGATTTATCTAATCTTTAAGATGATGGCATTTACTTCGAAGAATCAAATAATTTTGGGAATACAAATATTTTAGGGAATGTATTTCATAAGAATTTAATTCCTGAAAATGTTGCATTATTATATTTAATTTAATCTAAAATATTTATAAAAATGCTACAATAGTATGCTTTATTTTTAATATTTTTAAAAATATTTATTAAAAATTGAATAATTAATTATGGTGAGTAATGATCAATATTAATCATCAATGATAAATGATGGCTATTGATAATGGGTAGTAATTGATGATAATTATTGAAAATGGATAGCAACTATTAATAAGTGATAATAAATAGTAGAAATTATTGAATTTGACCCAAATTAAATTATTTTCAAATATTGATTGTTTTCTAGAATGGGTTGTCTTCCTATTCATATTTAGTTTTTATATTAGAGTAAAATTAAGATTTCTCGTTAAATAGGTATTTTTAAATTATAGATATCTATATTAAATAAAGATTTGAGGTATATGATAAACATCATTAGTTGAGCTTGATCAATCGACCATTATACGCTAACCTGACCGATTCATTTACCTGTGGTCCAAAGGTGCAAATCAACCTACTTTGTTAAAGAAGGTTGGTTGTAAGCCTATGATGACCAATGGCCTATGATATCATTGAATAGACAAAATTGATCATATTTAACTACAACAATTGAATGAAATTGTTATGCTAGCTATTGTTAACCACTCTATTAGCTATATACAATTGTTGAGCTTAGTTAAAAGACCTTATTGCCCTTTTGAGGATATTTTATTATTATAAAATGATAAGTCTATCCCCAGTGCGATTTTTCCTATAAATACTTGTCAAATAAAGAAAGTAAGCTCCCTAATCTTTCATTCTTCCTAGTTTGCACTTAGAGCTTTCTTACTCAACTTGACTTGAATGTTATAGAGCACAAAAGCAATTCCACCACCACTATTTAGCTTATGGTAAGTGATAAGCAATTGTATTTGGCAATCTTTCCACCATGCTTTTGTAATCACCCTAAATCCTAGTAAGATCTAATTAATAATATAGAGGAGAGATATGATGTGAATGCTTATAGGGAATATGTGAGAACTTTTATATATTGTAAAGCAAAGCTTATGGTTTATCCCTTATAAAGAGTGCTTGGATTTTTTTCCAAAGAATATAATACAATACCATGCCCTCATAACAAAAGAAGAAAGAGTTCTAGCCATTAAACTTGTTTATCGAATTCTAAATGTCCATATGCATTGTAGTTGCATTGAATCCATTCAAAGTTATGCCATTAATCTTTATAATACAATAACTTGATTATAACATTTCCATGTCATTTATTAAATATAAATAAAAGAAAGAAGAAAAATGTAAATCTTTTTATATTTTCTGATCATCTTTATGTTTTCACAAAATCAAACATTATCCTTACAAGATCAACTTTATCCTTTCACAAGCAAACACTTGAATCTATTTCATAAATCACAATATGTATGTCATCTCCCCTAATTACATTAAAGCTCGCTCAATGTAAATATATTATAATAGTACAAGTACATCAACTAGCATTTCAATTACTTTATTATAATAATAAAACTCATGCATTCATATTTGAACAAATGCCTTGATTGACATATCAATCTAAATAAATTGGTTAAATTTTCATATCATATAAATATAGCATTCAATATCATATAAAAATTATGAAATGAACAAGTAAATCACAAAGATAATTATACCTAGCTAAACACCTTATATTCCAATTCCATAATACTAATATCCACATAATATATTTAGAGATTATTTAGTTAGAGATAATTAGGAAAAACAAAGGGAATTGTGATTTTTCATTCTTTTTGTATGTGTTTGATTTAGAAAAATTTTATTCTCTTTACTCATTTTCCTTCAATGAGACTACCTCAAATGAGAAAAATGATAATTTCCCCTAATTTCTTAGGAAATCCTATTTTTTTATTTTAGGTTATGAGTTTATCATCATTTTTAATAATAATAGGAAAAAAATAAAAAATAAAAATAATTATTGATATAGCAATGATAAAAATTATAATATTAATGAATAAAAATAAATAATAAAAATATAAACTTAGTAATTAATAATAGTGATAATGATATGTAGTCAATAATAATAAATAATCATATAATAAACATAACAGAAGTTAGTAATATGAAATAATTAGTAATATTAATAAAATAATATTTACAAATACTAATATAGTAATAAAATAATAATATAATATTAATAATTATTAACAGTAATTAAATAATAAATATTAATAAAAATACAATAATTATTATTAAAAATAATAAATAAAAATGCAATTAGTAAATAAATTGATAAATTATTTCTTAATATAATAATTTTATTAGTAAAGTAAATTAGGAAAACTTTATTTTTTTTATTTGAACTAAATAAAAGGTGTAATTATACGATATTCATTATCTTGGCCTTTTTTGTTGATTCCTTTTCATTTCTACAATTAAACTAAACAACCTCTTATATATATATATATATATATATATATATATATATGCATACAAAAGTTGTAAGTAGCTCATTAATTCAAATGTGAAACTAAGATCTAGCATTTAGGGCTTTAATTAGCATAATAGGATCAAATTATATCTACTTTTCTTCCTTATATAACCATAAGCATATTCATGCACTCATTTTATGCTTAAGCACTCATATCAAGACTATTCAACCCTTGTTTCTCATTTACATGAAGGCAAGATACCATTTAGTTCTTATAACAATGTGATTTCATGGAAAAAGAAGGTAATAGTTAGTTATGCAATTGATTATGGGTGTTTAAAAAGGAATTTTGACAACTATAATTGTTTATGAGAGTTTAGAACATGGTTCTGTTGGACATAGTTAATTAAGTTCGTCCAGAGAGCAATTCCAATGAGTATAATCAACCACCTTGATTTAGAGTGTTAATTATGTTAGTCCAAAAAGTAATTCTACTAAGCATAACTGTATAGTTGATTGTTATGCCATAATTTGTAAATTTTATGCAAAACTGCTATTCACTTACCATTTCTAACACTTAAATCTCATTTTTAACATTCTAACTGACCACTAAATGATTAAAGCTCATGATAGTCACTCCAAAATACCACCTTTAATCAGACTTCAAATTTAAAGCTTAAATCACATTTTCATATAATTTCTTTCAAAGCCTTATGAAAACCAAACTTAATAAATTTTAACTAGAGATTTAGGAAGAATGTTATTTACTTTGTATGGAGGAGATACTAGATGGAAGTAAATCATAACTTGTTTGCTACTAATCATTGAAAATCTTAGGAATTCAAGTTCTAGTTTCCAAAGTCACTTTTTAAATGAAAAATCCATAAATCATTCCAAATCTAAAGAAAAATGGAGAAAAAGCTTTGCAATGGTTAAACTTTAGGAGGCTTTACTGTGCTAGGATAGAAAAGTGCAAGAACTTTGATAAAGGTTAAAACTCTTGTTGCGTGAAGAAAAGATAAGAAAAAGGAGAGGAAGTTTAGAAGTGTGTTTTGTGGGATGACTAATGTCTGAAAATGCACTTCAACATGATGAAAATAAATTAAATCTCTTTAATAAAGGAGAATATGTAATAAGGATTTTAATCTCTTTAATATGAGGAATAGATGGTTATACTATAAATTATATCGACGATGTACTATAATTTTTATATAAGTCATTGTTTTATAGAAAATATATAGTGTATAATGATTTGTAAATTACATCAAATAATTAATTGTAATATTATTGTATAATGTTCACTAGTTAATATTAATGATATTGTTAGAAAAATAATTTATAATTGATATCTGTTATTAAAAAAATATCAAAATATAAAAAGTGAATAATATTATTTAAAAAACTTGGTTTCTATTATATTATAATAAAAAATAATAAAGCATAAATCATATTAATTATTTAATAAAAATTGACATGGTCTTGAAAAATTAGAGGAAAAATGAAGATCATGTTAACTAAGCCTTTATTTTATTTTGATGATGTCAAATAACATTTTGAGCTTATTTATTTTTAAAAGGAATTCATAAAATGGCTTATGAAATACATGCCAAAGAAATATGAAATTTGTTGGAGCTTTTGAAGAAAATTTTGAAAATCTTGTTATGAAGTTGTTTGAAGTCTTTTTGAAGCTTATTTGATGAATTAATTTAGGACTTTAGGTAAATTAACTTACATGATTAATTTTAAGGTGTTATGACTTAAAATGTTTCAAAAATGTTGTTAAAATTAGTGTTTTGTACATTAAGTGTTTTAAAACAAAATGGATTTGAAAAAAGGATAATTTTAATTTTAAAAAATATGAAAAATGATTTTTGTATGTCTAAGCTTTGTTTAAACTAAAGGAGATTTGAATATGGGGATATTCATTTGAAAAATCAAGATCTAAATTGGAAGAAAAGTATACCTTATTTATCATTAACTATATAATTGATTACAATGTTCTAGAGGTGAACCTCAAGGTTAATAGTCAACTACACTGGCCCAAAGGCAAGCTAATTAAACCATAGTTGATTGTGCTAGAAGTTTACCATCAATTGGATAGTTGACTATTGTTCAAATTTTTTAGTTCTTAAACTTGTATAGTCAACTATCAATGGGTAAGATTTTAAAAAAGGTCAATTGTAAGTGATTAATGATCACTATTCAAATCAACTATTTTATAAACATTTAAACTTCAATTTTCTAGGGTAAGAAGAAGCACAAAAACCTAGTTTTCTTTGAGTTTACACTTTTTTTGAAATCAAAACTTCATCATTTTAAGCTATATCTTTTAAGATTCAATCATTTAGAGCTTTCTCTTTGTATTTGTACAAGGGTGCACTAATTATTGTTTTATTTTCTATTCATTCTTTTGGTTTTTTTTCATGATGAGTAAGGGATTCATGATTTCTAGAGTGTAGTAGCTCTAAGGAAAGTGTCTTTGTCGAGGAAACACAATGGAAGGATTATACAATCCAAGAAAACATTGTAAGGCTTCATAAATTCTATCAACTTTAGGGGATCATTAGTGCACTAACCATGAAATTGAAGGGCTTTTAATTCCAAAGAGTGGATATAGATGGGAAGCGAATTATCTTCTTGGTAGAATCACTATATATAAGTTTACAATCTCTCTTCCCTATTTCTCTTTAAATTTCTACAATTTATTGCTTTATTGCATATTTAAACAATTTAATTTCAGTATTGATTCATGAGATATATGAGGTTGGTTGATATGATCTTGATTATGTTCAATTTCTATATTTCCAAGAGTAAATTTCAATTTTCTTTTATTTTTGTTACAAAAACTCTATTTTTACATTGAAAATAATTTTAAAAACTTCAGTTTACCATCTTTCAATGTGTCCATCCTTTACAAATTGGATAAAAAAAAATTTGTGATATGATGCTACCATATCAATTTTTTGTTATAAAGTATAACATTAACCAATTAATCCATCATCAATTTGATTTTATCTACATCTTCTAAGTTAAAAACTTTCTAAAAATATAAAAGGAATTATGAGAAGAAAATACCCACTTTTCATTTCATTTAAAATCTATTGTTCATTATAAATTATAATTTTTTATCATATATATTAATGGACTAATATAAGGATAAATAAAATGGTAGACATTATTTTCATAATAGATCATCAATGTCTCATTTATTTCATTTACATTCAATTTGTTATTGTTTGTATTCATTTAATTATACAAGAAAAATATTGCAATACAAAAAAAATTCAATGCTATCAACTTCACTTAGAATGAGTTAAATTAAAAATAAAATTTATGTTGGTGTTCTTATAAAATTTATGCTAAAATTATAAAATTACTGCTTAAATGATTTTGGAAAAATTTGGCTAAACAAAAGATTTTGGTTTCTTATATTATGATGTATGTTTTTAATTAATAACCTGCATTTAAAATTCTATAGTAGAACAATAGAGTCTAAATTATAGATGTTGGAGTTTTTTTAGTAGTTGACATGTAACTTAAAGCGGTGTGAAAGACAAGGCATAAGTTGAAAATAAAATGCGTAAAGTTATAATATCATTTGTAAATTTTATTTTAAAACTCTTTTAATCCTAAAATAATTCTTTCTCTAATGAAATATACTCATCTTCTAACATTAAGATGATTCTCTTCAATTTTATATTTATACTTAATTATTTTGTAAGATTGAAACACCATTAAGTTATGGTTAAATAAGTGAGGTTTAGCATTGAAAAACACAAAACATTAATGTAAGGATTTATTTTATATATTGTATTTATTCTTGCAATTTTGCTTCTAGTTTTATAATCAATTATATTTTATTTTGATATAATTTTTACAGATTCATACAAGTAAGAAACTTAATTTGGTGTAATATTATACATGATAAAATTTAAAAAAAGTTTGTTATATAAATAGTGCATTAAACAAAAATTTGTTTTCAACTTCATCAAATGAAGTTAAAGAGTATTAGAATATGGATTTAAATTTATTTTATTATTAATTTAAATTAACTTTATATTATTATTCATTCATATATTATCATATCATTAAAAAAGGTTAAAATTTCTTTACTGTTATTAAAAAATTTTAATTGCTATTATTTTTTTATGACATATCTTCTTATCATTTATTGATAGTATAAAATATTTTATATTGACAATGGATCAAATTTAAACTATTATATTATAACAATATAATAAAATTAAAATTATAAATTTTTTATATTTTTTAATGAATATACAAATAAATATTAAATAATATAAGCAAATATATATATATATATATTTAATATTAAATACAAAAAATTGATAAAAAATTACTTTTAAAAAAAAAATTAGTTATCTTTACTATCATAGTATTCAATATTATTTTTTTGATGATAAGGTTTAGAGATGATATACCAATCCTTCTCTTATATAGAAGCAATTAGAATTTTGTTATGAAAAATGTCTTTCAAAAATCGGGTTAACTCAGTCGTAGTTATATTATACCACACTTGAGTTTACGGGAGGGTCGTTACAACCGAAATTCCGACAGTTTTTGGATGGAATAGAAACAGTCAAAGGCAGTCTCGTCCAGATTAGCCCCACATCGAAGAGACCCCACCAACTTCTCAAATCAGGTAACTTTTATCAGCAGCAACTGGCATCTAATGATAATATATTTGCTTTTTTAAAAGCCAGAAGCATTGCAATTACTAGCATCTATTAACTCACAAGTTTTCTCTTTTCTGGGGCATGCCATCAGTGTTTTGTATATTGACTGCTGAGTTGAGGCTGAGGTGAGTTCTTGTTACTATAAAACTCTGCAGGAATTAACAGCGATGGAGAGCAACGCCAGTTCATCCAGATTAACTGAGAGAAAATTCATCGAGAGGAATAGAAGAAATCAAATGAAGCTTCTCTACTCCAGGCTCAACTCACTTGTGCCTCATCTAAGCTCAAGGGTACTTTTCCTTCCTTCTCTCTGCCCCTCCACTTACTAGAGCAAAAATATTATAAATAATTAGCCCAAATCGTTCAAGAGTAACTTCTCGTAACTATAAAATACATGCCATAATTTAATTCTAATTCTTCGTGCAAGCGGTGACAGAGTTAGGACTGGAGGATCAAAAAGACACTAGGAGTAAATAATATTTCAATAGGATAAAATTTAAAATTTAATAGAAATATTTTATATAAAACACATGATTTTAGGTGAGATTTTAAGAAAATCAATTAGGACAGTGGAGTACTTGTAGCTTCACTACTGAATATAGGATATAAGTGTGGGGGCATCGCTTCAACTATTTGTCAGGTGATTGCTAGTTAGAATCTCTTTGGGTTTGAATTCTGTGGTGCAGGAAGGGGCATCACTTCCGGATCAGCTAGAGGAAGCCACAAACTACATAAAGAAGTTGCAGATGAAATTGGAGAGAATGAAGGAGAAGAAAAGCAGCCTACTGGAAATTGATCAAAAGCCAAGTATGGCGATAAGATCGCCGCAAATTGAGATCCACCAAATGGGCTCAGCTTTGGAGATTGCTGTAATAACTGGGTTGGATTGTCAGTCTATGTTTAATCAGCTAATTCGGATTGTTCACGAAGAAGGAGCTGATATTGTTCATGCAAGTTATACAGCCGGCGAGGATGCAATTTTTCATATGATACATTGTCAGGTAACAAACAAAATTTCCCTCATAAAGTTAAAATATAGATTTTTGAAGGCTGTCACTGAAATCTATATGAGTCGTACAAACATTTCTGAACTACAAAATTATGATAAAATTGTGCTTAGTGCGTTGTGACTGCTTATGATTTTAGTCATCACTGCAATCGTAGTACTTCATGACTCTAGGACTGGTCGATTGGACCATGCTGTCTCCACAAGTAACAAACATAAGATGCAAATGGGGAAGGGGTCTTCAGCAGATACACTTCGATAATTAAGTTGGTATGTATTTGAATAGAGTAATAGTAATATGAATTGCTTAAAGAAGAAAAGCACAAGCCTTTCCTTTATATAAATCTTTGTAGGATTTAAGAGTAACAATTGATGTGATTATGAGAACTAATAAGGAGTGTGTATACAGTTTAGTAATTTTAGCAAATCTCACTAATGAGATTATTGCTCAAAAGCATACATTATTACCTTTTTGATATGACTTGAACATGTAAAGCGTGCATTTATATAGGTTTGTGTAGGGTTTAGAAGTAACATTTAGTATAATCATAAGAGTTAAGAAGAAATGTACATATATACTAATAATTTAAAAAAGTTATACTAACAAAATTCTTACTTAAAAATGGGTATTACTACAATTTTGTGTGAGACCTCAACATATAAATTGTTCATTGATCAATATTCTGTATTAGATTGGACTGCTTGGAATTGAATTGATTTAGGTTGGGTCTTGTAATTTCATATCAATTGAGATAAATTTATTGGGTTGAACTATTCAGCCATTTTTAACAATATCACTTCTATAATTATAATATTTACCATGATTTTGGATATAGTTGGTAAATTCAGCTTTGTATTGTTTAGGTAGGGGAATCAGCAGATGGAGCTGCAGGGATATCTGAAAGACTAAATAAGTTTGTATATGATTCTAGTACACTTTAAGATGAGTGAAACATGTATGTTTCCTCACAAGATTGTAAGGAAATACTTTGTGGATGTTCCATATATATATATATAATGTACGGCTTGCTTGTTAATTAAGTGACCACTACAAGATATTCGTTCAGAATTGAAGTAAGGAGTGATACAGTCATTTATGAATGTGCAAAGAGAATTATTTTTATTAAAAATTAAGATATTTTAGTGTAGTACTCTGCACTTATATATATACAATTTAAAAATGCCATGATTACCAAAAAAAGAATTCAAATTTGAATTTTAAATTTTTTATATTCATTAAATTAAATTTTATAAATTTACTACATTATCTTGTCATGGTGCATATAGCATTGTTGTATATAATTACAAGCATAATATGTCATTGTTCAGATTTAGCATATTCTTGCTTGCTGCAATAGGAGGAATTTCACTATATACATTCAGTTTTGCTAACCCACGCTTCATATAAAACAGGTGAGATCCAATTCTAAATCCACCTGTTCTACATTTGGGTGGAGAGGTTGGAAGTGGGTTTAAGGACGAGAATTGGGTTTCTTTTCGCAAATATTTGGCATAAATGGTATTCATCTACGCACTTCGTGCATATATTGTTTTAAAAGGTCATAAAACTGCTGCTATGCAGCTTTAGATCCCAAAGATAAGGGCATTATTTTGTGGTGCTTTCTATGTTACCCCCATGGGTTTGGAACCCATGGGGATGTGGCCAAATTTAATGTATTGGATGAGTAAAATCATTGACTTGATCAATTCATCTAATGACTTAATTTTGGCCACATCCCCATGGGTTCCAAACCCATGGGGTAACATAGAATTCCCCTTATTTTGTTGACAAAGTTATATGCGTTAGAGTTTACAAACTCATGCTCTGAATACTGCTGACGCTCCAGATCCGAATTAATTAATAAGTTAATTTGCAGAAAGATATCAAAACTTTAAGAACTGCAATAAAGGTTTTCCTAAAACATGGTCCCACTAATTCTAGATTAATACAAGATTAGAATTAGAACTAGATAGCTTGACTTTTTGTGCACGGATATAATTAGTAAAATTTGATCATTGTGCTAAGAATGCCGTACCAACCGAACGATAAAATGGTTACAAGCCCTAGGGATGGATTTTTCTTTCAGCTAAAACTTAACACAAACACCTGGTTGGTACAACTTACTTTATCCGCAGTTGTGGGCTCATGCCCATATTTTGTTTGATATGCCGAAAACGATGCAATGGGCCATGCTATATAAAAAGTTCAAAAACAGGGGATTACTTTCTATCTTTTTGACTTCGAGGGTAATAACATAATAAACTAATTAATAAAATAAATTTTCTTTACTGGTTAAGACTCGAGGAGAATATTGGACGTTATATTGAATTTAACACATTATGTTAATTATATAACAATTATTCTAGTAGTAAAACATAGACATGTAGCAGGGAGCAACCTAGAAAATGTATTTTTTAAGCACCTTATTCGTATATAATATAGAAGGGTTGGGGATAGGGGTACAAATGGATTAGACCGAACTAGATTTTATCTTAAATAGGTTGGACTTGTATTGCAAAATATTAATCCAAACTTGGCCTATTAGCGTATATAAGACTTTATTTTAGGCTTAAGTCTAACCTATTTTAAAAGTCTGATCTAACCTGTCAGTTTATTTAAAAGTCTATTTTAAGAACCTTGTTCGTATATAATATAGAAGGGTTGGGGAAAGGGGTACAAATGGATTAGACCGAACTAGATTTTATCTTAAATAGGTTGGACTTGTATTGCAAAATATTAGTCCAAGCTTAGCCTATTAGCGTATATAAAACTTTATTTTAGGCTTAAGTCTGATCTATTTTAAAAGTCTGATCTAATCTGTTAGTCTATTTAAAAGTTTATTTTTAAATACAAACTTTTAAATAAGTTAACAACTTAAGATTTAAAAAACCTATTATAAAAAGGTTTTAAATAAGCCAATAACTTATATAAGTTTGAATCAATATATTATTAAGATGCTCCTAATAATACTAAAATTAATACAAAATTTTATATAAAAATTAATTAACAAAGAAATAAATTCATATACTCATAACATAAAATTACTAATTTAAATAGTTAATATTTAATTAAAAATAAAATAATATCAAGTTGCCATAATATCAAAAGTTAACAATAAAGATAAATTAATTCATTATAAATTATACAACAAATATTCAAAATATTTAATCTATATAATAAGCTTGAAAAAAAAGCCTACATATCATTACTTTTATAATAAATAAATTTAAATAAAAAAATATTAAATAAGCTTGTAAATTAAGCTTAAAATAAAAAGGTCTAACCTATTTAATTAAAAAAACTTCTATATTAGCCTTAACTTGATTCATTTAACTAAATAAGTCAAGTCAGACTGAGCCTAAATTAGATCGGACCATAGGTAGATAGGCCACCTGACCCATTTGCACCCCTAATCGGAGGATTCTATGCTTTCAAGAAAAGTTGTCTTGAAGATTTGAACCATTATTTATTAATATTTTTGTAAAAATATTTAATTTAAATAATATTTGATATTTCTTGCAAGTATTTTAAATTCGATCTTAAGTCTTTACTTATCTTGTTCAATAAATTATTTATTTTTAGTATTATTAAAAAATATAACTTTTTTATATGTTGATTATACGTAAAGTTTATAATAGAAATTGTAAAATATAAGCATTCGTAGTTCAACAGGAAAAAAATGATAAAAATCTCTAAAATTTATGTATGAAACACAAATTTTCAAGTATCATAAATCGTTTATGCCATTGTAAACAGATTTTTAAAATCATATTACAGTATACTCTCCATTTATTTTAAATGTTATTTTAGAGAAATTTTTCCCTTTTAAAAATCATCTTAAAAAGTCAAAAATGGTTTTTTTTTTCAAACATCGTACTTATCCTAATAAATACGCAATAATTTTATACATAAATCAACTTTTAATAAATGATAAATTAATAAATTATAAATCTTCTTCTAAAATTAAGATTAATTGTTATTCTTTTTATTTTTCAATTCCTGTGCATTAAAAAGAAATTAAGTGAATACTTTACTTTGAATTTATGTGCATTAAAAAAATGGAAGAAATGTTTTATTTTAATTCACATTTAAAAGGGCGAATATAATTTTATAGGATGCTAAATATATATTGGGTATGTAAATGTAGGAAAATATTGAACTTAGGAACCATAATCCATCCAAGCTCCAACGTACATGTGATTTGCATGAGAAGTATTGGTGATAGTAAATGCCAACAATGTAACGGCACTCAATAATTGATATTATTTCTACGGCTCTTTCAACCCCATGGATAGAGTTCTGTAATTCTACGTCAAAGTGTAATATGTAATCACATACAGTTGCCCAATGGTCGAGGGCCTACAAAGTATGGATAGATATTACTTTAACAAAATTTTATTTACCAAAAAAAAAAGCTACAAAATTTTTGACAAATTAATTTTAATGGGTCCCACGTTATCAAAATATGATAAATTACTAGAGATTTCTATTTGCTATGAGGAGTTTTTGAAGCGTGGTTGCTCATACTGTTTTGCCAATTAAAAAAACATAACTTTCTACTAGTTAGTATAAGAAAAAAAAATAGAAACATTTTCAATTACAACTATGGGTGCAAGTAGGACAGATGACTTATCAAAAGCTTACGGACTAATATACCTAATGATTAATCCAATATAACTTATTTATTTAAATAAATCCTATTTAGATAAATAGGTCAATTTTTTTCTTTGGACTCGATTTGTAGATTTATCAAGTTAGCTTATTTAATTATAAATATATTTATAAATAATATAAATATTTTGATATACACCCATATATATATGTATATAAGTCTAATTATACCATTGAATAATTTTAGGTTTTAAGAAAGTTTTAATCTATTTATAAATTTAAAAGCCTATTTATCTAAGGAGGTTTCTAAATAGGCTAATAAGTATAGTCAAATTTTTTTAATAGGTTAGGCCAAGCCTAAATTTTAACCTTATATAGGCTAATAAGTTAAGTTTAGATCAATAATTTAAAAAGTAAGTCTATCAGGTTAGCTTATTTAATTATAAATATATTTATAAATAATATAATATATTTATAAATAATATAATATAATATATATTATATATATAAATAATATAAATATTTTGATACACATCCATATGTATATGAGCCTAATTAGACTATTGGACAATTTTAAATTTTAAGAAAGTTTTAATCTATTAGTAAATTTGAAAGTTTATTTATATAAGGAGATTTCTAAATAGGCTAATAAGTCTAGTGAAGCTTCTTTAACAGGTTATATTAAACCTAAATTTTAGTCCTATACAAGCTAATAGGTCATGCTCAAGTTAATAATTTAAAAAGTACGCTAAATGACTTGACCTATTTAGAGTTATTTAGAGTAAGGCTCGGCCTATTTATATCCTTAATCATAACCACCTCTTTAATTGAAAAAAAATAAAGATAATAATTAGTCTCTCATATGTAAAGGTTTACATATTTAAAATTTTATAATTATCATTATCAGTATTTTTTATTTTTATTATAATTATTTATTTTTTATTTACTTATAATTTTAAAATAAATAAAAATATCAAAATTAATTGTTAAGTATTATTTTAATATATTAATATATATGCTTATTTTTTAGTTATATTATTATTTTTATTATTTATTTTAATATAACAAGTGAAGGGATGGATGAATAATTATAATAAAAATAAAAACAAAGAATTTTAATAATTCCCATTATAAAATTTAATGAATGCAATAGTCATCATTTTTATAAATAAAGAATTAATTATTGTATTTATTTTGAAAAAATCACTTCTATGAAGTATTTTCTCAATTTTCTTTATTTTTTTCTTAAAATATAAGAATTTGTACTAAAAAAATTTGAGACCTATAAGATGAATTATGAGAATGGTGATAAAAATGACTAACATTAATTTTTTTTGTCAATTTTGAAATTTCATATTTTTTTTATTGTAAAACTAGTAATTTCATACTTTTCTAATGTAAATGAAATAACAATGATTATTTGTATTGAATGGATTACAACGTTTAACTTACAAGAAAAAAAATTATTGACAAACGACATAAAATTTAAAAAGAGATATATTAATGTTTTAAATTTGAGAGATGAGAGAGAGGTTAACGGTGAGTGTTTGATTTATCAAGAAAAAAATATTAAAAATTTTAATCATTATCAGTGGTATATTGCCACGGACCTATAACCACAAATGCTTTGATTTGTTACTTTAGTACCATAGAATTTACACTCAAATAATTTACTCACTTGTAACTTGCGTTTCACACTGAAGCCATAAGTGCCACAATTCGCAATGATAATCATTATCGGGTGCTTTCATGGCTCAGGTCCATTTGAATAGATTCACTTCCTTAATCTGGTCGGCCCATGATTTACTTAAACCCAAACAAAGCCCAATAAATAAAAAAAGCCTGCATCAAACCCAAAAATAAAAGCCCAAAACAAATCACCCATTTTGATAATTTTCGGAGAAAAGTATAATTAACATAACTCATCAGGGCAACTTTGCAACAAAAACCAGAGTATAAATCGCATAGCCAAAGTAGGGTTTTTCCCTCTCGTCAGTCATCCCTAGCCTCTTGAAACCTCTGAGCTCGGTGGTTTGGTTTAACTCTTGGTATCAAAGATCCGAATTCGCCTGCAGAAATGGTTGGAGGCTTTGAAGTAGTGGCCGTTCCTTTCAACCCCGATGGTTGGGGTCCACCGGACGCGGCCGCCGCCCCCACCAACCTCCCTTTGAACGTCCCCTTTGCACCGTTCTCGCGCTCCGACAAGCTCGGTCGCATTGCTGATTGGACCAGAAACTTCAACAACCCAACCCGCTCTAAGAATCCCGCTGATTCTGTCTTCGATTTTACTAACGACGATTCCTTCCCTGCAAATGCCGATGAAGACTCCTCCTTCCGCCTCGTAGACGGCAAACCCCCACCGCGCCCCAAATTTGGCCCCAAATGGCGGTTCCAGCAGCAACGCCAGCTCCCGCAGCGCCGTGACGAAGAGGTTGAGGCCCGAAAACGTGAAGCTGAGAAGGAAAGGGCACGCCGTGACCGTCTGTATAATCTCAACAGATCCAACGCAAATGCTTCTCGCCGTGAAGCTGCAGTTTTCAAATCTTCAGTCGATATTCAACCCGAATGGAACATGCTTGATCAAATTCCCTTTTCAACTTTCTCGAAGCTCTCCTTCTCTGTTCCTGAACCAGAAGACCTTCTTCTCTGTGGGGGGCTTGAGTATTACGATCGGTCGTATGATCGAATCACGCCCAAGAACGAACGTCGTCTTGAGAGGTTTAAGAACAGGAACTTTTTCAAGGTTACCACCACTGATGATCCAGTTATTCGAAGGCTTGCTAACGAGGACAAAGCTACAGTGTTTGCTACTGATACAATTCTTTCAACACTTATGTGTGCTCCTAGGTCAGTCTACTCATGGGATATTGTGGTTCAACGGGTTGGGAACAAGCTCTTTTTTGATAAGAGAGATGGGTCGCAGTTGGATTTGCTCTCTGTGCATGAAACCTCACAGGAGCCATTGCCCGAAGCTAAAGATGACATTAACTCTGCTCATTCACTAAGTGTGGAGGCAGCTTATATCAACCAGAATTTCTCCCAGCAAGTTTTGATTAGGGATGGGAATAAGGTAACTTTTGATGAACCAAATCCTTTTGCAAACGAGGGTGAAGAGGTTGCTTCTGTTGCATATAGGTATAGGAGGTGGAAGCTTGATGATGATATGTACCTTGTTGCAAGGTGTGAAGTTCAAAGTGTTGTTGAAGTGAACAAACAAAGGTCTTTCCTTACTTTGAATGCGTTGAATGAATTTGATCCCAAATATTCGGGTGTGGATTGGAGGCAGAAGTTAGAGACTCAGAGGGGTGCTGTGTTGGCCACAGAGCTGAAGAATAATGCCAATAAATTGGCTAAATGGACTGCTCAAGCTCTGTTGGCAAGTGCTGATATGATGAAGCTGGGATACGTGTCCAGAGTTCATCCCCGTGATCATTTCAATCATGTAATTTTGGCTGTAGTTGGGTATAAACCTCGGGATTTCGCAGCACAGATTAATTTGAACACTGCAAATATGTGGGGAATTGTGAAGTCTATTGTCGACTTGTGCATGAAATTGAATGAGGGGAAGTATGTGTTGGTGAAGGATCCATCTAAGCCCCAGGTTAGAATATACGAGGTTCCAGCAGATGCATTTGAGAATGACTATGTGGAGGAGCCACTGCCCGAGGAGGAACAAGTTCAACCGCCAACAGAAGCTGCTGAGAATGGGGAAGCCACTGCTACAGCAAATGATGCTGAAGAGAAGACTGACAGCCCAGCTTAAAATGGTAAGCATTTAGACTTCCCGTTTAGCTTGAATTACCATGCAATTGTATGCTTAGTTTATAATAGCACTAAGGTGTGCATGTTACTGTTAGTTTACTGTTTACGGGATAATAACCCCATGATCCAACATACACACGTCCAAAGTGATGCAAAGTTGTCTCAACAACACGTGACAGTTGAAGTTATTTTGATGACGATGTGTATCAATAGCAAAATTCTAAAGCTAATCCCATTTCCTGTATGTCTCAGTAGCTAGGCAGGAAGAAATTATCTTCATAAATTGCTAGGTCCCCCTTTGGATGAATTTTCTGATTTTATATAAATGCTAATGCGAAACTTATGATGCTCCTTCAGTTGTTTAGTTTGGCTTTTGTAAGCATTTTATTCTTGCGGCTTGAGCCGTTTGAGCTTATTTTCTTAAGGTTAAGACTGAAGCTTATGAAATTAGCCCCAATGAAACTGTAATAGGCTTTAGATAATAATCTATTTATTGACTAGTGCGACAGAATTTATGCATTATCAGCTTTGATTTGTTTAACTCCTATGCTTAAACAATTGACTGAGAGACTTATTTTTCATTTTATCTTTCTTCTTCCTTCGTCTGATGCTCCCCAACCTATGGAATTTTGTCTTGGGTCAAGCTTTCCTGATGGCAAATCCTCATCTCTACAAAGTGATAACCAAACCAAATTACCCAAAAAAAGAAAAGAAAAAAAGAAAAAAGAGGTAATAACCAAATCCAAAGCCTTATCCCATTAGGTGGGGTATAGGCAAGTATAATGCATTGCAGTTGCTTGGGATCGAAGTCAGGTTGCTCATGTCAGGAATACTAATGACCATGTTCATCTCAATCATCTCTATAAAGTAATTCCCCTTAAAAGAAAAAAATGAGTGAGAGACTTGCAGTTGCAGTTGCTTGGGATCAAAGTCAGGTTGCTTATGTCATTATGTCAGGAATACTAATGACCTTGTTCATCTGAATCATCTTTATAAGGCAATACCTTTTAAAGAACCATGAAACCTCTTGGAAGAATGCTAGAACCTGACCATTAGCATCAAACAGATCACAATGGCAGGCCATAATGACCTTTTCTTCATCTTCTAGAACTGTGCATGAGATCTAATGTGCTTATTTTATTGCTTTTTCAAAATTCCATGTTATTTATAGGTTCAAGGGTTTGTGCTAAGAGATGAGAGTGGGTAGTTACTGGTATGAGGATTCTATTGGTTGTTTGGATTTCACTTATACATTAAATTACACCAATGCTGTTGAATTACCGTGATTCTCCAAAATCTGGTAGGGTTTCCAAGGTTTCATGTCATCAATCTGCTTCTTATTATTCCCCTTTTTGATAATTTCCACTTTCAATATCACATGTCCAATTATGACGCAAACACTTGTCATCAATTACAAAATTACTTGCTGTTTGTCAAAATACTAATTTGCCTAATTTAGAACACACTTATTTCAGTGGAGTTTATTGCAAACACGTGTATCAAGTCTTATTATTTAAGCAATGTATAAGGGCCTAGGTATAGGGTGCTGGTCTTAATATGACCCAAGGGAACTAGATTCTGTTTATAGATGTGTCTGTGGATTGGCTGGCCATAGGGGTCTAATAGTCTGAAATCCTGAGTGAACAACCTGCCATGCAAACAGGTTGTTCCTGCCAGTCTTTTAGCTTAGTTTGATAACAATAATTGCAAGGTGAAAAAACGTAGTTAGGGCATACTTGAACCCATCCAAACCCATCATGTGATAATTGTTGCTGATTTTGGCTGCGTGCTTGTCTGCTTCTGAAGTCATGGAACTAGGGGATAGTATTTGAATGCTTCTGGATATTATTTTGTGCTATGAGGTTCATCAAGTGCTAGATATGCAGCAAATCAGAACATAGAAATAAGAATTATATATTTGGATTACTCCTTTGATAATGACCGAGATTTGAGAGATCCTTCGTGTTCACTTAGTCATTTTGCCTGGTCTGTCACTTTGTCGTGGTGTTGTTTGTGTAATTTTTATGGTGTGTCATTGTGTTGTTATTGGTGTGAGGGATTCCTTGTTTGATGATGTTCAAAGGACAGATAATTGGGCTATGGATACTTGAATGTTTTTGACATGCATCGGACATGTACACTCATTATTTTGCTCATAAGCAACATTCAGTGTTATCTCTTGCAGGTCAAATATGTGTACGGCCATTCAGTTTGAAGCAGCTTTATACTTGGGGAGGATCAATTCTATATTTTGCTAGATTTACTGTTTGGTCAAATTTTTGCAATTTAGTTTCTAGTTTCTGGTGGACATAGAAAAAGCCAAAACTTGTTTGTGAGATGCTACAAATTTTGTCTTGTAGAACTTGTCATGTTTTAGTGTATCAACGCACTTATTTAGTGTCATGCTCAATGTTGGAATCATCACAGCCATTCTTGGTAAATTTTATGTATTATTCATTAGTCTTTTGGTTGCTTGCATTGGTCGTTGAAAAGTTGATTCTAGAAATGTACATCTTCATGGATCTGGGAGATGTGAAAGGGGGCAATTCTTGTTCTCGGAGTGTCTTATGAACACCTTTTAAGTTAACATTTAGCATCAATCTGGAAGTCCATTTAGGTATCTGAATAGTTTTTTCCCCCAAAATCGAAATGCGATTTACACCAAGTTGGTTATGTCCATAGGAAGATCGAATGGAACATCACAGTTGGAATTTGTCTGTGATCTCTGGGCCCCCGATGCCAGCCATGTGTGTTCGTTACTGCATTTAGAGGAATAGGTTATAATAACCTCAGACATCGTAGTTTTCAACGGCAATCAATCATAAATATTTGCAGGTGGAAGCAATGAATGTGCATTCAGCGGCATTATCAATTCTTGTACTGATTTGAAAATAATTGTAAAATACTATGGGGTTCAGGTAAGAGAGTAAATCTGCTGCTGATGCAATCCACAAAAATTCGGAAAAATTTACGTTGAAAGTGATATATTGGCATATTAACAGACTTAATGTAATAGTATATCAGGTTGGCCAAGTTGTTCACCACACATGATGATACTTGTAATTTGATGGTGTGACATTGTACTGAAGTACGTGTGGTGGAGTGCAGACTCGCCCAAAATTTCAAGATGCAATCATGCAAATTAGAAAGTGCATCTCTCATCTCCGTTCACTGGATTAAAAAGGGATTAACATATGCATTTGTTTGGTTGGTAAACAATGTACATTGGATCCACAGCTCGGCTTTCCTAAATCAATGGCTACTTTATAATGCTCCATTGGAATGCAGAGAAAGAACAAAATGAACAAAATCATCTTTTTCCTTTCATTGTTTTGATGAATGGGAAATTAGGTCAAAACATTGGAAAATTTTACTTTTGTTTGATTCAGTAAAAATGAAGAAGGAAAGAAAGTATTATATTTTTAAATAACAAATTTATCCTTCTATAAATTCATAATAGCAAATCTGACCTTATGATTCTAAACACAATCTTCACTATATCTATATATATCAAGCATTGTTATTCATATAATAAATGATTTTTTATGCTCACAAAACAAAAAATGTAACTGATGCAAATTTGTAATCAAGTAATTTATAAAAGAAAAAACAAAAAGAAGAATTGAAAAGAAACAAGCATATGTTGGTTAAGGGTATGAAATTATACTCATTGACAGGTTGAGGTTCTCCTCCCAATTTTTGCTCGTTTTACGTGTTTTTTTTTTTTTTTGGTTAACTTCTTTATCAAATTTTCTCTCTCATTTTCAACTTGTATCAAATCAAATTTGATTCGTGGAATTTTCTTCATATTCTCAAGAATATTATAGATTATTATGTTTTGCTTACAATTAAGTAAAACATTAACAAGAATATGAACCTTTTAAAGAATGTTTATAGGCTAATATTTCTCACAATATTCCTATAAAGGTGGATATTTTATATTTTTATACCATGAAAATATTTTAATAATATAAATTAATTATTTTACACACTCATTTTTGCTTTACCATTAGTTATCACCATTGATTATTGCTTATTGCTACTTACCATTGCTGTCATCCTTTATTATTGATCAATGCTTGTTGCCACTCGTTGCCATTGTTAGTTATTGTTGTTGACCGCTACATCCACTAACCACAATTATTGATACTACCGATCACTCATCACCTATTGTCATCCACTAATATTGAACAATGTTTACTCTTACCCATAGTAGTTAATTATTACTCATCATTATTGGCTATTACCTTTTATAATTTACTATTATTGATTATTACTTATCACTATTACTTACAATCATTAATTATTATTTACCATCATCCAAAGTGGTTGACTATTCAATTATAGATGATAATATTTTTTATAATTTAATAATAGTTATTAAAAATATATAAATTAATCAAAGTATAATATTATAATACTCTCATGAATCTTGTTAATCGAATCAAATATAATGATATAACATTCTTAAAAATTACATTTCTAGCATAATTTCTAGAAATGCATGATTTCGCTAATTAAATGTTACTAAAAAAGGTTGGAGTTTAGTAAATAATACCATATCTACTACCATTAAAGGCTCTTTGAATATTCTTCAAAAACAAAAATCCTAAGGCGAGCCCATTTCAAAAATTAAGATAAATTACACTTGCATCTTTTAAGATTTTATTATAATTACACATACTTCTCTTTATTTTTCAAAACATACGCTCCCCCCCCCCCCCCCCAAATCACAAACTTTCCATCCAACACGGTAGCCCAAACAGTGTAGCAGTAGCTGCCTCAAAGAAATTGACATTTATATCCTTTTATTATTCTAACAACATAAGAAGACAAAGAAATTGATATGTATGCTCTTTTCCCGATGTACAGTTATTTAGGCAAATTTCTAACAGCAATAATGAATTTTTTATATATATATTGAAATTAATCCATATTTTTAATAATACAAACTACATGAAGTATTTAGTTACATATTTTTTTCTTTGATTCATGTTTAATAAAAAAACTTAAAATAAATAAATATTTAACTAATACATTTAATTCATAAATTTAAATTTGATCAAGTATAAAAACTTTTATATTATAAATAAAAAAGAAACAATACATCATTAAAAATAAGTTTATTAATAATAAAAATATTTTAACAAATTTTATTAATATAATAATACATAAGTGAATGATAATATAAAATTAATTTATATTAATTATAAATCAAATTTAGATTAGGCTCCTGTAGAATGTACGATACAATTTAAAATGTAAAACGTCAAATTATAGTTTTTAATGAAAAAATTAGAAGTTGAAAATTTAAAATAAAATAATAAATTGAAAATAATAGATTGAAAATAAATTTTAAATTTATAATCATCCATTTCATTGATTTTTTTTTCATTAGGAGATAGAATGTATTATTTTAACTTGTAAAATATATTTTGTACTTTAAAAAAGTTTGATCCATCAAATTTAAATCCTTAATTGATATAAATAATATATATTTTTAAATATATTTATTTTTTTGTGAATTTAATACATCATTTTTTAAGTTAAAATTATTCCTAACAGAATTTTGTTCTCCACTCTTATTTCTTTACTTTACTCCCGGATTCAAAAACTTCCTTCTTCATTGTGCCCTTTGTTTTTTTTTCTCTCTCACCAAAGGCCAACTCTGGCTCTGTCCTTTCTTTTTCACCGGACTCCTTCCTTCTTACTGTTTGACACGAAAACACCCTTTATCCTTCCTTCGTGCAGCACGCTCACTTTGACTTCTAAAACATCAATCCTTCCCCCCCCCCCCCCTCTTCTTAAATCAAATAAATTTAAGTAATTTAGGAATTTTATTTTTCAACACTTATTGAAAGTTGAATGTATTCCAGAATTATGAACTTTAAGTTTCTTTATATTTCTGTTGAAAAGTCTTCCTAATATATATCAAACATTGTCAATTTTTTCTTTCTTATTTTTCTTTGTCCCATTTTATTATGGCAAGGAAAAAAACCTTCACAGATAAAGTTTGGTTTTCTTAATTCAAAATTATCAAATTTTGATGCCCATGAATTCAAGGTAAGGGTATTTTTAGATTCATTGATCATAAAAGAAATTGTCACTTTGGACCTAATGTATTTTTCGACAGATTTTGCTTTTGCCCCTTGATCTTGTACTTATGCAAAAAATTTGAAATAAATAAATTTCTTTTTCTTTTAATGGACCTTTGTGAGAGAAAAAAAAATTCTCAATTCATTGCTAATATTTATAATTCAGTAATGCGGTTTCCTAGCCTCTTCATAATTTTGTAGAATGAGTAGAAAGAATCAAGTTTATGCTAAGAATAAAAGAGATAATTTATAAATGCAATTAAGTCTGTCAAGTTTTTGTTAGAGATAAAGAAGATTAGTGTATATTTTGAAAAAATAGAAGAAACCATGTGTAATTGTGCTAAATTTTAAGGAATGTAAAAACAATTGAACATGTCATTGTTGGTGTTTCAATTCAACTTTATTTCCTCTCAAAATAACCGATTGTCAAATTTTGAATATGGGAATATGGGTTTGCAGAATATGTACAAACAATGGTTCTTGTATTAATATCAGTGGCCTAATTGCTAATTGCAAGATATGTGAAAAATTACCTACCCGCAAGCGATGATAATCTTGTTCATGTCGGAAACGAATATGCCATTCGCAATGCTTTATTTCCTCACATGGGAGGCGAGCCCCACATCGGTAAATAAGAATTGCGACATGCCACGAGAGAAGGTACAGGTGGTTGTGCAGATAACTCTCGAAAAAGCTTTGGATGAGCGAGAGATTTATAGAGTGGGGTCAAATCCCATGCATTGTAGTTACTCTTTGTTTCTGAGGACTGCGTTGGATGCCGATTTGATTGTGACAATTGATCCTTTTGTGAAAAATGGCAAAAGCAATTTGATTTTGAGACATATTTCATGATGAACTGCAACATTTGGGCAAATCTCAAATTTCAAAGAGGAAAAAAAAATTCTATGATTCTATCTCACTTTTGAAGATTAGGAGGGTGCTTAGTAAATATTTTTTTATTAATTTTTAATTATTTAATCAAATCAATTAACTTATGTTTGATCAATAGTTGTTTTGATTAGATCATTAACTCTCAAATAATCACTTTGAAAAAATTAAGAATAATAATTTTTTAAAATAATTGTTTTGTATTTAATATATAAAAATATATTTATGCCCATAATAATAATTTTTTTTGAAAAAAAAATGGCAAAAGCAATTTGATTTTGAGACATTTTATGGTGGACAGCAACATTTGGGCAAAACCCAAATTTCAAAGAGGAAAAAAAAAAGAAAAAAAAAAGAAATCCTATGATTCTATCTCACTTTTGAAAATTATTATGATTTTTGGAGAAAAAATGGATTTAACTATAAATTTGTTTCATAGAGTTTGTGGTGCCTATGTAATTATAGATTTTTTTTCATATTTTTATTTTCCACTTCTGGATCCAAAGAAAATGTACTTTCTCCACTCTATAATGGCTTGTCTTGTCGGTGGCCAATTCAAAACATTGTGATTACGGGCATGCTAGAAAGCCTAAAGAACCATCATGGCATCTTGTTTTGGAAATTTTTTTTTTTTAACCAAGACAAAGAAAATTTACTTGTTAGTTTTTAATTTTCATTTTACTGTAATGTCAAAACATTGATGTATATATCAAAATACAATAAATAATAAGATAAAATTTTAATATTACATAAAATTAAATATTATTCTATTTGAAAATATTACGAATATTATATTTTGCTAAAAATAATTTTCAGTAACAAAACAAGGATTTGAGAATCAATGGAGATCAATGAGTTTGAGTATTTTAATAAAGATAAAATTTATAAATTAATAAAAAAAAATATTTTAAATAATATATATAATTTTATATAAAATTTAAAAAATTTATAAAAAACACACGCTCTTACTGAAATATATATATATATATATGGCATGTTTTTTTGAAACACGATGTTGGGAGTTCGAATCCCTCCTTATCTACAACCAACCAAAAGGGAAATGATTCTTCCCTCTCGAGATAGGAAAATTATAATCGGAATAGAAGATTCAAAGTTATGGAATTTGCTTGTGGGTATTTTAATAAAATGGAATAACCTCTCTATATTTATTTTATATTTTTATTTAAAATATAATTTCGTTACTGTAGATTGAGACAGTTAGTTTAGATATCTGCATTCTAAACATTCTACCATCACAGGAGCAAGCAAAGAAGCGAAGGAGAATTGCATTTATTATATGCAACCAACCTTTTTTTAAACCGGCAAGCTTTCTATTCTTGGAAGTTCGGTAGTTTGTACCAAATTTTTTAGATAAAGTAAATTTATATTTGTGTGATTTTTTTCTTTGTACTATCAATCAATATCATCATTTAAAATTTTTTTATTAAAATCTTTATTTTATTTATGGAATCTTATAATTTTTTATGAGAATTTATAATTTTTTATAAAATTTTAAATATTTTTGTATTACTAGCATGATTCTTGTATTCGAATTATTTAGTAGTCATCGAATGTTTATATATAAATAATTATTAATAAATCTTATTTTTACGGCCAATTAGCAAATCAAAATTATTATATGACGAAGGAAGGATATGATTCTGTGAAAAATAAATTAAAGTGTAATTAAACTGTAATAGGATACCATACATAAATATGAATACGATATAGATTTATATATGAATTAAATTTAATATCCATGTATTTCCCAAACGAAAGAGGAAAGATAAAATGATGCACAAATCTGATTCCCTAAAATGCTATAAAACTCTTTGATGACACAAAGTGTGATTTGAAACCTCTCCATGGTGGGACAAACAAACAAGGCCAAATTATTTATTATAGAAAGCTTAGAGATAAAAGCTTACAAAACAAAGCATCTATACTTGTCTATGATCACTATTTTGCAATTAAGCTTAATTAACCAAATCCTTTATATTATTTAGGCGTTCAATAATTCAAGCTGACAAATAATTACTGAATATATTAGTCCCTACAAAAATTCTGATATGTTGCAGTAGCAACTTGTAATTTCTTATGAAAAAGATTGCAAGAAATTATAAAAAGATTACAAACCCATGCCCTATATACTTTCTAATTTTTATGAAAAATTATAAATTTTACATAAAACATTAGTTTTATAAGAAAGTTACAACTTTAACCAAAATTACGTTGAAGTAAAACTCAATATTTGTTTACGAAAATTTGAGGATATGTAGACACACTTTACTCATAGATCACACTATAATAAAATTCATTTCGCGTCTTTTTCATCTTCCTCATGAAGATTTTTCATATTTCCCACGCTCTTCTGAAGTTATTGACATTTTATTATAATAAATATAATGTAATGTAATATACTAAAATTTTTACACAAATCTGTAGACTTCTATGCATATGCAAGGACTAATTGTATAAGTTCTATGTGCTGATGATATTTAGTTTAAATGGTATATATAAAATATTATTTAAAAGTTTCATCTTCCTTTATATTTTTAACTCAAATTCAAAATTGTACACATATATGCATAATGATTCAACCATACCAATGATTTAAAAAAAAGAAAGAAAAATTATATAAACCCTTTGCGTTTCTATTATTTGGACGACATCATTCTATCATGTGTGTAAGTTCCTCAATTATGGGCAGGAAAATGATATCCAATTATAGCTTATAATTTCTAATTTCTAATTTTATATTGTGCTTCTCCCTTTACCCTTTTCATCTATTAAAATGTCTGTAAAATAAAAATATATGTTAACAGAGCCTTTTCAAGACAGTATCGATATTTTTTAAAGTATTTCCTTCATTTTTGAATACCTTGGGAGCTGTAGAGTACTCCTCCATTCTTCACTTTGGAGATATAACCCAAAAAAAAAAGTCAATTATACAAATTTACTATTATTATATTTATATTTTTTTATTTTCAAAAATATATATTAACTTTTTTTTTTCATACGCACTTATCTTTTTTCTTTCTTATTTTAAATTTATAATTACCTCTTTTACTCTTAAAAAATATAAAGGAGTATGTAATTTATAGAAATAAAAAGAATATAAATATAATTAAATTAAATTTTAAAGGAATTAAGCATAATTTATCCTAAAAAATATGCGTACAAAATTCATGAAAATTTAAGTCTTTGAAAAGAGTCAAATTGGTGTGAAAGGAGACAGAAAAGAAAAGTTTCCTGTTGGTATCCTGCCTCGCTGTCAGCAAATTGTTGACTCTTAACATCCATTTTCAGACAGAGCTACCCTTTTTGTTAGGACTTGTTTGAAGGGATAACAGAAGGAAGATGTGATTTTCGTAACAAAGAGGGCCATTAATTAATTCCACTCATTTTCAGTGCAATAAGTCAGAGTAGTTTGTTCAACAAGGGATGGGTTGGAGGAATGGGACTATGCCAAAGTTTCAAGAATTTGATTCCTGCTGCCTAATTTCAGCGTAAGGTTAGGTGGATTATGCTGGCGAAACTAAAGGAAAAAAATATTGAAGAGATTATAATAAAATTTATTAGAGACTCATATAAAATTTCTATAGTTTTTCAGGGAGTAAATAAGAGTGTCTTTTGAAAAAAAAATATAGGATAAATTTATGAATTTTTTCTAACTTCAAGGTGTAACTTCGCCTCATATTAGAGTTATGTAATGGATTAATTAAATTGGGTCACGAGCTAGTTGCTCAACAAGTCAAACTTAATTCATCCGTATTACAAACGAGCTTTCATATCGGAAATTATGGGTCAGTTTGCAAGCCTTTTTATTTTAATTTTTAAAATTTTTTTAACTTTTAAATAATAAAATTTTTTTAAGTCATTTAAAAGTATTATATATTTATTTGTACATAAATTATAATACAATTTAAATTTATATCTAACTTTAAAAAAAATATATATATACAAAATATAAGTTGTAAAAAAATAACAAAATAAAAATATTATGTATAAATTATTCACAATACAACCCTACATAATTAAAAATAAAAAATGAGAATATAATTTATTGAATTAAAAATTTTAACTTACATAAAATTTAAAAAATATAAAAAAAGAGGCCGATCTAACCTGTTTGTGAGTTTTACAAGCTGAATTAGTTGCAACTTGTATTTTTTAGGGTTTTTATTTTGAAAGTTCAAATATTTTGAAACTCAAAGATTAATGAACCGAATTATGAACCTTGACCTAATTCAATTATTCTACTTAATATTCACACTTCTACTTCAAAATATTATGAGAGAATGAAATAGGAGAGTCAAAATATGAAAGTTAATGAAAGTAAATGAAAATGCATTTCAATATTATAAAAAAAAAATAACGAAGGTAACACACTCATGTTAAAATATGTATAATTCTGCCGTCAAGTGAACGTGCAAAAATTATAACCTACCTGCTTATGGGTTTTTTTTTAATAATTTAAAATTTTCAGAACAATTAAGGTCTAACACGTAGCAGGCCTACATATTTTTATTTTTAATGTCGCCCATAAAAAATAGCAACATATGGATTCATCAATTCCTTTATCTTTGGCTCGAAGATATATAAATGGCATCATAGGATTACAGTCTGTAAACTATTGCCCCAGATTCAAGACAGAAGGAACATGTTCTTGGGCGGGATTTGCGACTAATCAGTTGCTTGCGAATGCCGGCGTTGGGCAAAAACATGCCACTTGATATATGGAAATGTGCAACCAGTGAAGTCAAATAACTAATGCACTCACAGAAAACCAAGGCTTCGAGAATTATCTGGTGCAGTAAGCAACTATTTTGCACCAGATATAACACATACATAACTTAAATTTTGTCAATAATAAATATTTTTTTTTATAAAGTATATCAGATGAACAGTTTCATTCCATGCCAATGGTCTAAAGTACTTTAGGTGCAATATTTTATTGTAAACAAGACTTCCTAGGACCACAATTTTCTGCAGTTTTATTTCGTAATACTTATATTTTCTTTCATTTAGTGTAATTTTATCAATTGTATTATAACTTCATAATCCTAACTATAATTTAAAATTATCATCGTAATAATTTTTTATGATAAAAATAATCAAATTATTCAATTTATAAAATTCTAAAATTAAATGTAAAATATAAAAAATAAAATTTTCAAATAATATTATATATGAGCGATCGTAATACTTCATAAATGTTGTAAACACGTATGTGTGGGTTGCTTCAATGCTTCTTCGTCTGCCATTATGAACATGATTAAAAAATAGGCCAAGTCAAACATAAATTCAGTTTTACTTCATACATGTACATGTTAATCATTTGTTTTATCAGAGACTTAGATTTCGATTATTTTTCTAAAATAATCTATGGATCTTCATATTAATTGTAGGATTATGGAACTGCTTGGAAGGGAGAGAGGTGACCGGTGAGGGGAAGTTGGATTGTATTCAATGGCGCATCCTCTTGTGAGGTCATTTGATGCAATAAATTGATTTGTTTTCCCCATGTGTCTCCTCTTCTGCTGAGATTTTTTTTTATATAATTATATATTGCATCACTGTATTTCCTTCGATTTGTATTTTCATCCTTGTATTTTATTTGTTTGAAATTGCGTTTTATTATTTCTATGGTAAAAAAAATTAAAAATATAAAAATCATAAAATTATACAAATAACATATAAAGCGCGGAGATAATTTTCAATAAATGTTTTCATTATTTATCTTCGGAAATACATGAAAAATATGCATAAATTAAAGATAAGTTAAGGGTTATGTATATGGACTAGTTAGGATTCTGTTTATTTATCGTTATTAAAACTAACTTTTTTATTTTAAAAAAAATGAAAGAAATTGTTTGATAATTTATTTTTAAAATTTGTTTTTAAAAATTATAACTCTTAATATGTAACTTAAAAATAAAAAATAAAGATAATTTTTAGTTAATTTTTTTACTTACTTTCTTATTTTTTATTTAACTTTATACTTAAATAAAATATTTCTTTATTTATAACACTAATCACCTTCTATTTTTTATTTTTTTAATCTAAAAATAAATTTTTAAAAATTATTGTTGAAAACATTTTCTATAAATATAAAAATAAAAATATATCTAACATATCCTAAGATATACTTTATGTTAGCATTAGAAACTCACTACTTCTTTTATATAATTTTTATCAAGTATATTATTTCTAGATAGTTTTTCTATATTTAGACTATAACCATCAGTATCAATACCTTGATTAAAAAAAGTAATGTCTTATTTATATGAGATAGGCTTTTAGATCAATTAATTTTTTAAAAATCTTTTAAATTAGACTCAAAACTTGTCTTAATTTTACTTTTACCCCAATTTTTTTATTTATTTGTAAACGAATCTATGCGTTAATAATAAAAATAATTTGATTCAAGTCTTTTTACTTCACCTGAATTGGAAAACTTCTTTTTTTGGTAATTCAAATTTGTTCTGAATCCAATAATTACTAGACATATATTAAAAAAAAATGAAAAGTTAGTGGAATTAATGCATTGCAAGAATTACTTGACAATTATTATTCGAATTTATTTACAAAATGCTATAGGTATCAAGTTTTTATATTCATTAAATTAAACTTTATAGATTTGCTCTATCATCTTATACTTAATATTAGTCTTTGATTTATATTTAAATTTAATTAAGGACCCCTTTTTATGTATAAAATATTGTTGATTTATTTATTTAAGAAAGAAAGGAAGACCTTTTTATAAGAAAAGAATACATTGTTATATTAGTGAAAAGAATTATTGTTGGATCAAAGATTATACTAAAGGTGATAATATTTTTATATAATATGATAATTTGATGCATACATGGGTTGAATTTATATGGATTTGAATTGTAAATGAATTAATTTATTTAATATGAATAATAAATAAGTTAGATTAAAATTGTAAATGAATTGACACATTAATTCAATTAAAAATTTATATTAAAATTTTAAAAATATTATTTAAGAAATAATTAATAAATTATAAATAATTTATATATAATAAAATATAAAATTTATGTTTTAATAAAATGATAATAAAAATTCAAAAATATCAATGATTTAAAATTTTTTAAAAATAATAAGTAATTAAATTTTATAATATAAATTTTATTAATTAAAATTATTAAATAAATTAATACGTGTTGATATATTTAATAAATAAATTAACCAAATCAAAATGGTTATTAGAAAACTACTATGACTTTTTTGGGACAAAAATGTAAGTAAATCATCCCTCATTGCTTAGGACTATACATGCCACCTGAAAAAAATTATCATTTATGCTATGATTAAAATCATTGCATAAGGGTACTTTCTATGATATATTTAAATTTTCAAGGGTTTCGATACCTAAACTAAGTGGTCAAGTGACGTGATGACGCATGGAAAAATTGGCAGGATGAAATATTTGTTAAATTTGGAAATTTGCCCAATTAACTTAATTTCATAAAATACCCGGTTATAGCAGAACTCCGTGTCAATCACAAAGCTTGAAATTTGCCCTGTTAAAATTTTATCTTCCTTGACTTACGCCACTCTCGTACTCTAACACATGTCAATCCCTCAATCTCTATGAAAGACAATTACCTTTTTTTCTTTCTTTCTTTTGCGCCTCTTATTCTCTAAATTAAATAATTGTTCTTTTTTACTATCAAATTTAATTAATATAAAAATATTAATCGAAATAATGTGTAATATAATTTTATTTTATGAATTATATTAAATTGAAATTTTAATTTAATTAAATTAATTAACTACATATTTTAATTTTATGTCTTATTACTTTATGATTTATATATTATTGCTCATCTTTCTATTTATTTTATTATATTTATTTTTTATTTTTATAGTCACATATATTTATATCTCATTCATGATTTTTCTTTCATTTTCTTTTGCTATAAGTCCAAATATATTATTTACAACCCAAATAATAATATTATTAAATAATATAGATATAATAAAATATATTTTATATTTATATTTTTAAATATTTAATTTAATAAAATCATTTAATTACATATTCTATTACATTTAAATTTAATTTATTGTTATTATAAATTTATTTTATATTATCACTCATCTATATATTATTATATTAATAAAAAATGTTAAAATATTTTTATAATCTATGACCTATAATGTCTTTATCTATTGATCTAAAAAAATTTACAATAATAATGAATTAAATTTAAATTCAATTCTATTTTAATTCTTATGTTACATTATTTTACAATTCCCCATTGTTTATATTCTTTTTATTTATTTTATTATATATTTTTCTTCTTTTTCTTCTCTTCGTCATTAATTTTACACATTTTTTATTTTTATCATAGCTTTTCGCTTTAATTTGTTTAACTTCATAAAAATATTTGAATAATTCATTTTTTTATATTTGACTAAGAATTTAAAATTCATGAAATTATTAATACCAGTTAATGCAGAGCTGAAATTCACTACTTAATTATTTTATCTCATTTATTTACACTGTCTTATCCTCTTTGGTTTTATATATTTATTTACCTTAATCATATACTTTTTCTCTAATTGTGGTTTATGTTTTAAACTAAATTATAAATAAATATTTTATTTGAAAGAACTTTCCTCTCTATTACATTAAATATTTTACTCAATTTTTTAAATAACATAATGTAGAAATATTCATAATAATTGATACCCATTAATTTTTTAATTATTTTTTAAATTTTATTCATAATATTTTCCACCTAGATTAATATAACTTCTTATTTAAAATTACTTGAATAATTTATTTTTTTGCCAATATAGGTTATTAGTATTTCATTGAGCATTTTAAATTTTCAAATTAAATAAAAAGATTCAATTAAAAATATTAGAGTAAATCTTGTATAACATGAAAACTTAATTATTTTATTTTTATTTTTATTACATTTTTACTTTTAAATGATTCTAATGTTATGATTTAACTTAGTTTTTTAGTATGATTATAAATTCAATTTATGAATTAAAATTTATCCTCTAGAATTTCTTAAGAATAATTGAATGCTTTTGATATTAGTATTGATTCTTTTATTCTTTTCCATTAATTTTTTTTCTTAGACAATCCAATACAAGCCTTTAATGCTTTGTATCGCCTTGCAAGACCAAACGAGGTTCAAGAACAGGGTACTAGTGTAATTAATTATTAAAATCTAGTATATTCATTTGCAATTCACACATCATTTTAAGAATATTCTACCCTAATACCATTTTAATCTAGGTCTAGTATTGATTTATACTAATCTTAATGGTTCATATGTAGCCACCTCATCTTGGGTTTCAAAACCTTAAATTTTTATTATGGCACCTTAGAATTTACTTTGCATAAGATTAAATCTCTAACAAGAAAGGTATTATATAATTACAATTATAGGTTCCGTTTCACGCAATAAATAAGTTAACTTATAGTTTATTGATTTGGTCAATAAGTTATGAGTTAACCTTTAGAAGTATTTCTCACACTAACTTATAAGTTATTCTAAAGTAGCTTATAAGTTTTGATTTAATAAGTTACCTAAAATAGCTTATAACTTATAAGCTTCTATTTTTTTAAATTCTTTTCAAATCTATCCTTATTCTTTTTTCTAATTTACAATTCATATCTTTTATAATATAAATTTAAGTAATTTTTAAAAAATATATTTAATTATATTTTAAGTAATTATAATTTTATAATAAATAATAAAATAAAAATTATATAAGTAAATAAATATATAAATTGATAAAATATAATTAATTAAATATTAGAAATTATACTTTTATTTGAAACATTTTAATTACATTAATATAATTTAATTTTTAGATAAATATAAATTATTTTAATTATATATATTTTTATTAATATACCTTTTTATATCATTTTACAATTTTAGCTAATTCAACAGATAATTTTATGAAATACTTTAATTAACTTTAATTAATTTATCAATTATCAGTTATAAGTTATCAACTATCAAATAACATATCAGCTATTAGCTAACTTATCAGCTATCAGCTAACTTATCAGTTAGTTGCGCGAAACAGAATCATAATATATATTAAATATAATATAATTAATTTAATATTATTATATTAATAATATTTAGTACTATTATATTTATATTAAAACATAAAATAATATCATATGTTTGACTTATTATCTTTCCAAATTTTAGAAGGAAATTTATTCAATTTGATATACATATTTATTTATCATGAATATGATATATTTTCTCATGACATTATTTATAGACTTAATTATGATACAAATGATATTTTGTTATAAATAATATGTTTCCATAATTTTATTTATGATAAAAGTAATTTTTTATTATGAGTAAAATTTTTTTGAAATAATTTTTTTAATTTTTACATATTTATTTAAATATTTTCATTTTCATGATAAATATAAAATTGTCATCATTTTCAATCTTTCATAACATAATGTGTGACAGAATTGACATTTTTCTGCCGTGCTCTCTCTCTCTCTCTCTCTCTCTCTCTCTATATATATATATATATATATACACACACGTTTTATTCGAGCGTTACTTTTGACAATTTACACTAATATTTTGGTTTGTAACTCATTATTAATTAATTGCCAAGCTTTTCAACTTTAGCTATTCAAGTCAAAGTAAATCACGGCATTATAACTTAGATATTTATAAAACCTTAGAAATTAAATGCAGGAGTGCAACGTATAGAAAAGCCTAACGGTTCATTGGCCATTAAGGCCAATGCATTCTACGTTCAAACTCCATTTTTTTGAAATAAAATATCAGAAGAAAGAGAATAAGAATAGAATGAGATTAAAGAAGAAAATGAAATAGTAATTTCACATATAGCATGGTTTAGAAACAAAATATATGTTTTATTTCATTTTTATATTTGATATATTGAAATAATATAAGAATAGAATAAAAAAAGTAGTTAATGGTAATAATATTTTTAAAATAAAAATAATAAATATTTAATTATAAATTTAATATAATAAAAATATATGATATAATTAATGATAAAAAATTTTCATATTTTAAATTTAGCTTAAAACTTCTAATTGACTGAACTTAGATTAAATAATTTTTTTGTAAAGATCATATAAATTTCCCATTTTAAATTTTGTATTAAAAATATAATTATCAAGATATTTTAACATGAAAATATTAAAAACTAATATTATTTTAAAGGGATAAGAGTCTAAAAAAAATCATTCTATGAATGATAAAATCTTTCATTCCATCACTTTTGTTATGAAATGAAAATTCTATCCTTTGATAAAATGATTATTTCCTAAAAACTAAACATTCTCATTTCATAATGCATAATAAATAATTTTTTTATTATCATCTTTGTCATTCTCATTCATTTCATTTAGGAAAGGCTTATGACAAACTCAAATGAGATTATATTCACTCAATCTTAAAAAGTATAAATATGTCTCCTAATATCTCCTGTATTATTATGGAGAGTGTTATATCAACTTCAATAAGAGTTCTTTGGATTGGTAACCAAAGTGAAACTTTTCACCAACTTGAGATATTAGACAAGATTATCCCTTATCCTTTTATTTATTTATTCTTTATATGGATACATTATCTCATATTATCACAAAGGTAGTAGATGAAGGAGAATGGAAAGCCATAAGGATGGGAAGACAAGGACCATTAATTTTGCGCCTTCTATTTGCGGATGATCTTTTAATCTTTGCAAAAGCATTAACTTCTCAAATTCTATGTATTGAATACTATTTAAATAGATTTTGTGAAATGTCGAGTGAAAAGGTTAATAAGCCTATGACATTAATATTTTCTCCAAATTAGTAAGGGAGGAAAAGGTTAACAACATTCTAGAACTCAATGGCTTTGAAAGAACATAGGAATTGGGGAAATACTTAAGCACTAATTTGAGATATGGAAGAAAAGGAAGACACAACTTCAACGATATTGTTACTAAAATAGGAAAGTAAGCTTGTAGGATAAAAATGAAATTGCTTATCAATGGTGAGGAGAGCAACCCTTATCTCTTTTATTGTGTTTGCTTTACCTATTTATATTATACAAGTGAAGAAAATCTCCCAACAAACATGTCTATAATTCGAAAAACTTTAGCAAGCCTTTTTTATAGGGCCATGATATAGATAGTAGGAAATATCATGCTATCAGTTAGAATATAATTTGCCAACCTATAGCTTATGCTGGTTTAGGTTTTAAAAAAATTAGTGAGATGAATGACACATGTTTATTTAAATGGATTTCCAATCTAATCTTAAGTAAAGATGCTTTGTGAAGTCAAGTCTTGAAAGTAAAACATGTAAGAGGAGAAGATATTTCATGTAAAATGATTGCTAAACTAGGTGATTTGATTCTTTGGAAAAACTTAACAAGATTACAATTTGTTTGTTTGAAAAATTCTTAATGGATTCTTATTAATGGAAACTAGATGGCCTTTTAGGAAGATCAATATATGAGAGATGGATTACTATTTTAAAATTATACAACAAAGAGCCACTCTTCTGTTAGTAATGAAATGAAATTTAAAGACGTTGTCATAATAGGCAAAGAATGGAATTGGCAAATGTTACAAAATATCATCACGAAACGAGGGTATGAAGTAGTTATAGCGATAAAGCCTTTAAATAATCTTCATGGAACTAATAGGTTATTATAGAGACATAATAATGTTTAATTTAGCATCAAAAGCATTCATAAAATACTATACAATAGAAATTAAAGCCTTGTCAGTCTGATCTGGAAACTAATTTGGAAATGGAAAGGAGTAGAACAAATGAAATTATTTATATGGAGAGCCCTGCATGATATACTCCCCATTAATAACTGGAGAAATAAAATGTTCTAAGCATCACTATATTGTAGAGAAAGTAGCTAATAATATGAAACCGTGATGTACACACTATAGGATTGTCCTTTGGCTACAAGATTGTGGCATCATCTTATAGTACCAAAATACCTATTAACTTTCTTCACCTAAGACCATTGTCAATGGTTTCTACATAATTTGCAAAATACATTAGGAATACAATCTCATATGTATAGAGATGTGTTTTAAGGGATTACTGTCAACATGTTATAGGAATGGCAAAAGAAGACTATCTTTGAAAACACTTTCTTAGCCCTACGAAATTTAATCTTTATCATTCTCAAATAGTATAGCAAGATGGTTTTTTCTTTGTAACACAAAGACGTGGGACCCTTGAAGATTTACCATGAAGTGGAAATAAATTAGATACCACTAAGGGAACATTAAGTTAAGCTAAATACAGATAGAGCTTGGAAACCTAGCATTCTGAAAGTAGGGTATAAAGTTATCTTAAGAGGTTATTATGGAGAATGGTTACACAAATTTGCTATGAATATGGGCAAATGCAATATAACTAAAGCTAAATTGTAAGGGATATATGAAAGACTTAAAATGGCGAGGTCTTTTAACTATTGAAAGGTGATCTTGAAATGTGACTTCAAAACCATAATATAAAGAGTTGTAAAGGAAGAATGGAGTGAAGGCCTCGACCTTATTCTTATCCAAACCATCTAAGAATTGTTGAAGAGAAATTAGAATATTCTAATTTGTCACATATACAGAGAAAAAAATAGATGGCAAATTATTGGATCATCTTCAAAAATGAAAGATGAATGTTCTTGAACCCTCTTTCTAAATTATAGATTTTAGTACTAGCTAATATGTTAGGGTTACATTAATCAATAATTGTTCTAGGTTAATGGTTGTTTTACATTTTTTAATTTGCATTTTTCCTTTTTTTTATGAGCTTATGCCATTTAGGTTCATTAAAAAAAATGCAATGTAAATCATATATTTTTATAAAACCTATCGTAATGGCAAACTAAATATGGTATTCAAAAGTCATCAAATTATGTAAGTATTGTTACAAACACAATCGTTAAAATTATAGAGAAGGCTCCTACTTAAAAAAATATAGAGAAGGCAATTATAATAATGAAATATCAACACTAGTCATGTAATTTTAAGCTAATTAAGATGACATCATATCCTATAAATTAATTTATTTGTCAAAAAATATTAAGGAAATGTAAAAAATACTATAATAATAAAATATTTTATTTTCTCAATATTACAATTGTGGTGGCTATATGATATCACCGATTATTATTTTATTAATTATAAAATATATAAAGGATGTAGAGGTTCTTCATTAATATTGTAATACCCCAAAATAAAATTTAAAATTCTATTAATTTAAATACCTGAGGTATTAATTTTAACAAATGAGGGAAATTAAATTATATTATTTAGTAATATTTATTTTAAAATTTATATAGAAAAATTATATTATTAGAATTACCATTATAACAAATAAAGTAATTTCTAATATATTTAATTTTCAGTCATTATTTATTTCATCCTATAATGAAACCCAAGTATTTAAGTTTTACTTAAAAGCATTAAAAATTATAATTATATTTATTTTGAAGGACTAAATTCATTAAAATGATATAAAATTATTGAAAAAGAAAGAAAGCAAAGTAAAAATAGTAGAAATTTGAGCTGAATGGGTGAGATATAATAAGAATAGAATTTTTATGGAAAAAAATAGTGGTTGAGATTTTTGTTTCATTTCGACTAGCATATCTTTGTCCCATTTTAACATCGTTGAAGTTTACATTTTTTTTATTTTATGTGAAATAAATGGTCAAGATTAATTGAATTTGAGATCAAGTGTACCTTAAAAATACTAGATAAAAGCCCTTATCTCCCTTTAACCATCACTAGATACCTCATCTCATTCTCTTTCTTGAACATCTTCCTCCTCCTGTTAGTTTTTTCATTTTTTTTTTCCTTCGTTGGGTACCTTTTCTCTTTGTCAACCTCCATGCCATACTAAATTCTTCTTAACATTCATTCTCGACCAATGAGCATTCCATCAACATTGCTTATGGTGCAGATCGATGCTTGGAATGGCCATCAATGGGCCATTCAACCTTTATTTCTTCATCGGAGTTCTACCTTTTTTTAGGCTATCGTGAGTTATGGTCCGGTCTCCTTTTCTAGCATATTTCATTTGCAATTATAAGGTGCTACTCATGCTGCATATCGAGCCACTAGATGTGGCTAAAATAGTAGCATAAGGCCTTCAGCCTTTTTTTATCTTGTTAAAGTTTGAGCGCCTTCTGTCGTTGTTAGAGCTCTAGCCAATCACTTCAGGCAAAGGTGAATTAATCTATGCCTTTAAACTTCAACATTTAGGTTAATCTGAGTTTGATTTAAAAAGCTTCATTCATGTAGATTTTGAGATAAATGATGATAAATTAAAAAAATATGATTTTTTTGCTACAAAGTGTTAAAATAATATAGTTAAAGCCTTTCTATATCATTAACCTTAATATTTTGGATGATCTAGATTTAAGCTAAAAAAAATATTTTAATAAATATTTTAAGAAACTTGATAATAACTTGAAAATATAAGAATGTTATGCTATGAAATGTTAAAATGACAACTTTAGAACATGTTCAGATTATTAAGTTTTAATATTCATGCCTTTATGGCTTTGATTTAAGAAATACTCCTTAAAATATGAAATTTGGTTTCTCTAGAATAGAGCTAAAATTATTAGAAAGTAAATGTATGATTTTATGCAATGATGTGATAAGAGTATGTCTAGAGCAATAGTTCTAATATTTTGCTTATTTTATACTTAATTCCAAGAAACCTTTATTTATGAAAATTTCTAAATTTCGTATGATAATTTCAAAAGTATAAAAGACGATGATGCAAGATTATAGAAATATATGAATATATAATTATTATAGCTTTAAGTTTTAATATTTATATTGGTATGATTTTAATTTAAAAATCTCTATATTATAAGTGTTTTTGGTTTCTTATGATTAACTTGTGAAATGATAATAGAATTATAATATGGGAGGTTAAAATATTACAATTAGATTTTTGAATAATAATAATCTGGAAAGAAAATAAGTGAATCCAATATATTTATAAATTATCCTTGTAAATTATAAAGTGAGAAGATTGGAAAAGGTGAAAGTAGAACATTCAAGAATCTTTTGAGTAAATAAGTATCCCCAAGTGAATATATATCTTATTTTAATTAATGTCTTAATATTATTTTATTTAAATGTCACATATTATAATCTTTCTTGTAAATGATGCAAATCATATATCTATTCACCTATGAATTCTTAAGAATATAATTATGAATCATGATGTATTACTAAACCATCTTTATGGCCATATATAAATGATATAGAAATGATATTTGTGATAAAGTAGTAATTACTGGGTTAAGTGAATGTTGATAAACCATGCTTAAAAAGTATGGTGGTACTATTATTGATAGTAGATTGATTATAATTGAGTTTTCCCTATTATTTTTATGCTAAAAATTGTAATATGAATAGTATTAAGGTGTGAATGATGTTGTGACCATATAAGAGAGTATGGTAATATTGTTATATATATAAACATTGTTATGTGTCTTAATATTGCCAATGATGATGAAGCAATTGCTTGTGATGAAATCTCATTGAAATTGTGACATATAGAACCGAGCTCTAGTATGCACACTATACTATGAATTATGTCATGCGTGGCATTTGAAATGGAAAATGTAATAAGGGTAATTATGTGAAATTTGGATGGAAAATTCCTAGTATTAAGGTGGAAAGAGTATAAGACAACCCTGAAAGGATAAAAATAAAAAGCTTATAAAAGATATAAAATTAATTTGGGAGTTAAAAGGTGGATGTATATTTTTATTATATACAGTCATTTATTATATTATGAAATAAAAATATAGTTATCTTTGAATATTATTGTTTGATATGATTGAAATGACTTGATTATGATTCAATTTTGTTGACTATTTGAAAGTTTGATAACTACCTAAAATAAGTTATGTATGGAATGATAATGATATTGTGTACAATTGAGTAATTAAGATTACTATGAATTGTAATATGAAATAGGAAATTTAAGTTGCATGTAAATAAATATAGTAATTCAAGAATTGGTACCACGAGTTATGAAATTCAAGAATGTGGTTTGCAATAGGTTTTCATCATAAGATTTAATTAGCATGTGACTATTTTAAATAATTAATTTCATATATGGTTGTAATAGATATTTGCTTATTGAATTCTTGTAACTTATTCCACTTTATTTTTAATATTTTCAAGTTGAAATAAATACTTTTGAATTTCACTATATCTATAGGAAATCAAAGACCATCTAGTTGAAAGACTTGATAATTGGATTAGGATTAAGATTACAAGTAAAATTGTTTGCATTTGTATAAATATTATGTATATTGATGGTTTTTAATCCTCGTGCATATTTTGTGTTACTGTTATACCTATGAAATTTTCATGTCACATGATTTAAAGAGAGTGGCCCTCAAAAAGTATAAAAAAAAGGAAAAATTTCTCTATTTTTCTATAAAAATTTAAAAGGAATTTAGGGTTAGTCATGATGGAGTTTGGGTTATGACAAATATACAAGTAAATAACATTTTTCTAAGGTATATCTTATGTGATAAACTATATTATATTAGAGAATAACAATTATATTTTAGTTACAAATCCTTTTTTGTTATAAGTAACTAGTTAATCTTTTATTTTCTTTAATATTTTTAAAGAATTTTTAAATTTTTTAAAAATACGCTAAATAAATACAAGAGGATAGGTAGACCTAAAAAATACAAGAGCTCTTCTTGTATTTTTATATTTTAAATATATATTTTCTTTTTCATAAAATATTTTAGATTAAATAAAAGAAATATAAAACTAATAACATATGTTAACCCACTAAAAATTTGTGATAAAGAAGAAATTGTAATAATTTATTTTAATTCAATGATAGAATCCAAATTATAACTTTGAATTATGGCATAAGACAATGATGGAATTTATGAACATAATAACAATTTATTAGAAATTATTATGATAAATACGTAGATCATTGATGCCCATAATTGCACTTAAAATTTGTATCTTTTGATCATCACTTGTGCAATTTATCATTTTTTAATTCTTAAAGTCAAGAATGAATGTTATAGAGTTATATGGTTACCTTCCTTTAGCTAAAATCCCTTCTTTTTTGCATCTTTAAGAGAAAAAGCATAAATTAATTTCTTTGATGGAACAAAAACTAAACATGGGTACTAATAAACTATTAGGATTTCTTCTTGCAAACCAAAAGAAAGTATTCACTAATTGTCTTAAGAAATCTCAAATTGATTTCTTTGTGTTAAGTAAGATAAGGATCCCATTTATAATAGAAATAAGTTATAAATCTTATTCATCATAGGATTTATACTCATGAAATTAAAATGTGTTTGGGCTTGAGTGCCTTATGGCCCTTTTATTTTAATTGTCACTAATGGCCCTTATTAACATTAATATTCTTATTTTATAAATTATAGTGGATTTATAATAAAATATTAATAATCTCTAACTTGAACCCAAGTAACTTATAAATAATGGTTATTGAAATATTAATGTCAATACAAATTAGTAATATTTCACCATAGGTTTAAATTAAAATCATAGTCATTTAATAACACAAAATGTTATATTTAAAGAGATATTAACATCAAATATATTAAATATACACATCTTGCTAACCAACATAATAAATAATTTTAAAGTATACCTTATAAGATTTACATGACTTGATATGACTATATGTAAATCTTCACATAATAGGTCCTAACATTCATCTAAGATGCTTAATGAAAAATTAAAATTCTCAACATAAAATGAAATAGTATCTAAATGTATTCAATAACATGCCATTAATTGAAATATGCATAAAATATGGTAACATAAAATGGATATTTCAATATGGATATTTCATTAATAAATCTCAAGATAAACATATCATAAACAATGTCAAATACATATGACTCTCGCTAACCTAAATATTAAAAGGTTTTACACAGACCCATATAGATTACATGATTAGTATAAGTCCCTATTACTAAACCTTTAGTCAGTGGATCTACTAGCTTATAATTCATGGAAATGTACTCAATGTTAGTAACATGCTCATGCACCTTCTTTTTTTTAAAATGATACTTCACATTGAAGTGTTTTGAATGGGAAGAACTCTTATTGTTTAGAGAAAAAATTTACAATAATAAAGTTATCACAAGAAATGTAGGCCATTGCTCTTAACAAGATGATTTAAACACACGACTTGATAAGAAGCCTTATACCATGTAACATACTCTACTTTCATAATAAAAGTTGTTACAATAAACTGCTTATTTTTTTTCAACAACATAGCACCTTTAGTCATTATAAAGATATATCTAAATATAGCTATATCAACTAGACAACTAGTAATAGACTAGTGTTTTTAACTAGGATCACTTAGGTATTTCCTAAGTATACTTATAGTAAAAGTAATAGTAAGTTATGTATATACTTTAGCATGCATCAGATTACCTATAATTGATGCATATAGGACATTTTTCATTTTCTCTCTTTCTTTATTAGTTTAAAGATATTGTATCTTTGAGAAAATCTTATCTCTTTGAATAGGTGAAGAAACATGAGAATATGTTATCATATTCAACCTTTTTAGGATTTTCTCAATATATGACCTTTGAAACAAACCAAAAATACTTTAGAATCTATTACAGTGAATTTCAATGCCTAGAACAAAAAATGCATTTCTCAAGTTCTTCATCTCAAATCATTGTGATAACATTTACTTAGTCTCAATCAATAAGTTTATGTCATTAATCATGAAGAGAATGTCATCCACATATAGCACCCAAAATTATAAATTTTTGATGACTTTATAATTAGCATATAAATAATTATGGATACTCCTAACATATCAAAACTTATTCCCTGAGGATAATGAAAAACCTATGAAATTAGTGAAACTTAGAGCCATTACATAAAACTTCTACCTATCCTCTAACAAATTGACCCTTCTCAATAATCCAGCCATCGCTTTCTTTTAACAATCTTCAACATCAAGGTCATGCCACTCAAAGAAGTTATAGCTACTTTTCCCTTTAATGCATTTAAGAAAACATTACCCCAAATTCTCTTGGGTTCAAGATGTTTTTATTATTGCCTCTTCACCAATAATAGCATGGCCTTCTAGTCCTAGTTCTCAAGCTAGATGTTGCTGAAGCTTGGCTTGTATAACCCATTTCCCCTACCTTCAATGCAATAAGGAGTTTTAAAGTCTTCAAGTTACATATTATTATGACTACAAAATAGGAAATGGCAAAAGTTAAACTTAGCTTGTAGGCTAATGAAGATGGTGAGGAAAGCTTAGGCCATGTGCTTTGCCCATAGTCTGAAATAGGCATGTAAGCTTCACCATTTAATCCAACTTGAAAAACTATTAAGGCATTCAATGTGCCATGTTAGCACTTCTGTTTAAAAACAAACAATAGATTATTGAATGATCTAGATTTGTGCTAAAATGTATGTTATAAGGATTGGAATTGAATAAACTTTTTAAAAGGGACTAAATGTGCTCCATCTATATTTTAAGGGATCAAAAATATATTTAAGCCTAGATATAAAGATAAAATTATTCTTATTAAATCTAATAAATGATAAATAAATTTAATAATTTATATTATAATAATATTAAAGATATACTTATTAAAAAATTTAAAGTTAAATTAAGTAAAATATAAAAAATTATTTTCTTGAAAGGTTGATTCTATTAATATTAATTAAATAACTTTAAACACTTTCATGAAGTTCATATAGGAAGTTACTTTATTAATATTAACTAAATAATTTTAAATACTTTCCATAAAGTATATAAAAAAAGTTATTTTTATGCAGTTCAATTTTTCGTCGGAACTTACTTTTTGTATAATTTAAATGACTAGTAAATGAGACTTGTATATACTTAAATTAAGTTCCATTTGTTTTATTAGAAAAAAATTATAAAAAATTATTTAATTCTATATAAAATAAAGAAGCGAAATTTCATTTGTATACTTTATGATTAAAAAACACATAATGCTATAATAATGAAATAAAAAATTTCATATTTAAAATAAGAAATATTTTTCCTGAAACTCTACGTTTGATACTAAAAGATATTTTCTCTTATATAATATTTTATAGCTATAATTTTACAGAATATACTAACAAAAACTTTGATTCGTTACAAACCAAATGACATCTGATGTATTTTCCTTTCGTATCTCGAGTTTGAAATTTTTTTCCATTTTGAAAAGAGTTTGAATTTTTAACGTTTTGAAACAAAGGCAACGGATAGTTCAAATATTAGATTGAAGCATTTTTAAATTATTTTTCCTCCCCCAATTAGTGCCACTGTTCCCATGACAGGATCAAAAACCGTTTAGCCTCTGCCTAAGGTCCCACAATCCTTGTCCCCGAGTCCTCGTATTACCGTCCCTCTTCGGCACCCTATGCGCCAAAAGAGTAGAGAATTTTTATTTTTTATTTTTAAAGTAAAGGTAAAAGTAAGAAAATTGGCTGACATCTTGGGACGTACAATGTTCTCTCATCCATCCTTCAATCGAAAAATTTTCAAACCATATTTTGATATTAAATTTTTCGATACTAGTTTTCATTATTTTTAATAAATTAGACATTTGTTTTTTAACTTTAAAAATTACACAATTATGATGTTATAATTATAAATTTATATAAATACAAGAAAAATAATATTAAAGGTAGAATTAAATTTTTCCCCTTTAATCAGCCAATGAAAAATGCTATATACTCCGAATTGGAGTTCCAAGTTGAATAATGTTCCGAAATAATTGTATGCTTTATATTAAAATCTTTAAAAGAAATTAAAATGTATTGAATTCTATTTTCTTTAATTTTAAAAATTTATAAATTAAAATTTTATATTATATAAAATTTAAAATTAATATATATTATTTATTTATAATTAATTATTTTATAAAATTATGTGATTTTTAAAATAGAAATCATAATAGCATTGTATATAAATATATCTCCTTACTTTTTTACACATAATTTTTATTATATAACTAATAAAAATTATATTAAACTTTTAAAATTTTAATTAAATAATTAAAAATAAATTATGAAATTATGTGTGAAAATGATATTACAAATCAATATATAATTGTAGTCTGATTTTTACTTAAAAACATTATTAAAAATTATATAATTTAATAAAATAATTAATTAAGTAAGGAATAGACGTTGATTTTAAATTTGATATAATTTAAGGGATTAATTTTTAAAATTTTAAAATTAGTGTATAATATCCAGTTATTATAAAATTAGAAAGGATGTTACGTTTTTCCAATTTTTCTGTGCAGTTACCTGACAATTATTAAGCTAAGAGGTGAGGTGTTATCATTGTTTTATGATCTGGAAGTCGATTTCAACCCGACCAGTCAGTGCCTGTAGCGGGGAAAAGGATAAGTCCTCTTCTTGAATGAAATTTTGTCCATAATTCTACCAAATAAAATTCTAAAGAATTTAACATAATAAATTATAATTATATTTATTAAAATAAAAATAATTAAATGATATAATAATATAAAATTTTCATATTTTCAAATTTTAAAAATTTTAAAAAATTAATGACTGGTAAAAAAATACATTGTTAAAAAATGATAATTATAATACAGCTAAATCAATTAATTTATACATATTAAATTATGATAGGATATTAATTAATTAAATAAACCAATTTAATATTCAAGTCATGTTTAAAATTAAATATACTAAACTGACAATATATTAACTTAGAATTGTTTTATTTAATAAGATAAATGCAAAAACAAAATCCTTAACCAGCCAAAGTCACACAACTTGATTTGTTTTTATTTATAAATTCTAAAGTCAATGGATGTCATAAAATTTAATTTTTTACCAAATATTTTTCTGTAAAGTACCTAAAATTACTTAATTAATAATGAGAATTAAAAATATCTTTAAAATTTTTCTTATTTAATAAAGAAACAAATAATTAACTTTCCAAAATTTTGTGAGAAACAAAACTTTTAGGAAGTTTTATTTTCTCACTTTTACTCATATCACTTTCCAAAAATGAGTTACGCTCTCTTCGTAATAATCCTCCAAAGTCTCAAAAGCCCTCCTATCATTCATCCTCTCCTTCTTATCTCTTAGTTCCTACTTCGGCCAATCTCTTGTCCTTCACCTTGGTATTTCAAGTTTTTCCTCGTAAATATTTTGGTTTTAGCTTTTAGGGCCAAGAATTTTTTGCCAAACAAGAAAGCCTTTGCTTTGCTTTAAATGGTTTTTCCATTTTTTTTCCCTTAAAAGATTTAGAAAATGACAAATTATGCTTATCTTTTCTAAAGCTCAGCTTCATTTTTAGAAATATATATTTATTTCTTTTATTTTTCAAAAATAACAAAAGTAAGTGTATATTTAAAATTAAGTAATAGAAAAGAGTATATAAGAAAAGAAATTAATATATATATTTTTTAAAAAATATAAATATAATTAAGTTGACGAATATAGTATACCTTTGAAAAATTCAACAAGGCTCCACACTTGAGCTTCACGATGGGGGTTGCGCTCTCTAACAAAGATGCGTGTCTCATGTGAAAAATTACTATCCAAATTTAAAGATTTTATTATCTTAATTTATAAAAATTAATATCAATTTGTATGAGATGTAACTCCACTAACAACGTTTCAACTTAATTCTAAAAAGGTTATTATGTATACATATAAGAGGTGACACTACTGAAAACCGAGGAAACTTACACACTTGTCTTGTTAGAAGTACAAAATTCCAAACATTGAGTAACTGGCACCGGTGCATGAGCACCTGCCTTCCGTTTCTCTAAACAATTCTCTCCTTACTATCCTCTTTATATTAATTACAGTTAATTATTTTACAAAATATTTGCCCAAAGTGAGGAAATAAATATTTATCCAAAAGTCTCAATTTCTTCATTAATGTACAAATTGAAAGGGCTTTTGTTAAATTTTGTTTAAATGGGGGAGAAGGAAAATTAAAAAAATTAAAATTTTCCAATGAATAGAAAAAAATAAAGATATAGTTTATAATTATAATTTTTTAATCAATTCAAATTTTATAAAAAATTCTCTTCATTTTTTTCTTAATTCAAATCTAAATTTTTTTTCTTCCTTTTCCTATTTTCACTCCAAGCAAACGAGAGGCTAGTCTCAAACCGAAAGCCCATTAATTCCCGCTCCGGCATTTCTCCCACTTTGCCTTTCCAAAAAAAAAAAAAAAAAGAAATCTAGTCCTCTCTTCCTTTTTTTTATTAATTATTTAGTAACAATACTATTAGAGTTTAAATTTATTTATTAGTGTAAAGTATTTTATATTATTAGGGAATAAAAAATAATACTTCATTAAAAATTAGTATTAACTAAATATTTTTATCGATAATATAAAAATTTAGTAACAGTGCAGAATTAAATTATATTGATGATAAATAAAATTTAAATTCATAATTTTATTATCTCTTTTGATACCTTATTCATTATATATAAATAATTTTTAATAAATTAAAAATTAATTAAATCAACCTATATTAATTTTTGTTAAGTCATAACAATTAAGAATAACTATTTTTTAATAAATTAATAATTTCATATCTAAAATTATAAAATACCAATAAAATAATTGTTAAACTATAAAATCAGTCATAATAATTTTTAAATAATACATCTTTGACATAATTTTACCACTTATTATTCAAGAATTATTGTAACTATTTTTATAATTTAATAATTATTTTATCAACACTTCAAACTTCAAGAAACAAAATTGCTATTTTTTTATATTAGAGCAAGGAGATTGAAATTCAAAGTTTATATAAACTTTGTTTAGTGACTTTATTTTTTTAATAATATTAAAAATAATAGTTCACTCAATATATATCCATAAAATTATAAATTTAAATTTTAAACTTAATAAAAAATAAAATTTTTACAATAATGTCAAAATTAGTAGGGTACAACTTTGTTATGAATAACTAATGACTTGTTTGACATGACAGTATGGGGCGTTTGATTCTCAAAATATTAATGACATTCATGAGAATGTTTTACAAGAATGTTACATTCTCATATTTAGTTCAAAAGTTTAAAAAAATTTCTTGAGAATGTAACATTCTCAGGAATGTTTTTCCCCTAAAATATTGTCATGTGAGGAGGTGAGAATTTAAGATTCTCGTCCCATGGAAATATCAATGTTAAAATAAAAAGATAAATTTATCTTTTTTTAGTCCAAATTCATCTTACCTAAAATATATAATATATTATATATTATATATATTTAATAATTGCAACACTTATAAAAAATAGCTAATATATTAATAATAAAATATGTATTATTTTATAATACAATTTTATTAAATGTTTATTTAAAAATATGATATATTATATATATATATATATTTATATACCCAATCACAATTGCAGTGTTTTCTAAAAGTTCAAACGTTGAATTATTTTCAATGTAAATAAAATAATGTAGTTCGTATTGTTTATTTATTCTATAGAATTGAATTTTCAAATTAAAATTCTAATTCATAATTGAGTTCACCTTGGAACTTTTATGATAGATTTTACACTGACATCAATTTGAGTTAGATGATTTGTATGTAATTGTGAGGGGAGTTATAATTTTTTTTTCTTATCATGAAAATTATTTTCTTTTTTATATGACCCATAAAAAAAGGCATTGCAATTGTAGTTATCTATTATTATATGACTTACAATTAATTTGGAGAAGGTAATTTAAATTATTAAATTATTTATGTACTTTATGACAATTTAGATTAGTAATAAATGTTTAAAAATTTATTCATATGATTTTAAGTAAAATTATGATTCCTTATAATATAAAGTAAAAAAATTGATGGGGTATTTTTGATAAATTAAAAAAAAATTTAGAAACATAAAATATGAATCAAATATTTGAATATAATATATGTAGAAATTTAAGAAAATATTCTGAAGAATATTTATATTTAACTAAACATAAAAATCTTATATTATTAAAAATTATATTTTTAAAAATATAAAATTTCATGAATCAAACACTCCTTTAAAAATTACAAATTTTTAATTTTATATTTCATTGTAACTGTCATTATATATTTTTCTTAATATACCACTTAAATCATTCCTTCGGTCAGAGTGATGAAAACTATAGGTAACTCTCACTTTTCCCGTTCATTTACAAGGGTGGTGTAAGAAAACTAGGAATGCAATAAGCAATTTTTTTTTTAACATGCATTAATTGCTCCCTCTATGGCATCTCAATTCTATTATTTTTACATCTTATTTGTATATTAAAAAAATCTCATTTTATTATAAATTCCGTACTGTATATTAAAAAAATGTAATATTTTTATTTTATATCTTCTGGGGGAGGTGGGACATTTTTTTTTCTTGAAATTAAAATGAGAGAAATTAAAAACTCCAGAATATTATCAACGGAATCAGTAGACTAGGCCTGAGTGCCTATAAATAACCTCCTCCAAGACCCCAAACCTCAGTACTCAACATCGCTCTCCCTGGCATACTCCTTCCTCTCTCAGAGCTAGCAATGGCCAAAGCCATGGCTTTTGTGCAGCTTCTAATCCTACTTATTTGCTCTTTCACTGTCTTTGCTGAAGAGCTCGACACTCTCCCACCAACCGCTTCTCCTCACTACCCAGTGGCAGCACCACCGCACCACCCCCACCCCCACCCTCATCCCCACCCCCACCCGCCAACCTCAGCACCGGTTCACCCCCCCACTCATCCTCCTGTTGAACCCCCAAGCCATCCACCGGCTCACCCTCCCCGCCACCACCGCCGTCACCACCACCATCTCGCACCAACTCCTGCTCCTGTCCCCGTTCACCCTCCGGCACATCCCCCAACTCACGTGCCGGCCAAACCCCCCGCCCAGCATTACCCTCCTGCACCTGCTCCTGTTAAGCCTCCAGTTCACGCTCCGGTGCCGATTCACCCCCCGGTACCGGTTCACCCACCAGAACACCCTTTCCGTAGAAGCTTTGTAGCAGTTGAAGGTGTTGTTTACTGCAAACCCTGCAAGTATGCTGGAGTTGACACCCTATTGGGAGCCTCACCCGTGCTTGGTTTGTTTCCAACTACATAAATTTTTTCCATTCTTAACAGAATCCTTTCCTTCTTGCATTTTAGTTTCAACTAAAATGCATTTTTATAAAAGAAAAAGAAAGAAAGAAAACTTGTCAGAAAGGGTCCTCCAACAAAACATGTGTTTTTTTCCTTGTTTCCTAAAGCCAATCTTATTTCACAATTTTTTTTTTGTAAATAATCCATTTTTCCAAAATTCTCCCCGGTTGAACCACATTTTGCAATTTTTTATTTTTCCCTTTTTCTGCCAAGGAAAACAAATGTTTTTTTTTTCAAACTTTCACCAAGATGGTACACAGAAAGCTAGTTTTCTTCCTTGAAACAAAATTATAAAAAGGAGAGCTTTTCCATTGATGGGAACCGCTGCATTTTACTTTTTGTATAATAAATTGAATAATGTTACGGGAACTTTACTTTAAAAAAAACAAATATTTTATTGTTAAAATTTATTATTTTAAAATAAATAAATAAAAAATATAAATTTTAATATATTAAATATAATTTAATAATAATAATATTTAACTTGTCAAAAGGCTAAGCTCCTGCATCAGTGATCTTTTCTCTGGTTGCATGAAATTGCTCTGCTGGGGCGCACTTCGTTTGGATTGTGTCATTATTATGTTTTCTCCTGCCTAAATGATGCTAAACAAAGTTAGTATACACAAAATCCTAGATTTGACCAATTTGAACGTTGCGAAACCTTGTATTTTTTCTGGAGAGAGAAAATCGTAGTGTCACAGTATCCTTAGGCTATAAAGTTACGGGTCCTGGGCCCTAAAGCGGCATGCTTGCCGAGACGGGTCATTATGAGACCTGTCAGACTGTGAAATGGATTCGCTAAACGACAAATGACGGTTGCGTCGTTTTGAAATTTTGCAGGTGCCACAGTGAAGCTGCAATGCAACAACACCAGGAGCCCATTGGTTCAGACAGCGGAGACCGACAAAAACGGCTACTTCTTCCTTGAAGCCCCCAAGAACATTACCACCTTTGGAGCTCACAAATGCAAGGTCTTTTTGGTCACTTCGCCGTCCGCGATGTGTCAGACGCCGTCCAACCTCCACGACGGGTTGGTGGGTGCCATCCTGAAGCCGGAGAAGCCATACGAGTCTCGGAAGCTTCCTTTCCTTCTCTACTCTGCTGGACCTTTTGCTTTTGAGCCTAAATGCCCGCATCATTGAAGAAAATTCTAAGTTAAAAAAAGAACTGTGCTCTATGTTTTTCTTGCTTAATTTGTATGTTTGGTGTTGTTCACTGTCTAGTGCTTCGTGAGATTATTAATGTATTTCTGTGGTTGAATTTATACAAATAAGAAATGATAGTTTTAGAATGTTAATGTTGTATTGTACTTGTTAAATAATCCAATTTGAGGAGTGCTAATTTATGACATTGGCTTTGTTTTCTTGGCCAGTGATTTCGAGCGCGGGGTCTTCAGTTGCTTCTTAAGTCATCAATTACCAATTACATATTCCAACGGCATTTACGCCTAACGTTATGTTCCCTTGTGCTTGTGAGATAAAGATGTTCCTATAATAGATTATTTTTCATTTTGGACGTTGGTCAATCCTTTTAGTTATGACATCCTCGTATTTTTAATAAAATTATACACGTTCATCTCTCTTAAATGATTTTCTAAATGCGATGGAGTTAAGTTTTTAATTACAGTGATTAGAATTAGGAGTAGTAATGATTCAAATTAGTTTATAAAATACTCATAGCTTGATAAATTAGATTTATGAATTAAATGTGCAATATATAAATTAAATGATTTGATTTATATATTACACAAATTGATTTTGAATAATATATAATTTAAAATTAATATTGCAGATGAGCTCAAATATGTTTGATTTAATTATTTTATGAGTTGTCTTAAATAATATATATAATTTAATATTAATTAATGTATTTTAAAATAATTTAAGAATAATATACTCTATATTATAATTTTTTATAATATATATTTTAAATTAAATATTTATTATAAAAATTAATGATTATAATAGTTGTAATTTAATATTTGAAATTGAATTATAATTAAACTAAAAGAATAAAACCAATTTTAGGTATCATTAATGTTATTCTTATTTTGAAATTAATTGTGTGGATGCGTACAAAAGTCAGATGTAGATGTCATATAAGGATATTATTTATGGAGTACATGAGGCGTGAAAACTCTCCACATTGAATATGATAAATAACAGATACAAATAATTTTATTATAAAATAAAAATGATAATGTAAAATTTTAAAATTATAGGAATCATGAATTAATGAATGATTTATGCTTTTTAATTAATTTAATGTTGGTCTTAGTGATAAGTAAGACCACACATACATCTAGTTTATGAATTTTTCTAATTGAATTGGCTAAAATAATTCATTTTTTTGAACACTAACTTAAATGTATTGAATTAAGTCAAGTTAGTTGTATGTTCAATTCAAATTGATCTTAGATTGAAAAAATTGCTTTGAATCAAATTCAAGTTCAATTATTAGTTAAATAAAATTAGAACGAGTTGAGGATAAGTTAAGAATTGAGATTAATTTAATTCAATTCAGCTGGCTAGCAGCCTTAACTAGAACTTTTTTATTAGAAAAATGCCATTAGCGATTTTAGAGTGTAATCTCCGTCAACCATTTTCTTTTTCTTGTCATCTTTTAGCTGATATTTTAGCATTCAACCCAGTAATAACTGTATATGTTGTTTGACACCATCACATTAAATGATAATATATGGGTATGAATTTATGATTATGCATCAAAGTAGCAGTATTTTTTAAAAAGTTATAATTTTGCGTAAGATTTTGCACCATTTTTTAAAATATCACTACTTTGAAGGGGTGAACTTTATAATAAATACAGAAATTTGTAACTTCACTTGCAGAGTTTTCACGAGACGAGTATGGCAGAATACATTAAAGACTGTGCTTCTACCTACGCGCGTGGTCATGAAAATTCTTATGGATACATATTTTGTTAATTTTTTTTTAAAATTATTTTATATATTTTTATTAAAAAATACATCTTTTAAATAAAATTTATACAACTTTAAATAATTAACATATATTTCAGTAAATACTTATTGCACATAAATTTATATACGTATATAATTTTTATTTAAAAAATGACAAATTTTATGACTTATATTTTAAACTTCCATGAAAATTTGCTAAATTTTCAAGCACATAGCAGGTATCATGCAATAAAGAATAAACATGTAAAATAAACTTTCATTAATTTTTCATATTACTTATCAATTTTATCACAAAAATAGAAAAGCCAGTATAGCATAAGTGAGAGGTAATCATGAGTTAGCATAATTCAAAGCAATTAATGGATTATAGCAATAATCCATCAAAGTCGGCCTTCCTCCCCCCGCATCCCAAAGCTATCATATGGCAGTGGGTCTCACTCAGATTCATTCCAATCCTTTGCGGTGCCCAATTTGCATTGCAAAACTCACCTGTTGCTTTACCCCATGGACGTGCTGCTTTGGATCCCTCTACCTCAACACCTTTTTTTTTTTTTTTTTTCAATTCTACCATGCATTGCTCCATGAGGCATGAATTAACCTTATTGATAAATCATATGTCGCTTCAAAAGAAAAATAAATATAAAGTCATTAGATTCTATCCATTGTGTAAAATTTAGAAATTATTTAATTTGTAATGATAGTGTAAGAAGTTTTATTTTTTCAAAAATAAAAAAAGAATGAATTATTTGGTTAGCTATAATATAACAAATTAGTTTACTTCTTATAAAATATGAAAAATTACTTATTTTTTTTAGGTAAATTCTACTTCTATTCTTTATAGATATAAAAATAAAATTATCTTCATTAAATTTGATTAATAATAATTAAAATTTATTATTTTATATTAAAATAATATTAAAAACATAATAATTATTTTATTAATATTTTTTAAAAATTTTAAAATTAAACCAAATATTAGAAGTTGCTTCTTGTAAAATATCACTTCATTAGTATTAATTAAATAATTTTAAATATTTTTTAAAAAATTTATATAAAAAGTTGCTCACTGGGAAATTCAACTTTTCATGTAAATTTATTTTTTGTGTAAAATAAACAACTCCTTAATACATAGAAAAACTAAATTTTTCTTTTTTCTTTTTAAATAAAATGGCTTAAAAAATTTACATAAGAAGTTACCTACAGAGAAATTTAACTTTTTATGTGAACTTATTTTTTGTATAAAATAAATGATTCTTCAATACATAGAAGAATTCACTTTTTTTTAAAAAAAATAAAATGGGTAGTAAGTTATTAATCACTTTGGCAGTAAGTTGAATTCTAAACTAAAATATTTATAAAGGAAAAGACTTTGGTGCATTGATTACATTGGTGTACTATTGAATCTAATCTTTAAATTTTATTCATCCTCCACAATATTATATAAATGAATGAAATCTAATGGTTAGATCTATTAATATACTAGTGCAATCAGTACACCGAAGTCATTGCTATTCTTCAATGATGAAAAATTACTTTTTAAAAAATATCATTTTTCCTGTATTAATTAAATAATTTTAAATATTTCTTAGAAAACTTATAAATTAAGTTACTTCTTAAAAAAATTCAATTTCATAGAAGAACTTACTCTGAACTAAATGACTTCTCAATACACAAAAGAACTCACCTTTTTCTAAAATAAAGTGGATAGCAAGATGTTAATTACCTACATAATAATTTGAATTCCAACCTTAAATATTTATAAAGGGAGAAATTTTAATATATTAATTACACTGATACATCATTAAATTTAATTATTAAATTTTATTTATTTTGTATAATATTATATAAATAAATAAAATTTAATAATTAAATTTATTGGTACACTGATATAATCAGTGCACCAAAGTTATTGCCATTCTTTAATGATATATTCTAAGCTTCCCCCTTAATTCAAGAAATTTATGTTTTTTGGGGAGCATATTTATATCTACGTGGGGCCAATCTGAGATTAAAGTTGCATGGATGATTGTAAATGGATATTGAGATTTGAGACGCTGCAATGGCTAATGAAGAAAAAAGGTGAGATTTTGGGAACCATCATTTTCAGTTTAGCTGGGCTTTTCTTGTTTTTGCCTCCCTTTTTCGTCGGTAAATCAAATTGAGGGAATCTCATTATGAAGACTTCCCTAATCTTGCAATATACACTTTTGGTCAATTTTAATTATGATCACAATTTTTAGTGTCCTTTTCTTATAATCAAAAGCATTATTTTTCTGCATGCTCTAATAAAATTGAGAAGAGGTTATATTTCGTGCCATCATCTAGTTCAGATGTCTATATTGCTTTTACAATTAATAAATAAATACAATTATCAATTGAGCATTGCACTCTTTTCAGGCTAAAGGCTGCATTTAAATTTTATACATCTATTAAAGGAGATTCAATAAAAAAAAAGGGATACATATAAGATATTTGTTTATTATTTTTTTAAAAAAATTATTTTTTTGAAATAGAAGTTTTTATTTAGTAAATTATTTTTAAAATATATTTTTAGAGATTATAATTCAAAATGTGTAACTTAAAAATAAAAAATAAAAATAAATTTTTGATATTTTCTTAACCTATACTTTTGTTCTACATATCAATTTTGTAATTAAATAAAATATTTTCTTATTTATTTATCCAAACACTCTTTATTCCTTATTTTCTTTAAATTTTAAAATAATTTTTAAAAATAATCTTTAAGAACAATTTAAAAAAATGAAAATATATCCAAATAGATTCATAATCTCTCTCTTTAGTACATTGATAAAAAAAAAAAAGAAAAAAATGAACTCAAGAAGTTCAACATGGGGGTGAGCAGAAACTTAGCCCAGTTTATTTAAATATTAATGTATTTTTGCTTAATCTCAATCCAAAATTTTTTTCATCCTTCTTATGTACAACCCCAACCCTTTTTTAAAATATGGATGTTCAAGCCAAACTCAATTTAAGTTCAAATTTAAAATTTTAATATAAATCTTAAAAATATATAAAATATTTTTATTTATGCATAAATTATATTTAATATATATAATGAATAAAAATATTATTAAAAATTATTATATACATATACTAATTTCATATAATTGAAATTTATATCACATAATATATATTAAATATATAATATAATAAAATATTTAATATATGAATATAAAATTAGATCAAATTTAGGCAATTTAATTTTAAATATAAATATTCAAGTCTCACCCATTTATAAAATATAATCTAAAATTTTGTTAAAATTTAATCTTTAAACTTAATTCAAACCTTTTTTATTTTGAGTTGGATTCGAGCCCAAAACTGCGCCAGGCTACGTTTGCTGTTCAAAATATATCTAAATTCCTTTTTACAAGGCCGCCATTTTATAACTTAATCTCCCCCTAATAACAATAATGGCATTATAATTCAGTACTTTTCTTTATATAAATAAAAAGGGATTTTGAGATCAACAACTTAATATCTTACTACACACATATATAGGCACTTGCCTTAGGCTTTCAAATTTTGCTAGGCCCCATTTTTATTTATTTTTTATTTTATATAATCATTGGTCAATGACCAACATATTAATAATTGGATAAGAGGAGTAATTACTCTTCTATCAAGACATGAATTTACAACACTATTATTATCAAGTTTAAAGTTATATTTTTATCCGCTTTATTAATTAAAGAATGCCGTATCATAAGTTAATAAAATGCCTACATAGTTTAGTTATAAATTTGGATGTGTTATTAACAAGTTATATATTATTGATCTAACGGTAATATTATATTTACACATTATTATCAAATAATAATTTTTAATATTATAATTTATAACAGTCATTTTTTTAACTATATATACCATAAAATTTCAATATTTTTTCTTCAAACTTTTTTAGTTCTCACATTTTGTTCTCTTTTTTCACTTTTATCTTCATATTTTTTTAAAGTAAATTTTTAAAGTGAATTAATATCAAATTATTGTAATAGATAGTATGACGTGTAACTATTTTTATTTTCAAGTTTTCAAGTTCTATCATTTCATCATTTTTTCTTATTTACTTTGTAAATCTATTTTATTTATATTTATATTGTTGTTGTTATTTTATCTTATTTTTATACTTTGTAACAATAGAAGATGTTAAATAAAAAGTTTAAATATGACTTTGAAAAATTAAAAAAAAAGAAAAGTTTAAAAGTTAATTCAATCTCAATATGGTGCTCTTAATAAATTTATTACTATTTATAAAATGGATGTAAGAAATAGTTCAATTGATTAAGAAATAATTATAGAATATTATTGATAATATTTATAACGATTGTTACTGCCAAAAAAAGTTTCTCAAAGTTAAAATTATTTAAATCCTATTTAAGATCAATTGTGTTATAAGATAGATTAAACGAATTAGTCACAATATTTATTAAGAGTGAAATATTAAAATTACTTGATTACAAAACTTTAATAAGTGATTTTGCAATTCAAAAAATTAGAAGAATAATATGAGAATTTGATTATTTATATTATACTAGACCCCTTTAATAATTTTAACTAAGGTTCCAAAATATCTACACATGTTCCTGACATATATATAAATTATAATCAGCCCTCCCTGTGATTTCATTTTTCTTTTTATAGTTTAGGACTACACATATGGGGTTTTAGGAGTAGAGGAAGTAGAAAAAAACAAAACCATAAACGATCTGCTGGAGCTGTATGCAGAATAGAATATGTTACAGCCCATACTTGAGCCCGACAATTACCACTAAGGTAAGTGACTTAGGAAGCCCATCTGGCTTTCAACAAATATGTGAACAACTGCCCAAAATTCAGATTTGGTCTGTAAGACCAAAGGCCCATAAATAAAATTGGCTTTATGATTTGCGCTACTCTGTCTCCTCTCAATCCAATCCATAAATAAAAACCGAGGAAATAATATCGTTTTTATTGACATAACTCTCAGATTGCAGGGAAATATAAGTTAAATAATGCTGAGATTTTAGTACCGTTACCATTTGACAAAATAGATGTTTGAATATCATAATAAATAGATAATAAAATTTAAAACTTGATTTCCTAACTTATCAAAATATACAGAACTTTTTTCATTTTTATTATTTGGATTATTTGAATTAAAAGAAGTGTTCATGAATTATTATATACCTTATTTTGTATGGCCAACATAGATAGTGGATTCATGAAATAAATAATTAAAGTAGGATCCTTGATTGTTATTTTATTTAAATTTTTTTCTGTTTCGTTGAAATGTATTTTTATAAAAAAATTATTTATATATATTAATAAAGTGATAATATACCACTTATATATTAATAAAAAATTTGTACGAAAGAATGACTGGTAATCACTATTGTCTCACTAGTAAACATTCGATAAAGTTAAAATAATACATAAAAGAGATTTGAATTCTACAATACCTTTAGATTTTGAAATTTTCGGTGATATGATAATATAAAAAATTATTAAATTATATTTATTTAATTATATTAATTAAAAATAAATAATAATTATTAAGTAATTTCAATTTAATATTTTTAGAACCTATCATGTTACCTTAACTTTGAAGAAACCCTTAGATATTCTAGCAAGTACCTAAAAGACATTAATTTCTACATGTTAAATTTTTTTTCGTCCTTATTTTTTCAATGAAGATTTGTAGTAATTAATCTTCTAAGTTAAATAAACATTTGTCATACAAGAATAGAAGGGATAATGCGAAATTCCTCTTTTCCAATTGTTGGGTAATTTTACATGCCACTTGTATTGATAATTTAAAAAAAAAAACATATTTAGAGATAGAAGGAAATATTTTTTTGAATAAAAGAAATTATTTTTTAAATTTTTTTTATTTAATATTGAATAAATAAAATAATTTTATTTATTTTAATATATTATAATTATATTTTATAAAAAATATTTTTCATCAAAATAAATAAAAATTATGATCCTTGTCTTTACACACAATTCAGGGTAGTAAGAAGAAAGGTTAAATTTCTGCTATTATTAGAAGTAATACTCTATTTATTTTAATAAAAAATATTTTTCATAAAATATAATTATAAAATATTAAGTTAGTAGAAAATATCTTATTTATCTAATATTAAATATAAAAAATTTAGGAAAAAATAAATTCTTCTTTTTTTAAGAAAAATTTCCTTTTCTAAAATTCTATTTTAATTTTTAAAATATTTAATTTATTTTAATTTTATTTTTAAGCTAATATTTATATAAATTTAATTTATAAAATTTTAAATTCAATTAAAATTTTAATTTTTGTGAAGATTAAAATTTATATTAATTTAATTTCTATAAGAAACTAAAATTTTACTTCAATTTAAAATTTTAAAAAATAAATTGATACAAATCTTTCTTTAGATATGAAATTGATACAAATTGAATACTTTAAAAATTAAAATAAAATTTTAGTCCAAAATTAAAATGATACATAAAAGAGATTAATTTCTACTTGTTAGGTCTTTTTCTCCTTTTTTTTTTAACGAGGATTTGTAGTAATTAATCCTTTTAAGTCAGATAAACATTTATCGTACAAAAACAACAGGGTACTATGAGATTCTTCTTTTCCAATTGTCGGACAATTTGCATTTTCCTTCTGCTAGTGACCATATAGATTTTGCACGTACCAACAAACCTATCTAGATTTTGTTGCCAAAGTTGGTCGTATTTACATGATGTTTCCACTTACCACTTTAGGGCTAAGGTGGTATTACCAAATTTTTAATACCCCAGTAGATGAATTTCCAATTTTGCGAGTATCATTTTTATTGTATGGATTCAATTAAGTTAATCTACATTAAACTTAGCAAGTACATAAAATATCTAATCATTTTATATCTAAAATTAGAATTAAAGAAAAATTGATGATATACTATACGTTAATATAAATATCACAAATTTGCCCGTTGACTACAAATTAAAAGGATAATCAAATATCAATCACAAATATGATAATATGGTAGTGTATCATTAATTTAATGGTGCATCGTGAATAGTCTCTAAATTTAAATATGAAATATTATAGGTGAAGGGCAAACTAGTGCATCATTTAAATTAACAAGTTTATTGATTAATATTACTAATTTTCTTGTTAACTTTGGTGTTTAAAAATATCATATTAATTACTCTTATGTTAGTAGTTGAACTTACATTCTGTTTTCACTTTCTCAATTTATATTCGGTCAAGCATGCAATTATTGATAAATATAAATTACTTAAAGCCACGTGTAGCTATCATCACAGGTAAAAAAAAAAAAAACTGTTTTTCCAGATTTTTACTTCCTGCACTCACATTTCCAATTGATAATAGGTCCCCTTGCATTTTATATTTGCCCCTAAATATAAAACTGACGCTTTGACTCTTACATTGTCTTCTTGCCCTAAAATCATTTGGTAACAAAAAAAAAGGGACTCCATATCCTACATCAATTTTTTTTTGTAAAATAAGATAACATTTAAAATAAAGAATCCAGATTCTTATTAATTAAAAAAAATTCCCAATTCTCGACGAAGAAAGAGCTTTGGAGAGCAAACGAAGAAGTTTGCAAATTGAGAATAGAGCCTAAAGAGTCAGTTTCGGTGGAATCAAAGTTGTTGTAAACGTGTAGAGTGGTTGCATTCCAATACATAAATGGAGTCCTTTTCTATGATAAGAGTGCCTCAATATTGTGCTAAGTGTGCTGCACTTAGCATTGTGGCGTGGTCCCCTTTCTGTTTTCCTTCCTCCATTTATCACTATTTGTGGCCTTTTTGGCTTTTGTTTATGCAAAATTGGGAATTGGATTCACCTCTCACTTTCACTTTTTTATTTTTTTATTTTTTTTAATCTTTTCATAGCTTAGGATCTTTGGTATTGGGAATTAAGTATCAACCTCAAATGTGGGCATCAGCGAGTCTGACTTGTGAAAAAGCAATGGTGTTTTGACAAGGATTGTCTTCTCTCAACCCTCAACCCCCAACTCCATTAATGACTCAAAGAAATTAGAATTTCAACTTTAAATAGTCAGTTATTCCAAATAACTTAGCTAACCAAACCATAGGGGGGTTGGGAAATAAATTTGAAATGTCTGATTAGTCATGCATAAAAGGTTTTAATTCAGCTTTATTTTGAGAAAAGTTATGTGATTTTATTAAAAAAAATATATTTTTTATAAAATTTTGTGAGTGTCTAGGACATGGGAATACCTAAAATTTTTAGATTCAAATTTAATCCAGCAGTGCAATAAGTTTTATATTATCACTTATTTATGTATTATTACATTATTTATGAATTATTAAAAAAATTTATTGTTAGTGAAATTTTTTAATTATTTGTACTTTTTTATATGATATGGCAACTTCCAATTTATTAACAGAGTAAAATATTTTACACTAATAATAAATTAAAATTAAAATTTAAGACTTTTTTTTATGAAATTTTATAACTTTTAAAATCTTACTGTAAAAGCAATCATACTTACAACACAAAACTTAGGGGGGGGGGGAAAGCTTGCATAAAATTCCGCAGCAAATCTATATAAAAATTGTCTTGTAAAATTATATCTCAATTTTTTTTAAATGAATATTTCAAACCGAGCATAAACGATATATATTTTACTCGATCGAGACGAAAAACTAATTAGTGCACATAATCGAATTTAGATAGCCTTCTAAGCTAAAATCAATATTATTTTATTTTTTTGGTGAAATTTCATTTTAATTTATATTATAAACAACTAAACTCTCTCTTTTTTGGCAGCTTCCTAATATTAATCATTTTACGTTTAAAAGAAAGTTTATTGATATTAAGCTATGAATAAATGATCCATTGATAAATTTCACCAGAAAAAAAATTACAAGAAAACATGCCATATGCAAGTAATTTCACAAAGGAAAAAAAAAACAATTGAAACTTATTTCTTTGTCAAGAACCTAACGTGGAAGGATCAACCAAAGTTTATATTTGATGTCTCATTGGTGTAAAATATTTTATATTAATAAAAAAGTAAATATATTAACCAAAAATAATAATTACAAAATGTTAATAGCAATAATAAAATTTTAATAATTTTTTATTAATATAATAATATAATACAATAATAATATGATGTCAATTTATATTGATATTGGATTAATATATATATATGTAAAGCAAGCCAAAAATTGTATGATCCCCATCCGTTGAGGACTAAATTATATGTAGATATCATTGGGGAGTGGGGACATTAAATTCTTGGAATCTTTAAGTGGCATGCACCAAATAAATTTTTGCAAGACACACTATCTATTTATATGTTGCTATGACTTAGTGGGACATATTTGGGTACAAGCTGCAAGGGGCAAATGTGGAATCACATAACTTAATTGAATAACAAGAATTAAAAACTAGTTACTATATGAATTAATATAATGGGAGGCACCAAAATCTAATAATATAGCTAGACATTTCCCTAATACGTTTAATAGAAGTTGTTACCAATAAATGCATAGTTAGTGGGAGATATATGGGTTTGTCCTAAAGAAGGCACAAAGATTGTATATTGGTATAGTCAGAGTCAGGATGGGCTCTGCAAGTCAATGCCAAACATTAAACTCTTTTTGACGCTTTCTTCTCTCTTTCGATCTCAGCCCCCACTAAAATTCTAAATACCACCAATTGGGCTTTACCACTTGGGACTCTTTCAATTCAACCCCACCCCTTCTTCCCGGCGCGTGTCTTTACTTCCATTTTTCATTTTTCTTTGACAACTTGCAAATTATCCTGCCAAGTGGTTCATGCGTAGAGACAAGACTTTTGAACAAATAATAGTCAATTGCAGAAAAATATATAATTATTATTAGCCTTTTTTTAGGTGAGGAAAAATTTATTAACGTGCATAATCTTTTATTCATAATAATTATACGATTGATCCGAATTATATAGTATATTTGTGGAGAGCCTTTCATTTAAATAATATTTGATATGCTTTTTGAAAATTTTGCAATTACATTCTAGATTTCATCTTAAATTTTTGCATATATATTTAATAAATTAGCCACTTCTATTTCATCTATTGGCACCATAAAAAATTAGACCATATATTGAACTTAGTTTTATTAAAAATATTTATTCTAAGGACATGAATGTGTGTAAAGAAGTTGACAGTTTCTTTTAAAGTATATATATATTGTTTAACACTCCAATCCTACGCTTGAACGCAGTGAGAAAAAAATGAAATGAAAATAAATAATTTTTTTTTCTTATTGTTTGTATGTATGAAAAATAGTTTTGGATCTCATTTTTCCTTTTTATATCATTATTGAAAGTTAGAAATGTAATTTTTATTTTAAGATTCACTCTCCACGATTTTAATTTTTATAAAAATTTTATTTTTATTTCTTATTTAAAATCACATTCCCTTTTTCGTTGGGAAGAAGAGTGTTTCAATTATTTTTTAATATTTTGAGCGTATTTAATAAATAACTTTTTCATGAGCCGATTAAAATCATTTTATCTAATTGATTAAATCAATCAATTATCTTAAATATTTGATAAATAATTAATTCAAATAATTTATTGATTTTTAATTAATTAATTTTTAAAAAAATAAAGATATCAACATTTTCAAGCAATTAATTAATTAAATATATATAAAAATTAAAAATATCCTCAAATGATATAATAATAATTCTTTTACCTCATTATTTAATAAAAAATACTAATAAAAAGAGTAGAACTCATATTCACTTAACTATTATATTATTATATGCTCTTAGTTATAAAGGTACTAATCTAATTTATATTAGAATACAACAATTCTGCATAGATAATAAATAATTATTTAAATTTATATAATAAAATTAATATTTTAATAAAATAATTATTATAATATATTAAAATTTTTTATATAATTATTTAATAAATTTAAATTCTTTTCATATTAAAAGTGAAGATTAATAAAATTAACTTATATACATAATATATATTCAAATAAATTATAAAATATAATTATGTTCTTATATATTATTTTATATGTAAATAATTAATTTTATTAAATATTTAGACCATCGTTCCCACTCACCCTCTTATAATTTACCTTCACATAAAGTACAAGCACACAAATTTTGCCTTCTTAATTATAAAAAAAATTATATATTATGTACGAAACTCTTCCCAACTATTTTTTACGCAAGACTTTTCTATATTATAAAAATGCGTTTATTTCTCTCTTCTGCTTGTTAAAGGATGTTTTTGTATGCAAGTCTGGCCTGAGATTTACCTTTAACTTTGTATTTATATTATTTATTTTAGAGGAATTATTTTTCTAAAAGGAAGTAAGAAATACTCTTTACCATAATTCCGACCTTGCTTTTGTCTATTTCGTTTTTAAAGGTAAATTACGCTCAAGTCTTCTAAAAGTTCAACTTAAGCTCCGATTATTTGCGGGAAGATATTTTTTAAAAAATTTATTATTTGTATATTAAAAAAATGATATATTATTTTTATACTTTATGATTAAAAATATTAATATTTAAGATCATAATAGTGAAAAAAATTTCTTCCTTTACGTCTTTGGAAAAAATTATTTTTTATCACATTTCTTATACTTAAAATTAAATATATGAAATATTTTTATTATTTTATAATTAATTATATTTTATAAAATATTTTTTAAAATAAATAAATTCTTAATTATATTCATATCCTCTTTTAAAAAAAATATTTGCTACTTTTATTTTTTTGAAATATAGGATGTAAATGCATGTTTGAAACAGAAGTAATTTGAAAGAGAGTGCATATTAAAAAAAAATTAAGTATATATTTCTTAAAGAATAAAAATAGTGCATATAATTGCACTATACCTAAACTTGATCATACTTACCTTCCTTTTATTTTTTGGAAATATATACTAACTTCTTTTTTTCATTTTCTAAATAGAAGAGAAATAAACATAATCACACTAAATTTTAATGGAAGTGAGTTTACCTTTTTTTCAAATAAATTTTTTAAATAGTCATCATGTTATACCGTGAACTGTAAATTGATTTATTTATCAATTAACTAGCTAGTACCAATTGTATATAATTAATTCTTTTAATTTTTATTAAGATCACTTTTATCATGGAGCTCATAATTTTCACATAATAGAAACTTGTAATCTAAATTGGTGCAAATTTTAAAGGAAACGTAGCGATGTCAATAAGACATTATCATTATCATCACAGAGAAATTTGTCTTCTTAAGGTAAAATCCACGTTATCCTTAACTAGCTAGTTGATGCCGGAAGAAAATTCCGTAACATTGAAAATGTGCAGTTCACACACTAAGCTTTGCATAATGGAAACCTTAACCCCTTGGTCAAGAACGCAACAAAAAAGGAAGGAAAAAATTTTAAAATTTAATTAGAAGAGAAAATGGAATGAAGTGAAAAATTTAAATTATTGATATATGAATATGAGAATAATAATGAATTATTTTATGTCTCATTTTTTTAATCAAGTAAATAAAATGTTTAAAATTCAAAATTTCTTTTTTTTTTCGATTTCTTATTTCATCAAGTAAAAGGTAAGTAATTTCTTCTTTCCAATTTATGAATATTGTAAAAATCGTATCCGACATCAACTTAAAAAGGTTATTACTTCATAATTTAATTGATTTGGTCGATTAATTATTGATTGGAATACGTGATGTCGTGATTAGAAAATTATATTAAAATAAAAATTATAATAATTGTTAATATATAATATATTTTATAAATTTAGTTTGTAATATACAAGAACAAATAAATATAACAAAAAAACTATTATAAGTTATATAGGAAGTTAATAATTAACAAATTATAGTAATTATAACTAATTTGTTTTAAAGTTTCTATAAAAGCATACATGACAATTAAAAATTAATTTAAATTTGATTCATTATAAAATATAAATTAATTTTATATTATCATCTATCTTTATATTAATACTTGTTATCCCAATAAAATGATTAAATTTTTTTATTGTTAATAAAAATATTTAATTATTATTACTTTTTTTAGTTACATATTATTTTTTTAGTCATTGATAATATAAAATATTTTAAACCAACAATATATTAAATCTAATCTCATTAAAAATTAGGGTAAAACTATCACCCTCAGAATATATATATTTTTGGTTATGAACACTCAAAAAGATTAATTAGTGAGATTTTGACACATGGATAAAATTATTAAATTATTATTAATTTATTCAAATAAATGTAAATGATCTTGTAAACATAATCTCTCAAAAAATTTTATTTACGAACATGCCATTAATTTAAATAAAATGAAAATATTTTGATTTAATCTATTTAAGTAATTTGATAATAATCTAACTATTTTATCCCCATGCCAAAATCTAATAGTTGATCTTCCTGAGCGTACACACTAACAAAAGAAAAAAAAATTATCTGGCCATGAAGTCTCTTTCCTTAAAAATTATAAAAAGTTCAATTAAAAGGCAAGTTGTAGAGAAAAAGGGAAAAATAAGTTAATCAATTCTTCAAACCAATTTCGATTCATTTATTTTGAGGAAAAGATTTTAGTATTTTCATATAATTTCTGTTAAGTATATTATTTTTCAATTCCACAATCTGATTTAGTATCAAATTTGATTTTTATTACTTAAAATATATTAAAAAAAGTCAGATAAAAATGTTGAATTAAAAATATTCAACATTTAACAAAAATTATACAAAAGTGATATTAAATTTTCAATAATTTTTCCCGAATTTGGACTAATCGTCCAACCTAATTCAATTTTGACTCATTCATTCTACTTTGATAAAAAAATAATTTTATAATTGAATTAAATTATTTTCATTATATATATTAATTAATTTTTGTTCCGACCGGCGAGTTCTATCCGGTTGCATAAACATCCATCACATGAGTCAAATTTCTTGAAATTAGTTCTTGCCAAAGTATTATACACACCAATTTGTGATTTATTATGTTAGAATTTTTTAAGTATCATTATGAAATTATTAAATTATTGGATGGATAAATCATATTTCGCACAAAATTTATTGCCTTCGTAGTTAATATTTTATAGAATCTAATTAATTACCATAAGATTATTTCTGGACTTGTAATCTCCAAAGTGGAATTACATGGTAATTTTTTACGATCAAATATTCATATTTGACCACCAGATTAATTGTATTTAGCCCTCATTTATTAGTTACCTAAACTCTATTGGATCTTAAGATATTAGCATTTTTGGCGCACGCCCACACTCCCTATAGAGCGCGTATGGTTTGGCAGAACACAGAGAGACTTGAAAGTCCCTACGAAAACATTTCTCACCAAACCATAGAAAGCAACAAAGTCTCAGCTCATCCACTCTCTTCAGACACTTCTTCACTCCCTCTCTCTCCTCCTCCTCCTTCGAGTTTCTCTCTCTAAGCCGCTGAACTCAGTCATCCATGGCTTCCGTATCTCCCAGATACCATGAAAACCGAAACCTGCCATCGCTGCTTCCTTCTCCGACCAGTCGCAGCTCGAACAGTTGCTGCAGCAGCAGCAGCAACAGCAATGGAGTTCAACACCAGAACCATCACCATTTATCAGCCCCACCGCCGTCAACACCGACGGCTCCGCTTCCTCAGCCGCCTAAGCCCATTACCAGATCCGAATCAGCCAACCCGTATCCGACCACCTTCGTCCAAGCTGACACCTCCTCCTTCAAGCAGGTAGTCCAAATGCTCACCGGATCCTCCGAGACTGCGAAACAAGCCTCCTTCAAACCCAACAACACGAATTCTGACTCGTCTTTCAAGTCCCATATCCCCCCTGTCAAATCCATGCCCATGAAGCAGCAATCTGGGTTCAAGCTCTACGAGCGAAGGAACTCTATGAAGAACCTCAGGATCAACCCCTTGATCCCTTCTTTGTCCTCTAACAATTCGGGGCTCTCACCATCTGGATTTTCACCTTCTGGGTTCTCGCCCCGAAAACCCGAGATCCTATCCCCGAGCATTCTTGACTTTCCATCGCTCGTTCTCAGCCCGGTGACGCCTCTGATACCGGACCCATTTGACCGATCCGCCATATCGGGATACCGCTGTGCTGACAAAAATGGTAGCCCGACTTTGGATACAGAAGCTGAAGAGAAAGCCATTAAAGAAAAGAGTTTTTTCTTGCACCCATCCCCCGCGACAACCCCGAGGGATTCCGAGCCGCGTTTGTTGCCTCTGTTTCCGACGACTTCTCCGAGAGCCTCAGGTTCATCTTCTTGAATGATTTACTATTTTTGTTTTTGAGTTTTTTGTTTTTAGATTGTGTAAGATTCTTGATATATGTTAATGGTCTTGACGAGCAAGGGAGAGATAAATTTGTAATGTGGCTATGAAGAGGAAGGAAGAATCTTGCTTCAATTGTATCTAAAACTATGTAGTTGTCATTTCCTTTTTTTAAATTTATTTATTTTTCTCCATTGTTGCTTTCCTTGTTGATTTGGTCAAAGTTGATGAAGAGAAAAATGGAATCCAAAAGGAAAAACCCAGTTATTTGGGAAAGAAGTTAATCTGAATTGGTATCAATTGGTAATGTGAATCATAATGAACTTGGAATTCATGCAAATTTTTTTTATTTGTTTATTATATTAGCAATCATGATTCATGGTATTGAAATTTCTGGGAATTCCATGAGAAAAAACGTTCCGAGCAGTAAAACTTTTCCTCCTTTTTAACATGATTCTCAATAATGGATCCGTTTTCAAGTTGAGAAGATTGAGAAGACTTTTGGTTTGTCTTCTTTAGAGACAATTCCTTCAATTATTGCAGAAATGAACTTTGTTTCATCAAGTTGTGGCATTAATAGTTGTAAGATAAATATTGTAGCAAATTTGCGAGTCTCTGCATATAGAAGGAAATAGTTTGAGAAGAAAGAAAATACTGTTAGATTGTGTCAACGGAGAAGAAAAGGGGGAAAATAATAATAAAACAGAAAAAGGAGCTTAGGATTAGCTGTCAAAGAAAGAGTAGAAGAAGGGGGAAGGAATCTGGACCCTTTTGTTTGTCTTTCTGAGAGGAAAGATGCCAAGAGATTCAGGAGGCAGGCAGGCTATGTAAGCAGTATGTTTTTGTGTCCAAAGCAACTCAAAACTCACACCACTAATGTAGATCCACTGAGTGGGTTCTTCTTAGCAAGTATGAAACTTTAATACTCAACGGGGTAATTCATTTTCTTTCCATAAATTTGTGTAATCGATCCTGCATTTTTTTTAAACCCTACTTTAGATTTTATTCTTATATTTTTAAGCGTACATTGTTGTATAATTAATTTGACGAAAAAATTAGTAGTTCAATTTTAAACAAATTACAAATAGTTTAGTACCTAATTTCTTTTTCTCGTTTTTCTGTCAACTGCAGTAATATTTTACATTTTTTTTTAAATACGCTGTACACATAAGAGGTATTCCACCATAGATCCCTAGCGGGATTGAATTTTGATCTCGAGTTTTCTCAGGCGAGGTCAAAGCAGTGCGTTGAGTCACGGGGCAGGGATTTATCGTAAGAACAGACGAGTACAATTTAAACAATAATTGTTTTTTTTTTAATAGCAGGAATAATGATGGGACTTAATATACAAATAAAAATCTGAATTTGAAATTCACAGTAATAAAAAAAAAATTTAAGGTATTAACATATGCCGATGCATTATTAAGATAGTTCACTTAATACATATCGAAGGATCTAAATTCGAATTCCGCGCATAATGAGGAGTCAAATTGTCGAGATAATATCAAATCTTATTGTACTATTAAGGTGTTGAAAAATTTTTTATTACAAATTTTTGGTGTTGATTGAAAAGCCTTTGAGGGCCGTAAAAAGCAATCATGCAGGATGGTTGGTGTCTGTTTGAAAGAGTATTTTAAATTAAGCTTTTTGACCTAAAGCAGACCAAATTTGCATTGAATGGGGACAGGATAAAGTGAAGGTTGGAGAGGGAGAGGGAGAAAGAGTGGGACTTGTGATGATGAAATGCAAGAAAAGATAGGATGGGAAAATTGAAAAGCCAGAAAACATGGTGCTGAGATGACCTCCTTGTGCTCCTTGTTTGTTTGTTTGTATGTTTATGATTTCTCTGTGGACTTTGAATCTCAACTGTTGGTACCACATTTATTGAAATTTTGAAACCTACATGTGCGCTGCTTGTGTACCGTTCTGGCCTTTTGCTTCCCCTATTTATCGATGTCATCTTCTCTGCCTTACCTTTCACTATCAAATTGGGAGAGGTTCTTGTTGAGCCAACGGATGTATAATTTATATATATTTATTATTAATAAAACTTAAGATAAATATACAGAAGAGTGATTGAAAAATTAATTAATTAATTATTGTTCTTTAAATTTATTTTAATTTTTATTAATAATGAATACATAAATTATATATTCACTAATTAATTAAATTTTTTTCTTCGGAATGAAATTTTAAGAACATTTCACACATGGCTCCTTTTGATTTGAAGCGTTATTTGATAATAACTATGGCACAGAAAGTCTATGTTTCTTATTGTATTTATGATGATGAAGAAATATTCAAGCATGACAATTTTGACTATATCTTTGCATTCTTCCAATTTTAAGAAGTCACAATTACTTGTGCTTTGTATTTTTAGTAAAGTACAAAAACATTAAAAAGGAAATGAGAGAATGTACTTTTCTATTTCTTTTTATCCATCATTTGTGATTTATTGCACAAAGAATTAAAAAAATTAAATAATTTCATTTACCTAAAAAATATTTATATTTTTTAAAATTATCTATTTCTCTTCATTATTTTTTTATTTTTCATTTCAACTATTTTCTCTCTTATCATAAGAGGGATAAAATTGGAAAAAAAGATAATTAATGCTTTTTGAGATTTTTAAAATAATAAATAAAAAGAAATAAATTTTTTCTCTTAGCCTCTAGAAGTGTTTCTCGTACTATTTTATAAATTACTTCAGGTTGCTTATTAATTCTAATTTAATAAACTATAATTTAATAAGTTATAAGAATTTAATAAGTTACTTAGAATATCTTATAACTTATAAATTACTATTTTTTAAAATTCTTTTCAAATTTATTTTTATTCTTTTTATTAATTTATAATTCATATCTTTTGTAATATAAATTTAAGTAATTTTTAAAAAATATAATTAATTATATTTTAAGTAATTATAATTTTATAATAAATAATAAAATAAAAATTATATAAGTAAATAAATATATAAGTTTATAAAATATAATTAATTAAATATTAAAAATTATACTTTTATTTTAAAATTTTTAATTACATTAATATAATTTAATTTTTAGATAAATATAAATTATTTTAATTATATATATTTCTATTAATATATTATTTTACAATTTTAGTTAGTTTAATATCTAATTCTGTGAAACACTTTAATTAGTTTATCAGCTATTAATTAACATATCAATTATTTGCATGAAACGGAATTTAAGGTTGAGGTGACTTCAATACTTAATTAAGGATTCTTAAGCTTTTTAAATATATATTTGTTTTGATATCTATATGTGTATGTTGTGTCTTTGATGTTTTGGTCTCACAATCTTTGTTGAAGGGAAATGAAGGATTCATTTTTGAAAAAAAAAAATATAATATAATCCAACTATATTGCTTATTTTGTCATCCAAAATCCTTTCGATCGGTTCATATTTAAGAAATCTTGAAATAGACATGGTGGTGGGCGAGGTAAGACAAAATATATATTTAATACGTTGAAATGTTGAATGCTTACGTGAAGCTTGGCAAGATATTTAGAATAAGATTTAGCAAAATTTAATTAATTGATGAAATGCAAAATGGATATTGGAGGTAATTGAAAAATATTGGCAATTGGTACCACTAGCATTAGATGATTCCCACTATTTAAATGGAAGGACGAATGAATGGTGCACATTCGATTTCATCGCCGATCAAGAAAAAAGAAAAAAAAAAACCTGGAAGTTGTGAATCACAATATTTAAATTTGATCCATTTTAAGGGTAAAATATTTTATATTATAAATAAGATACTACGCTTCATTCAAAATTTTTTTAACAAGGAAAGAAAGAAAATAAAAAGCCAGCAAGTTGTGTAAGGCTCGCTTAAAAAAATGACCCACAATGACAGTGCTCTGATATAAGTTTTACACACAGAAAGTCCAGAAGAGAGTGTTGCCCCGCACCCCTCCTTTTTTTTTTTTTCAATTTTTTCCAATTATCTGAATGGTATCCTGGTTTGGGAAAAAAAATTATAAGGGAAGTACCTTTTTTAATAGGTGAAAGAAAGGTTATTTTGATCAAGAAAATTTGAGTTGTACTTTATGAATAAAATGTAAGAAATTATTTACCCATTTATCCATGTAAAAAAAAGTGTTTATAAAAAGTTTTATTTTCTATTATCATTTAAATAGTTAACGCTTTATATAAAATTTATTAGAATGTATACGTCATAAAAATTTCAATTTTTAACAAAGACATATTTTCAATCAGAAGCAAAAGACTTCTTAATGCCATGCATGGGGTTTCATTTGTTTTCTCAAGAATTGCAAAAAAAATAAAAAAAGAATGCAATCATACCAATATTAATACATCGAACTTCATTAAAATTTTAAAACTAAATGTGAGAATACGTAGTATTAAAATGGGTAACCTCTTTAAAAATCCTCGATCTTTTCTTTTGAAAAAAAAAGAAGAATTGCAAAAAAAAAAAAAAAAAAACAACTTTTCTTTAATGAAAAATTATTTCCAATTTTTTTACGGACAAACCCTCGGTGGGGTTGAGGCAAGGGAAAATGGGACTAAGATTCAACATGACTAGACGAACTTAAGACTATGCCAATTAAATAATAATTTGTTGTTCAATATAAAAAGAAAAATAAGTAATTTCACATGGTAATAATTGATTTGGACGATTGAGAAAAAAATTCCAATCAAAATTTGAAGTTTGTAAGATTTTTGTTTGACCAGCGTCAAAATTCAGGGTTCTATGACCAAAGTGGTGTAATACCTGGCTATTTTCATGGATGCGGATGAGTGTATGTGCCTGAGTGAGAATTTTTTTTTTTTCTTTTTAACTGGCTATATTATTGGCACAAAATTTTTGATTAGACCAGATCATAATTCTAGAATAAGATTTGGGATAATCCAAAGCGACTGCGCACGAGTGGATATATGAAAATGTCGTATTCAATGATTAACATATGGTTTTGGTGTAATTTATAATTTATAATATGATCGGTTAAAGGTTTGCCGATTGGGTTTATTTATGTATTCCTTGACTCAAATTTTTATTGAATATATCTTACGAAATAGGAATGAGAAGTTGACAATAATCTGTAAGCATGATTCCAAAATGACACCATTTAAGGTTTAATGTTATCTAAGATTCATTTTATACCATGTCATAATATAAGATCAATCGTTGCATTTTTTTGAATCCTAAGAGTAATTAAATAATTAGATATATATATATATATATATATATATATATATATATATATATATATATATATATATATATATATATATATATATATATATATATATATATATATATATATATATATATAAAGATTAAAAATTGAATTTTAAATATAAAGAAAGATAGAAAACTTTTAAAAAATATTTTATATTATTTGGATTAAAAGTTTTCGATGATAATTATATTTTTTTTTTTATGAAAAATGTTCCTTTAACATTTTTATCTTCACACTTTCTCATTAAAAGAATCCAACTCTACTTGTCACACTTTCTACATTGGACGATACAATAAACTCACGTTTAATTTAGGTTTGATGTCTCCTTTTTATTTATTTGCATTCCTAGCTCCTAAGTATATTTCTTTCAAAAACAATTTGATGGCCAATATCAATTACCACTCATCGTTACTTAAGAAATTATTAATATATATTATTATTAAATTGGTTGATTTAATAATGTTAAACTACTATTTTATTCTAGAAACTTTGTGTTTATCATAAAAGAATAACAATTTATAATCAATTGAAGTATGAAAAATCTTTGTAACTCTTAATATTTTAGTGAGATAATGATAATAAATTCGAATTATAATTTAAGTCCCTATTCTCTTTCCTTATCCAAGAAGAAAAAAAAAATTTGCCGGTAATATTTATGTTAAGCTATTTTATCACTCCTAGTTTTATGTAATTTTGTGTAATAATTTAAGCCTCTAATCTCTTCTTTTCTAAAAGAAAAAAAAATACTCCCTCCATTCCTTTTTATTTGTTACATTTTGAAAAAAAATTTTATTTCTTTTTATCTATTACTTTAGAATTCTAATGAAGTATTAAATGTTCTTTTTTTAAATCTACCTTTCTTTTTTATTAATAAATATTTTTTCATTCTACACTATTAACCCATTTGCATTTATTCTTTTATACTTTTCTCTCTATTTTTAACTTTCTTGAATTTTGTGCATAAAAGGTAATCTTGTAAAGTTTATTAATAATAAATAAATTAAATTATTTTCTTAATATGTGTAAAATTAATTAATGACGACAGATAAATAGGAACAAAGGGAGTGCATGTTTTGTAGGTAATATTTATGTTAAGCTATTTTTTCACCCCTTCTAGTTTTATGTGATTTTGGATAATGCTTTTGTACCTAGAACCAGTAGTGGATTTCGAATCCAATCGTTGGAGATCAAAATTCAAGCAGTGAATTTTTTCTTTTTAAATTATGTAGTACTAAATGATATTTTTTAAAAAGTTTACAGAAATAAAACATTATGATATTCGTGTGATTAAATGTGGTCTCACTTACTTTATATAAAAGATAATACAATGATACAGATTAGGTTGTTTGATTAGTGAAAAATTATGTGAGAGAGCAATTTTTCAACAAGTATTTAAAAAATTAAGGAGAAAATTTAAGTGAGATCTTGTAAGTGTTTATTGTGAAGTTCTCAATTAAAATTTTATATATGTATTATTTTTAATTAATTAATAATTATACTTGTTGAATGGTAATTAGTGATGAAATAAAAAAATAATATGTATGTAAAATTATAATTGAAAATTTTATAACAAATATTTATAAAAATTCATCTACATTTTTTAATTTTTTAAAATACCTAATTCTTTTAAAAAATAAATAAATTATTTGATTGATTATTAATTAATAAAATAAAATAAATACAATTTTTTTTAAATTATGCTCTTCGTACAATGTGCATATTTATTGACATTGTCAAATATTTAATTGATAAGATGCTGTCAAGATGGATTTATCAGGTTTAAATCGAGCAATATGAATATCCCATCTACCCCGTGACAAGATAATAGACCATATTAATGAAGGTCTCACTGCAATGAATATTCAAATAAGAAATAATTGATTCCATTCAATTTCGTGTTTTTTAAAGCTCAAGTTCATAAATTAAATTGGACGAAAGTAGATGAATCATTGAATTCAAGACTACAACTAGATTAAATTTGGATGATGTATATGAAATTAATGTTGAGTAATTTGACTTAAATTAAAATGTTATTTGATATCACGTAAACATTCCATTTATCATATGGTAAGACAACACACAAATAAAATTTAAACAAAATTAATAATTTCATTTATAAAATTATAAAATATTGATAAATCATTCTTAAATTATATAAAGTTATAATTATGTTTTTAAATAATAATTTATATATATAATTTATATATTTAAATTTATAATTTTATATATAATAATTTATAATTATATATATAGATAATTATTTAAAGATACAATTATAATTTTATATAATTTAAAAATTATTTTACTAGTTTTTTTTTATAATTTTAAGAATAAAATTATTATTTTATTTGAAATTTAATGGTGGATATTCAATTAACAATAATAGATAATTAACTATACAATTACTAAATTCAACTAACTTCTAAAATATAGAGATTTGATTCAAAATTTAGTAAAAAAAAAAAAGTGAAAGAATAAGTTAACCTAATATTGATTCTAAAGATAATTAATATAAGTTGAATAGATGAAGAGAACGACTGCATAAAGGCGAAAGCCTAGAAATAAGTTGGCAGTGATAGTTTGGAGACTACAATACGAAATGTATTGAATTCAGAAGAGCATCATGATTTTATAAGAAATTGGTATGAAGTTGGGTCGATACGTATCTGCGGTTAGTGATGGAGAAATCGACAAAACAAAATAAAACAAAGAGTTTTATGGAAGTGGGAACAATTTGTTTGATTCTTTTCTTTACGGCGGAACCAATTGAGCAGCGGCATACAATAATTTGCCATAACTTCTTTAGATTGGATTGGATAACAGATGGCGTTTGGTATTGACACTTGCTGCTCTTTCTATTAGCGGCGAGAAAGCAGAGTTGATATGTGAGGGGGACGGGTAAACAAGTGGCCTTTTCGTCAGCGAAAGACACAGAATATAAAATAAGGACTCGTTCATCAAGAAAAGCAAATAAATGGATGCCCCAAAAAAATGTTTGAATAACATTTCCCCCAAACTTATTTATAAAAGAATTAACCCCAAAGTTGATAAGGAGAGAAGAAAAGAAAATGAATAAAAAATTAAAGTTAAAACTTTTCATTATTTGATCAATGAAATGAAAAAGAAGAAAAAAATATAAAAATATAATTAAAAAAAAGCTATTTTATGAGCTACAATAATTATTTTTTCATATTAAATTATTTTAAAAAAATTTTCTTAATTATTTATGGATTTAATATTGTTAATTATTAACATATTTATTTACTCATTCATATTTATTATTGTATTGTTCTATTTGTATTACTTTTAGAGTCAATATGAAAACATATTGATCATTATTAACTCTATTAAATAAATATCATATTGAGTTAACTTATAAATAATTAAATATATAAATTATTTACGTATTATATAAATTAATATTACAAATAAAGAAGATATTAAATTAAAATATTTTATAAATTTATTCACAAAAATATATTCTAATAATTTAATATAAATTTAAATATCTTAAAATTATATATCTTAAATAAACTATCATAATATTTTTATATATGTATGTGATGATTTTCATCTAAAGTAAGTAAAGTAAAGTTTAGTAACTTGTATTAATCTTACTTTAATATTATATAAAAAATTAAATTTTAAAAATAAATTTAACAATACTAATCAATACAGAAAAAAGCTCATAAAAAAGTTGCAAGTATTATTGTTGTCACATATAATTCTTATAATGATGTAATACCCAGGGTATAATTAAAGTTTTATTATTAAATATCCTAAAATATATATTTTAATTAAAGAGTATAGTTGAATTATTTATAAATATACTAAGGTGAGACATGAGTATTTTAAATTTCAGATATATAATATTAGCATAATTCTATATAACAGAAATGTTATCCAAATATTATTTGAATTTTAAATTTTATTCAGAAGGAAGGAATTTTATAAAATATAGATGGCTGCGATGGAATTTTAACCGAAACAGAAGGATGAGATTTGAGATGAGATTGGAGCTTATGAAACGCGAGAAGCTCTCCTATTTACTTTTTCCCCTTTTCCTATGTTTTTCCCAGTTCTTTTTCTACCAAGTTGCTCTCTCTATCTCTTCCCTCTCTGTTTCTCCCGCACCCATGCGTCTCTTCTTTCTCTGTGGGTTAGCTTTCCCAAGTCTACCAACGTTACTCTCAACTGTTTCATCACCAGCATTGGTAGTTGCGGTCACAGGCAGCTTCTCCTTTTCTAGTTTTTGGTTGGTATGATGGCAAGGAGCACAGGTTCCTCTTCTTTTCCAGTGTCTCCCTCTCTCCTTCTTCCTCCAATTCTGGCATTATTGAACACCGCTGCAGCTAGTGTTGTTTTTTTTTCTAGTTACGACAGCAGCTAGTGGCGTGTGGAGAGCTGTGAAGCATGACACTGATCCAGCAGTTAGAGCTGCTATCCTGCTTCATTTTGCCAGCCTTTTGGCCAGTCCTTACTCCGGTGAAGCTACAACGAAGCCACCTTGCAAAGGTAAACTAATCCACGTCATAAAATCCTAATATTTCTATTGTTTTGAACTTGAGATAAGAAAACACATTCAAGTATGTTTCAAAATATATGATGATGTATAAGAAAAATGTGATTTTAATATCATAAAATGCTAAAATAATATGATCAAAGTAAATATGAAACTTTACATTTTAATATTATGAAAAATTCAAGTATGATTCAAGAAATTCCATTTATATAAATTCTGAATAAATGATGATAGTTTAAAAAAACTAAAATTTTATATTGTGGAATGTTAAAATAGTATGATTAATCTCCATATTTTTGGATGTTCAAAAATCTTTAGAATATAGATAATATATAATCTCTTGAGATAAATGTCGGAATATTGAAAAGTAAGTGTATAGTTTTATAAAGTAACATAATTAGGATATTTTTGAAGTATAAAGTCATAACATTGTTATTATTTCATAATTGGTTTAGAGGAATTCGTATTTACGAAGATCCATAACTTTTTTATGATAATCTTAAAAATATAAAAAGGTGATGATGTAAAATGATAAGAGTGAAGCTAATAGAATCTTTTATATCATCAAGTTTCAATACTTCACCATATGATTTTAATTTGAAAATCCCTATATCATGGCAAGCTTGATTTTTAAAAGGTAAGATTGGAAATTAAAAGGGGGTTGTGATTTAGAGTATCGATATAATTATGAAATAGATCTAAAACAATAATGTCCAAAAGGAGAATAAGTAATGATCTTGTATTTATAATTTATCATTATAATTTATGAAATAGAAAGAAATGGAAGGTGAAAGCGAAATAGTTGAGAATCCTTGAAATAGTTGGGCAATTCCAAGTAAGTATATATCTCACTTAAATTAATATTTTAAATTATTATTTAAATATTATAATTTATATTCTCTTTGATGATATAGAATATATATGTACATCCATGTGTGAGTTCTTTAAAGTAGAATCGTGTAGCATAGATTATTACTAAATTATTTTCGTAGCCATAAGTGAATGATATAGAGATGAGATTTAAGATAAGATAGTGATTATCTATTTGAGTGCATGTGAATTTATCATGTTAGGAAGGCATGATAGTGACATTATTATTTGTTGACTAATTATGATGAAATTGTAATGATAAATGATATAATTGAGTCTATATTATTATATGCATGTTAGAAAGTGTAGTGTGATTTGTATTGGAATGTGAATGAATATTGTGGCCATGCAAAAAGACATGTTGATGTTGCTATATAGATATAGTTATATGTTAATATTTGCTCCATGATGATGAAATAGTTGTTTATGATGAATTTGCATTGAAATTGTAATATGTAAAGCTAAATTCTAGTGTGTATATTATAATGTGAATTATGCCATAAGTAGCATTGAAAATTTGAGAAATGTGATAAGATCGATGATGTGAATGCTGGATGGGAAATTCCTACTAATAAGTTAGGAATAGTATAAGGTTGACCTTGGAATGAGAAATGTGATAAGATCGATGAGATGAATACTAGATGGGAAATTCCTACTAATAAGTTAGGAATAGTATAAGGTTGACCCTGGAATGATAAAAATAAAAAGCTTGTAGAAAGTACAAGATTAACCTAGAGTCATAAGTAGCATTGAAAATTTGAGAAATGTGATAAGATCGATGATGTGAATACTGGATGGGAAATTCCTACTAATAAGTCAGGAATAGTATAAGGTTGACCCTAGAATGATAAAAATAAAAGGTTTGTAAAAAGTATAAGGTTAACCTAGAGTCAAAAGATGGGTACTTATATTTATTATATATTTTTCTTTATTATATTATGAAATGAAAATCTAGTTATCTTTAAATATTATAGTTTGATGTGATTAAAATGACTTGATTGTAATTGAACTTTATTTACTATTTGAAGATTTGATAAACTACCTAAATGGGTTGTGTGGGTTGTTTATGGAATGATGAAGATATTATGTACGACTAAGTAATTGATATGATTATAAATTGTGATGTGAAATACAAAATTTGAGTTGCATGCAAGTATATATGACAACTCGAAAATTGGTAATTCGTGTTTCAGAATTCCAAGAATTTAGTTTAAATTATTTTCCAATTTGATACTTAATTAATATATAATCGTTTATTTAATCGAATTTAAATATAGTTGTAATAGATGTATACTTATTAAGTTTTTAAAACTTATTTTATTTTTTTTAATATTTGCAAGTTGAAATAAGTGTAAATGAGCTTTGTCGTATTTATGGAAAATCAAAGACCACTTAATTAAGAAATTTTGATAGTTAGATTAGGATCAGGATAGAGATAAAGATTGTGTTGATTCAACATTTGATGTGTTAAATCGTTTAATTATGTATATATTTGGAGGTTGTGTAATATTATATATTTGTGTTATCATCATATTTGTAAAGAATACAAATTTTATGATTTAAGATGTGTAACTTTAAGAAAATGTTTGAAAACAGCAAAAACTTTCATCATTTTTCTACATAAATTTAAAGTATGATTTAAGTTTTCATGAAAATAAAGAGATTTTTGTCAAATAAAATTAGCATAAACAATATCAAGGCTAAAAGAAATTGGATAGTAAGATTCATAGTAGTTACGATCGGCATCTGTTTCAACATCTTAAAGTGAAGTAAAAAAAATTGAAAGTTTTATATGCTTGTAAAATATTTTTGTTAAACAAACAATATTGTGATACATTCATGAATGATTTAATTGGTAGATTCTTTATTAATCAATATAAAATAAAAAATGAGTAATTTTTTATTATTTAGAATGTTTTTGATTTTATTGTAAGCTTTGTTTATTTCAATAAAAAATAATTTCTATAAAATATATTTCTAAAATACTAAAATAAAAAATATTTTATTTATTTAATATTAAATATAAAAAATTTTTAAAAAGAAATTTCTTTTATTTCAAAAATAAATTTATTTTTCTTCATTACCATTGTTAGATATCATTTTTTTAAAGACAAGCTATACAATGTATATTACTCCTTTATTAGTATATATGTAAATGAAATTTTTCTTATGAAAAATGCTTTTTGATAGAACAAATAGAATCATAATGTCATTTTTATTTAAATAAGTTTTATTTAGTGCATGCCAATAATAAAATCTTTGATTAATTATGTTTAATTTTATGAATTTGAATTAAATAAATATAATATTAAAAATATCTATCTATTTACTAAAGACAAAAAAATTAGAATTTTAGAAAAAAAAGAGTAAAAATATAATTTTAAAATTTCTAATAACATAAGTTTATTTTTGAATGGTGATCACAAGCACAACATAATAATAAAAGAATATTAGTAAAAATAATAAGGTATAAAATAATAATATTTTAATGCATAAATAAATAAATTAAATTAAATATATATTAAAAAATTACAAATCATTCATAATTTATTTAAAATTTAATAATAAATTATAAATAAATAAGTGAACCAGTAATAGTTCATTAATTTTTAATTTAATTTATATAATAATAAATCATAAATAAATAAGTGAAGTAGTAATAATTCATTAATTTTTAATTTAATATATATCCTTCTTAATCAGTCCTTTTCCTACCCTTGTTCGTGACGGATCATATAGACATATACCATTGCAGAGAAAAGAGAGATGGTCCGGTGGGTAAAGGGTGAGATGGGAGGAATCCTAGATGAATGCATGCGTAAAAACAAGAAAAAGAGAGTGAAGGATTGCAAAAGGGAGATATAATAGAAAGAGTGCAGAAGAAAATCATTTTAATATTTACTATGAGAAAATAAAATTTTTTATTTTATTAAAAATAAATAAATATAAAATTAAATAAAAATAATATGTGATTTAAAAAAAAATCTTTTACATATTTTTTGAGCCTACCTCTCTTTTAATAACATAAAAATTTTCATTTATTGACGAAGGATGCTAGAAGCTCTCATGCTTAAAGAGATCTCTAAAGTGGAGGAACAGCTCCATTTAGAAGAACCTCAAGAGCAATGACTAAGGTTACATATGTGAACTCCTTTTTACGAGGGAGAGGGGTATGCCACATAAGAATTTTTTAGACTCTTTTGTGCCAAAGAGTGTATACATAATATATTCTAGGGACTTCTGTTATTTTAAGGGTATGCGACCCTCCAATTTAAAGTACACGACAATGATGAGATATCAATTACTTGTTAATAATAATCATCCGTTATATTATACACATATTAGAAATTATTTAGTTTGTTTGAATAATATGAAAAATTTTATTTTTTTAAAATAAATTATTTAGTTAACCAATATTTAATCAATTAAAAAATAATTTTTTTTAAAAAATATTAATTCCTACGTAATCTAAAAAGTTACTTATCCATATATCTTTAAGTAATATTTATTTTTTATATTATTTATAAATATAATGATAAAATTATTTTTATTAAATTTAATTAATAATTAAAATTTATTAATTTATATTATAATATTATTAAGAATATAATAATTATTTATTAATATTTTTATAATATTTAAAATTAAATAAAATAAAATATAAAAAATTATTTATTAAGAAGTATCATTTTTTATGTATTAATAAATAATTTTAAAAAATTTATATAAATATTATTTTTGAAAATTTTAAATTTTTATAAAAAATTTATTTTTTATATGAATCAATAACGTCTTATTAATTAATATCCTTCGCTAGATATTCCCCGTGAGTCACTAAATTACAATTTTCCATTAACGCTCTGACACGAAATACAAATATATAAATGTGATATAATATCTAATGGGGCGATGCTACGTCACCCTATAAGGAAGGCCGAATAATTGCTCAGAATTAACATCAGCCTTTGAATTTTCATTACGCACAAAGTTTCATATTGCATCAGCGGCAGCCACTGGTTTCGAAGCTGACTCGGCATGCATTTATTGGGACAGTCAGTACTTTCTTTTGTTTATGAGATTTTTAGGAACTTCAAAGAAGAGGTTGCGAAATAAGCTCTCCCACCCCCTCGAAAACAAATTTTAATATAAGTATTTATAATCTAAAATTTTAATTAAAAGATAAATCTAATTTGATTGTAATGTTAAATATCCAATTTGATTAGAATCTTCATTCAATCAAAATATAAATTTAAATAAAATGATAACAAAAACAAAAAATTATCCAATTTTACAAATAAAAAAATTAGTATCAAAATCTCAATAATCACTAGTTTGATACAAATTCATCGTTAAAAGTTTTCATACTATGAACCAAATAGATTTAAATCAATTAGTTCATTAGATTTGAGTAATTTTATTCATAAGAGAAAAATGTTTTCAAAATTCATTTTTATTAAAATGTTAACACGTTATATATACACCATTGCTTCATGTTTTTTAAAAGAATTTTTCAAAAAAATAATAAAAATATACAAATAAAGCTACTGCTTAAATAAAATTTATGATCCATAAAATCCTTGAGTCATCCGAGCAACAAATCTTATATTAAAAACCCAAAATTGTTTGTTAGAAGGAACAAATTATATTACCTCCAGCAGATGGACTTTGCGGCTACCAAAGTCACTTTTGCTAATGTTTTAATACCTTTCAAGATAGTATTTAGTTGGCGGAATCTTGTATTTCTATAAGAATATATATTTTTAAAAATGTGATTCTTCAAATTTTAATCAATAAAAATATAATATTTTTATATTTGATTCATTATAAATTTTTTTAAAAATATTTTGTTAGATTCTTATATATATTATATTATTATATTTAGTTCATATTTAATATTTTCAAAAATTTTAAAGTTATTTCAAAAATATTTTTATTTATAAAATAGAATATAATAAATTATATTTTTATTTAAAATTATGTAAATAATTTAAATTTTTTAACACATAATAAATTAAATCTTAATATTTAATATCTAAAAATTTATTGAAATATATATAAAGATATTTTATACTTCATTATATTTTAATATTTAATGTATTATAAATAAAGAATATATTAATTATTAAAATATAATACATTATTATTAGATCAATTTTTAAAATGAAGTGAGTATAATTTATTTAATTTATTATTATACTATTAAAGATACTTGATATATTTTCTTTTATAAAATTACAAATTTTCATTGTTCACTCATTTTCATAATTATATTTCATACTAGTACCATATTTTACACTGTAATTTTTTCTTTACTATAAAAATATTATTGCTTTATATTTTTATGCATAAATATGCTTTTTTTTATAAAAAATTCTAAGCCTATTGTATTATTCTTAAAAAAAATCATATATCTATAAATATATTAAAATAATATTTCAAATATTAAAAATAATAATAAAAAATTATAGTTAAAAAATTAATGTCATTATATTTTTTTAATAATAAAAATATTTTAAAAATAAAGTAATAATTATTTTCTAATTTAAATTAAAAAACTTTTTGATAAAATGATAAATAAGAGAAAGAATTAAATGTGAGAATAATTTTATTTTTTTATTTTAGTGTCAATATTCTCATCCTATGAGAATTTGATATATTCAACTCTCTTTATAAGAATATTTTGAGAGAAAATGAAGTAAAAAATATTTTTAAGAATATGATATTTCTAAGCATTTTTTTTCAAATAATTTTTTAAAAAATATTCATGAAAATATTAAAAATATTCCATGAATTAAATGCTACATAAAAGTTTTGTAACTTCAATGTATTTAAGATTTGATTTTTGATACTTATACAGTGATTTAATTATAAAAAAAAATTGCTACCAATCACGGTATTGGATCGTGGGTAGGTTTATTGAGCTTGGTACAATGGATCAACTTTAACCCACTACTTTAGAACCATAAACTCAATCTCATCGAATGGTACGGCTAGCCCAAAGTTCAAATCTTTTAATAGCTTTGCTAGGCACGCTCTCCCCACGCTGGGTGCGCAGTTATTGAGATGTCATGCGAGTCAACGGGCACCAAAATAAGAAAAGGCTTAAATGAAAAAAAAAAAATACACTCTAATATTTTGGGTCAAAATCACATCATATCACGCTATATTGCTACCTTAGTAATATAATTACATTTGATGTTAAGTTAAAGATATTTTTTTTAACATTTGAATTCAAATTTAAGGTCTTAAATAAATACTTTAAGTGAATTATTCTCTTTATTATTATTTAAAAAAATTGTTCAAAAATGAGTTGCAGTGTTTTGTGAGTATATTTGATTGTTCAAGGTGAGTTGCACACAATGAACAACAAGGAAGCCAGCAAAAAGTAACAATATCACCATATGAAAATCCTTAAACATTTAACAAAAGGAAAGATTTTAGCAAGCGATTATATAATCAAGCTTAGTGGAGAAAACTAGTTGACCATGAAGAACAAACTAAAGCCATCACTTGACTTATTGCAATTGATATCTTCCTCTTGCTTTGCTTCTTTGTTTGTTGATATCAATCAATGTATCATTGACAATGTGTAGAGGCGCTGCATGCACGCTCGTAAGGGTTAGCCTTTTCCCTCTCCTGGCAATTGTAGTAAGATCTTCCGTTGGCGGCGTTTATGATGATGAAAAAATATTCAAGCATGACAATTTTGACAATATCTTTGCATTCTTTCAATTTTAAGGAATCACAATTACTTGTGCTTTGTTTTTTTACTAAAGTACAAAAACATTGAAAAAAAAAATGAGCGAATGTACTTCCACCTATTTCTTTTATCCATCATTTGTGGTTATTGCACAAAGAATAAAAAAATTATTAAATAATATCATTTACATAAAAAATATTTATATTTTTTAAAATTATCTATTTCTCTTCATTACTTTTTTGTTTTTCATTATATTTCAACTATTCTCTCTCTTATCATAAGAAGGATAAAATAAAAAAAAAGATAATTAATGCTTTATTAGATTTTTAAAATAATAAATAAAAAGAAATAATTTTTTCTCTAAAGAAACAGAGAAAAAATGGAGGGAGTAATAAAAAAAAATTAAGGAACAAAACCTTATACACATGTAAGATTAAGGTTGAGATCACTTCTTGAGTACTTAATTAAGGATTTTTAAGCTTTATAAATATATATTTGTTTTGATATTTATATGTGTATGTTGTGTTTTGGATACTTTGGTTTCACAATCTTTGTTGAAGGGGTATGAATGACTCATTTTTGAAAGAAAAATATAATATAATTCAACTAGGTTGCTTGTTTTGTTATCCAAAATTCTTTCGATTGGTTCATATCATGAAATAGACACAGTGACGAGCGAGGATAGATAAAACATATATTTAATGCGTTGAAATGTTGAATGCCTACGTCAAGCTTGGCAAGATATTTAGAATAAGATTTAGCGAATTTTAATTAATTGATGTAATGCAAACTGGATATTGGACGTAATTGATAAATATCGGCAATCGGTACCACTAGCATTAGATGATTCCCACTACCTAAATAGATGGACAGGTGAATGATGCACATTCGATTTCATCGCCGATCAAGGAAGAAAAAAAAAAAAAAACGCTGGAAGTTGTGAATCATAATATTTAAATTTGATCCATTACAAAGGTGAAATATTTAAAAAAAAAACTTGCAAATTGCGTAAGGTTCCGTTCTATGTAACAAATAAATTAATTTATAACTTTTTAAGTAGTCAATAAGCAATAAATTAGTATATAAAGGTATTTCTCGCACAAATTTATTGAAAAAAATAAATTCTAATTTAATAAATTACTTGAAATAATTTATAAGCTATTTCTTCTTCAAATTTTTTACTAATTTATCTTTATTCTTTTTATTAATTTACAACTCATGCCCTTTAAATTTAAATATTTTTAATAAAATATAATTAATTTAATTTTAACATAATTATATCCTAATTTTAAATTATAAATATATAAAATATGTATATAAATAATAAATAATATCATAAAATATAATTTTATTATAAATAATAATAAAATAAAAATTATGTAAGTAAATAAATATATAAATTTATAAAATATAATTAATTAAATATTAAATATTATATTTTTATTTTAAACTTTTTAGTTACATTAATATAATTTATCTGAACAGTAGCTTGGTCTGGGAAAAAATTACAAGGGAAGTGCGTTTTTTAATAGACAAAAGAAAGATTATTTTGATCAAGAAAATTTTGAGTTGGCAAGAAGTTTTGCTTTATGAATAGAATGTTAAAAGTAATTTACCTATTTATCCAAGTAAAAAGAACTCCTTATGAAAAGTTTTATTTTCTATTATCATCAAATTAACTTTAAACGCTTTGTATAAAATTTACTAGAACATATACGTCATAAAAATTTCAATTTTTTTACAGAGACTTATTTTCAATCAGAAGCAAAGGACTTCTTAATGTCATGGGGTTTCATTTGTTTTCTCAAGAATTGCAAAATAACCAAAAAAAAGAATGCAATCATACCAATATTAATACATCAAACTTCATTAAAATTTTAAAACCAAATATGTTGGGATGAGAGTAAGTAGTATTAAAATGGGTAACCTCTTTAGAAATCCTCTATCTTTTCTCTTGAAAATAATAATAAAAAAAAGACTTCTCTCTAATGAAAAATTATTTCCAATTTTTTTCAGGATAACCATTTCGTGGGTTGAGGGAATGTGGGACTATGACTCAACATGATTACACGAACTTAAAATTCTGCCAATTAAATAATAATTTTTTTGTTCAATATAAAAAGACAAATAAGTAATTATCACATGGTAATAATTGAATTTGACGATTGAGAAAAAATTTTCAATCAAAATTTTAACTGTGTAAGATTTTTATTTGGGCCGCGTCAAAATTTAGGGTTCTATGACCAAAGTGGTGGATACCTGGCTATTTGTATGGATGCGGATGAGTGTATGTGCCTGAGTGAGATTTCTCCTTCTTCTTCTTCTTCTTTTTTTCTCTTTTAACTGGCTATATTATTGGCACAAAATTACTGATTAGACCAAATCATAATTCTTTTGGGATAATCCAAAGTGACTGCGCACGAGTAGATATATGAAAATGTCGTATTCAATGATTAACATATGGTTTTGAGCGTAATTTATAATTTATAAGATGATCGGGTTAAGGTTTGCCAATTGGGTTTGTGTACGTATTCCTGGACTCAAATTTTTATTGAATATATCTTACGAATTAGGAATGAGAATTGACAATAATCTATAAGCATGATTCCAAAATGACACCATTTAAGGTTTAATGTTATCTAAGATTCATTTTATACCATGTCATAAAATAAGATCAATGGTTGCATTTTTTTAATCCTAAGAGTAATTAAACAATTACATATATACGTGAAGATTAAAAATTAAATTTTAAATATAAAGAAATATATAAATTTTTAAGAAATATTTTATATTATTTGAATTAAAGATTTTTTTATAATAATTATATTTTTTTATCAAAAATATTCCTTTAACATTTTTATCTTCACACTTTCTCATTAAAAGAATTCAATTCTACTTGTCACACTATCTACATTAGAGGATGTCATAAACTCACGTTTAATTTAGTCATAGATCTAATTTTTTTCCTTTTTATTGATTTGCATTTCTAGCGCCTAAGTATATTTCTTTCAAAACAACTGGATGGGTCAATATCAATTAGCCAAACATCGTTACTTAATAAAATATTGATATATATATATATATATATATATATATATATATATATATATATATATATATATATTATTAAATTGGTTGGCCTAGTAATATTAAATTATTATCTTATTTCAGAAATTGTATATTTATCATAAGAAAACATCAATTTATAATTACTTAAAGTATGAATTTTTTTTTTATAACTCCTAATACTTTACGGAGATAATGGTAATAAATTGGTATTATAATTTGAACTTCTATTCCCTCTCCTTTTCTAAAAGGGAAAAAGAAAAACATTTTGTAGGTAATATTTATGTTAAGCTATTTTATCACTTCTTCTAGTTCTATGTAATTTTGTTGTTGTATTTAAAATTAATTAATTTTTATTAGAAATATTATTTGGATTAGCATTAATTAATTATTAAAATATTTAATTTTAAGTAATTAATTTTATATTTTAACATTAAGCATAGAACAGATTGGACCCTGGTTTAATGTGTATGATCCATAATAGGTTAGATCATGCATAAGCTCATATGAGTAAAGGTCCCAACCTACAGCCCTTTAGTGATTAATAGTTTCCTATCACGAGTTTGATTTTAAATAGAGAGATCAGGGTTATTATTTGTATGAGGTACAATAAGGATTCTCTCAGATAAAATTTTCTTCTCCCTTTTCTTTCTATCTGGATAACTTAAAGGGTCAAGTAGGTTGCAATTCTACTCATCATCATTGTTCAGATCAATCATGACATCATCAAATTATATTACATGTATGCTCATAATTTTATTATGATTAATTTTATATTTTATTATTTTAATTCATACTTCTAACAATTGGTATCAGAGCATGTTGGTAGTATGAATAATTTAATTATGAGCAATCTGATTATCTAGACAGATTCATAAAATTTCCATATTTTTTTCTTTCTTCTAGTACATGAAAAATTTGAAACTGAAGTTTTTTTTAATTCTAGAACAATTTTGATCTACTTTTCTTTTAATTAAATATTGAATCCTGATCTCAAAAACATCAAGAATATTATTATGTTATTTGATTGCATTAAATTTGTGATTATTGTTAATCAGTTGAATTTTTTGAAAAATTTATGGAAATAAATCATGCAGTTTTGAAGCTTTTCATTTTGTTTTATATTTGAATCCATGTTAAAAATAGGTTAGATATATTTTTTTTGGGGGTTAAAAGGGGTTAGAAATAAAATTTTGGAGCTTAAAAACCCATTAATGGTGGAAAACAACAATAAAATCGAAACAGCGTGAAGGAAGACGAAGAGACTGCTGCCTATGTGCATGGGGCCCACGTGCTGGCTCCACGCATGAAATACATGTGCCTTGGAAGAAAAGAAATTTTCTGTTAGCGTGTGAAACATACGCACCTAGGAGCACTTGAAATACACACACTCAATCACTGACCCAGATTTGACCAGATAATTGACCGCGTGTGAGCCACGTGCGTGTTTGACGTGTGTACATCACGTGCCTTTCAGTTGCCTTCCTTGCTTGAATCAAGCCCACTTGCAGGCCACAGCGTGTGTAGGCACATGTGGATCACACACTTGTTTTTCCAAGCCGAGTTTTGACCCAATTGTATAAAATTTAATTTTCTATTTGTTTGTATTTTTTTCAAAATTTTTTGATGCCAATAAATATTTATTTTAAATTTGGAAAATTTTATGTTGTTTAAAAATACATTTTATTTATAGAATTTTTTTCTGAAAAAATTCATGGACATTCTTTATAATTTTTTCTGGGCTTGGTGTGCTGTCACTCTCTCTGGTTATGAGCATAACTATATTTAATAATTTTGAACCTTTAATTATGTTATTTTGTAATTATAAAGACACTTAAAATCATTTATTTCACAACAATGATAAATTAGGGATATAATAAGGCTATTTTCCATAAAATACTATCCTTCTGGATTTTTTAGGAGCATATTACATTAATAATGGATACACCCTATCAGTGTGACATTATTAATGTAATTTTAGGGTTTAAACTCCTTAGAATAGGCATGTGACAATTATAATATTTCAATATTTTTTATACCCTATTGATATAGTTATATTGATTACATTCTTGTGTAAACTCTTGTACAAGCCAAATCATATGATATATGTAATTTTGATACCATTTTGTTAAATAGTTGTGTGACTAATTTATTTAATTAAGAATCTTATGCTATAATTATATGGTGCATGCATAATTAATAATTTTCCAATCCTGTTGCATTACTCTCCATCTTTCAACAAGTATCTGTAGTAAGGACTCTTAATGGAACAAATTATGATGAATGGAGAGAGTTTTTGAATATGTACCTGACAATCTCTAAAGAGGATTTAGTTCTAAGAGAACTAAAGTCGGCTGATTTCTTACCTGAGTCTAATGTTGCAGATAAGACCTATTATAAATAATGGTATGAGTCGAACTGCATTTGTTTGGCATTGATTAAATTCACAACTGAAAAGGGAATTAGAGAGAGTATCCCAAATAAGGACACTACTGTGGAGTATATGAAAGCTGTTGGTGAAAAATTCAAGAAACTTGATAAAACTCAGAAAGTTTATTCTCTCTCAATGCTTAACAACACTCTTTATGATGGAGTTTTGGGTGTCAGAGAGCACATAATGAAGATGATTCATTATTATAATAAGTTAAGATCATATGGTGTTAATATAAGAGAGAGTACTTTGATCTACAAAGTTCTTCAGTCATTGCCAGCTGAATATAGTTATTTGAGAACTTCATATAATTCACAAGAGGGAGAGTAGACAATAGACCAGATGATTTCTATAGTAACTCAACAAGAGGAGATTATGAAAAGTAATCCATAACCACATTTCATCAACTACTTATCTCAGGACTCTAATAATAAGTCAGGTGAAAATGATAAAAGAGGAAAGAAACTAGAGACATATATATCTGAAAAGCCTGATTTTAAGAAAAGTGGTGATAAGGGTAAAAGACAACAAAAGAAATTTAAAGAAAAATGCAATTATTGCAAGATCCTTGGACACAAAAAGTCTCAATGTTATAAGTTAAAGAACAAGCGTGAGCAAGAAGGGGCTCAGAAACAGGCGAATCTCAAGTGAGATGGAAGAGACTATATTAAGAATAGTAGGAAGTAGGATAAAATTAATTACATAGAATCATATTTTTTCTTTATGTTTATCTTCTGGACATCTTTAATTTAAATTATGTCATTTATGCATTTTTTTTAAATTTAATTTTCAATTCTATTTCAATAATTGTAGTTATTCCTTTTAACAAAGAAAATTTATTATGATTTTACTATTTTTGGTATGTCACCTTACAAAAGGATTCGTATCTTTTGAATTTGAAAGATTATCCTGTTGTATCTTCTGATATTCCTATCAATGTTATAATTAGGCATAAATAACCTAGAATGAGTTAGAAATCTTTCATTTTATGGGATTATTTTTAGGCTCTTTTTCTAGAGAGATTAGAAAGATTGGTAAAACAAAGGTGTGTTGTTAAACTTAAATTCTCATATCTTAAAATTTTTAAGTGTGGAGTTATAAAGTAGAGATGAGACTGTATAATCTTTAGTTAAAGAAATCAAACTTTACAATAATTAGTGGATTCTTCATTAGGTACTATACTAGATCAAAATGTTACAGATTTTCTTGTCCCACTCATAGTACCAAGACCATCGAGTTTAGTCGGACATTTTACTTTGAGGATGACTTAAATAGTGGGAGTTTGATGCTTAGAGTTATCAATATATGTAACAAGGTCACCATTCTGTCTATACTTGTTTTTTATTCCCTTACCACTAAAGGAGATAATGTTCATAGTTCAGTTCAAATAAATAAAGATCCTTATATTAAAGAACCTAATCAATTAGCCATTGAGTTTAGATCCATCGTAACAAAACTTATAATATTTTGGGTTTATACCAAGCCAATTGGATTGAACGGACGCTTGAAAGATTTAAAATAGATAAGATTTCTTACGCTTCCGCTATTGATAATCTTTTGTATGCACTGGTTTGCATTTGTTTAAACATAGCTTTTGCTATTAGTATGCTTGGAAGATATTCAAGTAATCCTAGGATGGATTATTAGAAAGCAACCAAGATAGTAATGTAGTATCTTTAAGATACTATGAATTATATGTTGACTTGTGGACGATCTAATTTACTTGAGTATAATTATTACTTAGATTTTGATCATGCCTTATATATAGATAATCGTAAGTCAACATCTGGATACATCTTTATGATGTTTGGAAAAGTTGTCTCATTGAAAAATGTTAAACAGACACTCACAACTACCTCAACTATGGAAATAGAGTTTATCGCATATCATGAAGCCACTTGTTAGGTTGTATAGTTGAGGAAGTTGATATCTGACATGCAATTAGTTAATTTTATATCACGATTTCTACCAATTTTATAGCGATAATACTTATATTGTGTGCTTCTCTCTAAACCACAGGAATTCTAGTCGTATTGAACATTTTAATGTTAAATTCCTATTCGTTAAAGAGAGAAGATTGCTGAATCTCAGACTCGCATTGAACATAGCCCTAGTGGAGACATGCTAGGGATTCGTTAACTTAAGGCTTACCTATAGGAGTATTTTAAAATTAAGTAACTCATATGGGTCTTATTGAATCTTTTGATGAAACCTTAGTTTAATAGGAGTATGAGATATGCTTATTTTATTTTGATGATGTCTGTGACTAGTAATTACTTATATTGAAACATTGGTGATATGTTTTATACATATATATATCATTTGTTTTCCCATCGGATTCAATAATTTTAAATTATTTCTTTTATGAGTTATGGTCAAAAGATTAATCTTATATATCCAATTCTATTGGGATCATGAGACATTATATTTAAATATTACTTGTCTCCCTATCAGATTCAATGATTCTGTATGGTCTCATTCCACTTATATAATCGTCACTCGGTTTGGATATTGAAATATTAGTAATATCTTTTATACATATATAAATCATTTGTTTCCCTATCGAATTCAATGATTTTGAGTTATTTCTTTTTCTGAGATATAGTTGAAAGACTAAATTCTATTCTGTTCTTGTCAAATTATGAGACATTATATCATCTGTCTCCCTATCGAATTTAGTAATTTTGTATGATCTTATTATCTGAATTAAGTTTATAGCTTAATGTATAACTAATTACTTAATTATTGATGTTACAATTATTTCATATAATTAATTAATGTTATCTAAGTGGGAGATTGTTGTATTTAAAATTAATTAATTGATCAATTTTTATTAAAAATATTATTTAGATTAGCATTAATTAATTATTAAAATATTTAATTTTAAGTAATTGATTTTATACTTTAACATTAAGCATAAAACAGATTGGACCCTGATTTAATGTGTATGATCCATGATAGGTTAGATCATGCATAAGCTTATATGGGTAGAGGTCCCAACCTACAGCTCTTTAGTGGTCAGTAATTTATTATCACGAGCCTGATTTTAAATAGATAGATCAGAGTTATTATTTGTATGAGGTACAATAAGAATTTTCTCAGATAAAATTTTCTTCTCCCTTTTCTTTCTATCTGAATAACTTAAAGGGTTAAGTATGTTGCAATTGTACTCATCATCATTATACTTATCGAATTATACTACAGGTACGCTCATAATTTTATTGTGATCAATTTTATATTTTATGATTTTAATTCATACTTCTAACATTTGTGTCATAATTTAAGCCTCTACTCTCTCCTTTTCTATATAAAAAAAATATTTTGTAGATAATATTTATGTTAAGCTATTTTATCACTCCTTCTAGTTCTATGTAATATTAAATAATGCTCTTGTACCTAGAATCAGTAGCAGATTTTGAATCGAGATCAAAATTTAAATAGTGAAATATTTTTTTAAAAAAATTATGCAGTACTAAATGATATTTTTTAAAAAGTTTACAGATATAAAACATTATGATAATCATGTGATTAAGTGTGGTCTCACTTATTTTATATAAAAGATAAAACAATGATACAAATTAGGTTGGTTGATAAGTGAAAAATTATATAAGAGGGCAATTTTTCAATAAGTATTTAAAAATTAAGGATAAAATTTAAGTAAAATTTTGTAAGTATTTGTTATAAAGTTTTCAATTGTAATTATATATATTATTATTATTTTAATTAATTATTGTAATTAATTAATAATTATATTGTTCAATGGTAATTATTAGTGGTGAAATAAAAAAATAATACATGTAAAATTATAATAAAAAATTTTACAACAAATATTTATAAAAATTTACCTATATTTTTTCTTTTTTTGTAAATACCTAGTTTTTTTAAAAATAAATAAATTATTTGATTGATTATTAATTAATAAAATAAAATAAATATTTTTTAAAAAAATTATACTTCTTGTAGAATGTGCATATTTATTGATATTATCAAATGTTTATTTGATGAGACGGTGTCAGGATGGATTTATCAGGTTTAAATCGAGCAATATGAATATGCCATCTACCCCATGATTAGATAACAGACCATATTTAATGAAGGTCTCACTGCAATGAATATTCAAATAATAAATAATTGGCCTCATTCAATTTCGTATTTTTTAAACCGCAAGCTCATAAACCAAATTGGACGGCAGTAGATGAAACTTGAATTCAAGACTACGACTTCATCAAAATTGGATGATGTATATGAAATTAATATTGAGTAATTTGACTTAAATTAAAATGTTACTTGATATCTCGCAAACATTCCATTTCTCATATCATAAGATAACACACAAATAAAATTTAAATAAAATCAATAATTTTATAGATAAAATTTTAAAAGTTTTACAAATTATTCTTAAATTATATAAAATTATAATTTTATTCTCAAATAATAATTCATACATGTAATTTTATTTTTCTGTAAAATAATTTAGAATGAAATTATTTATATAGATAATTATTTAGAAATAAAATTATAATTTTTATAATTTAAAAGTTATTTTATTATTTTTTTAGAATTTTAAGAATAAAATTATTATTTTGTCTAAATAGTGGATATTCAATTAACAATAATAGATAATTAATTATACAAGTACGAAATTCTCCCAACTTCTAGAATATAGAGATTTGATTCAAAATTTAATAAAAAAAATAGTGAAATAGTAAGTTAAGCTAATATTAATTCTAAAGATAACATGAGTTGAAGACAAGGGCCGCACAAGAGCAAAGTTCTAGAAATAAGTTGGCAGTGATAGTTTGGAGCGTACAATTCAAAGTGCATTGGATTCAGTGGACTATCATGATTTTGTAAGAAATTGGTACGAAGTGGGTTGGTATATATGTGCCCTCAGTGATGAAGAAATCGACAAAACAAAATAAAACAATAAATTTCGTGCGAGCAGTGACAAATTGTTTTGTTCTTCTCTTTACGGCTGAGCCAATTGAGTAGCGGCATGCAGTAATTTGCCATAAGTTCTTTAGAATGGATAACAGATGGCGTTTGGTTTTGACTTTAGCAGCGCTTTCTATCGAGGACGAGAAAGCAGAGTTAATGGGGAGGGGGCTGGGAGAATAGACACTAAACAAGTGGCTTTTTTGCCAGCAAAAGATAAAGAGCATAAAATAAGGACACGTTAACCCAAAAAAAAAAGGCAAATAAATGGATACATTAAGAAAATATTTGAATATTTTCCCCAAGCTTATTTATATAAGAATAAACTCCTCAGTTGGTAGGGAGAAAAGGAAAAAAAATAAAGAAAAAATTAAAATTAAAATTTTTTATTATTTGGATGGAACTAAACAAAAAAAAATTATAAAAATATAATTTAGAATAAAAGTTATTTTATAAATTATAATAATTATATTTCAATATTAAATTATTTTAAGAAATTATTCTTGATTATTTATGAATTTAGCAACGATAATTATGATGCATATCTATTTAGTCATTCATATTTATTATTATCTTTACTTATCTACATTAGTTTTAGAGTTAATGTGAAAATAGATTACTCATTATTGATTCTATTAAATAAATATTATATTAAGTCAATTTATAAATAATCACTTATCTATTTATATACTCATTTATTATATAAATCAATATTATAAATAAAAAAGATATTAAATTAAATTATTTTGCAAATTTATTCACAAAATATATTCTAAAAATTCAATATAAATTTAAATATTTTAAAATTATATATCTTAAATAAACTATCATAATATTCTTATATATACAATGATATTGATTCCCATCTAAAGAAAGTAAATTTTAGCAACTTGTATTAATCTTACTTTAATATTATATAAAAAATTAAATTTTAAAAATAAAATTAACTATACTGATTGATATAGAAATAACCTCATAAAAATTGTAAATATTATTATTTTCATAGATAATCCTTATAATGAGCATCTATATCAATATCTCAAAATGAAGTAAAGAGATTTGAAAGCTTTATATCTCTATAAAACATGGATATATGTTTTTGTTAAACAAACTATATTTTGATACATTTATGCATGATTTAACTGGTAGACCCTTAATTATTTAATATAAAAGGAAAAATAGATAGTTTTTATTATTTAGAATGCTTTTTATTTTATTGTATGCTTAATTTATTTTGACAAATTTTTTTTTATAAAATGTAGTAATAAAATATTAAAATGAAAAAAATATTTTATTTATTCAATGTTAAATATAAAGAATTTAGGAAAATAACTTTTTTTATTTAAAAAAATTTACTTTCCTCCATTGCCATGGTTAAATATCATTTTTTTAAAATATAAACTATACATTGTATGTAATTCCTTTAATAATATACATATAAATGATATTTTTTCTATAAAAAATACTTTTCAATAAAATAAATAAAACTATAATGTCAATTTTATATTAAATAAGTTTCATTTAATGTATACCAATATTAAAATATTTTATCAATTATGTTTAATTTTATGAATTTCATTTAAAAATATAATACTAAAAAATCTATTTATTTACTAAAGATAAAAAAGATTAGAATTTAAAAAAAAAGAGAGTGAAAGTATAGTTTAAAATTTCTAATAACATAAGTTTATTTTGGAATGGTGATGGCAAATATAATATAATGGTAAAAAATAATATTAACAGAAATGATAAAATATAAAATAATATTTTTATGCATAAATAAACAAATTAAATTAATTATATATTTAAAAATTATGAATTATTTATAATATACTTAAAATTGATAATAAATTTTTAATAAATAAGTGGGCTAATAATAATTCATTATTTTTTAACTTATTTCATATCCATTTTAATTCATTCTTTTCCTACCTTTATTTATGATCCATCCTGTTATCCAAGAGAAAAGGGAGAGGATCCGGTATGGAAGGTACGTGATGGGAGGAATCCTAGATGAATGTATATATAAAAATGAGAAAAAAAGGGAAGGGAGGATGGGAATTTCTTATAAAGGGGAGATATAATCAAAATAACCAGGGGAAAAACATTTTAATATTTACAATGAGAAAATAAAATTTTTTATTTTATTAAAAAGAAATAGATATGAAATTAAATAAAAATTATGTGAGTTTTTTAAAGATAAAATTATTTATATATTTTTGAGTTTATCTACATTTTAATAATGTAAGAATTTTTATTTATTGATGGAGCATGGTAGAAGCTCTCATGCTGAAAAAGATCTTTAAGAGATTATTTAGTTCGCATAGAAAGCAACTTCTTGTAAGAAATTAAACTTCTAAGGAAATAGTTTTTTATGTGAATTAAAATTTTTATTAAAAAGAAATAAATATAAAATTCTTTATATATCTTTGAGTCTATCTATGTTTTAATAATGTAAGAATTTTCATTTATTGATGAAGCATGGTAAAAGCTCTCATGCTAAAACAAATTTTTAAGGAATCGTTTGGTTCGCATACGAATTAATTTCTTATAGGAAATTGAACTTTCAAGAAAATAACTTCTTATATAAATTTCTTGGAAAGTACTCAAAGTTATTTAGTTAATACATAAAAAGTTATTTTGTTTAGTTTAACTCTGAATATCTTATAAAATATTAATAAAATAATTATTATATCTCTAATATTATTATAATATAAATTAATAAATTTTAATTATTATTAGTTAAGTTTAATAAAGATAATTTTATCACTGTATTTATAAATAGCATAGAAAATAAAACTTATTTAGGGAGAGAGAGGTAAGTAACTTTTCATGCTTTATGGAAAGTTCAACTTCTCAGGAAATTCTATTTTTGTCAAATTTGTTAGATAAAAACTAACTAAACAACCCACCTTTTTTTTATTTTCTAAGAAATAAAATTTCTTATACTATTGAAACAAATTAAACTATCTTTAAAAATGGAGGAATATCTTTTATAAGAACCTTGAGAGAAGTGACTACAATTACATATATAAGTTCTTTTTTATGAAGGAGAAGGCTATATAACACAATAATTTTTTAGACTTTTTTATGCAAAAGTATGTACACATAATATATTTGGAAAAAGATTATAATATATCATTAATATAGTGATGTATTGATATATTATCAAAATTTATTATATATTAAATTTATATTTTTAAAAGTTAAATCTAACACATTATATAATAACAAATCAATATTTAAACCTAATGGTGCATTGGTATTTTATTGTGCCAGTAATATACCATAAAATTTTTCTATAATCTAAGGACTTTTTTTATTTTAAAAGGCATACCACCTTCTAATTTAAAGTATATGTTGATGATGATACATTTATTACTTGTCAAAAATAATCACCCATTATATTATACACATATCTTTTTAGTCAAAAAAGAAATCATATAATTTAATTAATAGTCTTTACATATCTAGGGGTTAGTATTCCCATTTTATCATACGTGAGATACATAGAAGTCCCTGGAAAAGGATTAATTAAAACAACAAACATGTTGTTAAGGCTTATAAAAGACTTTGCTACAAAATTTGTCATGTTATTTACCTCTTTATATATATGCTTTAGTTTAGAAATTTGATTCTCCTGTATTAGCATTTTGTAATCTTCAATTAAATTGCTAACAAACATATAAGGGCTAGAATTATCAAATATTATAACTTGTATAATAGATAAAGCATTAAGTTCCATAACTAGAAGGAGTGAACCTTTATTTTGAGCAAGGAGGAAACCATATTTCAAAGCAGTTAACTCAGTCATAAAATTTAAACTTGCTTTAACTCCTCTAGCACATCTAATAAATTAATCACTCCTTTAATTTCTGATAATAGTTGTAGAAGCTATTGATCTAGGATTACCTTTTGTAGCTTCATTCGTGTTTAATTTATAATACTTTAAAGAAGGGGGATCCAACTTATCTCCACCATTATTCAATATTCTTTTGATTTTGAAAGAGTAACATATGTTATATCCATCTTTTGTTTATTTGATCTAAAGTTTTTTTTTTCATTCTTTACTAGCTAGAGGTTCCATATAGTAAAATAAAAATAGTAGACCAAGGAACTATGGAATTGTAACTTGATTCATATAAAGTTAGATTTATTTTTAGCAATCAACAATATCTATGTGAAAGGCAGCCATGCACGAATTTAGGACAATTAAGGATTGTCGTAATTGAAAAGCAATAGAACATTCATAGATAATATATCTAATTTTATCCAACGAACCATGAAATTGCAACTTGATTCATATGAAGTTAGATTTATTTTCAGCAATCAACAATATCTATATGAAAGGCAGCCATGCATGAATTTAGGACAATTAAGGATTGTCATAATTGAAAAGCAATAGAACATTCATAGATAGTATATCTAATTGTATCCAAGCCTAAATCACATGAAATATAAAAGGAAAGAACATTAGCACCCTTTTTAATTGAAAATTCCCTTATAGGATTCCTATTTCATATGACAAACTAAATAAAAAATTGGATTTTCGGGTAAGTAGGAACCTTCTAAATCCATTTAAAAGAGTTGCCAGAAAAAATAGTTTTTTGCTTAGTTAAATAATTATAAATGCTTTTAATGGTGCATTTGCTATATTTATCAAGCCTCCAAACTAGCCAATCCTCCCTACCACACAAACTAAAAGGAGTTATAAAAATTAAGTTACTAACATAATTAGGAAGACACATTTGAACAGCATGGAGGTCCTATCTATTTCCATCAATAATATCACTAACCTTCAAATTAAGATTTTCTAAAGGAAAAGGTCCATGGATAGTATTTTAAATAATTCCTAAATCAATCTATTTGTTAAACCAAAAGTTAATTTTTTTTACCATTTCCCACAATAATAATATTAGTAGTAGGTTTCAAAGCTTTCTAGTTATAGGAACATTATTGATTTATTTTAATTCTATTACTATTATTCAAAACAAGATATTTCTTCCGAAGTACTTAGACCTAAAGATGTTAGTGGTCTTGAATAATTATCTAAGCAAGCTTGCTTAGCATAGACAAATTCATAAGAGAGAAATCATTGATTCCAAAGCCTTCATAATCTTTAGGAGCAATAACCAAATCCCATTTAACTAAAGAAATTTTTCCCTTAAAAGTATCCCCTATAAGAAATTTCTCATAACTTGATACATCTAGTGATGGATACTCCTAGAAATTTTTAAGAGAGCTATATGATTTAAAGGTAAAAATGATAAAATAAAGTTTATTAAAACCACCCTTTTGATGAAAGATAAATGTTTATTTTGCCAAAAGTTGACCTAATTTCTAAGGTTTTTAATTAAAAAATAAATATTTGTAGAATTATAATTTGCTTTAAGCTTAACACCTAAATATTTTCCTAAGGAGTTTTTATTTTGAGATCCCAATTTAGCATTGAGATGATTTTTGCTAGTTTACTCAGTATTTTTTGAGAAATAAGTTCTAGATTTATCTTTATTTACATATAAACTAAATAATTTAGCAAATTCATACAAAACACGACTTATAATTTAGTAATTTTTTAGATCAGCCTTTGCATATCAAACGATATCATTTGTATATAAAGGTGTGAAAATTTAAAACTATGTTTGCTAATTTTAATTGGGTTCTAAAGATTTCTTTGATAACTTTCCTTAATCATAAAATGAAGGTATTCTAAGCAAAAGATGAATAAATAGGGAGATAAAGTTCTCCCTGTCTAAGGCCTCTAGAAGTAAGAATAGGGTGAAGTTTACCACCATTAAAAAGGATTTCATAGGAAACTTCAATAACCACACTTATGACTAAATTTATCCAATTACTAGGAAATTCAAAAAATATTAACACATTTTAGATGAATGACCACTCGATTGAAACATAAACTTTCTTAAGATTAAGTTTGATTATCATGAAACCATTTTTAACCTTTGAATTATGTATGGAATGAATTAATTCTCTCAAGATAATGACATTATTCATAACTTTTTATTGGAAACAAAAGTAGCTTGATAGAAGGAAACTAGACTTTAGAGTAAAGGCTAAGTTGAGAATTCAAAATTTTTGAAATGATATTCAAAATTGTATTATACAAACTAATAAGCTTATAAGTATTTATGGTTTCATGCATTTGCCTTTTAGGAATTAGTGTGATTAAAGTTTTGTTAAGCTAGTCAGAAATAGTACAAGACTAAAAAACTTTCAAAACATAATTTTTAATTAACCTTCCAACCTCATTCCAAAATCAATAAAAAAATCTTAGATTAAAACTATCTAGGTTAATGGCCTTCATAGCCTTTTAATTCTTGATAGCTTGAAAATTTTTATTGTTTGAATGCAAGATTATAATTTCATTTTAATTATGAGGATTTATTGTGATAGACTAGTTAGAAGGCTTAGAAATAGAATATTTTGAAAATTCCATTCTTTTTTTATATTTATTTCTAAAAGTTAATAAAATATGTATTCGAATATCTTTAAGATTTGTTAACCATTGACCTACTTCATTTCTAATTAAAGAGATTCTGTTTATTCTCTTATGAATAATGGCAGACATATGGTAAGTATAGGCATTTCTATCTCTATCACTATCCATTGCATTTGAGACTTCATAGCTTATATTTCCTATTTTTGTCCTAAAATATTAAGATATTCTATTTGTAAATCCTTGTCTAATCTAATTAAAACCTTAGATTTATAATTAGCTAAAGTTGATTGAACCCCTTTAATTCTAGCAATTATTTTTATTTTTTTTCAAAAAATTAAAATCCTGCAAAGAGATATAGTTAGTAAAATTTTCAATAGCTTATTGAAAAGGGGGGGTCAGTTCCTCTAATGGTTAACAACAAAGTCATGAAATTCAAGATGGGAAAGCTAGCATGTTTCAAAATAAAAAAGTTTAGGTATGGATAGTTGAAATCTATGGAATAAGGAGACAAGGACAGGATAATGATCAGAACAAATTCCAGGTAGGTTAAACACTTGTGCTTTAAGAAAGAGTAATTACTAGGAAATGTTACAATAGGCTTTATTAAGTCTTTTCATTATTAACTGATTATGATTCCTAAAGTTTGTCCAAGTAAACATCAGTTCAAAATAACCCATATCAATCAAGTTGCAATATTCTAAATAATTAAAGATAAGGTGTATTCTATATCAATTTATAGGGGATCTGCCAAATTTTTCATTTTATGATAAAACTTTATTAAAATCCCTTAAGACTAGTTAGGGTAAATCATACAAATCAAAAATATTTTTCAAATTACTTTATAAAATCTTTCTATTGGACAATTTAGGATTTGTATAGATTCCATTTAACAAACAATGAGAGGAAATAAGGTTTACCTTAACAGTGACATGGATTTCCTACTTAAATTTACTGAAGACCTCCAACTCAACTTCTTGTTTATTCCAAAGAAGCTAAATACCCCTAACATATCCTGTGGTATTTGTGAATTCCTTATTTGTAAAAGGTAATTAAGTCGTTAAAGTCCTAGCTTAGTTACCTTTAAAACATATTTTAGTTAAGATAAGAATTTTCACCTTTTCCTTAGTTACAAAGTTGACTAACATATTGTTGAAATTAGGTTATTACACCTCTTGAACTTTCTACACTCCTATACCAAATTAAGTTTTATCTATCCTATCAATGAAAGAAATGTTATTAGATCGGTAAGATCTACGAACCAATACCACTAAAATTATGGACACCTAGACCATCACTTGCCTATAAAACTTGCCATTATGCGCTACATGATTAAGAACATAGATATTGGGTTCCTCTCCCTTGTAGTTCAAATTGATTGGATTCAAGGGTATAAGCTACTTCTAGATTTGCATTAACTTAGCCTATTCTTTTCTAGCCGCTATATGAAATGGATTGAAAAGAGACTGAAGTAATAGAGCTTTTTGTAAGTTAGGTAGTGTCAATTGAATTTCTTGGCACGTCCAACTTGGACTATCATCCATGTGCATTATCATTGGAAGAATCAATTATTCTATTAAAATATCTTCTTAAGGGGTTTGATCTAATTTGTTTGGGAGGAGCTTGTATGGAATTAGAGTTTTTGATGCCTATGCTATCTTTAGGTTGAATTCGTAGACTAATTGATCTATTCTAGATTCTTGGAGTTGATTGTATGAATTTTGTTGTTGAATTTGAATCCCTAAACAATCTATTGTTCGTGTAGATTGCCTTGCATTTTCTCTTTTATGGAAGATGAAGAGTTATCCGTGTTCATTTCTAAGATTTTAAGTAATTGTAAAAGAGGTAGCAATTATTGGTGTGGTGAATACAAACCCATTCACCATGTCATTGTTTGTAAAATGAGTAGGAGATCTGTTGTTAAGATCTTCTTGGGCTTTCTCTTTATAGGTTGAAAGGTTTCTTCTAGTCATTGAGACTAAATTATTTTATCTTTTACCATTAACATTTTTAAGAGAGTTATCTTTAGAGTTTTCATTGGTATCTTTTTTTACCATCTTGGGTTGCTTTCTTTCTACAAGGATCCAAGGGCTATATTTGTTTATTGAAAGCCTATTTTGTTCATTGTGATCATCAGTTAAGACTTTTATCTTCCTCTGGTTTATTTTTCACTACAAGTTTACTACAATCTTCTATAGAAGATGTATTGATTAGAACTTACGGATTAGAATTATCCACCTACATTGAGTAGAAGAAGCTAGAACCATCTCTAGATTCTAAGCGTGAATAATGTATGGACAAACTTGTTTTTGGTGGCCAACTTGACCACATGAGAAACAAATAGAGTGCAAACCTTTATAGAACACCGATTATTTATAGTTACCAATATGAATTGCGCGAATTAGGGGATGATTTGAATTAATCTGGATACAAATGTGGGCATACTTACTTTTATCATCTAAAAATGTTGTGTATCAATTTAAAGGACTAGTTCAACTTTTGCAACAATTTTTGGAAGAATATGAGGATGATGAAACTCCACTAGTAATTCAGGAAGTCTGATCCAAATTGCTATAAGAAACAAAGATGTTGTAGATTGCTTGAAAAAAATTTACCATTTTCGGAGGGTGAAGTTATCCATAATAAACCATGATCCTCCAATTAATACCTTAACATAGTCCCTTTGAGAATCAAATCTAAATATGAAGAAATCTAAGCCTACTTCTGAAATTGAAAACTAGCCTTCTAGTTGCCAAAGGGATCGAGTTTTATACTTCAAGTATGGCCATAGACTTTGCCGATAAGAGTTAAACCCCACGACTCATATACCTTATTTTTAAGACTTTCAGGCATGTTGAGAAAGTCCTCATTTTCACCCATCTTTGAATGGCTCTAATCTTACATTTCCACTTCATTTCTTTTCGCAAAGAAAGCTTTCTCGTAAGCTCCCGGAATAATCCCGCGAATTGGCTTTTCTTGCATACCTTCACCAGTTCGAGTTCCATCTTTACGCCTTTGATTACTGCGCTTAAGTATATCCTGTTCTTGAGAAAGAGTTGGTGCTTCCATGCTCACTTTTTGTGAAGTTAGCTTTTACATAACTTTTATGACAATATCAGATAATATTATACACATACTAGTAATTGATATTGTTGGCTAGATATTCCTCGTGACCCACTAAACTACAATTTTTCCTTACACCCTGAAACGAAAGACAATATATATAAATGTGATATAATATGTTATGGGGCGATGCTACATCTCCCGATAAGGAAGGCCGAATAATTGCTCCGAACTAACATCAGCCTTTGAATTTTCATTGCGGACAAAGTTTCATATTGCATCAACACCAGCCAAACGATTGCGCTGGTTTCGAAGCTGATTGAGCATGCATTTATTGGGACAATCAGTACTTTCCTTTGTTTATGAGATTCTAAGGAACTTCATAGCGAGGTTGCCAAATAAACTCTCTCCCCTTCCTCAAAATAAGTCTTAACATAAGTATTTATAATCTAAAATTTTTGTTAAAAGATAAATCTATTTTGACTGTAATGTTAAATATCCAATTTGATTAGAATCTTCATTTAATCAAAATTTAAGCTTAGATAAAATGATAATAAAAACAAAGAATTATCCAAACTTTTTTAAAAAAGGATTTCTATTAAAATCTCAAATTATTAGTTTGACAAAAATTCCATTGTTAAAAGTTTTCATACTTTGAACCGAGTAGTTTCAAATCAATTACTTCAACCAATTTGAGTTATCTTATTCGTATAAGAAAAGTGTTTCCAAAAATTTCATTTTTAATGAAGTATTAACACTTTATATGCTTCATCCTTTTCAAAAGAGTTTTTTTTCCCCTAAAAAAATGCTAAAAATATACAAACAGAGCTGCTGCTTAAATAAAATTTATGATGCATAAAATCCTTGAGTCATTGAAGCAACAAATCTTATATTAAAACCCAAAATAATTTCTGTCAGAAGGAACAAATTATATTACCTCTGGCAGATGGAAGTTGCGGCTGCCAAAGTCACCGGTGCTGGCTTCAAAATGCTTTGATACTTTTTGAAAGTTATGTGTTTTGATTCCTGGTCCTTATACGCTTGTATCTAGTTATTTAAATATCCTACGATGAGATAAATGCTGTCAATCACGGTTTTGGACCGCGGATAGGTTTATTGAGGTTGGTCCAATGGGTCAACTTTGACCCACTACTTTAGAACCATAAACTCAATCTCATCAAATGGTACGGCTAGCCCAAAGTTCAAATCTTTTTAATAGCTTTTCTGAGCGAGCTCTCCCCACGCTGTGCACTTAGTTATTCAGATGTCATCTGAGTCGACGAGCGCCACAATAAGAAAAGGCCTAAATGAAAAAAAAATGCATATTTTGGGTCAAAATCATATCATATCACGCTAAATGCTACCTTTTTAATGGTATTTGATGTCAAGTTAAAGAAATTATTTTTTCAATATTTAAATTCAAGTTTAAGGTCTTACACATTATTTTTATTATTATTAAAAAAATTGTTCAAAAATGAGTTGCAATGTTTCGTTAGTATATTTGGTTGTTCAAGATGAGTTGCACACAATGAACAACAACGAAGCTCCATATGAAAATCCTTAAACATTTAACAACAGGAAAGATTTTAGCAAGCGACTATATAATCAAGCTTAGTCGAGAAAACTAGTTGACCATGAAGAACAAACTAAAATCATCACTTGACTTATTGTAACTAATATCTTCCTCTTGCTTTGCTTCTCTGTTTGTTGACATCAATCAATGTATCGTTGACAATGTGTAGCGGCGCTGCATTCACGCTCGTAGGGGTTAGACTTTTCCCTCTCATAGCAATTGTAGTACGATCTTCCGTTGGCGGCGGGACCGCATGGCACCCGGTTGGCCCTCAGGGCTCCATAGCTGGCGTAATTATCCGACCTTGCATGATGTGTCCGGCGAGCCGGTTTAGAGTCCAGCGGCTTATCATGTCGGATCCTATCGCCCCCCGTGGTGCCCTCGCCCCAGCCGAGTTCTTGGACTTCAGAGGCTGAGGCCAAGAGGAGGAAAACAAACAAAGCCTTGAACTCCATTCTCAAAAGGGGATATATGTATTTAGGGTTGAGTTTTCTTGCCCTTCCTGTTTATTTGGGGGGGGGGGGGGTTGAGACGAGGATCGTGGGAAGGTGAGATGGTTTTATAGTTTCTTCGGAAAAATAGAGTGGGAGTGGGATATTCCTTTTTGCTTGTTTCATTCGTGACCCAACGTGGAATTTGGGTGTGTTTGTCCATTTCTTGCTTTGGTACCTTCAAAAAGTAATTCTGAACTTGAGAAATTTGGATGAACTCAACATAATGTGACGTCAATTCTCTTCTTCCTTTTTCTCCATGCAGATGGATCAACATAAGAGAATCATGCTACCCTTTCTTACTTACTCTTTCACTAATAGCTTTTCACAAATAAAATAAAATAAAATTCCGCAAAGTCTTGTGACCTTTATTAAAAGGTGTGAAAAATTCACATATATTTCAAATATAAGTTAGCATTTTCAAAATAGAAATGGATCCTGTCAAGATTATGCGTAATTGGCATGAATTTACCAAGAATATGAAGCCTCATTGTATCTCTAACTGCAATAACTGAATTTGGAACTTACTAATTTTGAGGTTCTATGTTGGTGTTGCTCCATTTTTGCTACAACTCGGAGGCCTTCAACTCCACCAGAATATCAGAGACCATTGCCCACTTAATTTGATTCTTGTTAGACAGCGCATGTGATGATCCTTATTACATTGTCTAGTTCTGGTTACATTGCACATGTGCTTGCCCTAACTCAAATTCAATACTTTTCCTCTTTGGTCTTTAGGCTGTCTCAAATTCTTACCTGAACTTTAGGTTTTCTTGTTGACTTTTGTTGTCATAATTGAAACCAGGTAGTTAATGATCAATTGGGCCTTCTTTCGTAATAAGTTGAAGGCAGTTGGTATCTTTTTTGGGTCTCATGGGCCTTCTCCAAAATTATGTCAAAACTCATCAAGACCAGCAATAACTGAGGCTGATTCCTCGCCGAGAGAGAGTTGAGGGTATATCGTGCATGAGCATTGTCAAAAACATAGTCGCTCAAAATATTTTTCTATTAAATTTTTAACAGAGGTATAATTCATTTATATGTTAATCCGTAAATTTTATTAAATAAAATTAATGGAGTCATGTTTTAAGAGATATTATCTCTAGCACATGATGAGTCACTACAAGACGCAGAATTCATTTTATGTAAGAAGACGTGAGTCCTATTAAATATCTCTAGCACTACTCTTTATGAGAGGGGTGATGAATAAATTTTGAGATTTTAAAGGATTATGAAGATTATAATCCTCATTTTTCGGCTTGGATCTACATATTTTAGTAATTAAATTAATAAAAGGGAAAAAGAATAAATAAATTGGGGTTACTCTAGAAGTTTCTCCTTCTCTTACTGATTAGGTTTATCTCTCTTGTATATCCCTATCTACACTAATTTAAAGAAGTTCTTTGTGGAAGCTGAGACATCCCTATCTACATTAATCTAAATCTTTAGGAAAATTGAGGCGCCTAGTTTGCTTCTAGTTAACCTATTAATAGATTAATAGACTTCACTTTCTCTATGAATGCATTTGTGTCTTCTGCAGGCTATAGAAGTATCCCATTCCCTTTTCCTTAGTACTTCCATGGTACGAGTAATTATTTAATTTTACATTAAATATAAATTTGAAAAACATAATTATGAATTTATCTTACTGCTAGGGTGTAAATAGATAAACTCAAATTAAACTTTATCTTAAATAAATTGTGTCTGCTTTTTAAATTATTGGTACAAGCTTATTAAATTATGTAAAATTAAAATTCAAAATTAGTCTGATTTATTCAAAAAGTCCGATTTCTCCTATTAACTTATCTAAAAATTTATACATACTATTACAAAAAAATATTACTTATATAAATATGCTTTTAAATTCCTTAATACACTAAGGCCTTGTTAACGTCTAAAATTGTCCAATAAGTTAAATAGGTTTGTACATATAAATATATATATATATTATATGAGTAATTTATATTATATTATTTATAAATATGTTAATAATTAAATAAATAACAAATCAAGCTTAAAGAAAATAGATACAACTTATTTGTTATATTTATTTATTTATTAATCTTGATCTAACTTGTTTAAATAAACAAGTTAAAAAGATATTTTTCATAATAATATAATTATAAATTATTAAAATAATAGAAAATATTATATGTGTTTTATATTAAATATGAAAAATTTAATGGAAGATAATTTTTTTTAATTAGTTTACTCTATTATCATAATTTTAAACATCATTTTAATAATAAAATATAAAAATAATATATATTTTTATTTATATAAAAATGTATAAAATTTTTCTTCAAAAAACTATCTTCCTATACCTCCACCCTTAAATTACAGAAGGTCACATGGCCTCAGGAGGCGGCGGACCTGCTTACACCCCTGCACGTGATACATAAATTCTTCCGATTCAATTCATGTCCAACTTTGGATTCCCTAACGGTGGTTAAATCTTTACCTCAGGTCAAGGAAACAAATCAAAACGTGTAAATTCCGTTAAATCATGCAGTCATGCATAGGCACCTATAAGCCTTCTGAAACCCCACCAAGAAACAAATTTTCCAACTTGCCCATCATTCTATTGGATCAAAAAGTCATGTTTGGCGACTAGGTCGTCCCTTCACTTTGATAAATCATCTCCAATATGACCCCTCCAAAAAAAAGAATAAATCATCCCCAAACATTTCATTTTCCATTTCACTGTGAAAAACAAAAAGAAAGATCTAAAACTATTAAACGATGGCCTATAACAAGGGGTTTGAGCATTATATTAAAAATTTTAATTTTTTTTGTCAACGTATTAGGAAAATTTAAGAAAAAAAATTATGATATATTAATACACTATCAAATTTTGTCACTAATATATAATTACGTAACAGATTTTAAAAAATTATTAATTTAATATATAATTAAATTTGGTAATATATTAATATAATTATATTAGTGTTACATCATAAACCCTCCAAAAATTTAATAGAAGAAGTGCATTTGATAATAATGTGTGTGAGCTCACATTTTATTCTAGTGTAAACTCCATATAAAATAATTGCATATGAAATTAATTTTATCGTTGATAAAATTCTTCACTGTGGAACATGTCATTTCCATTATAATTTTTTAACATATTTTGGTAGTACATCATGAATATAAGAAAGCAGAATTTTCTACACTCAAAAAATTCCATTGTAGATGTTGCTTCTTTACGTTTCTTACTTTTGCTTATATTAATATATGCTTGAGAAATTGGTTAACCCAGGCCAGGTAGTGCTTGCCCATCATTTTCATTGACATTAATTAAGGGTAGACCCCAAATTAGACCTCAAATTAATGAAGCTGATACAGCTCTAACTGGAAACTACTAAAATGTTATCTCCACCCATAGGGGAAACAAAAAGTGAATCTGACTAATTATTCACATTAGTCGGCCAAGATATTTTCTAACAAATTCTCAAACTCTTATAATCTGTCACAAATTTACACAGCATAAAATATTATATGTAGATGATCCTCCTGATTTTTTTTTTTTTTAAATATTGAAGGCGGAGAAGTTTAAATTCATAACTTCCACAGTTTATCTAAAATTTTCACTACTAATCCATTATTTAATGGCTTGACTTTTAAGAATTTTAGGGATGCAAAATTTTTCGTAGCACAGCTTAATTCCTAAGCACACAGAAAACTGCATATTCATCTATATATAATGTGAAAAAGTTTCTCGTTGATTTTTTAATTCTTGCAGTGCGGTGATCACATCATGCTTGTGAAATTGGTTAACCTAGCTATCATGCTTAGCAATCATTTTCAATGGAATTAACTAAGGGGTAGACCCCGGCTGAGATATCATACAAATCATCCATCTGATATATATCCATCTGCAAATGGACTCTTATAGATAATTAGAATCGCGAGTTACCTCGTAGAATCGCACGATTCTACGAGTTCAGCTCCCCATTTCGTGCTGAATCGCTTCCTAACTCGCTCTGCCATGGAATCGGCGAGCTTGGCGTGCTGAATCGGTGACATCGGTAGGGTCGCATGATTCTACCGATTTTTTCCGATCCTAGCTTGCAAAGGGATGAGCATCGTAGGCTGCTGGGCTTTTTCATTTTAGGGCAATTTTTTTATTTGTTTGACACTTTGACTTGAAAAAAAAAAAAAACCTAAATAAAATTCCTAATTCTTAAATCTGCCTTGTGATTGCAACTCCACCTCAGATAGAAACTCTACTTTTACTTTGCTGCTACTTTGATATCCATTTTCCACCTTTTTGTTGATCTCATCTGCTGTGTCGACGATAAAGCTTCTGCATTGATGATGGAGCTTGTTCCAGCAGAAGTCCAAAGTCGATGGCAACCCATTGAGCAGCAGTGTCGAAGATTTTTATTGGTAAGCAGCGGCAAGTGCATGCAATCCAATCTTTGTTTGCAAATTGATTTTTTTTTTTTTTCATATTTATAAAGTAACTGAAGAAGATAGGGTTGTCCAAAAATTAAATTTTAAGTAATTAATAATTAGAATTCCTAAAATAAAATGATGTCTTTATTAGTTGTTCGTACCAAAATGAATTGATGTGCTTGTATTTTTTTTCAAATAGCTTTTAATTATCATTAATTTCCTTCTTTAAATGTGTATTTTTTCAAAAAATAAATTTTAATTATCGTTAATTTTTTTCTTTAAATATTGTCCAAATTATTAATAAAAATTTACTAAAAAATTATTATTAAATTGTAATGAATTTATTTTTATATATTTATTTATTTTAATTATTATTTATAAAATATATAAAGTCTTAATAAAATAGAATCTTACGATCGAATCACGATCCCACGAGGATCACAACCTTGATATCCACCCCTTAAAAACTACATCACGCAATCAGTGCATTTCAGTCTGCAATGTCATTAATACTGCACGTGTTATATATGATATCCTCAAATTTTTATAATAATATCAAATTAATGTTTTTGTAGAACTTTTTCCACCCTTTTTAGCTGTGATCTTAATCCGAATTTGATATTTTACATATGTATATTAAATGAATTCACACTCTTATTATCACCAAGAAGAGATTATACAATTTGACAAACAATGAAAATCTTCAGAACTTGGTCTCTCATATTCCAAAAGAGGCATCCCAGAAAGTTTCCTGAATTAGATGAACGGGGAAACGTTTCCAAATCCAAAAGCGACAATTCCCACTGAAACTTAACATTTCGTAGTCATCTAAAGTCAAGTTGTTCCTTGTTCAAACTTCTTGTCAGAGAGCCAGTCACACAACTCGCTTGTAAGATTGGCAGACCTGTAGCTAACTTTCCAAAAGCAGCGTCTACTTAAATCTGACCCATTATTATCCCTAAGTTTATAGGGAAATAAAGTGCCTTCCCTTCATTTTCAAATATATAAATCAAAGAAGCAGAGACTTTGGCTATGAAGTGAAAATAAAATCATGCTAACGAGTGAATACCATGTAATATCTTCGCATGATCATATTTTTAATCTTCAGATTTTTCCATGTATGGAAACAATAAAATAGCTCATACGAAGAATAAAAATCAGAATATAACCGCACAAAGTAGATTCAAATATTGTTGTGAGTAGGACAGGTGTCAATTGAATTGAGCAGCTTGACCTGATTTAATAATTTTGTAATTGATGAAATTCTTATTCAATGCGTTTAATATTAAATAGCTCGATTCTAATTTTATTTTTTTATATATAATATATGATTAAAAATATAAGGTATTTTTATAATTGTAAAAATTATATTATTGATAATATTTATAATTACATTAAATATTATATTTTTAAAATATATTTTATTATTAACTAATTAATTTAAAATATACTAATTTAAACTTAAATTCAGCTTAAATCCGATTTACTTTAAACGAATTATATTTAATAATATTAAAATTCGACTTAATCGGATCCTAATTGTGAAGAATAACATATCACTACAAAAAAATAGGGCTATACAGACAACAAAATGTCGTCTATATAGACCCATTTTTTGTCTGTATAGATATTACCAACGATATTGTCGTCTGTATTGAGTTGCCTGTATAGAATTGTGCCTGTTGCAGCCTATACAAATGAAATTTTTTTTATCGTCTGTATAGATCAAGGTTATATGACAAATGTCATCTGTATAAGTCAGGCTGTCATCTGTATAACCTAGATTTATATAGACGACATTGTCGTCTGTATAAAGTGGACCTATACAAACGACATTTATGATTTGTATAGGTTCAGGCTATATAGATCGCAAATATCGTCTGTATAGGTCCACTCTATACAGACGACAATGTCGTCTGTATAGTTTATAAAATTTTAAAAAATAATTTTTTTTATATATTAAAATTTGTATTCATAATTTAAAGAATGATAATTATAAAAAAAATTAAATCTAATTAAAATATTTAAATTTATATATGTAAAATAAAAATATAATAATTATTTCAAAATATATATATTTTTAGATATATAAATATATATATATATATCTCTCTCTCTATATATATAAATAAATACAATTACCTAAAATTTTTATATAATGAAAGTTTATGTCAATAAATAATTATTACTATAATATTATATAATAAAAGTTAAAAGTTTATGTAATTTTACTTCTATTCTTATATAAAAATATCATTATGCTATAATTTATATATTATTATATAATAATATACAATAAAAGTTTACATCATTATATAATAGTTTACATAATATTGTATAAAATTATGTAACAAAGTTAATAGTCCATAAAATTTGACATTCATTCTTATATAAAAATATCATTATATAATAGATTATAATATTATAAAATAATATATAATAGAAGTTTACATCATTATATAATAGTTTACATAATATTATATAACAGTTTATATCATTATATAATAGTTTAGATACAATTATATAATAATTTATATAGTTTTATATAATAAAAATTTACATCATTGTATAATAGTTTATATAATATTATATAATAAAGTTAATAAATTATATAATTTTACTTTTATTCTTACATAAAAATATCATTATAATATAGCTTATATAATATTATATTATAGTATATAACTAAAGTTTATGTTATTATAGAACAATTTACATAATATTATATAACAATTTATATCATTATAAAATAGTTTATATATAATTATATAATAGTTTATATAATATTATATAATAAATTTAATAATTTATATAATTTTACTTTCATTCTTATATAAAAATATTATTATGATATAGTTTAATTAATATTATATAATAAAGTTAATTGCTCATATAATTTTACTTTTTTTTAGATAAAAATATCCTTATGATGTAGTTTATATAATATTATATAATAGTATATAATTAAAGTTTACATCATTATATAATAATTTACATAATATTATATAATAGTTTATATCATTATACAATAGTTTATATATAGTTATATAATACTTTATAAAATTTTATATAATATTATGTAATAAAGTTAATCATTTATATAATTTTACTTTCATTCTTATATAAAAATATTATTATAATATGGTTTATATAATATTATATACTAGTTTATATCATTATATAATAGTCTATAGACATTTACATAATAGTTTATATGATTTTATATAATGAAAGTTTATGTTATTATTTAATAGTTATATAATATTATATAATAAAAATTTATAATTTATAATTTATTCATTTTGTTATATCAACACTATTAAAAAGATTTGTGTGTAAATTTTTCTAACATACATGATTAAAATTGCAAAGCAATAATTAAAAATTATAATCAACAATACAACAATATAATCAGAATATATAATAAAATAAATATAATAATTATAAAATGATGGTAAAAAAATAAAAAAAAGAAATAGAACATATTTGAACTCCATGGAAGAGCTCCATCAAGAAAGAGCTCCATTTGTGCGCAGAAGAAATGAGAAAAATGGCTCATAGGCAAGAATTTATAAGCAAACCTATACAGACGACATTTGTCGTCTGTATAAGTATCCTCGATCGTCTACATTATTTTTCAAATTTTAATGCGCTAATTTTTGCTACTTCTGAAAATTTGAACTCTATACAGACGACTATTTGTTATCTGTATAGAGTTTTTTTATTTTTTTTGAATAATTTTTTTAAAAAATACTTATACAAATGATAATTGTCATCTGTATAGGTTAAAGTTATACAAACCACATGTGTGGTCTGTATAGAGCTATGCTATACAAATCACAGCGTCATCTATATATCCCATAATATCGTTTGTATAGGCTGAACCTATATAGACCACACATGTGGTCTGTATAGAGTTGGACTATACAGACCACATGTGTGGTCTGTATAGGTGGAGACCTATACAGATGACATTGTGGTCTGTATATCCTAATCTTGTCTGTATAGGCCAAACTTATATAAACTACACATGTGATCTGTATAAGATGTGGTTTGTATAGAGTTGGGCCTATACAGACCACATGTGTGGTCTATATAGGTGGAGACCTATACAGACGACACTGTAGATTGTATATCCTAGTGTCGTCTGTATAGGCTGCACCTATACAGACTACACATGTGGTTTGTATAGAGTTAGGCTGTACAGACCACAATATCATCTATATAGGTCCTCTCAAATTTCTATTTTGGTGGATCTATACGGACGATAAAGTCATCTGTATAGCCCCTATCTATATAGACAACATGTCTATACAGACGATTAGGTTTTTAATTTTTTTTAAAAAAATAAAATTTTCAGAGGCCCTATACAGGCGATCGAGACTTTGTCATCTATATAGGTGTCATTTGTATATCCCCAAATTGTTGTAGTACTTATATGTGTTGGAATTTTATTTGGTACGAAATTAATTGCAATTGTCATTGACGTAATGTGATACAATCTGAACAATGAATTAGTTGTGTTAGTTTCAATTAAATTGTAAGAGGTCCACAATTAAGTGAAACAATATAAATAATTAAAAATGAATGAATGAATATATAATTGTTGTTACGAAGAGAAATCATGTGCAAATAATAATGATTAGATAAATAATGAGTCTGTTTGTTTATTATTTTTTAAAAAATAAACAAACAAATCCATTACTTATTTAATCATTATTAAAAATAAAAAAACTCGTTGAGTGATCTATATTTAGAATTTATTATTAAAAATTATAAATTTAAATTATATAACTTAGAAATCATAAAAATAGAAATAATTTTTATATATTTTTTAAAAATTATTTTTTATTTTTAATGTCAATTTTATAATTAAATAAAAAAATATTTATAATATTGATCATCCTCTATTCTTTATTTTTTTAATTCAAAAACATCTTTTGAACATAAAAATCAATTTTTAAAAATAGTTTTAAAAAATATAAGAATAAAAATATATTCAAATATACCAATATTACTAGGAGTAGCTCATGAATCATGAGCAGCTAGAAAATGATCCCCACATTAGGGGCAATGCATACAGATGAGGACTTCTTCATAAGAGGAAACTACCCTCAACTTGGCCCTTAAATTCTGGCCCTCCAGCGCATAAATATCGCAAGAAATGAAGCAAAATTTCTAGCTTATTCAGCGCATATCATTAATTAGCAGCTTACTATGTATACTCATATTTAACATTTAAACATGTATTTATCCTATGATAGAATTTAAATAACTGAAATTATTGCATTAAAAGATCAATTAAATTAAGTTATGATATATATATGCATATAATATTATTTAAAAATTTTACCTTTCTATTTATCGTGAATACAATCCTAGTATTATACTTGTATATATCTAGTAATTTAATCACTTTTATCATTATTCAAAAAAATTATCAATAACTCATTAATTTAATGGTAGTAGGTTAAATCCTAAATTCAATCCCTAGAAATACTATTGTTGAGTCCTAAGGTATTTTAAGCTCAAAAGACCTTAAGTTCAATCTTTGGAGCACTATTATTAAGAGAGTTTACCCTTTACTATTTTTATTCTGAATAGAGATTGGTCTCATATAAAAAAATGTACAAAAATACTTATATGAAAAAGAAAAGTTTAGAAAGGAGAGAGGATGACCATGATCTTTAAATTTTTAAAATTATATCATTTAATTATATGATAGGCTATTAATTTTTTACACAAATCAACTAGTTGTAAAAATATTTTTTACGTTATTTACCTTCAAACATTTGAACCTGAAACAAACCATTAAACATATGTATCTTAATTTAATTTTTATGGAATAAAATAAACATTTTGATCCTTACTGGGAAGTGGGGCATTGTGTGAATAACGGGGTTTGAATTTGGGGAGGAAATGGATATATCAAATCAGTAACCTAACAACAACTACGTAGACCCGCGTCCGCCTTTCGCGTCTTTGACTCATCGGATATATAATTAATTATGTCATTAATTTTGACATAATCTAAAGAAGTTGTATATTATTTAACTCCAAGTTGCCAAGATACTTTGCGTCCATGATCATGAATGTAAATCACGAGCTTGTTTGGGGTATAGTATAAGAGATGATCAATAATGTAAACATATATTAACTGATTTTAATAAATGTTTGGTGCACTCAAATCCAATCAAACAACTCTCTCTTATTAATACGGGATAAAATTATCATCTCTCTTTCAATATGATAAAAGTTGATAGAATAAAAGTACAATTCATCCCTCCTTTTAACCCTTAAATTTAACGATAACATAGTGAAATAAAGTGAGATGTTATTGGCAAATGGTAGGTTGTAAACTAATAATTGACGACGATTGACCATTACTTACTATTATTAATTACAATTGATGCTAATCATTATCATCGACTAGAGTCAGTTGTCACATACCATTGTTGACTATCATTAGTTGACATCCATTGTTATTAACTATTATTTATTGACGCCTATTGTCCATGCTACTAGAAGTGGTAGACGAGCTTAGTAGACTGGATTAAGTTAAGGCCACTCGGATTAGGTTCATTTAGGCCTGACTTGTTAATATCCACATTTTTCAAGCTTATTTAGGCTTTTTTTATATGTTTATTTTTAGCAAGCCCGATTCATAAAAAACTTATGAATCTTAGGCCTGTTAAGCACCTCTATCTGTTACTACCTATTGATAGTGGGTCTTTCCTAAATGGAACCATAATTCTTTTATATTTGATATTTAGTAAAAAGAATGAGAAAAAAAAAGAAAGAAAGGTGTGTAAGGCATTTTAAGAATAAAGTTAAAATTGGCTTAGTAAGCCTAAGATAAAGCCTTAAAAATATAAGAAAAGCCTCGATCGATGTCCAAAAGGTTAAAAAAATTGAAAGAAAGAAAAGCATTTTTGGTGGTGTGATAACGTCAAGGAGAAAGGAAGAGGGTTTATGCAATTCTACCAAATTGTGTCAAAAAATTTATTATTATATTTACTCAAATTCACATCAAATTTATATATGTTGTTCCTAATAATTTAGGCAGTATAGTGTATTTTGTTATTGGTTTTCTCTTCTTCTCTATTAATTGTTTTTACAATAATTGGTGATAATTATTATATTAATTTTGTTGAGAATTATACTTATTTTGATGAAAAAGTTTTATACTAGTTGTTTCTTAGAATTTCTATAAAAATATTATATCCATTATTTTATTAGTGAAAGTTTTCACTAAATTAGGTCTCGTGATTTTCACTTTCACATTGAAGGATTTTTCACATTAAAAATTATTGATTTTCAAATTTTATTTTCTTGTGTCATTTTCCAATGATTTATTTTATCATATATGTGAAAAAAATTGATCTGAGTAAATTATCTAATTTTTGTTACATGTTAATCTAATCTTGTATTTTTCTTAACTTGTGACATTATGACTTAGCTTCTAGTATATTTTACTTGTATGAAAGTGAAGGCTAATATAAATAAAATGGTATTTTTGAATGGTAAGAATCATACTCTTTGAAAAAGAAAAATGAAAAATTTATTTTATGTGAATGATTACTATTTAGGGTTATATGTGAAAGATTACTATAATCTTGTATTTTTCTTAACACATGGTATTATGACTTAGGTTCTAGTACATTTTACTTGTATGAAAGTGAAGGTTGATATAAATAGAATGATGTTTTTGAATAGTAAGAATTATACTCTTTGAAAAAGAAAAATGAAAATTTTATTTTATGTGAAAGATTACTATTTGTCTGTATTTGTTATTGAAAAACTTGAAAATAAATTAAATTTAGAATGAGATTTATTATATAGGTAGGTTTGTGAATATATCAGGTAGTAAATAGAAAATAGAGGTTAGTACAAATAAAATGGTACTTTTGAATGGTAAGAATTATGCTTCTTGAAAAAGGAAAATGAAAATTTTATTTTATGTGAAAGATTACTATTTGTCTGTATTTACTACTAAAAAAATTAAAAATAAATTAGATTTAGAATGGAATCTATTGCATAGGCAGATTTGTAGATATATTAGACAGTTAATAGAAAAGAATGTATAAAATTATATTAAAGAGAAGACATATACTTACACATTGTGGATTAACTTGAAAAGTTATATGCTAGAAAGATTGGGAATAATAAAATATTTTTGATAAAACAAATAATGAGTATAAAATGTCAAAATGACACTCTGATGATAGATCGCTTGAATAAGTATCAAGGGATTATTAATAAACTTTCTATTATGAATATCAAATTTGAAGATGAAGTTTAAGGTTTAATACTTCTTAATTCTTTACCAAACTCATGGGAGACATTTAAAATATTTATATTCAATTTTATCCCAAATAGCATGATAATTATGAAAATTATTAAAAATAGCATCTTGATTAAAAAGTTAAGAAGGAAATCACAGTTTATGATTATTAAGTTTTGGGGTAGAAGTAAAAGTTAGGGTACAAGGAATAGAGATCAAAATAAAAGTAAATTTAGGAAAAGATTTAAAAATATAGATTGTCATTATTATGGTAAAAAGGCATATATTAAGAAATATTAGTAGAAATTGAAGAAGAACAATAAAAACAAAAGTCATGCAAAAGAATAAAACCTGTATTACATATAGAAGTTAAATTTTTTCATCTTACATTCTTGATGATTTTAAAGATATAAAATTAGCTCATAAAGGTGTAGTAAAGTGTGTTGGTATTAGATATATCATTCCAAAAGTATCTAATACAACTAGATTAACCCTCAAATATGTAGAACTTGTTTTAAACATTTAGTTAAACTTATTTTTTGTAGGTAAATGTTATGATGAAAACTATAATAATTTCTTTTCACATGACTAGTAAAAACTTATCAAGGGTTCTATAGTTATGGCCAAAGGATAAAGGTATTATGTTCTTTTCTTCACTCAAGTAAAAATTATTACAGACATTGTTAATTCTGCAAAATTAAATGAGAAGATTGAGTTATGACATAAAAAGTTGTGTCATATGAGTGAAAAAGATATTATTATTTTGGCTAAAAGAAATATACTGTGTAGAGTGCAAAGTTTAAATTTACAAAAGTATGATCATTGTCTAGTTGAAAAACAAAATAGAGTAACTTTCAAGAGTCATCCGCTTTCTAAAAAACTAAAGATACTTAAATTAATGCATTATAATGTGTATGGTCCTATTGTTAGTGTGTGTCCTAAGAACTAATCATATAGATGATTAAAATAATATACAATGTATTATATTTTATTTCAGGTAATGTAATTATTATATTTTATTTTCAATTTTTTGTGCAATTTATAACTTAATATAATAATTATCCATGGAATAATTTTATTATTTCTAAAATACCCCTAATTAAGTATTATTACAAAAGGGATAGTAATAGTACATCGAGACTGGCATGTATAGTAACTGATGATTATGAATCATGGATATGTGATATCAAGTCAATATATGAATATATTGTTAGTGAATAGATATATTGGACTGACCCAATATGAGAATACTATATAGATAAGACTTATGTCATTAGTAGTTATCATATGATCACAATTGCATATAATTCTTTGACCTGAAGTTACTATAGTTCCCTACATGAGGGGTTACTCACTTTAATGTCGTCTTATGTCACCTTTAATCGGGATAACAAGTAGGGCGTTAATTGGGTGTGTCACGAATCATGTAGAGGGAAGTGAGTAATGTAGATGAAATTTTGTTATTCTTATAAAAGAGATATATCCTTGGGCCCTTTGATTGAGTAAGACTTAAAAATACATGACCATGCTCAAATGAATCAATATGTAATATTGATCATGTTATTTTGAAGTCTACTCAGTATCAAGAAATATAAATTAAACTTTAACGAGGATGACACTCTCCATACCTCTAATTCGATTTGAATATTATTACAAAAAGGATTATGATACAAAACGTTGATCATATATTAGGTGGATGTCGAATCACAGACATTCTTACTACTTGAGTGGCAGTGATGTATTGCTAGATACTGCTCACTGTCTATGACTCAATAATGAGTCATTGTCAATGTAGTAAGAACCTACAAGGTCACACAAAAGGAGTAGGAATAAGATAATAATTAATTGGACTTTAATTATATTAATATCTAATTAATTAGACTTATTTTCGTGCATATATATTATTATTAAGAATAATAATATGTTATTCATGTAATATATATATAATATTATGTGACATTATTTGATATTAAAGTAATATTAAATCATTACATTATTAAATATTAGATAAATATATTATGAGATAATATTATTTTGATATTTGATAATTATATGCAATTATCTAATATTAAGATATTTATATTATGAGATAATATTATCTAATATTAGATAATTAATAAATAAGTCATATCTCTCCTCATTATCTCTAGGATAAGGATAAGATGAGTTGTTTAGTGTGATTAAGATTTTAGAAGTATTATCCCAGTAGGACTAAGATTGTGACTTTCCTAAGTTATATAAAAAGGGGCTTAAGAGCGGCACTTTGAATACACACTTATAAGCTTCCATAAAATTCTAAATTACTCAAAAAACATCCAAGCCTAAATCCTAAAGAGAAAAAACGCATCTTAGCAGATTCGTGATGGGTGAAAGGTCATTGTTCACTTCATGTGGATATCGTAGAGATATTGTACCTTCCAGCCGACGCTTGATTCATCCGCTCTCAAGTTTTAATCAGTAGAAATACGAGTGCCCAATAGGTAAAACCCTAATCATTGATTTATGCCTTTTACATGGATCCTCGGTAGAATTTAGATCAAATTTTAAATTTTCGCTGCGTATGATAATCTGAATTCCCAACACCTATAAGTACAAGGACATTTAGCAGTTCTTTCTATTTTGCTACCTTTATTGACGATCATTTGAGAAAGAAATGGGTATACACATTGAATATAAAAGACCAAGTGTTTGAGGTATTTAAACAATTTCATACTTTGTTTAAAAGTGAAATAAGGAAAAAAGTTGAAATACATACACATTGATAACGGAGGTGAATATTTAGGACATTTTTATGCTTTTTGTAAAGAACAAGGTATTAGATATTAAAAAAACATCACTAAAGACTCTTCAGTTGAATGCTTTAATTGAAAGGATGAATAGAACATTAATTAAAAGAGTTAGCTATTAACTTTTACATGGTGAACTACTAAAAACTTTATTTTTACTGAAGTTTTAAATGTAGTTGTGCATGTTTTGAATCACTCACCATGTGTTCCTCTATAGTTTGAAGTGTTAAAAAAGGTTTGGTCAAGCAAGAATGTTTGTTATGATTGTTTATGAATTTTTGGATGTAAAGCATTTGTGCATATTCCCAAGGATGAAAGATCTAAATTCAATTTAAAGACAAATCTAGGTTATAATGAAGATTAATTTAGCTATAGATTCTATAATCCTATTAAAAAGAAATTAATTAAAAGCATAGATGTTATATTTGTGGAAGATCAAATATTAAAAGACATTAGTAAGAAAAAAATGGTGGTGCCTTAGCATAATGAACCATTATCTAACTTGGATATAGTTCATCTAAGAAAAGAGCAAGATAAAATTAAAGTTTAGAATTTTAAGCATGATATAATTGATGCATATGACTTTTCATAAAATGACAATAATGAACAACTAATATTAGAGGTTCTAGTTGTTATACTAAAAAGATCCATTAGATTAGACAACCATATACAATGTATTAAAGATGAGTTCATTCTTTTAATTAAAGGAGAAGAGCTAAAGTGTTATGATAAGGCTATGAAAGATAAATATAAAAATGAATGCATTGAAGTTATGTAAGATGAAATGAAATCTTTATAAGAAATCACACCTATGAGTTAATAAAAATTATCAAAAGGTATGAAAACCTTAAAAAAACAAATGGGTGTATAAAATAAAAAATGAAGAATACAACTCTAAGCCTCGATAGAAAACAGGATTGATTGTGAAGAGATTCTATTGAAAAAAAGAAATTAATTTTAGTGAAATTTTTTCTCTTGTTATGAAAATATCTTCTACTTGTACAATACTTAGTTTAATAGCTAGTCTTAACCTTGAAATTAAGTAGATAGATGTGAAGATAACTTTTCTTCAAGGTAATTTAGAAGAAGAAGTCTATATGGACCAGTTAGTAGGTTTTGAAGAGAAAAAAATTATGTATACAAATTAAAGAAAAGTTTTTATAGGTTAAAGTAGGCTCTTAGATAATGGTACAAGAAGTTTAAGTTAGTTATAGAGAAGTAAGATTAGCAAAAAAAACCTCTAATTTTTATGTGTTTGTCTAAAAATTCTCTAATGATGATTTTATCATTTTTTTGCTCAATGTTGATGATATTTTAATTGTTAGTAAGAATGTTGTAAGAATTGCTAAATTAAAGAAACAATTGAGTATGCCTTTTATTATAAAAGATCTGGGTCAGGAAAAATAGATTTTAGACATGATGATTATTTGGCACAAAGGTATATGAAACTTTGTTTGTCATAAAAGAAGTGTATAAAAAAGGTACTTCAAAGGTTTGATATGAAAAATGTCAAAGTTATTTCTAGCCCTCTTACTACTCACTTTAAATTGAATATCAACTAATATTTAACTATAGATAAGGAACAATAAGATGTGAAAAGAATTCTTTATATTTTAGTAGTTGGAAATTTAAAGTATGACATGTGCAATATCCTAAAATGATGTTCAGAGTTTCATTATTAGATATTCAAAAAAATTATTTTAATTAAAGAGGATAGTTAAATTATTTGTACTTATATTAGAACGAAATGTGAATATTTTCAATTTTTACTATCATTATGAGTTATTATCATTTCAATCTTATTTGATGAAAGCATTAATAAGGTATATTTTTATACAATTAATAATTCTTTTAGGACATTTGAATAATGAGAGTGCAACCATAATTACATTTATATAGATAAAATTGATGAAAGGTAGAGATTATATAATAGAGATAAGCTTAAATAATATTAGGAGCAGGGAATCATTTCTTATACCTTTATTTTTAACTCTTTCTTTTTCTATAGATATTTCTAGTTGCATCTCTCTCTTTCCACACATTTCCCTTCCTTCTTACTGATCTCCCCTTCTCTCTTCTCATACCACTCAACTCTCCTTTTTTCTTTCTTTTTTCTTTTTTCTATGTTGCTGATGGCATCTAACGTTGCTACTCTTAGTGGTTTCGCCACTCACTTCGATAGCTATTGCTAGCATCCTTCTTCTTAACATCTAGCTTTTACGGCTCGAGTTAGGTACCGTTTGCACTATAATTGGACGTTGGCATTAAGGCTTTTCTGTAGTGGATTATGTGTCCATCCATCGTAACGAGTTATAGATCGTAGCTAACATGAAGAAGTTGCTAGGAAATAGTAGGAAAGCTATGATTTTGCTTCATCCACTAGTGATTCGAGGAGCTTCTACCATCGAAAAGCTATGGGCAACATCCTTATTACTATATGAGTAAGACTATATCATAAAATTTCAATATTTATAATGTTATGATGATTAATCCAAGAATTTATATATATTTAAGGTATATGATAAAGCATGAGAAAAATATAATTTTTATATTATAAAATACTAAAATAGAATGATTAAAACGCACATGGACTATTTTATTCCATTATTTTAATAGATTTGCATATGAATCAAGAAATCTATTCTCATAAAAATTTCAAGATACAGGATTATGCATATTAAAAATGTGATCATTATGCTATAAAACACTTAAATATTATGGTTAAGGTATTTATAAAGTAGAATATTCTTATATTTTGAAATATTCATTAATAATCCAAGCGAAACCCATTTTACGTATATTATAGATTTTGAATACCGCTTTTGAAAATAATAGTTTTATGCTATAAATTATTTAAATAACATGAGCAGAACCATTATAAAATATTATACTATAATATTTTCATAAGTGGTTGTATATTTTAGAAACCTATATTATGAGTAAATTCATATATATGATGATGACGATCTTGTAAGATAAGAGTTTTATAATATAGACTATTAAAATATTTTGCTTAAAGTAATTGTGAAGTGTTATATTTTTATATTTTCAAGGATTTCGATAGGACTCAAGAATACTTTGTTTTATAATATTATCTAAATGTTTAGTATAATATTTATCAAATAAGGATTTTATGATAAAAAATATTAGAATAGTATATTTCAAACATAATTATATCATCAAAATGAGAGCTCATAATAAAAATTATTTTTTAGTTCTTTACGAAGAGTTAAAGATACAAAGAGATAGGTGTATAATCTTATATAATAATATAAGTGATAATGTTTTGATAATTTAGTACCTTGAGTTGAAAAGGGTCATTACACACACACACACACATAAGAATCTCTGATATTTTGATAATAAGTTTGAAAATAAAGAAAGTCAGGATCTAGGATAATTAAGTAGCATATTTGGATTACTAATTACTATTGTGAAAATATAAGGAACAAGTGATATAGAATACTATTATATTATGATCTGAATGAGGATTTATAGTACGTGGAAAAAAGATAAGTAATGTTTATATAATTATAATTTATCTTATAAATGGTGATAATAGGAGAAAAATAAGAACAAATGAAAATAAATACTTCGAAGATTCCTAGGGTGGATCAGTATTATTGGGTAAGTTATATGAGTATATATTCTACTCTAATTTAATATTTTAATATTAAAGTGTTTACATGTCATAAATTATATTTTCTTTTATAAATGATATAGATTATATATATGTTCATCTATAAATCTTAAATATGGTAATTGTGAATCATATATATTATGAAGTTAATCATATGGTTATGTATGAGATATTCGAAAATAATACGTGTGATAAGTTAGTACTTATTTGCTTAAGAGAATGTTGTTTGAACAAGCTTGTGAGGCATGATGATAACACTATCAAGTAGTAATTGATTATAATTGAAATGTGATGGTAAATGATATTTATATTATTCTTAGAACTATATTGTTACTTATATGCAAAAAAAAAAAAAAAACCTATAGTGTGATCAAATTTACATTATTACTTAATGATGCTTAATAGAATAGTAGACTATGAAAGTGTATTGAGTGAATATGGATTGATTGTTAAGGCCATGTAAGAAGGTATAACAGTCCCATTGTATATATATATTGCTATGTGCTTTATTTGCTTTATGTTAATGAATAACTAATTTGTATTGAAAACATATTGAAATTGTAAATTGTAGAGCTGAGCTCTTATGTGCATATTATGATATGAATTATGTCATGAATGACATTTGAAATGAGAAATACAATAAGGATGATAATGTGAAAATGGAATGGGAAATTTTCAATGAAAAGACAGGTAGGATATAAGGTTAGTCTGAGATAAATAAGGATAGAAATATGGGTCTGGTATAAGGCTGGACTGGAAGTCAAAAGGTGGATACATGTGTTTCCATCATGATTAATATGCATTTATAATGTGACATGGAAACTTATTTGTAATTGAATATTTTTTATTGATGTTTGTGATGATTTGATATGATTAAGACTTATTAGCTACTTGTGAATGTGATAATCACCCAAATTGGATTATATATGATATGATAATGACTTATTGTACCAAAGAATAGTTGAGAATACTATGACTTATAATGTGAATTATGGGATCTAAGCCACATGTAGGTAAATAATCTATCTGAGTATTAGTTATATATACTCCCAAAATCCAAGGGAACTAAATTGTGTTTACCTCTTAATTAAATACATAACCAGCATATGATTATTTAAAATAATTAAATCAAAGTAAATAGTGGCAAGTATATGGTCATTAAGTTCTCGTAACTCATTAAGTTTTGTTTTTAATGTTTTTAAGTTAAGACCAGAGTGTTTAGGCTTTGTTGCATCCATAAAGAATCAAAGACGATTTAGTTAAAGGATTTTAATAGTTGGATTAGGTTCGAGATATACATATGAAGACTATGTTTATTCAATACTTGATGTATTGAATCATTTATATATATATAGTGAAGTTGTGCAGTATTGTACATGTTAATGATGTTGTCATATTTGTAAAGAATACAAGTGTTATAATTTAGGATGAGTGGCCTTCAAAGAATGTCCAGAAACAAGGGAAACTTTATCCATTTTTTCGTAGAATTTGAAATGGGTTTTAAATCATATAGAAATAAAGAGATTTTTATTAAGTAAAGCTATAGTAATAGTGCCAAGGTTAGTGGAAACATAGTATTGGGATCCACATCAATTACAATCGGATTTAGGTCATAATAACATGGTATATACTAGATTGACATTACTTATGCCATTGGTATAATAAGTCATTTTCTCTTAAATTTAGGTAAAGAGCATTGTTGTAAAATAGATTTTGAGATATCTTTAAGGTATAACTAATTTGAGCTTATGTTTTAAAAATGAAAAATCCTTATTAATTGATTTTACTGATGCAAACTTAGTTGTAATAAAACTTATAGGTAAGAGAGGGTGAATTAACCTTTAACAAAAATTCCTCAAATAAAATTTATGATGAAAACATGAAGTATAATAAAAATGATCTTGAAATTTGATGAATATGTAATTTCAAATATATGAAATATTTCAATAATGATTAAAAATATTTTCTCAAAAATAATTAAAAAATATTTCTTTACTTAATATAATAAAGAAAATCGAGTACCTTCTTTTTCAAAGATGCAATGCAAATTTCAAAACAACATATAACTAAGAAAGTAGAGAAAAAAATATAAAAAAATTTATAAAGGTTTGATTGTCCAAAATAAATGCTTTTTAGGCATACTCCTTTCTTTTCAAGTTATTAAGTATCACTTGAGGTATTCACTAATTTTTCATCAAGTTAAAATACCTAACTTTACAAGATTCTCCTAATCTATACTAGGATTTTCATAACCATCTAACTTTACAAGATTCACCAATCTCCACTCGGATTTCAAGCACTACCTATTCTCCCAATCTATATTAGGATTTTTATAATCATCTAACTTTACAAGATTCACCAATCTCCACTAGAATTTCAAGCACTACCTAACTTTACAAGATTCTTCATTCTCCACTACGATTTTAATCACCACTTAGTTTTACAAGATTCACATATCTTCACTCAGATTTCAAGACACATGAAGGATTTTCCTTATAATCTTTAAAAAGGATTACATAAATTTTCACTCACTAATACTTTTAGAGTGGATATGCAAGTTTTGACTCTAAAGTGAGAAAAAGATAAGAACTAAGATTTTTCTAAAATGAAAGTTAGAAAGAATTTGCAAGTTATAGTGCAAAGCTTTTATTTCTTTTATGTTCTTTTATCTTTATATGCTTGTAGCCTATTTATAGAGAAAATTAACTTAGGCTTCAAGTAGTCTTTTGGCTCCAAATTTGAATTTTGAACTTTTGGCTCCAAGCTTCCTTTAGGCTCCAAGAATTTGAAATTTGAAAAATAACTTCATAAAATGTTGGCTTACCTTAGAAACTTCCTTATATATCACATAATTTGAAAATATCATGTGGTACTATGTATGTCAAATTTTTAGCTACTGTTTCACTTTTTTTCAATTTTTTTTCATATAGGATAGCAACCATATTGTTATTTTGTTGAAATTATACTTTTTTTTAGAAAATTAATCTAGTTAGCTTGTACTATATTTGTACCATCCAAAACAATTCATCTAGTTGTGAGAGGAGTGTCATGATAACTTATATAATTTAATATTAATTTTGGCATATGTTAGGCATTTTAAAATTTTAAATTCTCTTTCATTTTGATTTTTCTACTTTTAACTAATCAAAAGCTTAAAATAACTACTAAATATTGATCATTGAATCTTATTATCTTTTATTTGAAAAATAAATATTATATTATAGTCAATAAGATTATTACTTAAAAAATAAGTTTGACATTTTCAAAATAGAAATAAATGAAAAATTATAAAGCAATTTTTTCACATGGGAAAATATACTTTTAAGAAGTTAATTGGATTTTTGTAAATATAAAAGTATGATGGCTCAAATCCATAAAACATTTAGAAGGTTTAATAATCATAATCCATTAATTTTTGAACTTAAAATAAGTTTGGTAATGATGATGACGATGATAATAATAATAATAAGCCCAAGTTCCAACTTATATAAAAAATATTTTATAAATAAATCTAATGTATTTCCATTTGTTTCCTTAAGTTGGAGATATTATTGCTTGTAAGTTTGCTTTTGATTATTTGATCAAGTTTACAAAGACAGTTGTAGCATGATAATTCATATTGCAAAAATATGTTACTTTTTCAATAATAGTGGCAAAATTTATTGCAACACTAAAGTGTGTAAAAAATTGTGGATGAAGAAATTTTTTCAAGAATTTAGATTTAAGCAATATCCTTATATCTTGTTTTTTGACAATTATAATGTAATACACCCTTAATGACAATTATGCTTTCCATGCAAGGTCAAATTATATTGATGTTCATTACCACTAGATACGAGATGTTCTAAGTAATAAGTTACTAAAATTTGAGAAAGTTTATGCAAATAATAATAGTGCTCATATGTTAATTAAACTTTTACTTGGGGAAAGTTTGAAACATATTGTTGAATAATCAGAATAATGGTGTTCCCTACTTAGTTGAATTAGGGAAGATTTATTGGTGGTAAGTTCCTCTTAAATGGACTCATAGTTTTTTTATATTTGTTATTTAGTAAAAAGAATAAAAAATAGAAATAAAAAAAGGAAAGACTCATTAGATTTTTTAGGAAAAAAGCCAAAATTGGCTTTGTAAGCCTAAGAACAAGCTTTAAAGGCTTGTATAAAAGAAGCCTTAATCAACATACAAAGGGTTAAAAAAATTGATAGAGAGAAAATCATCTTTTCTGGTAATGTGGTAATGTCAAGGAGAAAGGAAGAGGTTTTATGCAATTCTGCCAAATTATATTAGAAAATTTATCACTATATTTACTCAAATTCATACCAAATTTAAATATGTTGTTCTTGGTAATTTAGGTGGTATAATACATATTTTTCTATTAGTATTCTCTTCTTCTCTGCTAGTTGTTTTTATAATAATTTGTGATAATCATAGTATTAATTTTGTTGAGAACTCTACCTATTTTAGTGAAAAGTTTTGTATTAGTTTTTTCCTAAAATTTCTTGAAAGATATTGTATCCATTATTTTATTATTAAAGGTTTTTACTAGACTAGGTTATATAATTTTTACCTTCATATTGAGAAGTTTTTCATATTAAATTTTTTCCGATCTCTTAATTTAATTTTCTCATATTATTTTTTGGTGATTTATTTTATTACATGCGTGGTAAAAGTCAATTTGAGTGAATTATTTAATTTTTATTGCGTGTTACTCTGATTCTATGTTTTTCCAATATTATCCACTACTATTAAATATGATCGACTACTTTCTATTATTATTGCTTATTACTTACTACTACTTACTATCATTACCCATCACATGTTGGCCATTATTTGCTACTACTTATCCCTATCAACCATTATTTATTATTGTTAACTGTTATCTATTGTCATTAATCACATTCTACAATCATACTTTGCTATTTACCAATACTTATCGTTATCCATCAACGTTAACATCGCCCTTACTACTCACTATTGTTAACCACCACTACCTATTGTTATTCCCATAAATATACAATTCCAAGAGTCAAATGCTACTTAATGATAATTTTGACAAACATATATTTTTTTAATATTATTCATTTTATATACATATGATAACAAATACTCAATTATATAATTTTAAAATGTCATATATTATTATTAACTATTACTTGCTATTATTTATTATCATTGACCAACACATGTTGTCCATCGTTTGCTATTATCCATCCCTATTAATCACTACTTACTATTATTAACTATTATTGATCACATCCCACAATCACCTTTTGCTATTGATCAATACTTATTACTACCCATTACCATTAAGCATAGCCCTTACCACTTGACCACCATTATCTATTATTATTCTCATAAATATATAATTCTAAAAATTAGATGCTACCTAATGATAATTTTGACAAACAAATATTTTTTTAATATTATTCATGTCATATATAATTGATAACAAATACTCAATTATATAACTTTAAAATACCATATTTTAATACAATTGCATATTAAATGTTAAATAATATTATATCTTATCATTTTATTATTCTATCTTACATTAACACGATGATTTATTCTATTATATTTTATTTTATGCTAGTATGTTGTCGAAATATATCCTATAAGTTTTGACATCATATTTGAAAATCATAATTAAATAGTTGTTAAAATTTAAAATATAATTTTTTTATTTATGAAAAAATGTAAATAATAATATTTAAAATTTCAAAGATATGATAGGTGGAGAAATATTTCCCTCATATATAAAGGGTTTCTAAGTGGGCCCTTAAAGCTCATCATTATCCAACCCAGCTTCATGGTAATCTTAGCTCTTTACAGCGAGGAGGTTTTGATTGCCTTTTCTTAAGCTTCATTGCACGAATCGGACAAACGCGCTCTCATTTGTTTTCTGGGTTTTCAATATTATAATCATCTCTCGTGCCGTCAGAGGTGAACTCTACCTGCTTTTTCAATAAGCTCTTTATGACCTAACCGGAAAGTCTTCTTCTTCAATAATTTTTCCCCAAATTATTATAAAATATTTAATTTACCCACAATCAAATCCTAATTACGTTTAATAAAAAAAAGTGCGTTCGTTGATAGCATCATAAAAAAAACAATAATAAAATATTTTAAATTATTTATTTTTATCAACTACAAATTAATATTGCCTCACGTTGGAACCATAGCTTGTAATAAAGTGATAGAAGAAAAACATGAAATTTAAATTTAATGTACTATCAATATAAAATATTTTATTTTATAGATAAATATAAAATGACATATCATTAAAAATATAATAGTAATTACAATTTTTATCAATAAAAAGAGAATTTTAATATTTTTAATGATATAATAATATAATAAATGATACTATAAAATTATTTATATTGATATTAGATTAAATTTAAATAAAAAATTTACCAATTTAATGAATAAATTTTAATTTATTTTATAAGGAATATCCAAATTAACATTTTTCATCGGCTAATTGAAGCACTTTCCCTTTAACAATTGAATTTGTCTTCAAATGATGAGTGGCAATAGTTGTTTCCATGAGAAACTCTATTTTTTTCCCCACTCTCTTTTCCGGTGGCGGAGACAGAAATGTAAAGATGGGGGCCCAAAAGAAAAAATTATAAAATTTAAGGGGGATTAATATAATTTTTCATAATATATATTATATGAAATTGTAGAGAGAAGGAGGTCGAGACCCATTCTAATCCTCCTGTCTCCGCCACTGCTCTTTCCCCCACTCCAAAATTTGTAAATTTAGGGCAAAATAGGAGTGAATGAACACCAACGAGGATTCTATGTTACGTGACAAAAAGCCATACATGATCAGTTGAATCCAATCCATTCATCAGCGGTAACCAAAAGCTAAAAGTATAATAAAATAATAACTCCGAATGTTTTAAGTGATTTTTAACGAAAAGGATTGCTCCTCTGCCGCTTGTTTTACGTGGTCCATTATGACAAAGTCAGGCTGTTCATGTAAAAAATGATTTGGTGTTTGAATTTTCTTTTTTAATGATAAATCGATGACTAAAATTTTGTTAGAAGAATATATTGCTCTTTTGTAGGATTGCTCATTGATGGTATGCTATTCAAAATGTAAACTTCATCAAGATAAGGAAACTTGAATAGTAGAAAGAATAAAAATTTAATGAAAAATGTGAGGAATGAAAAAAGGCAAAATATGAGTTGGGGAAGATAGAAAAATGACAAATGACATATTCAAGTTTTAGAGGCATTTGAAAATGGAAACAAAGAGGACAACCCAACAACCCAATTACGAGGGACCATTGGACTACGCACAAATGTACGGTCGGCCTTTTGTCATATCTTATAGGAAAAGTACCTATCCTCCGGACTCCCCCACCCCGCTGCCCCCACTTCCCTTGGAAATTATTTATAGGATCTGACTTTTGTAGAATATAGAATGAGTGATAATGGGGGTATTTATCTAGACACAATTTTCTCCGTCAGGGATTTAAAAGACTAGAAAATGTTGAATAAATTATTTTTTATTAAATTGAATATACAAATACAATTTTTAATATAAAGAATAAATTTATTTGCACTTTTTAATATATATTTCCGTCTTACTCTTTTTTCATGCTAGAAAAAAATGATCTTTTAAATTTGTAAAAGAATAAATTAAGTTAACCTACTATTTCAAATATATTAAAAAAAAAAGAGTTAGAGGAAAATGAATATTGGAGAATACAAGTAGCGTTATTCTAATATAAAACTTTTAACAAAGGAATAAAGCATCATCTAATTCCTCTCTTCAACTTAATTTAAGTTGAAAACTTTAAGAAATTTGATTTCAGATTAAATATGTAATTTTTTGTTTCGATAAAGAGTTTGAGAGAATTTGTTCTCAAATTAGAAGTTTGATCTTAATTTCAGAGAAAGGTTCCGTGAGAGTTTAATCTCGAATAAAAAGACAAATCTTTATAGAAATTTCATATTTAAGAATATTCAAAAATTTTAAATTTGATTGACATCATTAACTTAGAGTCGACACTTTTAATTGAAGTTACTACCTTCGAATGCTTGAATTTTTACCAATAAAACTTTGAGCTTTCAATCTGTATTGATAGAGTTTTTATTATTTTCGTCCTCAAATTGTACTATATTTGGAATTTCAATGTTTTTTGGTCAGTTTTCCCTGTGATGAACGCTGTCATTATTTTTATTTCTAAATTTTCATTGCAAAATTCTATCACTAACAAATGATTTTTTATGGTGTAGTTTAATTTAATTTAGTAGGAGTAACAAGATATTAATATGCATACATAATATTTTAAATTCAAATCTAAAATATTTAAGAAAGAAAAAACTCTAGAGTAATTTGGGTATCACTTAATCATTATTTTTAATTTTGATGAAAACTTGATGAAGATTTAGTAATTTATTTAAAAATCATAATTTTGTAGAGACCTTACTTATACTATATTTGTGAAGAGCTACAACAATTTATAGCAGAAAAGCTTTCAGAAAAATTTCATTTTTTATATAATGAACAATATTTTATAAAAGGAAAGTTTCAAAACTTTAAGATTTACTTTCAAATGCAATAAAAAGAAATTAAGAAAGATAGTAACTATTATAAGATGGTTAGGCTTAACGCCTCAGCCTAGCAAAATCTATTTAGATTAGCACAGAAAAATTATATTACAATTGAGTAGAAAAATTGTTAGTGCAATACCATAAAATAATTCTTTTAATAACTAAGTATATATTACTATTTGTACCAAAATAGTCCGTAAATTTGTATTATTAAGAGTGTCTTTATCAGGAGCGCTGAGTTTGCGCTACTTTTTTAATGGTGTTGATAAATTCTTAAATTGATGTTCATGATTTGTTCGTATTTTTATAATATAGTGACACTTAATATTATTTTAAAATAATATTTGATTTATAAAATCAAATATGTTCAAAAATCCTAGTACTTATGAGAATGTGATTCTTAGGAATTAAATTTCTTAAAATTTGATATTTTCATATTTGGTTCAATTAGAAATATTTATAAAAATATTAAAGTATTATATTTCAATTATTTTGAATATTTTTTAAAATATTATTTGATAATAAAAGATGTTTTCATTGACAATTGAGTGGTTATTGATGGTGAGTGATAAACGACAATGGTCACTAGGGATAAATGATTATGGCAATAGCTGCAAATGATGATCATTAATAGTAAGTAATAACTAATGATGTCACCTATAGTCATTGATGGTTGACAGGAAAATTCTATGGTACCTCAGGAGTTTTCAAACTCGGGATGGTGTGGTGTATTTTGTGCCATTGGATGAGATTACTAAAATTCTTAGTAAATTTTAGTAATCTTATCTAATAGCCTGCATTGCACTATGTCACCCCAAGTTTGAAACCTCCCGGGCCTGGGGTACCGTAGCAAACCCCTGATTGACAATGTTCATTAAAAATGAATGGTGGTCAAATGTGTTCATTGGGAATAGATAATAGACAACGATGCTAATTGATATCGAGTAGTGGTTACTAATAATAAATGGTGGCAGACTGTGATTACTAATAATAAGTAATGATAGATAGTAATAACCAATCGTGAGAATATAGGATACCACTTTCTTATTTAAATATTTTAAAGGAAAATTGAGTTAAAAATATTTTTTTAAAATTTAAACTAAACATGAAATCTTATTAGTAAAATATGGATGTGCAATCTAAGGCATGATATAGATCTTTCCATTGAAGGAATTATCCAAACCTCTTCTATGGTGCTTGAACCAGTAATTTTCCCAAAATTCAACAAACTCTTCCATCTTGAAATTGTACAACCAAAACAGAAAGCAAGTAACAAGAAAATAAAACCTAACAAGTAGGAGAAAAATATTTTAGAGAAAGTTATTGTAGATATGTGTATTATATAAAATGAGAGAAATAATATACTATTCATAAGCTAAGAAATATAACTATTGAAAATATAACTATTAAAAATATAACCGTTAAAAATATAACTATTAAAAATATAATCGTTGTAAATATGACCATTGAAAATATAATTATTGGAAATATGATTATTAAAAATATAAACGTTGAAAATATAATTGTTAGAAATATGACTATTAAAAATATGGTCGTTGAGAAATAAATGTTCAAATAGCCATTGGAAAATAAATATTCAAATAAATATGTTGGCATTTCAAATTTTACCAGAGTTAAAATTTAATTTTATAAAAATCAAGTTTGGACCTAACCTCACATTTTATTCTTGTGCAAGGGGTCACTTTTTTTTTTCCTTATCTCTTTATATAAAAAAAATCATATATAAATTTTTTCTTGAATTCTAACTTACTCGATTTGAGATTTAATATTTTGACAATATGCAATAAATCTTATATTTCATTAAAATATTTGCAAAAACATGAGAAAGATTTCATAAATTAAACGCTACTTAGAACTTTTATCCTCATCATCTCTTGAATTTGAATTGAAGATTATATATATATATTAAGTAAATTATCATTCCTATTATTATTAAAAAATTGATAGCCATGAGTTAATAATTTTAAGTGAGATTTATTATTTGTTTAAAATTGACTAAATCACGCTAATTGATTTAGATGTGTAAATTCAAGCTACTAAAAAAATGACTTGCCGTAAATTGTTTTCCTTTTTATTTCCATTTTTTTAGAGTTCAGAACTTGCCAAATTGTAGCTTACAAAACTCTTGAAAATTGCATAATATGAATTTTGACAATTCGCATTATTATTATTACCGTAAGAAAGCTTCAATAAGTAAGGTAAAATTCTTTTGTGAAGTAATAAAAATGGAAAAGTCATAAATTAAGGGTGCTGATCCAAGTTGCACAATTGGTAGTCGTGTACGATGAAGCACAGGATCAAATCCAAGGACAAAATGGGCCTTGGCTTGATTTTCAAGGGATCCTGCGTATTGAAGTCAGAGAAACAGATGATGATCATGATAAGGCACCTTTGTTTATTCCCCATTTAATAAATTAATTAAATTCGGTAATATCATCATAATCATAATAATTTACGAACAAAAAGAAAACATTATTGGTCTTTTTGTCATACATTATTCATTTAATTACTGATTACAAGCAAAAATTGGTTAACTTAGTTTTCCTTCTGTTGAGTTTCATCATCAGCCCACCTTTTGCTTTGTCCGTTTCACAACTGAAATAGTACAGGTGGCCTAATTCTTCTCTCTTCCCCCTTCGCTTCCCCGCGCTTCTATCGCTTCTCTATCTCTGTCTCCGTGGGTCTCTCGGCATGTGTTTGTTATCTAGTTTGGTTTTGATAATTTGCTCTCAGTTTCTGCTGGCTAACTTGAGCTAGACTTGTTAATTCAGGGTCTTCCTGTTCATCAGGTAATCTTTTTCTTAAATTCCTTACCTTTCGCTTTCTTGGTGCAATTCTTTTTCCTTTTTTGATTTGTTTAGATGAAAAAATCTTTGCTTTGAGCTTTCTCTCTTTCTAGGTTTCCTTCGCTGTTGTTATTTGTGGCGGCGGCTGTGCTTATTCCGAGCAATTTCAGTTCTGATGTTATTACTCTGGTTGTGAATTTTTATCCCAGAGTTCTTTTTCCCTCTTTTCTCTAACACGTTTTCTTGTTCTTGCCTTAATGTATGGTGGGGACGTATGTTGGGGAGGTGGAATACTGGATATGTGGGCTCAATGTTATGTCAGAAAATTCTTCTTGAGCTATCTCTTACTCTGACCATTTTTTTCCCATCACTTCTCTCTCTCTCTCTCTCTCTATTTGATTCCTGGTTAATCATATCCTTTTCTTTTGGCTTTGCATATTTCAAATTTGTTAATGAAAATGGTGATGATAATCGTGTTGGTGCTCAGTTAAGGTCATTTCTTCTGAAACTTTAGTCCTCAATTGTAATTTGGAAAGATCTTACCTTAGAGTTGACAGTTTATACTAGTTAGAGATCCATGCTTCCTTTAATGTATTTCTAAACTATGCTCTTGGGGATCAATACCTTAATTGTTAATCTTTCCCTCCAGTTTTTTGTTCACTATTTTCCACTTTTCTCTTTGATTTAAACTTCAGCTGTCTGTTTGGGAACACGACAAGCGGGGGAAAAAGGGAAAGCTATGAGGGCTATCCTTAAAAGAAATTAAATAAATGAGATATCCCTCCATTTTCTTCCATTTCCCCCAATTTCCCTTTCTCCTAAATAGACCACAAGGCAGCCAATTCCCAACTGTCCTCAAATTAGGTTGAGTGCATACTCTAAATCAGAAGAAATAGGGGGTAAACAAGTTGATACCTCAGAAATTTCATGCAATTTTAGCTTTATTTTCTGTTAGCACATGCCTGTTAGATACTTGAAGGGAAGTCCCACAAAATAGAGGAATTCAACACATTTTATACTGAATTCAAGACATACTGTTTTACAGAAGGATACTTATTTTTAACAATTTCTTCACATATTCTGGCATGGCCATTCCCATTGATCTTCAACAAATGTTAGTCCTTCCGAGTCTTGTGTTCTAAAATAGTTGCTGTCTTGCAGAGTCCCTTAAAATTAATTTCATCTAATAGATTGAATAAATTTGAGTTTACCTTTAGATTACTGAGGTATTCCATTTTTTTTCAAGTTGTTGGTTCTTTGCTCTTACCATTATGCTGAGCATGTTAAAATCACTAATAAGTTTGCCTTTGCATTTCTTGCCAAGCAGATGCATTTTGAAGGACGATTTTGAGATTTGCCCATGGCTAACAATCAATCTCTTCCTGCTGGAATTCATAAAGAAAAACAAATTCTTGTTGAGGTTACTTTCTGAAACTCCCATTTCCCTTTTATGACTGAGCTTTTGTCCAAAACATTTCTTAATGACATCCTGGACTTTAAACTTGTGGCATTTTAGATTGGGAATTCTGAGAAGCAATTGTGGGCATTGATCCATTCTAAAGGCTTATTGCATTCGGATGCTCAAGACTTGTATCGAAGAGTCTGTTCTAGTTATGAGAGCATAATTTTGGATAATCATACCCAGTCAGCACTTCAAGATGTTGAATATTCTTTGTGGAAATTTCACTACAAGTACATTGATGAATTTCGCAAAAGGATAAAGAAAGGCTCTAGCAATGCAGAGAGCACAAAATCGGGAGCCTCACAAAATGGTGTTATGCAGAGAGCAGATGACCATCATTTGCAGGGATTTAAGTCATTTCTGTCAGAAGCAATTGAGTTTTATCAAAATCTGATTGTGAAACTCAGAAAACACTATGGAGTTCCAGAAGAGGCATTATTCTATAAGAAGGGTCATGTCTCTACTTCTGTTGAACCAGATGCTATGCGGAAATGCCAATATATATGCCACCGCTGCTTGGTGTGTATGGGAGATCTTTCTAGGTACAGACAACAATATGAAAATTCTGATATTCAAAATCATAATTGGTCAGTAGCTGCTACCCACTACTTGGAAGCAACAAGAATCTGGCCAGATAGTGGAAACCCTCAAAATCAGGTATTTTTCTGCTAAATCATTTCATAATTCCCCAGATTTATTGCAAGATAAAATGTTTACCTATAATATTGTTTATTTTCAGTTGGCTGTATTGGCAACATATATTGGTGATGAATTTCTTGCTCTTTACCACTGTGTAAGAAGTTTAGCTGTCAAAGAACCATTTCCTGATGCCTGGGATAATCTTATCCTACTGTTCGAAAAGGTACAACTAGATAGTGAGGCTCTTTTGTGACATATTGCGTTCTGTCCGTATTTTTAGTTCCAGAGGTTCTTATATTATCATTTCCTCAAATGTCTCCTATGATCTTGCAGAACAGATCATCTCATTTGCCTTATGTTTCAAGGGAATTCTCTTTTGATTCCCTCATTCCTTTTGGAAGGAGCAGTGATCATATTGAAGAACAATCAAAAGACTATATTTCCAACTGTGATAAGTTTGAAGGTGAAAGCAATTGCCTTGCAAGCACAAACTTATGGTCTTATATGGTCAGGTTAACTAGTTTCTTCTTCATAAAATCAAGGTACATTTTGAATTCAAATTGATTTCGTTTTAGGATGCTCTTGTAATTTTATATCATATTTTAATTTAATTTTTCTGATCTTTCCCTTTGTTGTCAACTAACACAATGTTTGTTGTTTATCATATTTATCAATGCTGTTTCTAGTTGTTCATATGTCTTGCATTCATAATTACTTAAGAGTTGCACTACTTTTAGATGCCACTATTTTCAAATCCAGTGGGAACATTTTTGTTATGTAACATGAACCACAAAGCAGGAGGACAGGAAAAGAAATGAATGCATGTAGATGAAAGCTTAAATTGTTTTAGTGCATTTTATGTACTTCCGGAGAGTAGTTTGAGATGCTCAAACTAGAAAATGCTTCTCTGCTTGTATCTTCTAAAATGTAAGGGAACAATTAAACCAGTCAAATGATTAAAAAATACAGTTGATTTTGATTGGTTCTGAAGTATTATATGATTATGACAGCATATATACAGATCATTTTGTAATATATTACCTGGCCAACTTTTGGATCAACTACTATCTCTGTTAATTTTTGGGATGCATACTATTGTGGGTGCATTGATAAGCTGCCAGAACTCGGGGAAGTTGAGAGTGGTAAATCTGTTGTTGGACTTTGATTTGATTGAGTCGCAAGTGTTGACATTTGAGTACATATTACTTGAATGACTTTGGCAAGCAGATATATATTATATTTTTGAAAGTACAAATAACGTCAGGTCAGTGAACCTTGTAAGATAATAATTTGACATGTGCATGTCTTTTAAAACAAAGAGTATGGGGGACTAAATGTTCAGCATTACCAAAAATTAAACCATTTGTTTGTACATTTCTTGGACTTGATTCCTTCCAACTTCTAATTAGTTTGTTTGCTCTGACTTCATATACCCCTTATCTTTTGTGTCAGTTTGGAGGAATTTCCTGTTGCATTTGCATCTACAATTGGAGAGTTGGATAAATTGATGGAACTGGGAGATACTGAACTGAAGACCATCTTGGAGTCTTATCAGCAAATGGATTTGAACAGAAGGGGCCCGTTTCGATCCATACAATTAGTTTCCATACTCATATTTGTCCTAATGAACCTAATTGACAAGCCACAGTGGAATCAACCAAAAGAAAGAGATGACCTGCAGCAACTTGAGCAGATACAATTGGCATTAGTTTTGACGTTTAGTACCATGGGCCGTTTTGTAGAAAGATGCTCAAGGGCTTGTCCTTTGATTTCTTGCCCCTTATTGCCAGCCATGCTTGTTTTTGTGGAGTGGTCTGTTAGCATGCTTGATGCATTTGAAGTATATGCAACTGATCATAAATGCAGAAGTGCAATGTCTTACTTTTTTGAAGTGTTTATTGAACTTCTAAATCACTTAGGTGCTGATGATGGGCAGGAAAGGAAGAAGCTTTTGGATAATATCCCACTATGGGAAGATTATGAGTTAAGGGGCTTTGCACCGGTAGCTTGTGCACATGTTTCATTAGATTTCTCTGGTAATTGGGAGCACATAGACAATTTTGAAAGTGGCATTGAATTGCGGATTCAGCGCATCAGTAAAGCCGCAGTCAAAATTGCAGACGGATCAAATGACTCTCAAGGGTGGATCAAATGCAATAAATTGGGAAGAAAGTTTTATGCTGCCAAATCAGATGACCTTGAGAAGAAAGACATAGGAAAAGTAGAGCCCAAGAATGCTGATATCAAAGATGAAGAGCCTAATCAGAAAATTCCCCTAGACTCTGAGGAAAATGGTAAACAGATTAGGTGGGACGATCCAAATAGTTCCAATTTGAATGAAAAATCTGTTGTAGTGGAAGATGAAGAAGTTATCCTCTTTAGGCCTCTCATGAGACATAATTCTGTGCCACTATACCCTTCTATCTCCACACATGAGAAGATGTCGCCAAAAGACAAGGATGACCAAAGCATACCTTCTGACGAATGTTTGCGTCGTGCTACTTCTCTGCTTATGGCACAAAATCCAGCTGAGAGTGATCCATGGAGTTTCCATGCTGACATTGCGAATTTCAGGAGCAATACATCTTTCAGACAGCAAGAACCCTTCTCAAAGGAATCAAATGCGCACAATTTTTCTGAGGGTCCAATCTCTAGGCCTCCTTCACTCAGCGCTTGGGTTCTCGATGGCAGAAATTTGAACAGTAACAGAGAGAAAGGGACAAATGGTATTGGTGAGCACAGATTGCACCCCATTGATGAATTAGCAACTTCACCCTTGGCTGGTCTTTCCATCAATAAGGCCAGAGACTTCATCATTGGTTCAGCTGATGAATCTTCAAACTTCCATTCCTCTTCTGCCACATATTCTCTTCCAGTACCTTCTGCTCCATTATTGCCTGACAATGCCACTTGGTTTACCGGTGTCCAACCTACTCCAGCTGCTCCATTATTGCCAGAAAATCCATCACACTTGAGCGGATATTCACACTGGAACTATACTTATGGATCACATGGATATGTCCCAAGCTTGCCGGCTTTTGCCAATGGATACCCACCCCCTCGAAGAATGACTTCTTCTGAATGGCTGCGGTGGTACAGAGAACATTTCAATCCTGATCGGGGCAACATCAATATGCAGCCGGGTCATGCTAGTTCTCCCGGGAATCCTGAGAGCTTCTTCTACCCCGACACTTGCAATCAATTTGATCGATGGGGTAATCCTATATCTTCTAACCAGTACACGTATATAGAGCCACCCGGTCCCCCACCATTGCAGCCCAATTTTCCGTCTGCTTTTGGTGCAAGTGAACAAAAAGCCGGTCTCTTTAACAACTTTCAGAGACCAACCCTTTACGGGTGCGGTTCTGTGACAGGCATTAGAGATGATTCACAGCCTTTGCTGGAGTACCTGAAGGAGAAGGAATGGCGACTCGAGCGAGATCCTACGCTGAAAGGGCCTACATTCATGGGAAATTAAAATCTCCTGAAGTGAAGTAATTGTTCATCGTTCTGTACTTGTATGCCTTGTTTTGCACTTGGTTTCTTCAGAAACAGAGCATCAAGAGGCTCATGAGTATCAATGTCTGTACATATAATGTGTAAAGATGTTGAAGTCATTTCCCTAAAAGTGAAATTGAAAGAAAGTGGATGAAAGATCCTCCATTCGGTCCTCATGTAACGTTGTTGGAGTTCGTGCACATTCACATTCACATTCACAGTGCATGATTTACTTGCGTCAAAGCTCACATGGTTAATATGCTTGCTGCTATACTAGTTGCCAATTCAGGGGATTTTAGTGGCAAGTAGCAACTGCAGAAATTTTTCTGTATTTCAATTTTATCACGTATTCTTAAATATATTCAATAAATAAATTATAGTAGTTAATTTTACTATTTATTTATCACTTTTACAGGATTCATATATATTAAAAATTTTAATAATCTAATTTTTCAATTTTTAAGATATTGAGATTTGTAAATACTTACAACAACAGAACATAGAAGAGCCCTTTGACAATTTCTTTACTATGCAACTTCTGTTTTGGTCTGGATGTTACTGAGTTTATTTTTACCCCACACTCATTAATGCCAAGAACCGTATTCCATATATGATGCCGATTATTATAATAGATACAGAATTTGTGTGTTTAATTTTCTGAAACAAACTGTTTATAAATTAAATGAGCTAAATTTTAAGTTTTCAAATTCATTGTTTATTGAACGAGCTCAATTTTATATTTAAAGTTATTTACTTATTAAAAATATTGAAAGAGCACAAGAAGAGAGAATTATACGAAGCAAGGCCACATCCTCACCCAATCTGAGTAGCTCATAAACAGTAGTTTCTTCTTTAAAAGCTTTGGTAAAGTGTTGGGCCCAAAACACTATAATACTTTCGAGCCCATGTGCAACTTGTTAAAAAACCTTTTGGATATACTCCCATTTTTACTAATGGTTCCTCGTACCCCTCAAGCTTTTCGGCCCAATTTTATTTAAGAGTCGAGAAATAAACTTGAAAATTCACCCTTAGATGAACTTTGTATTCTTTTTCCGTTTTTAATACAAAATAATGAGAATGAGATGCCCTTCAATCCTATTGTGTAGGACGCTAGTGATATGGTGAGATTCTTAATAAAACCTTGTTCAGATATTATCGCTAAATTTAATTGGGCTTCAAAAATAGATATTTAACTAATTTTTTAATATTAAAAATTTTTCTCAAAAAATAATTTCCCACCAAATAGAAAATAAGCGTTAAAGAAATTTAAATCCATAATTTAAAAAAGTCATAAATTTTATTCAGTTTCTCTTGACCATTAGAATTAACCAAGATTGGCAGGAGGCTCCGATTCTTGACTTGATATATTCCGCAGATTTACTTGATAAAATTAATCTTGATAACGACAATTTCAATTAAATTGTGTGAAAAAATAATATTAATATATAAATCAAATAAATAAATAAAATTTTTTGATGAATTTATTTGTATCAAATAATGTATATGAATTTCTATAATGTATTTTGATCTATTCATGATTAGATTTGATCATAAACTCTTAATAAGAGTCGTTACTCTTATCAATTATAATTGTAAATTTTGTTTTGGAGAAAAACAATTTCATTATTGATAGGAAGTGATTAGAAGTAACATAAGATTTATGGGTAACAACCTTTATTTATTTATATTGCAATAGTTAGTAAGTTAATTTATTGCCAAGAAATACCTATTACCACATCAATGGATTAAATTGTTATTAAGTTCAAACTAGATAATTATTTTAATATTAACTCAAACCTTTTACATTTTATTTTTACTATTGAATTAATAGGTTAAAATGAAAATTTTAACAATCTTCCATTTGGACCATGTAATTCAATAAGAATAGCCATTTTAATAAAATGTAAAAGTAAATTATAGTATTTTTATACCCATTGATTTAAATTAAGATCATAAGTATCCAGTAATATAAAATATATTATTTAATAGGAATATTAATGAAATACATATTGTACATTCACACTTCACTAACCATATACGCTAATAGATAAAGATATATATAACAAGATTGTGTTTAATAAGATTTGTATAACAAATTATGATAGCATATATAAATTTTTACATATTGGGTTCAAACATCTGCCCAAATGCCAAATGAGAATTGTAATTCTCAATACATTATTAAGATAGAATTTAAACATCTCAACAAATATGACATAATAAAATATGCATAATATATAGCATATGAATATATCATTTATATATATTTCGAGAAAAATAATTTATATCATAGTAGTCCTATTAATTCCAAATATTAAAAGACTTAGCTAATCCAATACTAATTACATGATTATGATATATTCATATTGCTAAGCTTTTAATTAGTAGATTCACAAGTATACAATTTGTGAAAATATATTCAATACATATAATGTACTTACATATCTTCTCTGTCACAAACTAGTATTTTATATGAAAATACTTTCTATGAGTAGAACTTTTGTTATTATAAAAGAAGTTCACAACAACAATTTTGTTGCAATAAATGGTCAAAAGTTTAGAGGCATTTTTAATAATTTTCAAACTAATCATAAAATTTCTTAATCATATAATATCATAAGTAGCTTTATAACATACCACATATTTTACTTCCATAGTAGAAATGACTATTAAAGACTATTTAATACTTTTCTATAACATAACTCCTCTTGTCATCATAAAGATGTATCTATATGTTAATTTATGATTATGTGGATAATTAACAAAATTTGAATCTAAATGATGATTTGTAATTATGAGATTTTCTGATCTTTTATATGTCAACATATAATTTTTTATATCTTGTAGATACCTTATGACTTTTTTGTAGTAGTCTAATATCTCTGGTCAAAAAATTACTATACTATCTCCCCAATATATCCTCATACACCAATAGCATAAGCTGTTGGATGTGTATATACTTGAGCATACATTAGGCTATCAAAAATTGATATATATGGGATATTTTTCATTCTTTCTATTTCAACATCATTTTAAGGACATTAGAATAAAATTTCACTTTTTGAAATAGGTATGGAAACTTGAGCACATGTTAACATGTTGAACTTTTTTAGTATTTTCTCAATGTATATTTGTTAAAACAAACCAAGTAAGCTCAAGATTTATTATGATGGATTTATATCCCCAAAACATAAAAGGCATTTCCAAAGTCCTAAATATCAAACTGTTTGGATAATATTTATCTTTATCTCAGTTAGCATATTTATGTCATTACTTGTAAAGAAAATGTCATCTACGTATAATATCAGAATAACAAAATTAACTGCACTTATTAATATATAAATACACTGATTTACTGCATTCTTCTTGAACCTAAGAGAAGTTACTACTTTATTAAACTTGAGGTATCACTATCTACAAGCTTATTTTAAGTTATATATGGACTTTTTAAATTAATACACAAGGTATTTTTTTTTCTCTTAAAAACCATTTGATTAGTTCATATAAATAGTCTTTGATAAATTACCATTCAGGAAAGCTATTTTTACATCCATTTGATATAGTTCTAAATCAAAATGAGCCACTAATGCTATGATAACTTAAAATGAGTTCTTAGTTGAAACTAGTGAAAAAGTTTTATTATAGTCTATACATTTCTTCTAAGTGTATCCTTTAACTACTAATCTAGTTTTATACCTCTCAATTTCACCTTAAACATCTTTTTTGGTTTTGAAAACCTATTTGCATCTAATCGATTTACAACCTGTAGGAAGTTTTACTAGATCTCACACTTGATTCTTGTGCACTAAAGCCAGTTCATCCTTTATAGTATTCATCCAATTAGAATAATTTGAACTGGATATGGCTTAAGAAAATGTTATAGGATCAATATTATCATTAATGTTATATTCATGCTTTTATAAATATACAAGATAATTATTAAAAATTATCAATCTCAAACTTTATAAGATCTTCTTAACAAAATTTCTTAATTTATCTCATCTGATTTAATATTTTTTGCCATTGGTTGTACTAAATCAATTGGTGAATTAATAAAAGATGGCTTCATGGTATTTGACTTCCATCATTCAATTTATCCTAAAAAAATAGCTTAAAAGATTTAATTACTTTGGTCGTATGAGTTGGACAACGAAATTTGCTTCCTCTTAAGTCACTACAGTATTCAATAAAGTATCCACTAATAGTTTTCAAATCAAATTTCCTTATGGATTAAATGTACAACTTTACTTCAACTTTGTAACTCCAAACTTGAAAATGCTATAAACTAGACTTCTTACCATACAATAATTCATAAAGGGTTTTAGGCATAACTTACTTGGAACCTAATATAGAATCATGCTGCTATTTCATTTTAGTAGGGAAGTATAAGCTAGCATGCATTTCACCATGATTATAAAGTCCAATTTCTCCTTTTTGTAATTTCATTTTGCTTTGACATCCTAAACATAGTGTAACTTGCTTGAATTCCACACTTTTATAAGTATCTTGCAAAAAGACTAAGGTTTTTTCTTTTTTCATCATACCTACCATAATACTTACTAACTTTATCGAAATTAACATACTTTATTTATTTCTTCAATTTTAGCTTTACTACCACCTTCAATAATTTGAAAGCTTTTAGTGATTCTGACTTCTCATCGAGCAATTTTACCTAACTAAATTTGTAGCCTTTCATAACACTAAGTGTTATAAGCCTACTAATGTTAGTGTTGATCAATTCTAAAATATTTTCTTTCTATATCTCTTGCCCTTTCTAGCTCTAGTTATAAGTTTTCTTTTTATGCAATTCACACAAGTTCCAAAATTTGAGAAGTCTAAGTTAAAAAGTATTTTTTTTCCTTTACAAGTCTTTGAATACTTTTTTGAGAAGTGTGTCCTAGTCGTCTATGCCATAACATTAAGGACTTTTCATTGATTTAACATCTTTTCTTGTCAACAACAAAATTTATTGAGTTCATGAAATTAAGATCTAAATCAATTTCATATAAATCATTACACATAAAACTATTACCCATAATAAAGAATTTATAAAATAATTCAAATTTTCTATTGCCAAAATAACAAGAATATCTAACGGAATTCAAAATGACAACTAAAATCAAATTTTTTCTTATGGAAAGTACATAAACTACATAATTTAATAATAACTTATGTTCAATTTCTAAATTTAATTGATCTTATATGCTTAACTTTAACTTTATTTTCATTTTTGAATCTCACAATTAATTCTCATTCACTTGACTTCTTTAGATTTGTCAGTGCTTGTTGGTGATATGAATAGTTGCATTGATATTTGACCACTAAGAATTTGATAGCACATTAACAATATTCAATTCAAAATAGACTACATCTAAATAAGTGCCTTTCTTTTTCTTCTTAACTTATTTCTTATACTTGTAATAATCTATTTTCTTATACCCATAGTTTTTGCAAAAATGACAGTTATCTTTAATTAAGCCTTATTAGGCTTATAGTGTTATTGTCCACTAAATTCACCTTTCTCATTTTTCTTTCTTTCATGGTTATAATGACCCTTACTATCTTTCTGATTAGACCTTGCACCATGATTTGAACTTGTGCCATATGATGTATAGTTTACCACCTCAGTCTTATCTTTTTTTATATCTTTCTCAGCTTATGTAACGATTGAAATGAGCTCATTAATAATCTATTCTATTTTCTAAGTAATACAAGACATCTTCAGAATGTCAAATTAAGATGAGAAACATATGCTAAGTTAAATAACTTTCCCTTAGATTAACTTATATGGTTTTCAGCTTGTTATAGTAGTTGACCGATCTCAAAGTACGCTTTCTCACTCCACTAACACCATTATATATAGATTTTTTAGGCAAGGAAAGATATTGTCCTTTCTCAACTTTATCAAACTTCTTATATTTTTTAGATACAAAACCTAAGAGCACTTTTGTATTAGTCATTTTAGGAATACTTTCTCTTATAATCTTCTCCATCTTGTACTTCATCACTATTAAACACACTTTATTAGATTTAGTTCACTTTTCATAATGATTTCTCTACTTTGCTATAAATTCAGTATCGATTTGAGACTTTGTCTCCCTAATTACTAGATCAAGATTAAAAATTATGAGATATAACTTTAATGACTTAATCCAGTTTTCATAATTCATCCTATTAAGCATTTTAATTGTATTTAATTGTATATATAGAAAAGTTGAGGAGTAAACTTAAAATATTAATGTATGTTTAACTTTAATCATACTAGAAATTTCATTCAATAAACTATAAAATTAAACTTAGTAGGCCCAATATTAATAAGATATTAAAGGTCTTATAATATAATATAAGGACTAAATATTATATTTCTAAAATTTAATACTGATAAGATGATAAAAATTTTAAAAACACAATATCTATTCTTATATTTATGTTATCACCAACAAATCATTTTAATAATATCATACCAATAAGATATTAAAATATTATTAATATAATATTTTCCTTAATTTAACTATCATTTTATTAAAATGAATAAAATTTTATATAATTGGGCTCACGATGGATAGGCTTCTAATTACACAAAATTTTACAGTATAATATAAGTTCAAATAATTTTTTAAAAATATTTTTCATATATAATTATATATGAAAATTATTAATGAATCAAACAGTATCCAAAAATTCTACAAAAATATATGTGGAAGCCCAAAATGTAGAAATCATACTATAAAATTTTAAAGCCCCAATAAAATTAATTTGCCACTTAAATTAAATAAAAAATAATTAAAATATTTTTAATTCTAAAAATCTAAAAAAATCTAAAAATTTAGTTCAAAGAGTGGAGCTCAAATATATACAATTTTTTCAATCCGATTTTCACACATAAATATTCTTTAATGCATTTTAATGAATTTGAATGCAAAATTTCTATAAAAAAGTGCATTTCAATTTTGGTATGAAAGAGGGAGAAATTTCAAGAAATTTTTTTTGAAATTTTAATATTTGTATTCTTGAAAAATATTTCAGAAAACACCATAAATTCCATTAATGGCTTTAGCATTTTGCAACTGGAAAACATTCTCAAAATTGGCCATTTTAAATTCCAATTATAAAAGTTTAATGAGAAATAAATTCCCAATTAAAGAGATGACACAAAATCTTTCCATTTTGAAATAGAAAAAAAATTTAACAATGAATCTCCATAAATACCATAAAGACCATTAATGAAAGATACTGTAAAATAGCCATCCAACACAAATTTCTCAAAAATTTTTCTCTTCCAGAAAATTAAAAAATTTTAATGCACACGGAAACAAAATAAAAAAATTGTCACCGCCAAACAATTCACACTGTGCATTTTTATGACTAGTTCCATTTAGGGGCTTGACCAAACTATTATAAAACATGAACAAGCCAAAAATTTTGGAGAAAAATATTTTCAAAAAAATGTGTTTCTTTCGAAAAGTCCCAAAAAAAATTCCGGAAAAACGTGCTTCATTTGTGTTTGTCCAGAAAGACAAAAAACACATTAAGGCGCATAATAAAAAACTGGGAAAAACTTTTGAAAATAGTATAATTTTTAACTGTTGAAAAATATTCCAGTATTTTTTAATAAAAAATTCACATTGGACTAGAGCATACATATATTTCTTACATTGTCAATTAAATTCATGCTTATGAAATGCATCAATATTCAAGTATAAATTGCAATATGTAAATTATTGAAGCATATAAAATTCATCCAAAACACACACACACATATAAGCCATATATAGATGAATCATATACAAAATTTTTCTTATATACAATATGTGTAACATTCATAGTGAAACAATAACAAATATATAACTACAAAATAAATAGTATGAGCATTATGAAATAATTTTGCGATTCATAGTAAATTCTATCAAGAAAAAATTTATGACAAAATATAAAATTATATTTCTGAATCAACGTAATGATATATCCAATCCATATGATTCATTGACTTTGTTATCAATTGATAAAATTAATTATAATAACGATAATTCTAATTGAATTATGTGAAAAGATAATATTAATATATAGATTAAATGAATAAATAAAAAAAACTAATAAATCTATTTGCGTCAAATAATATATATGAATCTTGTTAATATATTTCGATCTACTCATGATTAAATTTGATCACAAACTTTTAATAAGAATCATCACTCCTATCAACCCTAATAGTTAATTTTGTTTTGAGGAAAAACAATTCCATCATTGATGGAGAGTGATAAAAAATACTAATATAAAATTTAAAAGTAATGATTTTTATTTATATTATAATATTTAGTAGATTGACATATAGTCGAGAACTATCCATTACTACATTTATAGGTTGAATTGCTATTAATTTCAAACTAGATAGTTACTCTAATGTTAAGTCAAATCTTTTACATCTTATTTTTATGATTGAATTAATAAATTTAAAATAAAAAATCAAATATTACACTATCAGCATTCATTATCATATTAATGGATTGGATTGCCATTAATTTCAACCTAAATAGTTACTTTAATATCAACTCAAACTTTTTACATCTTATTTTTATAATTGATTTAATAGATTTAAAATCTAATATTATACTATCAGCAAACAAGCCCCATGCCTGCAAACCCCCGTAAACCACCACGCAATTTGGACAGTGATCAATTGATAACATTATTAAGTTTCATTATCGGATTGGGTGCAAAATGCAAGAGATAGGATTGGGTGCAAAATGACAGTCTAGATTATCGGAAGCTCAACACTGTACTTGCTGGGATATAGAAACGATGCAAAATAGTCATTTTCCTGTAACATTAATATCATCTAGGGACGGACAGAAAAACCCTAGTTATTCGAAGCTCTTATACGGGTGTGGTTGCGACAGAAATAAAGGGCGCATAAGTTATTTTATTAAAAAATCATTTGGTTGGCAGTACAAAATTTTATTTTTAAAAAAATATAAAAAATAGGGAGAGATTATGATATGCTACCAGATTTAATTGTTGATTACATTTACCTTTTTTAAAAGTCAAAATCCGTATATCTGATTAATAGTCAGATTTGATGGTGCATCGGTACACTATTATATCAATGGTGTATCATAAATTTTTTCAAAAAAATATAAGTTATTTTATTAGTAATTATTTAATAAATTAAACAAAATAAAATTTCTTAGGAAGTTCAATTTTTTATAAAATATGAAAAATTACTTACTTACCTTTACTTTATATAAATTTTACTTTCTATTTATTTATAGATATGAAGATAAAATTATTCTTATTAAATTTAATTAATAATAATTAAAATTTATTAATTTATATTATAATTATATTGAGAATATAATAATTATTTATTAACACTAAACAAGAAATTTAAAATTAAATTAAATAAAATATAAAAAATTACTTTCTAGAAAATGATGAAAAATTACTTTCTAAAATATTGAATTTCCTATAAAAAATTATTTTCTATTTAAATCAAAATTGCTCCTATAGTTTACATCAAAATAATAGTTATATTATAAAAGATATGCCATTTAAAGTACTAAGCTATTGTTATGGAAAGATACACAGTAATTTTCTCTGAATGATTTCACATCTAGCTTGCAATGATGTCATTTATAGTTACAAAAATACAATAAATATCATAAACGAAATTCAATTAAATTTCAAATATTTTTATATTCATTATATTATTTTTTATGAATTTAATCCATTATTTTATATTTAATAATAATATTTAATTTAATTTTAAATTTTATTTTGATATATATAATATTATTATTACACTTATTCTTAAGAATACTTTATTATATAAATAAAAATAGAGGGCTACTATAACTATTTTCATTACTCAAGTTGCAAAAAATCATAGTTCTCTTCATGGCTGGGTTTTCATTCCTTCCAATACCAGTGTAACTTTCTTGCAGGAGAAATTTTTTTGGTAAACTCATTTTTACTTACTCCTTTAGTCATAGTAGCTGTTGAATCTCTATCTTACTATTAAGTAAAGGTTTTTTGGGGGAGAGGTGCTTTTTTTTTGGGGGCACGTGTTAGGTTGGGAGAAAAAAAATTTCCTATCCCTTTCTTTTCTTTTTAGATGTAATAATAATAACATAATATAATAACAATGATATTATAAAAATAATATAATAATAATTTATATTTTTACTATTAATCTTTACAAAATCTTCAAATTTAATATAATATGATTTTTGAGATAAAGTATTTCAAATAATAAATAATTTAAAACATTTTTTAATAGTTTAATTTACTATATTATGATATTTTTGGGACACGTGTTGGGCTGGGAGAAAAAATTTTCCAGCCCAACACTGTCCCCCTTTTTTTTAGATATAATAACAATAATATTATAAAAATAATAATATAATAATCTATATTTTTATTATTATAGAATCTTTAAATTTAATATAATTTAATTTTTATAATAAAATATTTTAAATAAAAAATAATTATATATTTTCACTTAATAAGTTAATTTGCTTATATTATATATTTTATTATTGTTTATTGTTTCAACATAATATTACATAATATAATATAATAAAAAAATATAATATAATAATAATCTATATCTTTACTATTGATCTTTACTGTTATAGAATCTTTCAAATTTAATATAATATAATTTTTTATAATCAAATATTTCAAATAATAAATAATTTAAAATTTATTTTTAATAAGTTAATTTATTATATTATATATTTATCATTAAATATTATATTATATATTTATATTAATTTTTATAAATGTTTTTACTAAATTTAAATTTTTGTATATAAATATTATATTTTTAGATATAGTACTTGAAAATTAAAATCAAATTTATTTACTTAAAATTTTTTAATAATTTATTAATATCAAGTTTTAGGTATTATATATCAATGCCTATCAACTAAAATTTTGCCTATACTTTGTACTTTATGTATTATTTCTCTTGCTTTTTTTCTTTTACTTATATTATTTACAACTTAGATGTTATTTATTTATAACTATAGATTCATTATAGTTTAATTCTATTTTTTAAATATAATACTTGAAAACTAAAATCAAATTTATTTATTTAATTTTTGTTAACATTTTCTTGATATTAAATTTTACATACTATACATCAAATCAAATATATATTAATTAAGATTTTACAACATTTTATTATAGTACAAATTTTTTATAGCAAAAATATTTTAAATATGATAAAATTTTATTTAAGATAATTAATTTATTTTAATATATATTTTATTTTTAGCTCTTATCATTTATTAACTCAAACATTATTTTTCTCCTTTTTATTTACTTTATTTATATTTTTTTCATTTTTTATGCCTATTTTATATTACTTATAATTAAGACATTGATATTATTGAGTAGTATAAATATAATATTATATATTGTATTTTAAATTTTATAAATATTTTAAATAGATTAAAATTTTACTTCAAAAATTATTAATTAAATCAATTATTTATATATTTTATAAATATCTTTAAACAGATTAAAATTTTAATAAAAATATTTGAATATCAATTTTTAATTAATACATATTAATTGAGAGGATTTGGAAAAGCTTTATATTTCTTGTATTATTTATTTTCATTTTATAAATTATATATTTTATTTTTAACTTTTTTTACTTTACAATTCATGCATCTCTTCTCTTCTTTTAATTTATTTTGTTACACAGTTTTACTTTTTTTTATATTCATCCGTATTTTTTATGGTTTATACATTAAAATTGCTAAATAGTATAGATACAATATGATATATTTTATTTTTATTATAAAATATTTTAAATAAGTTAAGGTTATAAAAAGTATTATCTAAATTAATTGTTTACACATCCTATTTTTAATAAAATCATTTAAAAATAAATTTATTTATTTAAATCTTATCAATATTTTCTTCATATTAAATTTTAAATAACATATTTCAAATTAAATATACATCAATAAAATTATTTATATTTTATAATTTGAATATTACTTCTCTTTATTTTATCTATTGTTATAGAATATATTTAACTTGAAGTAATTTGTGAATAATTTTTTTAATGATAGAATAATATCTGATAATATTTATTTTATGTGAAAAATATTTTAAATATTATTGTAATTTTTTTATTATAAAAATATTTTAAATAATTTTAAATTTTAATATAAAATATTTAAATTGAATAAGTTAAAAAATAAAAAATAAATATTTATTATCATAAGTTGAAATTTATTTATATTATTTATAAGTATGAAGATGTTAATAAAAAATAAATATAATTAAAATTTTTGGAAAAAAAATTAAAAATTTTCTTGAACATAATCTATATCTATACTATATTAAGAAAGAAAGGTTTTTTGGCCTTTTTTTTTTGTTAGCATGCATGTTGGGCTATGAAAAAAAGGATTTCCCTATCAACATTGTCTAGGATTTTTTCTATTTATATTACTATAATATGATTTAAATATTATTAAATATTAAAAATTCAATAGAATATGTTTTTAGAATAAAATATTTTAAATAATTTTAGTGTCATATTCTAATGTAAAAATACATTAGTTTAGATTTTGTCAAAAAATTTTAATCTACGTTTTGTTTTTTCCCTCATTTCATCTATTCTATTATTTGTATTTGTTCTTATTTCATATTCACTCCTACTATTTGATATAAAGTTTTTTTATAAGTCATTCATTTTATATAATTGAATTAATTTACTATATATTTTTATTTCAACTCATTATTTTATTGCACATTTATTTCTCTTTTTTAAATTTGTTTTGTTTTATCTTTTTTTTCATATTCACTCATATTATTCATAATTTAAATATTAAGATTGCTAAGTAGTATAAATATAATAAGATATATTTTATTTTTATTATAAAATATTTTCAAAAAATTATGTGAAAATAGAGTAATATCAATAATTTATTATTTCTTTTGTAGTAAGAATCATTAGAACAATGTTCAAAGAACTTAGTTGATATTGAGTTAAAAATATTTACTAAATACCAAAATTATATTTTCAAATAAAAACTATACTTTTTGTTAAAAATATTATTATATATTATTAAATATTTAATTCTTCATAAAATTATGAAAATATTTTTTATTCTCTTTCTCATCCTTATTTCTTTTTTATCCTTTTTATTATATATTTATATGATTAAGTTACTTATAATAAAATTTAAAATAATAAAAAAATATCTTATTTATTTTTAAAATTTTATTTTTATATATTAAGTAATATATTTTAATATATGGATAAATTATTGTATTTATGAAAAATTATTATTTTTTATTAAATACTGACCTGTGCAGGCTTAAAAACTAGTTATGATATAAAGTTTCCCTTTTTTCTTTTTTGAGATTCAAAATGTTGGGTTATGAGTGGCGGGCTTGCATCTTTGTTTGAATCAAATTCGTCTCATTTGTCTTTGATTTTTTCTTTTTGGTGTTTGGTAAATTTTCAATTTGATTTTACTTTTTTCATCGGTTTGCACAATTTTCTATCAATTTAAGAAAGGAATTTCGAGTAATCAATATTCAACAAAATACTGCTAAACTTGTGATTGATTTTCTTAAAGTTCCAAACTTTCTTTTTTTTTTAAGGTAATTTTATGAAAATTTTCAGGTTGAAAGTTTTTATATTTGGTTTTTTTAATTAAAATTTGTGACTTTTATTTAAATTATTCATTTTTCAGATTTGGAAAAAAATAATTTAACAATAAAAAACATAACCTTGTAAAAAATTGAATTCCCTATGAAATTACTGTTCAATGAATATTTATGTGTAAGTTTCTTAATAAATAGTGATGAATAAGGGAAGCTTGCAAAAATTGCCATAGATGTGAAACAACCATCAACATTCTTTTACAAAACAGCGGAAAATATGAAATTCAAACAATTATTTTACTTTGAGAAACGAACATTATGAATTATTTGGCTGAAAACGAAAACCGTTTTCAGGGATTGCTGATTATCTTTCAACATTGTGTTTCGCTACTTTAATAAATATTGAAATTAAATGAATGACATGGCAAATCACAAATGACATGTCGTATCAAGAATTTCTTATGTATATGACAAATACTTACATGTAATATATGATACTATTTAAAAATATTTTTTAAATATTAAATTATCATTAAATTTTGATTCAATGTAATAATTTTAATTGCATTTGATGCATCTAATTATTTAAATGAACTTCATTCTCATATTAATTAAAGACTAAATAAACAATTCGTGATAAAACAAGTTTAATGTGAAATTAATGAAAATGCATAGAACTTATTCATTTGAACAGATAAATGTATTATTTTTAGTAATAATTACTACATTAATATAAAATTTATAAAAAAATATTATTTAAAAAATATTCAAATGACATCATGTACCATGTCCTATATAGTTAAGAATTTATCCATTGCACCCCACACTTGGTGCATAACCTTCGAGCTAGATCTCACGACTCAAAAGGAAAATAATATTTCCCTCCTCTTTGATTCTCGACAACTTATGTCAAATGACTTCGCATCTAGTTTTTAATGCTGTCATTTAATAGGCAATGATACTTTTTTTTTTAAAAAAAATCTATTGTAGAAACAATAATAAAAATAGAGGGCTATTATAACTATTCTTGATACTCAAGTTGGCCGACATTTTCATCCCTTTCAGAATTAGTATATCATTGTCTAGAAGATTTTTTTAGTAAATAACTTATTTATCTTCTTCTTAAGTCAAATTCGTTGTCAATATATAACCAAAAGTTTCATAATTTTTTCTGAAGATTCGGAATCTGTAATCTCAAGTTTAATGTTGGGTTATGAAGGGTAGGGTTGTATCTCTTTTTGAACAAAATTTGCTTCATTTGTCTTCTGATTTTCCATTTTGGTGTTTGATAAAATTTCTTATTGTCTTTACTTGTCATCCTCGATTTGTGTATTTGCTTTGAAGACATGGAATTTCCAGTAATCAATATTCAACAAGGAGTCGTTATCAATTCCAGATTGGCTTTTTCATAGATTTTTTTTTTTTTGAATCTCTTATTTTCCTACTTCTTTAGTCAGAGTTGTTATCAATTTATAATTCAAAGTTCCCTAATTTTTTTAGGAGATTCAGAATGTGTAATCTCAAATTCAAAGTTAAGTTGTGAGTTGTCGGCTTGTACCTCTCTTTTAACCAAATTAGCCTCATTCGTCTTTTGATTTTTCATTGTTGGTGTTTGATAAAATTTTAGATTGCCTTTACTTGTCTTCCTCGATTTCAACATTTGCTATGAATTTAAGCATAAAATTTCAAGTAATAAAGATATTCTTCAAAATACTAATATTAAGCTTGTGATTGATGTTCTCAAAATCCCAAACTCTCTTTTGTTAAATATTTAAGTTTGTTGATAAATAGTAACGAAAAAAAGAAGTTTGTAAAAATTGCCCCAACTGTGAAACAACCAACAACGTTCATTCATGAAAGAGCGGGAAATATTAAATCCAAACAAGTCTTTTTTTTTATTTTTAATCTAAGAAACAAGCATAATGAATTATTTGGCTCCAAATGAAAATCTTTTTCAGGAAGGAAAATGTTATACGTCCGAATTTGTGCACTGAATGTATTCAAATGAACAGCATATTAATAGTGTTGCCAATTCAGAATCTATTTCAACTCTTTATTTTCAGGATATTCAGTGGTTCTCGTTTAGGAATGGCCTATTTTCTTCCACCGTTATATAGCACACCATAAATGAATCACATAGCAATTCATAATGACTTGCCATGGCATTTGTACTCTGCTTTCGGTGTATAGCATTTGAGCTATATAACAGAACTTAAAAAGGAAGATGATATTCCACCCAACTCTTATTCCTGACAGCTTGTGTCACGACCCATTGCAAAACTTATAACTAACGTAAAAAAATGCTAGGAACAATCGCCTATCAACCTTTTTATAATGTTGGCTGTATAATCGTGCATCTCTAAATGTTATTGACCATATTTAAGTGTAAGGAAATTATGTTTAAACATAATATTTGTGCACATTTAAATTAATTGTCCTATAACTTACCTGTACTCCAAAATTCTTGAACAGACATACTTCCAACTCATCTAATAGCTAATTAAGAGGAAATTTCCCAAAGAAAAGGAAAACAGAGTGAATTTCTTTAAAATTTAATGAGTAAACAAGATGCATTGAAAGACAAATTAAACTTAATTGTATCATGACAAAGAGTTTACAATTATTTTCTTTTATGATGATCAATTAGGCCTCATCCATAAGAATAAACAGCTTACATATGCTATGCCCTTCTTCCTTCTTGGAAATTTGGGATTTTGAAATCTTGTTATGTGTTCAAAAAAGAGAATAACTAAGTAATTCTGATAAAATAATTACAATAGAAAGAAATTTCATATGAAATGGACATATGTGGTAAGAAGATGTAGACGAGAGATTGGGAAAATGAAAATACATTGTTAAATAGGTTAGAAATGAGAAACGTTAAAAAAATTAATTATGAGGAAGTGTATTGAATAAAAGAGTTAAAGGTTTTGTGTATTTAAAAGTAAGTACATGGGGAAAATGTGGATAGTGAAAAGCTTAATAAAATACAAGAATGCAGAAATGGCTGAGAGTAGGTAAGACTTACAAGACAATCGATATTAGAAAGGAAGGCAATAATTGACTATATAATTATGTATAATCCATTATGACTTTTCAAATTACAATTTGAACTGACACAATTAATTATAGTTTAACATAGATAATTAATAGGTAAGAGATATAATTTACATTTTTCCAAAATACCTATACTATTATAAACTTTAGCTTAAAAGGGCACTATTCTTCATTTTATTGCTCAATCTCCTTTTCCTCTCTTAACTCTTTCATCTTCTCTTACTTCTTCTTTCAAGATCTGCTTTGATTAAGCAAGTTGGGAGCAAGTTCTTGACAAATTCTTTATATAAATGTTATAAAGCCTTCATCGCAATTAAATTTTTCATAGTTTTCTTTAAATTTGGAAAATTTTGAGTATATAACTCCAAAGGAAGGAAACTAAATCTTAACTTATAACCTTTGTTATTTTGATTAATTAGAAATAAGGGACTATATTGTTCAATGATATCATGATTGTTAGCATGATATGTCAGCATCAGAGATTTAGATAAATAAAAGTCTAGAAGAAAATAATACCGATGCCATGGCATTAATAATTCTTCATCACATACTCTTGCGGCTGATAATATTACTGTTTTTAAGATATTGGCAAGTGTTTATATATTTTCGTTTTCTTTTCTTTGTTACCTATTATTAATTACTTATTATGAATCTTTCAAATTAAGGAGACATAATATTCTCTTATTAGCCTCAATGAATAAGAAAACACCATTAGTAGATTACTAACGGCATAGTAAACGGTCGTAGGATATAGTTGTTCCACTTCAAGTAAGTCTTCATTAATTTTTCGACCACTTTCCCACCAAAACTTTATTTACAATTATTGCCTATTTTATGCCATATTTATTTATAATTATTATTATGCAAATAATAATTACAACCATTTCTGGGAAACATCATCTCTTGCATCACACAATTTGCCTGGCAATTCTAAAAAAATTAACCTATAACTTTAATTAATTTTCTTCATGTGTATATATGGCATGCCTGTTAAGTGGATGTTGGTCAGGTAGTGGTCGGAATTCTTAATAGTAAAATAAGCAAATTCAGTGAGATTGGTGAAATATAGTTACAATTTATCCCCCTTGAGAGTTCCTTCTTATTCCATAGTACGCCAACCCGCATTCAAGAAGGGAATTTAGTTGGCATGTTATAAGATGGGTTCGAAAATTTCTAATATACAAAAAAATTTAATTTAATAAAAGAATAAAATACATATTTTTTAAAAAAAGAAAGAAAATTTAAGAAGGCACATTTCTTTCTCCCTAATAAACTGCGAAGCCATCTGTTTTGTGTCCATCAAATTCAGGCGTTCCTGAATTCCTAAATCCTTTAAAAGTAGAACTTTGGAATGTTTTTGAATTTTGAGTTTATTTTTCTTCTAGTAGAGAGATATTTTTATATATTCTAATTATAATACATGTTTTTACTTACAGCAAATAAAGAAAAATTAGTTGTTAATTTTGTTGTCTATTTGTGGAACTCTTATATATGCATTGCAAATTGTATTTTTCAATTTTTCATTGACTTGAAGGTCTTGCCTTCTTTTGCATCTGAAATTCAATCCCAGGATCTTGTAATTTGTGTATATATATCTAATGATTTAGCTGCACTTATCACTAAAAAAAAAAGATACATATTATAATTACAGTATATAAAAATCTCCATTAACAGAATAAAACATAAAAGCTAAACCCAAATCCAATTTTGGATGTAGGTTTACCACATTTTCTAGTAGAGGGTGTGGACTATAATGGGGGTCCAATTTTTATTTATTTATTTGATAATTTTATGAAAGTTCTACATTTTAAAAGGTTGAATATTTTCATTATTAATTTTTTTTTTTGCATTGAGAATTATTCTTTTTGTTTAATTCATTTACTATAAGATTTGAAGGAAAAAAAAAAGGGCAATCTAAGCGTAAGAAACTCAACTTTTATCCCTTTTTTCCCTTTTTTCTACAAGTGGGTTATGAGTAAGAGAGTAAGAATAGAAATATGGGAATAGCATTGCTGTAAAATAAAAATATTAATCTCAGAAGTGATGTTGGAACTTCCCCGTGAACCTAAAAACTTCTCTTGAAACGTTGAAACGATCTAAATACAAAATTGACAGTACAAAAACTTCTATTAAAAGTAAAAATAGTTCAATTTTACTTACGAACTGAGGGTAAAAACTTCTATCGAAACATTAGGACAGTCTGAATGCAAAATTAAGGGTGCAAAGACTTCTCTTAAGAAGTTGAAATGGCTCGAAATCATTAATTATACAGATCATCTAATTAAATCTGGAATTGAGGGTGCAACTTCTCTTGAAAAGTTGAAACGGTTCGGAACTATTAACCATACAGATTACGTCACTTATCTCAAGATAATATAATTCTTGTTTTCATAATTTGAAATTAAAGTGTAACCATCCAACAACAAATATAAAATATCGTATAAGGTAAAAGTTTGGTAGATATTCAAAATATAGAAGTAGCCTTACTATAAAATAAAAATATTGATCCCACTGACGATGTTAAGTAGAATATCCTTGAAAACCGAGGATAAAAATTCTCTTTTGGAACGTTGGACTAGTCTAAATCCAAGATTGAAGGTGCAAATGAAGATAGTATGATATATATATATATATATATATATAACATAGACAGTATAAATCAGTATCAATAAATTATGCAGGTACTTGATGTAGATTATAATGTTGTCACGATTAAGATGTATGATGATAGATAGAGTTTATAACTTACTCCACTCCTTAAGTTATCCAAAGGAGAAAAGAGAGAGAGAGAAATATTGTATTTGAAAATAGTAATCTTATATATATATATATAACAATTCTCTTTCCTCCATATGATCAGGGGTGTGATAAAAAATCACTTACCACTAAAAAGGCTGCAAGTTGGGGCTTCTGCCTAAAATGAGCTTATATATGATCTAATTTATCATGAACCATACATATTAAATTAGGACCTAATCTGTTTTAGGCTTAATATTAAATATAAAACTAATTGCTTAAAAATAAATATTACAATAAATTAAGCAATGCTAATTCATATTTATTTGTTATTATTATTTTAAAAATTAATATAGCAATCTCCCACTTGAATAGTATTAATTAATTACATGAAATATTTCAAACAACCAAGTTAATAATAATGAGCAATCAGTGTATATAAAACCATAAACACAATTTAGAGAATGAAACCATATAGAATTATTGAATTCGATAGGGAGACAAGTGATGTTAAATATATAATAACATAATATTTTATAATCTGAAAAGAATAGAATATAAAATTAATTTTTTGACCACAATTCAAAAGAGAAATAACTCAATTATTGAATCCAATAGGAAAACAAATGATATAAAAACACATCACTAATGTTTGAATATCCACTAAGCAATGATTACATAAGTGGTATCAGATAGCAACAAAATAGGATGAGCATATCTCAAACTCCTATTAAAGTAAGGCTTCATAAAAAATTCAACAAAACCCATATAAGTTACATAATTCTTATATACTCCTATAGGTAAGCCTTTAATTAATAGATCTGCTAACATGTCTCTACTAAGGATATGTACAATGCGAGTCTAAGATTCAACAATCTTTTCTTTAATAAAGAGGAGCTTAACATCAAAATATTTGGTACAATTAAAATTCCAGTGGTTATGAGAGAAGTACACAACAGAAGAATTATCGTAAAAAATTGTTAGAGGTCACTATATAGAGTTAGCTAAATGCATGCTAGATATTAACTTCCTCAACCATACAGCCTTATAAATAGCTTCATAATATGTAATATACTCCGCTTCCATAGTTAAGGTAATTCTGAGTATCTGTTTGACATTTTTCCAAGAAACAACTTCTCTGGCCATCATAAAGATGTATCCAAATGTTAGCTTACGATCATTTATACATGAGGTATAATCTGAGTCTGAATAATTAACAATCTTAAGTGAATCAAATATTTTATGAGTTAAAATATGATTCTTGGTACCTTGAAGATACCTCATTACCTTCTTGACCACTTTCCAATGATCCATTTCAGGGTCATTTAAGTATTTGTCAAACACACTAATAATAAAAGCTATATTTGGATGAGTGCATACCTGTGTATACATAAGATTACCAATAGCAAAAGCATAAGGAATCTTGTCATTTCATCCTTTTCAATATCAATTTGCGGGCACTCTGATTAAGACAATGTATCACTTTTATTAGTAGGTGCTAGACTAGAAGCACAAGTATCCATTTTAAATCTTTTAAGCACTCATTCAATATAATTAGCTTGGAACAAACTTAAAATTCCATGAGTTCTATCATAATGAATTTGAATTCTAAGAGTAAAAGATGATTTGCCAAGATCCTTCATATCAAAATGGCATGCCAACATGTATTTTGACTCATCTAAAAAATTCATTAAGTTATTGGCTAGTAAAATGTCATCAACATGAAGTACTAAGATGATAAAATTGCTCCTATCAAATTTTTTATAGATACATTGATTCAAAGTATTCTTAATGAATTTAAGAGAAATAATGATTTCATGAAATTTTAGGTGTCACTTCTGGAGGCTTATTTTAGCCTATAGATGGATCTGGGTAGTCTACACACCAAGTTCTCTTTACCAGATTCAACAAAATCATCCGGTTGAGTCATTTAAACTTTTTTATACAAGTCTTCATTTAGAAAACCAGTCTTAACATCCATCTGATGAAGTTCAAGGTCAAATTGTGCAACAAGAACCATGATAACTCTAAAAGCATCCTTATTAAATATGAGAAAGAAGGTCTTTGTGTAATTAATGCCTTCTTTTTTATTATAACTTTTAGCTATGAGCCTGGCTTTATATCTTTTAATTTCACTAGTGGTGTCCTATTTGGTTTTGAAGACCTATTTACAGTCGATCGGTTTGTACTCATCTGGTAAATTTGCAAGCTCTCATACATGACTATGATGCATAAAGGAAATTTCATCATTTATAGCCTTCTACCACTTCAAAGAATAAGGACTTAACATTGCTTGATGAAAAGATATAAGATCTATCCCATCAATATTATCTTATTCAAATTCTTGCAAGTACACAATATAGTCATTTGGTATTGCAGGTCTACGAACTCTTTAAGATTACCTCCGCCACTTAAAAGAATAAGGACTTAACATTGCTTAATGAAAAGATATAAGATTTGTCCTATCAATATTGTCTTATTCAAATTCTTGCAAGCACATGATATAGTCATTTGGTATTACTCTTTGAGATTACCTTAATTCAATGGTTAGCTTATCAAGTTTTGAGACATGAGGTTCTTCATCTATCTAATTTAAATTTTCAATATTATCACTTTCAATGGGTGTAAGTGTTAGAATAGGCATAAGCAAAATGGTGCTCTCATTATATAGATTGATAGTCCTAAGTACCGAACTCTTACTATCCAAGTCATTTTAAAAATAAAATATCGATCAGACTTAATAATCGTGGTAATGTGAGTAGGACAATAAAAACTACAACCTCTGGATCCAATACAATACCCAATGAAGAATCCACTGATTATTCTAGAATTTAATTTCTTCAACTGGAGATTATATAGTTTCACCTTTTCCTTATAACTCTATACTCAAAAGTATTTTAAACTAGGCTTTTTTCCAGTAAAAAGTTCATATGAAGTCTTTGCCACTTACTTACTAAGTACTTTATTTAAAATATATACTACAATTTTTAAGGCTTCACCCTATAAGAATTATAGCAATGAAGTTCTGACCATATCCATTAGAGTATGGTTACGCTTTTCTACAACACCATTTTATTGTGAAGTGATAAGCATTGAATACTATGCCTCAATACCATGTTCCCACAGAAATAAAGCAAATGGACCAGGATTTTTGCCTGTCTTAGTATATCTCCTATAATATTCTCCACCCTATTTGATCCAACATACTTTATGGCCTTACTAGTCTTCAACTTAACTATTACCTTAAAGTTCTTGAAGGCATTTAAAGATTCTAACTTTTCATGTATAAGATTAATCTAACTATATTTGAAATAGTCATCTATAAATGTAATGAAGTATTTTAAACCACCAACAATTATGGGTGTAATTGCCTACATATGTCAGTGTGTATCAGGTTTAAAATATTTTTGGACCTGCGTGCCCCTTCGTTTCTAACTCTAGCAAGAAATTTCCTTTTAATGCAGTTAATACAAGTTTCAAAATCTGAGAAATCTAAATGTGACAACACACTTTGCTTGATCAACCTTTCTAGTCTTTCTCTAAAAATGTGGCCTAAATGTTGATGCTATAAAATGGAAGAATTCTTGTTAATTCTAGGACATTTATGGCTAATCATAGTATTGATAATCATATTAGAAGATGCAATAGGACAATCATTCAAATTCAAATTATATAAACCACTATATAAAATGGCTGTACCAACAATAACAGAAGCATAATAAATTTCAATCTTTTTATTTCTTTGCCAAAAGGAATAACTATAATTGTCTAAAATAGAACTAGAAATCAAATTCTTTCTCACAGAAGGCACATAAACAACATTATTCAAATCCAAAATATGTCCAAAAGATAAACATAAAGAAACGAATCCTATCTATTCAACATCAACTTTACTGTCTGCTACTTCCAATACAGTCTTCTCTCTTTCACTTGGGATCCACTGGTTTTTTGGCCCCTACAAAGAATTTGTAATATGAATAGTTGCATTAGTATTCAACCACAAAAAATTAAAAGATGTTTCAAGACTATTGGATTCAAAATGCATTAGAGCTAGAAGGATAATAATAGAATATGTACCTTCCTTCTCATGCTTATTATTTAGCTTATAGCAAATAAACATCTTGTGACCAAGAATCTTATAATAATTGCACTTACTTTTAAATTTCTTTTGCGATCTTTTATCCTTTTTACCACTTTTCTTGAACTTAGACTTTCTAGATTTTTGTGCCTCTAATTTTCTTCTTTTCTTATTATTATCACTTGACTTACTACAAAAGCCCCAAGATAAGTGGTTCACAGAAGGTGGCTATGAGTTACTCTTCATGGTCTCTTCTTCCTAAGTTATTATGAAAATCATTTGGTCTATTGACCACTCTGCCTCTTGTGAACTATGAGTTCTCAAGTAACTATATTCAGATGGCAATGATTGAAGGAGTCTATAAACTAAAATGCTCTCTTCTATATCAATGTCATATGATTTCAATTTATTATAATAGTGAATCATCTTTATGATGTGCTCCTTGACATCTGAAACTCCATTAAAGCGAGTGTTGTCAAGTAAGGATAGGTAGTAGACCTTTTGAGTCTTGTTGAGTTTCTTGAATTACAGCTTTCATATATTCTACAATAATGTCCTTATCTGGGATACTTTTTCTAATTTGTTTCTTAATAGTAAACATGATCATTGCCAAACAGATCTAATTTGACTCATACCACTACTTATGATAGGTCTTATCTACAGTAGTAAACTCAAGCATGAGATCAGTTGGCTTTAGTTCTTTAAAAGCTAAATTTTTCTTGGAAATTATTAGGTACATGTTTAAATATTTTTTTCATTTATCATAGTTTATTCCATTGAGAGTCCTCACTATAGATAGTTGTTGAAAGGTTGTTGAAAGGCCAAGATTGATGCTATAAAATTGGGAAATATTAATTATGCATGCATTACAGAATTATTATACAAGATTCCTAATTAAAATAAAAATCAATTAAGCAACTATATGATAAAGTGGCATTAACAAAAGTACATATACTACATAATTTGGCTTGTACAAGAGTTTACATAAGGATGTAATTAATATAACTATACCGATAAGGTATAAGAAATATTAAAATATTATAAATGCTGCATGCTTATTCAAAAGAGTCAAAATCCTAAAATTATATTAACAATGTTATATCAATAAAGTACATCTATTGTCAATGCAATATGCTCCTAGACCTCCTAGTAGAATAACATTTTCATGTAAAATAACCTTATTATAATCCTAATCATTCTCTGATGAGGATTAAACAATTTTTGTACTCATACATATATAAAAATTACGTAATTAAAGATTTAATAATTTATTAAATATAACTAAACTCATAACCAAAGAGAGTGACTCATCACCAAATTTAAAAATATTGTGAAGAATATTCATGAATTTTTATAGGCCAAAACTCAATAAATAAAAGATATTTTCACACAATGTAAATTGTATAAAATTCAAAATAAATTTTTATTGACTACCAAAAAATTTTAGAAAAATAAAAAATAATTTTAAAATTAAAATTTAAAGCAATTAGGTTAAAGAATGGGTTAAAAAGCCTAGCGCATGAAGCACACATGCAATAATGCACGTGCTCTAAATGTGAAACTAGCTAAAGCAAGGTCTTCTGTAACCATGCTCCAACTAGCGTTGGCCATGGCAGTTTTCTACCATTAATAGCCTTCAAAGCTTCTAAAAAATGTGTTTTCAAGCTGTTTAAAATGCAGTAAAATTCATCTAGCCCATTTTTACATAGATTCATGTATTAATTAGAAGGAAAAAGTTTTAAAATTTCATAAACAAAGGCAACAAATTTTTCAAAAAATTCAAGCTTTGATCCATAATAATCACGAGATTTAAATGCAATTAAGCAACAACATGATATTCCACATATCTATATGAACAATATTTATTATTCAATTGAAGGAAAGAAGATCCAAATTGTTTTAGTATAAAAATTCCCAATTTGTTCAATTCCATGTACAAAAAGAAGGAAAAATTAGGAATTTTTTTATATAAATTTTGCCAAGATTAATTAAATTACTCATAATAAGATGATTCATACTATCAACATCACTCTAATACCATATGATGATAGTATGATATATATATATATATATATATATATATATAACACATAAAACAATATAAATTAGTGTCAATAAATTATGTGCATACCTAGTGCAAATTCTAATACTATAGTAATTAAAGTATATGATGATAGATAGAGTTTACAACCTATTTCACCCCTTAGGTTATCCAAAGAAGAAAAGAGAAAGAGAGAGAATGTATTCAGAAATAGAATAATTCTCTTTTTTCCATATGATCATACTTATGATAGGAAACTACTAATCACTAAAAAGGCTACAAGTTAGGGCCTCTACTTAAAATGAGCTTAAGTATCATTCAACCTATCATGGACTACACATATTGAATCAGTGCTCAATCTATTCTAAACTTAATAATAAATATAAAATTAATTACTTAAAAATAAATATTTCAATAAATTAATTAATGTTAATCCATATTTATTTATTATTATTATTTTAAAATTTAATATAACAGCAAAGACTTCTCTTAAAAAGTTGAAACGGTTCGAAACCATTAATCACACAGGCCAACTGAATCTGGAACTGAGGGCGCAGCTTTTCTTGAAAAGTTGAAACAGCCCAAAGCTATTAATCATACATGTCATCTTACTCATCTCAAGATAATGATATTCTTGTCTTTTAAAATTTGAAATTAAAGTCCATATAGCCTTTCAACAGCAAATATAGAATATTCCATAAGATAAAAATCTGGTTGGTAAATATTAAGAATATAGGAGTAGCATTGCTATAAAATAAAGATACTGATCTTATGAATGATGTTAAAATTTCCTCATGAACTCAGGAAATAAACTTCTCTTGAAACTTTGGAATGATCTAAATCCGAAATTGAAATTGCGAAGATTTTTCTTTAAAACTTGAAACAATTCTTTTCCTGAAACGTTGAAATATTCTAAATCCAGAATTGAGAATACAAAGACTTCTCTTAAAATGTTGAAACAGTTCGAAACCATTAATCGTACAGGTCAAGTGAATCCGAAATTGAGGGTGCAACTTCTCTTGAAAAGTTGAAATGGTTCGAAACCATTAATTACACATGTCATCTCACTCATCTCAAGATTAAGATATTCTTGCCTCTTGTAATCTGAAATTAAAGTATAACCTCACAACAACCAATATAGAATGTTTCCTGTAAGATAAAGTTTGTTTGTCAGGTATTATGAAATGAAAATTCTTATTACTTAGGGCGTATTTGCTCCACCAAATAACAAAATCTCTATTTTATAATAAAAGTAATAAAACATACAAATAGGATCAGTTTGTTTGTTAGGTATTATGAAATAAAAATACTTATTTCTTAGGGCATATTTGCTCCATTAAATAATAAAATATCTATTTTATAATAAAAATAATGAAGTATATCATTCAATCATTTATGTAATAATATTTTTACATTTTTATTCCTTACATCTTTTTATATATTTCAATATTACATTTTTAATGAATTATAAAATAAAATTGGTTTTTTTAATTCTTTTGTTTAAAATTTTTTGATAATTAAAATTTTAATAATAAATTTTAAAATATGATAATTCTATATTATTTATAAAAAAATATTTAATATAAAAAATTTAATAAATTACATTTTTTATGCTTTTGTTAAAGAATATTTTATTAATTATAATTTTGATAATAAAATTTAAAAATGATAATTTGTTATTATTGATCATATCATATATTTTTATTATATTAAATTATTTAATAACATATTTCATATTTTTATAGTAAGGATATTATTGTCATTAATCATTCCTTCTCTATTTCATTCTTAATATAATTTTGATGTGTTACAAATATGAAAATAGAATGAAATGTCCATTCTATATTGGTAAGAGATTGTGAGGTAGCAGTTAAAATTTTTGAAACTTATAGAAGTTAAAAGATTTTATTCAATAGACATAATTCTTGAATTTAAAAACACACAAAATTTTCATGCTGAATTTGAAAAGGCACAAAGTTTCATGTGCAAAAGTCATAACTCTTCAATTTAAAAAACATAACTTTACATTTTTCAAAAGACATATCTTTTTGTTTCAAAAGTTTTTTATTCAAAAGACATAAATATACTAACAAACAGATATTAAATTTTATAAAGTTTTTATTTAAGACACATAATTATTGAATTTGAAAAGATATAAATTTTCATGTGCAAAACTCATAACTTTTCAATTTAAGAGATATAACTTTACATATCCGGAAGACATATCCTTCTATTTCATAAGTCACAATTTTTTGTTTTAAAAAATATAAGTGGTCCAATAGTCATATTTCAAATTTCTGTTTCAAACAAACATAATTTTTCATTCAATTTTTGAAATAATAATTCATTACTTTTTTAAACAAATACTAGTATTCAATTTTATTTCTAATTATACTAAACATAACTATAGAATAATAATTTCATTTCCATACTATTTCCTATTTATTCTATCAGGGCAAGAATAGTTCTCCAAGAATGAAGTGTCTGTTTATTTTATATTTTTAAAAATAGTTTTTTATTTTTAAAAATAAAAAGGCTTGTTTAACAACTTATTTTTAAAATTTACTTTTAAAAATTATTCTCTAAATATATAACTTAAAAAAAATAAAAATAATTTTTAATTATTTTTTAAATTTATTTTCTTATTTTGAATGTCAATTTTATAATTAAATAAAATATTTTCTTATTTACAATGGCAATCATTCTCTATTCTTTATTTTTTTAATTTAAAAATGATTTTTAAAAATATAAAAATAAAAATAAAAACATATCTAAATATATCCAAAGCTTCTATGTATTTATCTATCTTTCTTCAAACGAGAGAAAAACACTCGTTTCATGGGCAATGTTAAAATATCCACGCGAATCGTGGGTAGAAACTCCTCTTGAAACGTTGGGACAGTCAAAATCTGGGATTGAGGGCAAAGACTTGTTTTGGAAAGTTGAAACTGTCGGAAATAATTAATGTGCAAGTCATTAAAGTCATTTCAAGACAGCACTATCTAGTGAAGTTTTTTCCTATATTCATACTAATTCTTATACTGGGAATCCAAATCATCACATCAAATATAATCCTAAAATAATTATTTTATTTTTATTTTTATTTTATCATATTATATATAACATATATTATATAAAAGTTAATTTTTTATATATTTTTAAATTTATCTTTCTTTTAATAAAATAAAAATATTTGTTTCATCTACGATGCTGGAATAATATCCACGTGAATTGAGGTTAAAACTTTTCTTAAAGCGTTGGATCGGATAAAATTCGGGATTGACGGCAAAGACTTCCCTTGGAATGTTTGAAACTGTCCGATATAATTAATGTACACGTCATCTGACTCTTCTTAAGACAATGGTATATAAGTCGAGAAGCTCTTAATATTTATCTATAATTTTATCTAATAAGTAAAAGTTAATTATTGATGTTTATAATTTTTAGTATCTTAAAAATTAAAAAAACTAAATTTTGAATATATGTCAGTTTTATAAAATTAATAAATAAATAATAAAATTAATAATTATCTAAGATTAAAGACAATTTTTATAGATGTCTCCGGCAATTTGAAAAGTTTGACCTCCGAAGATGAATCTTTTAAATTCAATTTAAAAGTTGAATTAAAGTATCACGTTCACAAATTGTATGAAGATTATAGAAAGGTTCCATATGTTTACAAATAAAATTTGAGTGAAAATAAAAAGTTAAGATTTAAAAAATAATAAAACTAAGAAAAAACTAATTATTCAATTGAGACAAATGCCAGAAACACAAAATCACGCGACGATGGCCGTGGGCGTGTCCCCACGTTTCAGACCGTGCATCTATGATCCGACTCAACAACCCGCATTCATACCAAGAGCGAGAGTCAAAAGGCAACCCAAACTCACCCACCCTTTTTTCCTGGTCTTAAAAAAGGAGATTGAGAGATTCTTAAATGCGCAAAAATTACCAGAATTTTTGTTAAATCCTCCACTTGTTTTCCTTAGATTTTCTTTCCTGCTTCAGCATCCCTCTATCCGTGGGTCCGCCCATGTTTCTCACACAGAATCATTGCTATATAAAAGCCTCAAGGATATCACTCAGTCCCGTCTCTGTCTTGCTTCTCTCTCTCTAACACCAAATCTATCTGTACTCTTTTGCATGGCACTGTCACTTCGCCCCTTAGCTCACTTCGCTTAATAATTCATTTCAAGGAAACCCAACGCGCTTTTCTTCGTTCGATTGTTCCTTTATACCAACTCGCACTAATGTTCAACCGGGGTTTCCTTTTCTTCATCTGGGTAATCGTTTTGTTCATATAGGTGTTCATTTTTGTCTTCAATCTTAACTAGATTTTCACCCTTTCTGCGGTAAAGGTTGTTTTTGGTTGGCGATCATGGCCTCATCAAGCGGCTCGGATTCGGAAAAGATGTGAGTATGACATTATTGTTGTTTGCATTTGTTTCATGGGATTTTGTTGTCTGTCTTGGACGTTTGTATTCGATCGAATTGGTTGATTGTGAGTTGTACTGAATCTGATTTGGGTCTTTGTAGGTTTAAACAGTATCTGTATGATTATATGGTCAGGCGGGGAATGCTTAACGCTGCAGCTGTTTTCAAAGAGGAGGCCAATATCAACATCGACATTCCCATTGGTATATCTGTATTTTCTCCTTTGCTCCTACGTCTTGTGCTTGTTTGGGTGCTTTTTGTCCTATAAATATATGTTTGTTTTTGAAGAATTCATTAACATAAAGATTATCAGAAAAATCGAGATCATGCAGCTTTCCATTCATTTATTTGCAATAAGATTGTATTCTGATGCAGCTTAATCTATTTATATTTTTTTTATGCTTCTATTTAAATTCAATTTTTTGCACGTTTCATTATAGGGACTTCCCTCGGGAACACCATACTGAGTAGCACTAACGGATTTAGTATTAAATTATTACTGCGTTTTAGCTCGGTTGCTATTGGAAATCTTGTCATGAATTCATTAAGTCTAATGATAAAAATGAAACTTTTGTGCAGTGAGTGATTGTCCTAAAGGCTTCCTGCATGATTGGTGGTGTATTTTCTATGATGTGCACTGTGGTAGGCATTTGCAGCCCCAGGAGAGTGGACAAAATGCCTTTAGTCTGGTAATCACCCAACGCTCATTATGATTGTTGAATTGGGTTTAAGATTGTGCACATTTAATCATATGTTAGTCCATTTCAGGTTCCAGCAATAATGACAGATAATGAAAGGGTAGCTGTTCTTTCTTTAACCCCTCATCAGCCATTAATGAGCGAGCTGAGACTTCAGCTATCTGATACTAGCTTCGACTTTGGGACACCGATGGTGCAACCAGCTCCCTGTCCATTTCCTTTAGAAGTGCATGATGAAAGGCCTCACCCAAATTTACAACTTGCAAATGGCAACCCACTGCAGTTCTCCGGAGGGAGCAGCTCCCAGTAATCACCAGAAATGTTATTCATCTTTTTAATGCGTATATTAACGTATTTCTTGTTGAAAGGAGGAGGAATTAGTCTGATTAACTCACTTATCGTGCTTTATTTTAACATACGTAACATACTTACATGCACTGAATCTATATAATATAAATTTATGTGAATTTGTACGCATAACAATTATAAAATTATTATTATTATTATTATTATTATTCTCAATACTCCCCCGTTTACATTTGAAATATCTTCGCTTATTAAATTCATCCAAAATCTTCGAACTTCAGAAAGATTTATTAGAAATATTTGCTTTATATTCTATGTAGCATACGTACAAGATCATCTCAAAATCAACCCCACTGCTTTGATTGTTACCTTTAGTAACAACACGCAATTAATTTGATTCTCCTCGCATGCTCTTAGATTTTTTACTCATCTTTAATATCACTTTGACTCTAGTTCCATCACGGATCATGGTTTGTGACTTTGTTCTCTTCATTCGTAACTTTTTTTCATAGATTACTTTCATATCGATCATAACAATTTTCCTGTTACAAGTTACTTCTTCCAACTTAATATATATCTCCTTTCATAAATGATGTGATCTCTTCATATTTGTCTCCAAAGAAACTAGGCAAATTATGGATTCTCTCTCCTCCAACTCAAACTCCAAATTGCTTTTATTAAAGAATTCAACATTTTCTTTGTTCAAATATTCATGACCAGTATTTTCTTTTCCACTTCTAACTTTTCCCCCCTCCTTAAAAACCATCGGAAATTCTCCCTCCTAAGCATGATATGATAATAATAATTAAATCATTTAAATTTTGGTGGATAAACATACTCTCGTTTCTGTGAACACATCTTTTTCTTATTAAGACAAAGTTGTCTCATCATGCGGTGGGAAGTATCCTCTCTCTACCCTCTTCCAAACACCCTCATTCATTAAGCAATATCTTCATGTGATCAGCAAACCAATTATTAGAAACTGCATGATTTCATTTCATCAATGAATTTTTAAGTATTGATACACCTGAAAGTCATTTCTTCGTTTGAGAGCTTCAATTACTAAAAATAAAATTTATGTTGGAAATAATAATTTTGTAACATGTATAAATCTAAGTTCATTTGTGTATTAGATTATTAATTAGGTTCATTATGTATGAGAATGTACTTTGTATGTAAAAGTGCATGTATTCATTATAGGTGTTAAAGAGTCACTTAATAAACTATATCTACCTCTTGTACCAAGTATTTTAAAAGAAGCAAATTTGAGTTTTCTCTCTAGATGTTCATCTACCTTCAACAAAGTGGCTTTAGAACTCAATTCTCTAATTTTCGAAGAAGTATTAAGAAAAAAATGGAGAAGAGTGTTGAGAGCTTGGTTTGAAAGAGTGGAGAGATGAATGGAATTCCCCTTCTTACAAGTAAAAATTATAATAGTTGATGCTTTTGCATGAAAGTGTTTCTTAAAGGGTAAGGTGTTTGGAAAAGTGTAAAAAGAGACTACACCTTATCATATGATGAGACTATTTTGTCTCAAAGAGAGAGAGAAGTTTTGGCAAAGGAAAAGCAAAAAGACTAATTAGTTGCTTTCTTTATTCATCAAGGTTTGGATGATTTGATGCTTTTGATTGTAGTAGAGGAAACCACTGCAAAACAAGTTTGAGAGAGGTTAGAAAGGTTTCCAAAAGAGAAGGAAGAAGGAATGGGGGAAAAGAAAAGGGAAATATTGAGAAATTCATCAAAAATAATGTTGAATTTATTAAAAAAGCTAGCTTAAGTTGCAAAGTTCAAGAAATGAAGGATAAAGGTATCACTCCCCTTATAAAAGGAGATGCTAAGGTTGAAAAAATAACCTAAACTTATGAATCCCAAAAAGAGAGAGAATGTGATATGTCTTGTGTTGATAAGGAGGAAAAGGCCATAACTTTTGTAGAAAAAAATTCAATTGTTGGGGAGAACGGAAGGCTACTAAATATACAAGAGATGTTAAAGTTGAAGGAATAATATGGAACTAGAGAATAAAAAAAAAATAATTTATGATTTGTCTTATCTCTTTGAAGATAAAAAAATATGTTGTGATTGGTGTTAAAGAAATAGTTCATGATTTACATTGAGGCAACATATGATTTGTTTAGTCTCTTTGAAAATGAAGAGTTTATGATTGTTGCCAATGATAGAGAAGAAGGTCAAATCTAAAAAGTTCAAGTTAGTAAAAACTAAAAGACCATAGAACTTGTGGAAGAAAAAGCTTTATCGCTTTTCTTAACTTCATCTCATGAAATGTCAACTATCTTTCAAATAAGTTCAAATCAAATGCCTACACAAATATCAAATCTAGATGCATTCTATGAAACTAAAATTGTTGACATTAATGATATGTTTTGACTTGTCAAAGATGAAGAGATCTTGATGAAGGATATGAAAGAAGACAAAAATGTAACCTTATTAATTCCAATAATAATGAGAAGAGAATTTGATTTATTGAAGGATGACACCAAATAAGTAGAAAATGAAGGTCTGATAGTTAAACAATGAAACCATGTTGTAAATGAAGAAATCAAAATCACAAGAAAAAGAAAGAGAAGAAAGTATTCCAAGGATCATAATGCTGTAGTAGTCATTTTCATGATGAGAAAAAATTCTAAGCACAATGCAAAAGTCCCTAGATCTTTGTGATCTTTTTTATTGGATTTTTCTATATTTTGTCTTTTTTATGCATATGTGACTCAACATGATAATTACCTATTCATCTTTTACGAATGTCCAAAAAAATATTATATAGCTGAACTTTGCACAAATTAATTTTCGAACTTATTTAGGTGATTCATGAATTTTTTTAACCCACTTTGCTTGACATACTTACATAAAGTGAATCTAAATAATAGAAACATAAAAGACATTTGAACTTAAAAGTATAAGAATTACAAAATTATCATTCCAACAGATATCAATGTATTTCTTCCATATCTGTATGTAAATCTCATTCCAGTTTTAAGTAAAATCTTTCTTGATGACAGACATATAACATACAATGTACTTTGATCTTTAGTGAATCTAGAGCTGTGTTACTTGAAATACCCAATTTGAAATATTTGATCGTTGTAAATGTGAATTTTCTTTGGACAATCATTTGACAATCCTCTTTTCCGGTGTGCCAGTCCTATAGCGATAGGCATTGAAGAGCAGCTCCAGATGCTAGCCATGCAGGTACGTTGCAATGTCAACAGAATCACAAAATTCATGCACACACCGCACGATGGATCTAATATATTTTATTGTTGCAGAACAGTAAATCTGGCATTAACTTGGGAGCAGATGTCGCTAAGGCTCCCCAGGATGTTGTGCGAAGAACTATTCAGCCATTAAATAGACCTCTTGGAACAAGTTTGTCTTGAACCTACTCTCCTTATCCCATCTTTCCATTTCTCCTTTTCATTTTGGACTGGGGAAAGTGTTGCTGCTAGGCATATCTTACTATCTTCATTATCTGATTCTTTTAGTTAAGCAAAGTTTGCAACTTGGCATCTGACAACTGACATCTCATTAATCGTATAAATTGGAATTTATTTAGTGCTGAGACTTTTGGGCTCACCAAGTGTTATATAGGACCTTAACATCTCTGGTTTTTTTTCCAAATTAGTATCATTTTTTAGTATCTTTTTCTGGAAGATTCTTATGAAATAGTTTATTGCAGGAGATTCTCATTCTCTTCCACATATAAAGACATACATCGGAAAGTAGACTTAATACTAATGAAGATAGACAGGTTGAGATGGATTTAGTAAAATAAAAAATTTACAAAGCAATGAAATAAATATCATCCTGCATATTCGCATTTTACGCCGAAGTAAATGTTTATTCTAACAGAATGATTTTCGACCATCTGGTGGGTTTTTCTTTCCAAGAGTTGCTCTAGCAAAAGCAAACTTTTGTCCTGCCATTTTTCATCAGATGGAAACCTTTTAGCTAGTGCTGAACACGAGAAGAAGGTGGTTTAAGATGTCGAATTTTTCAAAGTTTAGGTCCTTTTTTTTTCTTTTGCCTAGATCACTGCCATGTGTGAGGAGAACTGATTACAAGTTATGGCGACAGATATTCATGCAAGTCTCATTACAGATGTTCGATTTCAACCAGGTTCAACTGTATTTGCAACATCTTCCTTTGATAAAACCGTAAATATATGGGATGCTGCCAAGGTAAGAACTGGCAAATTTCTTCCATCTTAGTTAGTTGCCTTTTCTGTTTCCTTTTTTGTGATCATACTGTTAAGAATAAGGATATTCTCTTATGATATTTCTTTCTTATTTTCTATTAATTCAATATGTTTCTCATGTACAAAATAAAATATATGTCTATCTTTTTCCATTTGAATTTAAGAACACTTATTCAGTGAAAACCTAATTTCTTTTTTAATTAATTTTGTAGTTGCATTTCCTACTCTTGTATTCGTTGTTTCATATTTCCATTTTTTCCGTCTCATTTTCTTGTTTTTGTCTTGGGTGAATGTGAAACAAATATTCATGCTCTCCTTTTAATAATTATGTTGTACTCTGCTTACAAATTTTTTTTGTTTTAATTATATGGATAGAAGACTTTACTTGACATAAAAGTACACTGATATTGCCCATTTTGGTATGTTCTTATGATTTTCATGTATACGTGAGAGAGAGCATTTTAGCATTGTACAAATTAAATTATGTTCATGTTTTATGACAGCCAAGCAAATTATCTTTCAAGCTTACTGGGTTTTCTGAACAAGTAATGTCAGTGGACTCCCATCCAATGAGGAGGAACCTGTTTTGTACTTGTGACAGAAGTAATACAATTCAAATGTGGAATACTGAGCAAATTGTTTGCCCAGATACTTTCCAGGTCAGTTTACACCTTAGGCTTTTGCAAGGCCTATTCTTGCCGTTAATTTTAGAGGTTGCATCAACATCTTAATTTTTGGGAAATATTTACCATCAAAAAGCAGAAAAAATGGAGCCTTTCTTTCCCCTCAAGAAGTAGCTTTTTGGCATATCACTTAATATGCATTTCAATAATTTACATGAAGAACTTATGGAAAGATCATAACTTTTCAAACTTGATAATCTATTAGTATGTTTTTTTGAAGATCAATGCCTATGTCATTCTAGGCTGCATTCAGATATTCAGAACACCTTATGGATAATAAATGTATTGCATTTGCAGGGAGGCAGTAAACTCGTCAGATTCCAGCCAGGATTGGGACCCTTTTGGCTGCAGCTACGAGAAATACTATCAACATATTTGATGCGGAGACTCGCAGACTTATGCTCGAACTACACGTATGCTTCGATTTCAACTCGTAAGTTTTATTTTATCATACCTTGGTTTCACATAAATGTTTTTTTTTTCCCATTTTGTTCTGCAATCTGCATACTTTATTTACTTACAGGGAACGCGAACGATGTTCTCTCTGTCTGCTGGGATGCAAGTGGACGTTACCTTGTCTCCGTGAGCCAAGATAGTGCCCGTGTGTGGAACCTTACATCAGATGAAAATGACATAAATGTACTGCTTGCAAATGGAAATAGCTTCCGGTCATGCATATTTCATCCGAGATGCACGCCGGAACTCGTGATCATTGGTGGCTATCAGGTAAAATTCTTCAAAGCTTGATTTCTTGATTCTGTTTTTCCTGTCGACAAATTCTTTCAGCCTAAATGAAGTGCTGATCTGATGAGACAGAAATTTTTTTTTTTTTTTTTTCACACTTTGTTTGCGAACCCTGGACTTGTGGTGTCCTTCTCAGAGCTGTCCAACTATGTCCATCTCTGCTCACAAGGGACTGATTCCTGGGCTAGCTTATTCTCTCCGATATGACATGGTTGCCTCAGCCAGCCACGATTGTTGCGTTAAACTTTGGAAATGAGGGGCTTTTGTGAAATAAAACCTTCCTTTCCTGTTCCAGTTTTTGAGATTGGTTGGAGATTTTAGAAATAAAAGGGCAACATGTATTCTGATTAAGTACAACTTGTATGTTTTGGTAGAGGTAAGGAGACAGACCTAGAGGCTTCCCTGTTTATTTATATGAAATGGGAACTTCTACTTTTATTACTACGTGTTTCATGAAATTGCACTGCTAGTTCATGTGAATGCATGGTAGGTAACTGGATTTATTTAGGTGAGATCACATAATTAAAAATAAGATTTTATTTTATTTTTAAATAATTTTTTTTAAAATGGTGTTTGGTCTTAAATTAAAAAAATTATTTTATCTATGATTTCTATTTTAATTACATTTATACTATTATGAAATCTATCAAATTTTATAAGAATTTCACTAAAATTCATTTCATTTTATTTTGATCTAAAACACATATTATATAAAAAAATTTACTCTTTTTTTAATATTATATTTATTATAATATTATTAAAATTTACCTTTTAATTAAGTTTTTATATATTTTCAATATATTCTAAATAAAAAATTTATTTATAAATAAATTAAAACTATTTCATTTAATAAAATTTTTAAATAATAAAATTTATTTACAAATAAATTATAATTATTTCTATTAAAATAAAACAAAATCAATTCTAGAAATTTATAATGCCAAATCAAAACTTTTATGAATCTTCTTGAATTGCTGGATTATACTTCCAGGTAATATTCAAGGACGAAACCAAACAATGCGTGTGGTCGGAGAAATTCTGATACAGTTTGAGCTTACCTATTTCAACGTTGCACCAAACAATCCGTCCTCCAACTTAGACGCCTTCCCTGCTTTGTTGCTCTGCTTTTATCCGTTCGTTGCTTTTCTATTTTGGCTAGACTTTCGTACCAGGTAGACAGTTACGTTTTCAAGCCATGTATTCCCAGAAATAAAATGACCATCTAATCAACCCCCCCCCCCAAAAAAAATAAAAAAATAAAAAAACAAGGACCATCGTGTTATATGTACCAATTTAACATTAATGATTCACATTTGTTGGTTTAAAAATTAAACTAATAAATACAAAACTTATAAGCAATAAATACTTATTATTTTCACTTAAAAATCTAATGATATTACTGTGAACAATAAAATTCATTTAGATATTATATTCTTGACATTTCTTATTAGAAGAGGATTTCTTCTCCGTTTCTATACTCATCTCCCTTATCTGATGAAAGTACTTCTCTCCAAAAAAAATTTCTGGACTTCCAGTTAAATAATGATAAGAATCTATGATACACCACTAATACAGTAGTGATACATCACTAGATCTAACCATACATTAGGTTAACAGACTCTCAGAATAGTATATAATGGCATATCAATGTTTAGATCTAGTAGGAGAGGTATACCGCAGATTTTTCCTTAAATAATTGAATTCAAAACCATGTCAAAAGGCTTTCATAAATTTGGACAACCAAAGGACAAGCTAGGAAAAGAAATCCTTCAATTTTGATACGAGTTGAACAGGTCGATTTTTTATGGAACAATTACTTCTAGAAAACTTACAGAACAAGAAATTGGATCAATTTTTGCCTTTCCTAACACCAGAGAACCGGTCTTGTATGAAAAAGGTTGAAGTATAAAATCCACAGGGGATAGCAACTTCAGAAATTCATCATTTCCATAGCTCTTCCATTGGGATCCCACGCTCCTGAGCGACATCACGGAACTGCCTCATTTTCTGGACAGCAACAACAGTTGCTCGGGCATTGTTGAGGGCATTATTACTCCCAAGTTGCTTCCCTAAAGCATTCTCAACGCCTGCCATTTCTAGAACAACTCTCACAGCACCACCCGCAATAACCCCAGTACCAGGAGCAGCAGGTCTAAGCATCACTTTTGCTGCTCCATAATCTCCATCGGATCTGAAAGGGGGAAAAATATAAAAAATTACTCAAAAATAAGGAGGCGCTACCAAGAGATGAGAATAATTTGTAGTTTGCAATAACAAATTCCTACATACATACTACTCTACTCAATCTGAATCGCAGAATACCAAAGTTATCGACACACTTCCATGTTATGAAATGAAGGGCCCAACTGTCATCAGGATGCGGCTAAAACCTTTCAATCTATGAGTTAGGGGGGTTTCATTTCAAACTTATTTTGGATTTATTCAAAGCAGAGGCTAAAAGTTACAATTGCTTGCCCCAACTATTATAGTTATGAGCTACTATGACCTCCACAAGATCCTTTTTCAATCCTTGGTGATCAAGGATCAGATTCAATCATTAAATTTTCAGCAGCAAGTGTTGCATCTATTAGCTTTCACAAATGGTGCCAATTCTCTCTGCAACAATTTATGGCATGGAACTAATAGTTCAGAAAAGATAATTGTTTTCCTTCAGTCTTACCAACATTGCTCAATCTAAAAGGCCCAAATATACTACCATTATGTTCATAAAACTTAGGCTTGGATTTTAAGAAATTTCAATCTTTATCTCAAGTATTGACTTTCATGATTCACATGAACTTTCCACTATCTCCTGATATTCAAATCCCAAGAATGCTTTAAAATACAAATACAAAACTTCAGCTTTGGATTCTAAAATGTTAACATAAGAAGGAAGAAAGCAAATAACTTTTGCATGCATGGATTACTGGCAGAAATTCTGACATGACATGAGCTATATTATGGGTATAATCCAAGCTTCGCATAATATGTTAAGGAGGCCTCAAGTATGTGGCTCTCATGGGATTGCAATCTACTAGTTTTCAGCCAACTAAAATAGGTCAATGAACTTCAGCAATTTGACACATAAATTTGATTTCTGTTTGCTACATCAGTCTGAAAATGACTATAATATTGGCGAATGTGCTGCTATATATGAACTTAGGAACTATATCCCCTCCAGGGTATTATCATTAGTATTGGTTGTAATTGAAGAACATGAAAACATAAAACCGAGATGTTGTTTCAGATGAAAAGGTACAAGAAATGCCTCCTTCTATTTGAAATTCTTCTGTCACAACATTCCAAAAATACATTTTAGTCCGATACTGAGATTGAGTTACAGGTTCTGAGATTCCAACGAAACTACGACCCCATATTTTTTAGAACAGTTGCTATAGCTTAAGTTGAATTGAAATCATTTTTTTTTTTTCAAGAATCTGCTGTGACTCCGGACTTTGTCATCAAAATTACTCCTATTCACAGAACAAAAGGCATCACATTATCCAGACATAAATTCCAGGCCAATGACATGCTCTGACCAAACATCATGGAAATTTAGCACCAATCCTTTATCATATCAGAACAATTCTATACCGTATAATTCAATTTGCATTCATAAAATACCTCAAGCATGCATGAACCACCATACAAACCAAACTGAAGCAGAAAACAAAAAAATGGAACAGAATTGAGAAGCCATACCTATGTGGGAAAGTCAAGTACTTAGTCATGGGCACTTTGATGATGTTCCTCCTTGCATTAACAGCTGACTTCTGAACAGCAGCTATGACTTCCTTAGCTTTCCCAACTCCAACACCCACTTGGCCCTTCTTGTCACCCACCACCACAATCGCCCTGAAACGCAATTGTTTTCCTCCTTTCACCACCTTCGTTACTCTTCTGACCTGAACCACCCTCTCCTCAAACCCATCTTTAATTTTCTCTTTCTTTGCTTTACCGAAGCCAGTTTCTCTCTTCACCTTAGAATCCATCACATAAATATCTTGGCCCAGAACACTGACCCCACTGTATGCAGGTCCGTATAATTCTTCATAGGTGGTCGCGATTTCTTCTTCCGATTCCAATGGCCCCTCATCGAATGAAGGAGGGGGAACGAAGCCTTCGGGGGGTTCTGGGGGATTGAAAGGAATTTCTTCTTCTGGGTTTACATTGTCGAAGAAGGAAGTGTCGATATCATCGGAGGATTTAGATTTGGTGGTAAGGGAAGAAAAGATGGAGGATGAGGAGAGAGAGGGGATTGGCTGTGGGGTTTTGGAGAAGAGACAGAAGGTGAATTTGGCAGTGGGAAGAGGAAAGAAGCGTGAGGAGGAGTGAAGCGAGAGAGAAGAAAGGGAACTAAGAGCCGCAGAAGCTGCGGCCATTGTTGGAAGCTTTGAAAATTGAAATGGTAGAGAGCAGTGGGGTACCGGATCAGTATCAGAGTAGGCTTATCCTGAACGAATAGCTCATGGAGCAGCGTGGCGGCTCAGTGTGCTGTGGTTGATGCCGGGGAGAAATAAAAGGGTCAAATTCTTGTTACCTCCCACCAATTCTACTCGATTCTTAATTAGTTTTTTTTTTTTTTTTTGGGTTATGGGAATTAAGTGTCTCTATTATTAGTTTTTTTAATTTTAAAACAAATTATTAAAAATAAAATATAAATTATAATATATTAATGTGGTATTTAGTTTGCGGAATATTTTTAACATTTCCGAGAATGTTTTAAAAGAATATCACATTCTCATATTTGGTTCAAGATTTGAAAAAAAGATACCTGGAAATGTCATATTTTCAAAAATCTTTTTAGCCAACATCTTCTTAAAATATTCTCATCGGAAGAGGTGAGTATCTCAGATTCTCATGAAATGAAATGTAATATTAAAATATTTCTAAAAAAATTTATAGTGAACCAAATATAAAAATGTTACATTCTCGTTAATTAAATTATCAGGAATCACATTCCTGGGAATATACACTTCCTTGAAAATATAAGATCCTGTAAATCAAATACCACCTAAAAGTAATCTAATGATAAAATTTTTGGAAGGGTAAAAAAGAATAAAATATAATATAATCATTTAGTAGGTAATAAGAAATAAAAATATACATTCTTTAAGAAATGATCATTTCATCAAATGATAAAATCTTCGTTCTATCATAAAAGTTATGAAATGATAATTCTAAAGATAATAGAATGAATTTTTTACCACTTTTTCTTAGTTTATTTATAAAAAAATCCTTGTTTTTAATTTTTAATTTATATAATACAAATTGAATTAAATAGTTTCTTTATTATAATAAATTTCTAATTTTTTTTATTTTAGTGTTGAAACAATCTATGCTTCTATGTTTTTATTTCTATCTTTTTTTCTAAAATGTCATCTAAATTTTGATATTAAATAATTTTTTTAATATAATATATTAAATAATTTCAAAAGTGATTAAGTACAAGACACTTTAATATAAATACGACAATATGAATTTATATATATATATATATATATATATATATATATATATATATATATATATATGATTTCAATTTTACTTTTTTTATTTTCAAATTTATTATTCTTATTGATAATTTTTTTTAATTTCATTTCATCAATATTTTGTTATACTAAATATGATCAAACATAATTATGAAATAATTAATTTATTTTGTTCTTTTTCATTTTGTCAAGCTAAGCATAACATCAATTTCTTATGAAACTTCTCGTCACATTATTTTTTTTTTTTATTTGCACCAGGTATTCCCACTCTATCGGTAAGAAACTAATCCTCAAAAATACTATAGGGGTCAAAGGCAATGAAGTTTTTCTTCATATAAACCTGAATGGAACTCATGATATCTTCTTTAAGATACTTAGACTTCTTCTACTTAAACCAATTCAGGTTGGTGATTCTTAATTAGATTTTAATATTAAAATGAAAAAATATAGTATATCCCTTCCAATCTTAGTTGGATTTTACTTCCTTAACATTAAAATTTTGGATATCAACCTTTCAAATTTTTCAAAATGAGAATTAACATTCATTATCAATAATATTTCTTATTTTATCAAATTATATGATTTTTTCATAAACTTAGATGTCACTCTTTTAAATTACATAAAACTTGAAATTAATACTCATGATTAATTCAATTTCTCATTTTATGAAATTCTATAATTTTTTCATGAACATATTACAATAATCATAATATTATAAAATATGACTTTATCTCACCACTTTTTACACACAATTTTGCAACTTATTTTAAGTATTTAATTAAAATTTTATATATCTGATTTAATTAAATATTATAATATTATAATTTTTATTTAAAAATTTTATAAAAAAATAATATAATTTAATAAAATGAGAAATTAAATAAATGATGTGTATTGATTTCAAGTTTTTTTATAATTTAAGTGAATAATATTTTCAACTATTAAAGGAGTATTTTGTATTTTTTTTCTTAATAATGAGTTAAAAATATGCTTTGAAGCTTTTATTCAATGATAAATTATTTTTAGATTTTAAAAATTTATAAATGAAATCCTTGCAGTTTAAAAAAATACAAATTATTCTTTTAAAGTTTTTAAAAATTATGCAAGTTTAATTTTCTATTAATTTGAATTTAAACTAGTAAAAATGTAAAATATACTTAGCTGATTGACTTGTTTCTTCTTTTATAAAATGTGAAACTCGAATTAAATATAAGATTCTTCACTTATAAACTATACATTTCTTCCCCCTTGACCTGCGGAGCATGTAGCTATGTGTATTATTTTCAACAATCTTAAATCATATCATAACATCAATACATCATTTTTTTAAAAAGAAAAGCAGTATTCATGTATGCAGATTACTAGTAAAATTAGCCTTATAAAACACGTGACAAAAGATATCTCATTGAAAATAAAATGAAAGTATAAGATTGAATCTAAGATTTTAAATTACAGAAATCTAATTAGAAATTAAACAATATTAAATGAGTAATAGTGTAGTTTGACCCAGAAGTTACACAATTTTACAATTATTTGATAATTTTAATTTTATTGATTTGAATTAATTATTGCTTTTTTATTTAATTTTTATCATAAAAACTATACTTTGAAGAAAAATACTATGAACTTTCCTAAAACGTAGCTTCGAGAAGTTGACAACCTCCTTCTCCTCCTAAATCCCACACAAGTGGTCCTTGAAGGGTTAAAAAGCATTACACTTAAACCTAATTAGGGGATTCCATTTTTACCAAACTTCAATTAAGCATGACCAAAGCTAGTGCTCGACAATCAAATATCAACTATATATCCTTGCTTTGATGAAATAAATTCTCTCTTCATTTTCTGTAAGAATTTATACCTTTGACATAGAACTCAGATGAAAACAATCTCCTGCAATATAATTGCAATGTGTTCAAATGTAAATAAAGGTGTCAAGGTTCCATTCCAACTGCAATATCCACAACTAAAGAGAGACCAGACCCTTGGGTTTCAGCATCAAAAAGAAGGGTCATGTACTAATTGGGAGCGTCAGTACGGCCTCTCTAATTTTTTTTATAGATTTTGTAACTTTTTAAAATTTTACATTTTTTTTATAAAATCTCATAACTTTTTCATAACATTTTAAAATTTTTGTGTTGCAACTATTAATGTTTATGTTGCAACACTTACGAAAAAATTACAAAATTTATATGAACAGTTATATTTTATAACTTTAGCCATTATGAAAAAAATTATAAACTTCATATAAAAAATTACAAATTTCATAGAAAAGCCTTATAAAATTTACAATTTTATCAAGGTATTATCCAGGCAACGCCAAAAAAAAAAAGGTGGTGTTTTATGTTTGGGCTAATTGTTATAATTTAAATTAGAAAATTTTAATTAAATTCCAAACTCATTTGAGTCCGTTTAATTAGTAAAATCTCTAGATGAATCAAATATAAACATATAGTGCTATATGCATTAAAAATAGGTTTTGAAATTAGATTTTAAATTTTTAATATCTATTTAATTAAGTTTTATAAATTGGTTACACCATTTTGCATTTAATGACAATTCTTAATTTAGTAAAACTCAATTTTGAAACCTATTTTCAATGCATATAGCATTATTCATAAGTAATGCTATATATACTAAAAATAGATTCTAATTTTTTTATATTCATTAGATTAAGTTTTAGATGAGCCTATGGTGCAAAGACTAAAAAGTCTATATACCATGCCTGAAGTAGTAGGATGCAACTTAGAAAAAAAAAATGTTACATTTAGCATGATTATTACTTGAAGTAGTAATTTAAGTACTTATTACTAGTTAAGTGGCTTTATGCACCAAAGAACTTACCTTAAACTTTATAAATTTATTCTACCATCTTATATTTAATGAAAATTCTTAATTTATATTTGAAACATAATTTTAAAATTTATTTTTGATATATATAATATTACTCTATCGCTCAATACAAGTAATGCTATATATATTGAAAATAAATTTTAAAATTAGTTTCGAATTTGTTATATCGATTGAATTGAATTTTGCAGATTTCTCCTATTATTCTATATTTAATTAAAATCTTTAATTATTATTTAAAACCCATTTTCAAAATCTATTTTTAGTGCATGTAACATTATTTATCTTTTTTTTTTTGTGAATTTCTTGTTCTCCGACAAAAGATTTACAAATGTTATCTTTGTAAGTTACATTGCCACAATTTTTTTTCCAAGTCTCTGGTTTTACTTAAGAATGATTTGTAAAAGTTATTTATAATTAAGTCATAACATTTTTGGTTTCGGAATATCTTGTATCATCTAAGAATAATTTATATTGAGTAATAAGTTTCAAATGCAAATCAAATAAAGTCAATAAATATCGGATAATGAAATAAGTTTATAAAACTCAAAATTCAATTAATATAAAAAAAAATTGAACCCAATTTTAGAATTTATTTACTGTGTATAAACATTTCTCCAAAAAAAAAAAAAAATGCCGCGGCCTAACTTTAAAAGATAACTTTTGAATGTAAGAATAACGCTCATCAAACATCAGTCTCTCAACCGTGAGCTATATATGTAATTGATGAGAGCAGGCTATAAATATTTCTGATCTGATTATCTGGGCAATATCAGACAAATGGAAGGGCCTAGTGTCTGTGAACACATGCAACAGCAACAGCCTCCTATTCATATGAGTAACTTAACAATCCACTCAATGCAACAACATTAATGGATACTACTACTAATCTCCCGCCATTTGTCTCTCAATCCTCTCCATCACTGCATCTGCATGCATCTAATTTCCACTCCTTTATATATCTCAAAACCTCATATTATCCTCCCTTCATTAAAGACCTCAAATTCAAAACCTCCTCTTCTCTTCAGTTTCATGATTCCCTCGCTATATTTCTGTCCTTATCCTACTTTTTCTTAGCTTTCCAGGTAATTCATCCAAGGAAATGCGCCACTCTACTCCTGCATTAACCACCTCGGCCGTTGCCGTAGCCTCTGCCTCTTCCTCCTCCTACGCAAGCCATGTAGCCCCGCACTGTCTCGAATTGTTTCCAACGGCCCAAGTACATCAGCCTCTTCCCTGGCCCACGCATATGCATACATCTTTGCAAGCACATCAAGTTCAAGTGTATAACTCTCAGATTGATGAGACAAAAACGGAGCAAGCACGAATAATGCGGAAGATAGCCGCCGACAGAAGAAGACTTGCTAGGCAAAGGACTAGGATGTCTGCAGTTGCTTCCGAAGCTTCTAATTCAAACTCCCAACAAACAAGGACACAAACCGCTACTATTTGTAATTTGCAGGATGCTGCCACTCCTAATGCTGTGGACAGCAACCTAAATGGGAAGGTGCGATCTCTTAAATTCATGTTTTCTCCCAAATAAATGCTTTGCTCATGTATATACAACATGTATTGCATGAATTCTTCTCTCTTGGGATTTTGAAGTTTTTCCCCTTTTCTTTTTCCATGTTTGAAAGCAGAAATTAAGAAAATTACTCACGAAGAAATTACATAGCAGTGATGTTGGCCCCCGTGACCTGATTGTTCTCCCTAAGGTAATGCTTTTCTTCTATGGATTTAATCACAGAAAAAGAAAAAGGGAAAATTGAGATATACTTATGAAAGATTCTTACATTTATGATACACAGAATGAGGTTGAGGCAAACCTTCCCTCACTCTCTGACAAGGAAGGAATCGAAATTCTACTAAGGGATGTGCATTCTGATAAAAAATGGAGCATCAGATTTAAGTAAGTGAATGGGAAGTAGAATGATCTTTATAGTTCAGATTTTCGAACTATTGGGTATAATTAACAGTATAACTGTAAGTATTACTTCAAGATGTGATGCTGATCATATTAGGCTGTTGATAACACAGGTTCTGGTTAAATGGCAAAAGCAGGATGTATGTTTTAGAAAATACAGGTAAAACATCACTTCTGGTTTGTTTCATCAACTCAAACTAGTTCTTTGCAGTTCTCATTATTTGGGGTTCGCAAGCAGGGAATCTTGTGAGGCATTATCAACTACAAATTGGAGATTCGATAACAATTTATGAGGATGAGTTAAAAAACCTGGTGAGCTTTTTGCTTCTCTCTCAAACAACAATATATATAGACCCCCTGAATCTATCATTGGTACTACTCACCCAAATAAGTTGTCAAAGAGTACAAATTAGAGATGTTTAGAGCACGCTGCTTCTGCCCCACACAGATGAGTATCAAAGAGCCCTTAGCCAGAGAAATTCTAGTTTACTCCCCCCAAACAAGAATTTTTTCTTACTCGAAGAGGGGGAAACAATTTTAAAAGTAGTAAGCATGTAGATCCAACAAATGGGTCTATCTCTAAGAGTAATATAAAATGTCTCCTTCATGTGATGCTTATTGTTTAATTTTGTCTTGGTGGTCCCACTTAGTATGGAAGTACTACAAACCATTTCTCAGCAAACACAACCCGTTGATGCTGGAGAACTTGAAGGAACATGTGAAGGAAAAGAAATTCGGTACTGCATTAGGAGAGTGTCTCCATTTCATTTGATCCTTACAGTTTCATTTTGACTAGGTGGGCCCACTTTGTATAGAAGTACTATAAACCGAAAGCACTTAACAACCGCAACCCATTCGATAGCGAAAAGCTTGAAAGAACATGTGAGGGAAAAGAAATTCAGTTCAGGAGATTGATGTTTCTTGTTTCATCTCCGTCTGTTCTTCCGGATAACCTGCAGAAAAACAGGGCCAAAAGACCAAACGAATAAAACTCTGACTGCTCTGCCAATCTCTTTCCCTCTATACAAGTCACATAAACAGCAATGTAGCATGATACAAGAATCTCCTTTCATCTTCTTCCCAGTGTTTTCTATTGTTAGCTTAAATCATAATCACCTCTCATCCGTCTTTCTTAGTACATTCTCAGTGCTCACTCTTGTTACAAATACTTCTGCTATTCTCACATCCAATTTTTTACTTCTCCTTTCACATCCTCCCAACAAAACATTTAAAAAAAAAAATCCATTGTGGACTCACTCTCTGCTAGAAATTGTGGTATTCTTATACGAAACTTGAGAGAAGAATTATTCTATTCTAAGTTACATGTTATGATAGTTTAAGAATTTCACAATCCAAAGTGATTTGATAAATTATTAAATCATTAAATTGAAATAATTCAATTCTAAATATATATTTTTTAACAAATATAATCAAATAATTTTAATTTAAAAATTTTTAAGATTAACACATTATTTCAACTTTCAAAATCCTTGAAAGCATTAAAAAATTTGCCCTCTTATGATGACTAACAATTTTCTCTCTCTCTCTCTCTCTCTCTTAAGTAAAATTGGTAATTTATTTAATGTATATTTATATTACGTTAGGTTTGAATTCCATAAATAACGAGAAGTAAAACTCATAAACTTGCATCGAATACCATTGCATTAGTAATAGTTTTTATACCGTTGTTGGTGTTAGAAATTAAATTGTCTACAACTCTTCACGTAATAGCTTAATATTTTGGTCAAGTGGTTCCGTGGCAAATGAATATTCCATCTGTGTGTTAGCTCGATCCACTTGCTATGCTTCTCAAAATTATGTACATCGTGAATCGCACGATGATATATTATTTATGTGTCAAGTGATTATTTCTCAAAATCCTCTTTCTTTGTTGTAACAAAACAGTATGTGTGGACCAAGAAAGCGTAAGAAATGGTTGTTGCAGAGACCTCACGAACAAAAGAAGGCAGCAGCAATAGAAGCTTGAAGCAGATATATTTGTAGGGGAATTTTGAAATGTCCGATGATAGTTATAGTTGATTATCATCTTTCTTTATTCATTTACAGTGGTGAAAAAGCAGAGTCGACCAAACTACAGCCTATTTTTTTGTTTCTGCAGTATGAGTTTATAGCGACATAAATATGATACTTCAAATGTTAAGCTTTCTTCTTTATATTGCCATTATAGCTTTTTTCTCTTTTAATACCATTCTATGAAAAAGAAATCTGTTTATTTCATTGGAAAGTATTTTTTATAAAATATAGTTATAAAGTATTAAAATGAAAAAAATTATTTTATTTATTTAATGTTAAATATAAAAAATTTATGAAAAGTAACTTCTCTTATTTTAAAAAAATAATTTTTCTTATTTTAAAAAAGAATATTTATTTTTTTTAGTTTTAAGCTTTTAAGTATTTTTTTTTTAGTTATTAATATAAATAACATATTATTCTTTTATTAATATATTAACAAATGATATTTTTCTATAAAAATATTTTCTAAGATAACAAATAAACTTAAATGAAATAATCCTATTTCAAATGAGGATCGGGACAAAGCCTCATGGAAACAACCCAATGTACCGAAACGAGAACACCGTACGATTCTATTCATGAATATGAAAAGGATACGTGCAATTCCCCCTTTTTTGTTTTTAGTAATGTTAATATATTGAAAATAAAAAAATTTATATTTATATTTTGAATAAAAATTATAAAATTTAATTTTAAAATCTATTTTTTATGCCTACAATTTTTTTTTGAAATTTCTTTCTTATTATTTTTGCATATTAATCATTGTTAACCTCCTCTCTTTTTTTATAGTACAGAGGACGTATCCTGATTTGGAAACAAAAATCAAAGACAATTTTTAATTGTAATTTTTGAAATGTGAATCATCAAATTTTATAAACTCATTAGAATATATTTAACATAATAAATAAATTAATTTATAATTGATTGATGATTTAATCAATATGTTATAAGTAGGGATAGTAATTTTTAATATAACATAATAATCGGATATAAATACAAATGCTTATTAGGATTCAAGCTAACACATCAATCAATTTAAGAATTTATATTAATTTTTAAAAATATTTTTAACAAATAATTAATAATTAAATTATAAATAAATATATAAAAATTTTATTTTAATAAAATGATAATAAAAGTTTAAAAGAGTATTTTATGAATAATTAAAAATATTTATTATGAAAAATAGTAAGTAATTAAATTAAGTAAATAATTTTTAATATAAATTTTGTCAATTAAATTTTTAAATGAGTTAGACAAATAACCTATTTTGACACGTTTAATAAATAAGTTAATTCGAGTTATATGAATTACCATCCTTAATTGTAAGGTAATATCTCAAAACACTTAAAGCATTAACTTATTAAAAAATAAATTTTGATTTAATAAATTTTATAATATAACTTATGATCTTCTTTGGATATACAACTTAGATAAGAGTTTATGCTACAAGAATTTTTCATATAAGCTCTGTTTCTATAAGTATTATGTAAATATACATCTTAATAAGCACTTATAATTGATATATATTTATTTAAATGTACAACTCTTAAAGCACTTATAATTATTAAAATTATTAAAACATGATAAATACTTATTATTATAAAATTTTAAATAAAAATATACTTGTTACGATATTTTATAATAAATGGTGATCAACATGAGAGGTAGGGGTAAGTAATGGTCAACAATAGTGAATAGTGATAGACGACAATCAATGACAATAATCAATGATGATGGATGGTAGTGATTGGTGAATAAAAATTATAAGTAATAGTAGATGGTGATCAATATAATAGGTAGTGATAGGTGATCATAATCAACAATGATAAGTGGTAATAGGTAATAAGCACTAATAACAAGTAGTAATAAATAATAGTTATTAACAATAAGTAGTAATAGTAGTAGTAAGTAATCAACAACAATAAATGGTGGTGGCACTGGTCAACATCTGTAAGTAGTGGTAAATAATAATTAATGACAATAGGTGAAGATAGTAGGAAATAATATATAAAGGTTAGTGATAGTAGATAATAGTAGGTTGAAATGAATGATAATGATAAGGTTTAAATAGAATAGTGAATAAAATAATTTTTTATATCATTAAAATATTTTCATGTCATGAGAATATTAGATATTCATCTCTCTATAGGAATATTTCAAAGTTTTGTATTTTTTTATATATAAAATCATTACAAAAATATTTTTTGATCAAATTCTTTTTTACTTTTATAATAGACTTTTTTAAAACTACATGAGAAAACTTACAAAATAAGTTCTAACTATTTTATGGAGAAGCAACAAGCTAATATGATAAACACATTCAAAAAATTCTTAAAATCTATATAAACACTTATTCTTGCATATAACTTTGGCTAAACAAGGCTTATATGTCACGACCTAGCCCAAGTCATGACCAATATGAAACTCGCACTCCACCAATCTAACCTATTCAGTCTCATTATCTGTTCATGCATTGCATAAACCATTAAGGACAATTAGAAACAAAGTTGACATTAATAGATAAAGAACCATATTCATCCAATTATTTTGGCAAAATAAGAAAACTTAGACTTGCTTATATTCCTTATAAATTCAAGGTTAAGCCAGCCTAACTAATCTTAGTAGATAAAGAGTTTTTTCACCACTATCCTTTTCTATAATCTAAGGCCCAAAAATACATTCCTATTTATAAACATAATATCTAATTATTGTCCTTAGCCTTGTCAAGAAAATCCTCAAAGGGCCTATCCTTATTATGGTAGAGGTGGAGACATCTAAAAATATGCAATATTAAACATGAAAGGATAAGTTTAAGCCTTAGCGATTAAACATTCTAAATAAAGAATCATAAATCAGTTAGACTTTACTAATTGATTTTACCCTTCATCACTCACAACTTAACTTTTACACAATATCATAATCTAATAATTAATAAACATGATTGTGTCACGTATTCATAGCACTAATGAAACTCATAATCAACTTGATTCCATATTAATAATTCATTTTTATTACAAAAGCACATACAATGAAAACGTAAGCAAATATCCTTATAACTTCCATCTAACCTTATCCCTTACAAGTTTATCCTTATCTTTCAAAGTCAACCTTATCTCTCATAAACATATACCAAGTCCAGGTTTCAAATCATAATATCAATGTCCACCCCATTTCAATTCTCATATAATATGTTACAATTCAATTTCAGTCATAACACAATCAATTTATAACATCATTATGCCTCTTTGCATAGCATCACATTATTTTTTTTGAAAATATATAATGTACAATTACTTATATCATTTTCATGGATCTAAATCACACATTCGAACACTCTAGGAATAATCATTACCAAAAAATACATGGGTTATAATAGACTCTGTAATTGATTATGTGATCCTAAAAAATAACTCTATTAGCTCATAATCAATTATAAGGGCATGAAGGCAAAGTTGTCGTGCATATAATCAATTATACTCTTCTAAAGAATGGAGCTCTTAAGCAAAATTAATTATATAATCAATTATGAGTTTTCAAAGAACAAATCTTGAAGGATTTAATTGATTATGTTTACCAAAAAAGTATACTTCTTAAGCAAAATCAATCATGTAATTGATTATAACATGATTTTTTTTCTTTACAAAATCTCATGCAATTTCATTATTTATTCAAAACCAAAACTTTCAAGTGTCAACCTATTAGATGTAATGCTTAGCATACATACCATGTATTGCAACCTTGATGTAATTTAGACTAGATTAACCAAGGATTTCAATCCAAAACACATAAATCGCCACATTTTTCTCAAGATTCTAAGTAAACAAGAAAACCTATTTCAACTAATTCAAATTATCCAAAACTATCAAGTTTTAATTAAAATATTCACCCATCTTGTGTGAAGATGATGATAAAAAGATAGAGTTAAGGTTTACTTATTTTTAAACATCCAAAATCATCAAATTTTGGATTAGGATTCCAATTTTTTAAGCTAAAATCTCTAATTATTCAAAGCCTAAAGAAAATAAGGAAGGAGCTTTGCGAGGATCGAAGTTTAAGAAGTCTTATCTTGCTTAGATGGAAGAATGTGAGTGGTTTGAAGGTTTAATGCCTTCATTTAGTGGGAAGGAACGAAAAAGAAAAAAAATGAAATAAAAGTTAAAGTGTTATTATAGAGAGAAATGAGGAAAATGGGCTAGAAATTAGGTTTAAAAGGGGACTTATGGCCATACAAAACTGAAAAAGTTATCTAAATCTTCTCTATACTTAATTATTCATCTCTAATTACACTTAGCCTTTAAGCATTTCCATTTAATCTTTTATCAACTATTTTACATTAAAATTTTTGTTTAAAGTTTCCTTATAAAAATTAATTATTCTTTCATAAAATATTTTAAATTTTTCAAAAGGATGTAACACTATACCTAATAACTTATAACTTATCATTTTTTCAAATTTATCCATCATTTTTTACTTAATTAATAACTAATAGATAAAAATATCTAATGTCATAAATTATAATTTATTAAATTTAAAGCAATGATATCCTTATTTTACATAATAAATAAATAGATAAAAATAAGTAAAAAAATAAATATATATTATCATAAAATATTAAATTTTAAATAATTATATTCTTATCTTGAATTTTAAATAAATAAAAATAAATATATAAATAAATGGAGTGTATTAAGTGAAAGTGGTGTTTTCATGTGAAATATGAGAGAAGTAACTATAACTATCAAATTTTGCATTCAATAGTCTTATAAACAAATAAAATTAGTCTATGTAATTTTTGCATCATGAATTAACCAATAAAAAAGGCTATTTATTAAAGTTTGAAATCATACATGGAAAATAAATGAACCCATAAAAATGTCTTTGATAACAAATTAAGTTATGTTATATTTATATAATAATATAGGCGAAACAATTAAAAAAAACCTACATATTTATAATGTACTAAACAAATAAGAAGTCATCATATGTCATGATACATTTTCCTAACTAATAAAAAAATTTAATATAATTTTCCTTTTATAAATTCAAAGGTGATAAATATTAAAAATTGAAATATTTATCTATAAGTATTCATTGGTAACTTGTAAATAGAGAGCTTATTTGTACTATTCAATAATAACAAGTCATCGGAAGAAAGGATGTGAAGCTCTGAAGCCTTCCTAAAGTTTGTTGACAATTATTAAAGCATTTAAAGTCTTTAGCTTCAATCTAGAACATCTATTCCAAAACAAAGACTTCAACAAGATTCAAAATCTTGAATCTTTTCAAGTATGAAGCTTTTGTAAAAATTCAACTTTTAATTAAAAATAAAGCTTCTTTAAGATCTTCATTGAAGTGAGTGTTCAACCTCCAAGATAAGATCAAGCTTCTTTAAGCCTTTATTCAAATCCAAATTTCAATTATTTGATCTAAAATCAAACTTTCCAAAGTCTTCAATCAAAATCCATTGAAGAGAAGAATTAAAAGATCAATTGTATTCTTTTCAAGAATTATAAAAAATAAAGATTGTACTTATGTCAACAAAAAATGAATAGGAATGTATGAAATACCTATGAATAGAGTAGAATAAATATAATTTTATGCTCCAATTGAAATTGACATTTGCAAAAAATATTATTTATTTCATAATTTTATTACCTTATAAATTATTTTTTGAAAAATTTATGTGTATAAATTCTTATCACACCTAATGAAACTATCTCTACCTCTTATTCCTTTTCTTCAAAATCAAGTTCAACTATGTCTTCAAATATGTGATTATTCAACAATCCATTATTCAATCCCTTTGAAGGAAATTATTTAGTCAACTTAATGAGCCCTAACTTTCAAAATCAAGGTCTTGTGACTTGAAGCAAACAAAAGCTTTCTTATATTTATATGCTCAAAAGAAAATAATACCAAATTTTGCTCCTATTTTACAAGCTCATTGTCATGGATATAACTTTTGCCTATACATGCACTACGGTAAAGTCAAATGTAGTTATAGTTTTCAATGATGTCTTGTCTCAAAATGTTTCATTTGAAAATTTTAAATCTGTAACAAAGATTACAATTATTGAAAGAACAAGTAAGGCTATTCGTTCTGCTTCAAAGATTTTGACGTCCAAATTGAAGAAACCTTCTTCAAAAGATTGCTCTCCTGACTTTTTAAAATTTTTAAGTTCAATTGCAATATCTATTATGGAAATAAATGCAACTTCTTTAGAGAAGTAAATTTCAGCTACTACAAAGATATTTGAAACTCTAATGAAATCCATCCAAAAAAGAGAAATTTTAAGAGGAAAACACATGTTTAACATTTTATAAAAGTTTAATGGTTTTTCCAAATCATATAATAATTTAAACATCAAATCTAAATATAAGTCATGCTAAGAATAGTGAAGATGAAGTTTATAAAGAAAGAAAGTGGCTCCAAAAATGTACGATTTTATTCAAATGGTGTTGTTGCTACTAGTTAGTTGGAAAGAATTCATTAAAAAAATTTATTAAAGGTAAAAGGAGGTACGTGGCCTTTCCTTTCCCATGTACAAGTTATACAGTCAAAAGATTGGTCTATTAAAAATGTTTCAAAACTATTAACCACCCAAATTTTAACAATTGATGGCAAAAGGAATTCTAGCTGGCAAAGGAAGTGGTCTATGAGAATTCTTAATGGTTAATATTACCTTTAAAATTGTCAATAGGAAATTCTCATGAAGAAGTGTAATAGTTTCCTTTGACCTGAGATTATCATAGTAATTAACAAATTATTTATTATACTTTGATTTTGGACACCTAATGCATTAAAGCACTAGTTGAATAGATATTGTGTGTAATTAAATACTTGTAGAATTAATGATTAATCAAGAAGGAATCCATCAACTCTTGGTAATGAGTTTGAGCTCTATGATAAAATTAAGACCATGGCCAGGCAATTGAATGAGTGAAGAAATGAGTTTCTTAAATCATTCATTATATGTTAATTTGTTAGAGTTTGACAGTAATACCATACTCTAGAATTAACCTAGAGCTGTAAAGATGAAAAGAAATATTACGTTATTCTTCAAATGGTTCTTGAAGATAAAATACGTTACTTCATGCTATCCGGACGTTAAGGAGTGTTGCTAGACGCCAACCTTGATTAGTGAATTAATTTAATTAATTTACTACCGGTTTAGTATTGAACCTATGGGGTCACACACAAACGAGTGTTCCAATCTTTGTTAAAGAACTATTTTATTATTTGATATTAAATTAAAGAATTTCAATTTAATCAAATAAATTAAATTTTCTAAATGGAATATTATTGTATTCTTTGCTAGCACCTAGAATATAATAATAATAATTAATGTACCTTCTAGATATTACGGTATCAGAATTTGGCTCGATATTTTGTTTAAATTTATTTTACCGTAATAGATGAATAAAGGCAAGGAAATTGACTATGTATTACTTGGTCAAATTAATTCAAATGCCTTTAGAAATAGGAAGACAATAAATAAATAAAAAGGAAACCGTACATGGTTGTTGGTCAAAATATGCAACGGTTCCTTAAGCAACAGTTATATTTACTCACATATATAAAAGCAAAAGGAAGTGGCAGATAACAACTGCTTCAATCTTTGTTTTCCTTTTAATTCTAAGAAACAATTAAGTTTCTGTAGATTTCTAGTAAAGTGCCCTTGATATTCATTGTTCCATTGATCAAAGTGTTGATAACAAATATTAGTCTCGGTGTGGATACACGTGGGCTCTTCATCTGTTTGAAGAAAATTTTAAAATTTCAAGAATCGCATCCAGGTATATATTTATATATTTTTCTCATTGTTTTAATATAATTTAGACACAAAATAAATCTTACATCTTCCGCTGTGTGTGTTATGAACACTGTTTAATACTTCAAGTCATGCTAAGAATATGAAGATGAAGTTATAAAGAAAGAAAGTGGCTCCAAAAATGAACAATTTTATTCAAATGGTGTTGTTCCTACTAGTTAGTTGAAAGAATTCATTAAAAAAATTTATTAAAGGTAAAAGGAGGTACGTGGCCTTTCCTTTCCCATGTCAAGTTATACAGTCAAAAGATTGGTCTATTAAAAATGTTTCAAAACTATTAACCACCCAAATTTTAACAATTTGATGGCAAAGGAATTCCTAGGCAATACGTCGCCCACCTTATCGAGACTTGTAACAATGCTAAATGTATGCAAATAATTTAATTATTTTCTTGAATTGAGTAAGTTTTTCTAATTTAATTTTGCTTGTGTCGGTCTCCTTTTCGCCCTGTGCAAACCTTTGTCTTTTCTCGTTTGGGTCATCAAGTTTTGTCAAAGCATGGAGAAAGAACCAGTCAGCCTAAGATGTTGAAACAGACCTGGGCTTAAAATAGCGTGGCCCATCAGCATAATAAGAGTGCATAATAGCTTATAGGCTTACAGCCACAAAATAATTGATGAGGTATGATTATTGACTATTGACCATCATCAGATCAAACGGAACGAGTGACGACGAGGTCGAGGACGTGTTGAGCAGGATGGACCGTAAGCCCAGCGTAGCAGTTGAACTAGAAAAGCTAGCTGCCGGTGGGCTGTGCGTGTCGTTGTGGGAGCAGTTGTAACGCGTCACCACAGTCCCTAATCCGTTTCATCATCACGTGCCTTTGATTAAGGCACGTGCCCTCCATTTGGGGTGTAGGTTTTTTTAGGCTTCTTTAATATAGTAATAAAAATAAATGATTTATAATTATTGATTTTGAAATAATTAATTATATATTATAATTATAAAGAATGACATCTACCCTCCATTTATTGATTAATTATTATATTATTATACCAAACAAGCTCTTTCAGACTTATTAATATTATCTTAATTTTATTTTGAGAAAATGATTGTCTAAATTTATGAAAGAGCGGCGCGATTTCTTTGCAAGGAAGACTCCTTTAATTTCTTCAAGAGTTAACTGATGTAGATAGTAGATGTACATGCAATCCAATTTCTTGTAGTCGGTTTCGTTTAGATTAGAAGAAGTTGGCAGGCAGAGTCAAGCAGCGTGAAGGAAATGAGAGATGGGCCGTGCAAGGAGACGCCATCTGATTCATCTTCTATGTGAATTGTCCATACCACCCTTACTGTTATAGTAAATTAGTAAGACTAACAAGTGGCTTCATATTTAGAAAAAATAAAATAAAAGTCTTGCCCTTGTTTCAAAATAGTTAACTAATTTCTTAAAATTTTGCTCGTCTTAAATTTCTTTCAAATTATATTTAAATTGTTAATTTAGTGGAGAAAACAAATTTTATCTATTAATAAATAATAATTTGAATCTCGAACATAATTCGAATTGAAAAACCAAAAATTCACTAAGGATATGTTTGGTTGAATTTTTGGTTTGAGTGAAAATAAATTTTTAAAATTTATTTTTAAATATTTTTATTTAAACATTCAAAAATTTTAATTAATAAAAAAAATTATAATCAATTAAAAAATTATATTATTTTTTTAAAAAATAACTTTTCATTTTTTAAAATAAAATTCATTTTCCTCCTTTCCATTCGTGCCCTTGTACTGTGGATCTGTGCACAGAATTCTGATACAGTAATTTTCTTTTTCTTTTTGGTTTTCCTAGGCTCCGTATGTTTTGGTCCAAAATACGTTTTATAAATTTATAATTATAAAATATTAAAATAATAAAAAATATTTTATATATTTCATATTAAAAATATAAATAATTTTTTATATATTTTATCATAAATATAAAAAATAAATAAAAATAATTTTTATTTTTTAAACAAGAAATTACTTTTTCATTACTATAATCACAAGTTTTTTTAAAAAATAAAGTATAAAATTAATATTTTATTCTTTTATTTTTATAAAAATATATGAAATTTTCTTACTAAAGATAACTTTTGAAAAAACAACTGCACCTTTGTTCTCCATGCTTTTTCTCGCAGCCTCAAACTTCAGATATTCAAAACACCCATGTTATTACACGCGGTTAGTAGTATCCGAGAGATTTTAGCAGTTTGTAATAAATCCTAATCCTTATGTTCGCCTCCTTTACTCGCTGTGAATTGTCAGGTCCAGCTTCAAGTTGAGATATCACGTTGGTGTACATTGTTGTCGATTTTTTTTTTCGTTGAAATACTATATTATGATTGTAATATTATTTTGATGAAATAGAATTTTTTTAAAAATTTATAAATAGTTGTTATAAAAAGTTGTAACCTTTTAAAAAAATATTTTTAAAATTATTTTTTGGGATGTGACATTTTTTATTGATGAAAATATAATGTAAGTAAATATAAAAAATACATTTTTATGAGTATATGTTTACTACAAATTTATTTTCATAAAATTGTATATATTTAAAAAATTTATTAGAAGAAATTAATTTTTTTATACATTAAACATAAAAAAAAAAATTTATTATGCACTATATAATAAAAAATTAATTTATTTTTCAAAAATATATTTTCTTAAGAAGTGTTTTTTAGAAATTTCATTTTCTTCTAAATAAAACGGAACACTAAATCTCTTAAATTATGTCCACTTACTGTATCACCGAAAAACTTCAACTAAAAAAAGAACTACGGTGACATTTACAAATAAATGTAATCAACACATTTTCCTATCTTACTTTCAATTAGGTCGTAGAACTAATTTTTATTTTTAGTTCACTCACATTTGCCATTAACTGATGTGGCTAATATTTATGAATTTATGCAATTGAACCGTGATCAAACTGAAGAGGCATTGGTTGAGATAATAAATTATTGCAATTTAAATATAACACTAAAAAATATACAATGAATTGGAATCCAACAAAACCAATTATGTCTTTCAGTTTATTGTCATCTCCCTAGGAAAAGTTAAAATTGGGACGGAAAGTTTCACCCCAAAAAACATCAAATTTTCGTTCTAATAATACGTTGACATGGAATGTGAATAGAATTTTCTTTTTGTTACAAAAGTACTTATTGCATCACTTTTCTCACGGAAAAATCAATTCATCGTAAATTCAGGATACAAGTTTCTGTCCCACAAAATAAAAATTAATCATAAAAGTTTCGTATTTTTTCAAAACTTGAGATGAAATTCTTTATCGTGAAAAATAATTTTTTAGAACAAAAATATTTTAAATGAAAATTTCATCCCAAATTATTTTTAAAAAAATTATTTTTATCAATTGAAATGAAAAAAAATTCCTTCCCAGATGTCAAAGATTTTTTTTCTTTAACGGAAATTTCACCCAAAATTAGGTTTTTTGACCAAAAACCTCCAACAAATAATCAAACCACGTTTGTAAAATTGGAAAACAAAAAATAAAATAAGATGTAACTAAAACTAATATATCAACAATTTTATTCAAATAACTTTTTATTTTTTCTGCCACAATTATTTTCAGAAAATAAAAATAACATATATAATGAAAACTTAAAAAACTATAAATATTTTCATACCTTTAATCTAAGACTCTGTTTATTTTATTGAAAAGTATTTTTTATAAAATATCATTATAAAATATTAAAATAGTAAAAGTGTTTTATTTACTTAATATTAAATATGAAGTGTTTAAGAAAAATAATTTATCTTATTTTTGAAAAATGTTTTCATTTTTAATTTTTTAAATATCATTTTTGTAAATGATATATAACTTATTTATTAATATACATGTAAATAATATTTTTTTATAAAAAATAATCTTTGATAAAAACTCTTCAACATCAATAATAAAAGATTCAATAAATGCAAATCAATCATTTCAAGAAAGAAGAATAAATTTTTAATGAGAAATAACAATATATAAAGGGATTACTAGCCTCTACTCTTTCATTTGAAAAAAAATTATATTATTAAATTAACAATAACAAAATAAAAAATATTATAATCAATTTATTACTACTAATAGCTTTTTCTTTTAACGAATGTATTTATTATGGAAATAAAAATGAATGAATGAAATTGATTTAAATATTTTAAATTAATATTTATCTATTTAAATTATTTAAATATTATTTTATTATTTTATTATCATTAAATTAATAATATATTTTTTTTACAAATAAAAAATAGTAATTATTAACTTTCACATATAAATATGTAGGTTAATGATCTCTATAGATAAACTCATAATATTTTCACTTTGCAGAAGCTTAAATGAGTAAGAATTTTATCAATATGCTTGAGAAATGACAATAAATTAGCATAAAAAATCTTAAATTGTAGTATTTATGGAGAAAGATGGTGGAAAGAAAACAGAGGAAGAAATTGCCGAATCTTGGAGAAAATTTTATTACTTCTTTATTAATATATATAAATAATTTTTTATAAAAAATACTTTCTAACAAAATAAATAGAGTATAAATGTTCTTCAACATTTGCAATAAAAGATTTAATGAATGCAAATCAGTCATTTTAACAAAGATGAATAAATTTTTAGAGAGAAATAATAATTTACAAAGAGGATCGCTATATCTATTCCTTCGATAAAAAAAATTATACTATTAATTTAATGATAATAAAATAAAAAATATATTATAGTCAATTTGTAAATATCAACAACTATTTCTTTTAATGAAAGTATTTATTATGGAAATGAGAGGGAATGAGTAGAATGAATTTAAATATTTTAAATTAATATATATTCATTTCAATTACATAAATATTTTTTATTATTTTATTATCATTAAATTAATAATATAATTTTTTATATAAATAAAAGAATATAAATTACTAATCTTTATATATAAACGTGTAAGTTAAACAATTTTATTTCTTTATAAATAAAAATTATAATATTTTCATTTACAAAAATTAAAATAAATAAGAATTTTATCAAAATGCTCGAGAAATGATAATAAGTTTACATAAAATCTCTTAATTTATAGTATTTATGGAGAGATATGGTGAAAGTAGGGAGAACGAGAGGAAGAAATTGGGGAATGACGAAGAAAAAGTCGAAGGGAAAGCATACACGCAATTGAGATGGAAAATTCTGCCCAAACTCCAATGCGCCATTTGGTCTAAGTTAATTTGGGATGAAATTTTCCGTTACAATTCATCTCAAAACTTGTCTGTGACTTTTTTTTATCTGAATTTTTTAAAAAAATAATAAATTATGCTGCAATTCCGTTGCCATTTGGAAATTCAAATTTTTTGCCTATATTTTCTTACTATAATGTATTGATGGGAAAAAATTTTAAAAATAAAATTTGAATTATTTTGAGATAGTTTTTTTGTCACAATATTTTTTAAAAAATTAAAAAAATATTCCACCCTAAATTCAAAATTCAACATTTTTCACGGTGAAGATTTAATTTAAAAAATTAATTTTTCTTGAATTTATGACAGAATCTATTTGGAACGGAATTTTCGTCTTCAATTTCATCCCGACCTTTCAAAAAATATTCTTTAAATAATGACAATATTTGCATTTCAAACTCTGAATTTTATTGTTAATTCTCACAGAAAATATTCCATCCCAAAACTTTGTTCCATTTTTTTTTCTTTTTTCAGCTGTGTGTCACAAAATAATTACAAATATGAAAACGTTTATTATGTTGGACAGTCTCCTGATTCATAAATCAAATAAATTAATTGCATAGAAGTCTTTTTCTTTTTTTTTTCTGTGTGTCACAAAATAATACAAATATGAAAATGTTTTTTATGTTGGACGGTCTCATGACTCATAAATTAAATAAATTAATTGTGTAAAAGAATGGTTCAAAAAACAAATAATCTCTTTCTTATTAGGCAGGAAATCTAAATTTACTATGATAAGGAGTTCATTATAAATAGTAGTTGATTTACATGCTCTCAAAATTTCATATATAATTATATATACAATTTAAAATATCTTACAAATTTTAAAATTTTATTCACTGGCATGTTAAATTGTATTTATCCCTTTAACTCTTAAAAGGGAAAATATATTATACCTTTCTAAAGTCTAACTCAATATCACATTACTCCCTTAAACTTTAAAATATAACACTTTACCTCTCTAATCTTTAGAACAAAATGAAACTGTCAACTTTCGATTAAAACTAACAAGTGGATTGACTGAATAGGATTCATAAACTTAAGTAAGACTAATAAATGACATGATTCGACTACTATCTTAACCAACTCCTATTCCCTAGGCCAATGAAGCAATAAAAAATATCTACTGACTCGATTACAGGAAAGGAAGAAAGCTTAATAGAGTGCTTCATCTCCTAACTTGCTTGCATGGATTGAACTTATGGCTTGAGATAATCTTCTCTCTTATCTTTTGGTTAGGTCTAGATGGATGCAGGGAGGGAATGAGTGGAACTTTACCACTCGACACAAAAAGTGAAAGAACTCAATTACTAAATGAAGAGGATAAATGTTATTCAAATGTCTAGCCTATTATATCAATTTCGGTGACACATTTCATTTAAGGCTAATATGCTTTGATTTATTCCTTTCATTTAGCGGTAGCTAGTCCTAGTATAAAGTTGCATCACCATATCTTTGATGTGAAGATTCCAAAGGATAATCAAAGTGAATCTTCGATTAGATCCTTTCCGCATATCATTGAGTCATATCAAAACAAGGAATAAGAGGGGTGGAAAATGGATCTCCTACTGCATCCAATAAATAAATAAGAAAGAAAGAAAGCAAATAAAGATATCAAGTATAGCATGAAGAGAGCAAAGCAATAAGCAAAGCTATAGCGCACTCTAAAATAAACAAGCTAGCGATAGTGAGACCAAATGCTTTAGTAATTGCACAAAAGAAGACCTAAGCTAATGACTATGAAGGCATTGAAGATTCCATTGTTGCGGTCAATCAATGTTAACTATCAATTCCTTATTTCAAAGACCCAAGATAAAAGTATTTAGCTGTGCTTGAATTTAATTCTAACAAAGACAAATGAAGGAATACTAGCTTTAATTTCAATTGAAGAGAAAACACTGCATCGGATCCATTCCTAAGGAAGGGTCGTGAAAAGCTAAGAAAAACTTACTTGATAATAGAAAAAAAATGAAAAAAGAGCCTTTGACATGCTTTGAGATGGGACTTGATCAAAAGTAGTCTTAACTAAAATTAAAATTGTAAGATTCAGTAAAGGATTCTTCAAAGATATTAGGAAGAAGATAATAAGCTAAATCTATTAGTTTTAATTGAACTTTAATGATTTCATTTTATTTCAAAGTTTAGGGGGTAAAATGTTGTGTTTTAAAGTTTAACGACGTGATATGACATTGAGATAAACTTTAGAGAGGTATAATGTATTTTTCCCAACTCTCAAATCTTTATCTTAGGTTACAAATAAAAATAAACTTCACAATCTAATCCGAAAAAAAATGTATAATGATAAAATTACAAATTGAAACAACTATAACGATGAAAGCTTAATCTAAGTATTTAATACATAAATAAAGAATAAAAGATAGAGGTAGATTGAAGTTTTCATTCAGTGCATATTTAGTATTAGTATTTTTGTAATAAGACTTAGAAACAACCCGGTAATTGGCAACTAATTAATTTTTTTTTCCCTTCACGAAAACATATTTGGACATTGCACTTCTCGGGCATGCATGCTTCAAGATTTTATTATACATTTATTAAATTAAAACCACAGTAATCTCGAGTTTCGCAAAGTACCTATTAATTCAAACTAATTTCCGCGCCGATTCCCTCGTATTCAATTCTCCCTAACTTAAGCTATTAAATTATTTTTTTAATCATCAACCAAGCCAACATATAACTGAAAATATATATTTAATTTTTAAATTAATTTTTAAATGATATTCAATTTAAATAAAACGAAATTTAACTTAATTTAAGTTCATTTATTATGCTTATTTTAATTATATTTATATTGTCACAAAATCAGAATTTTATGAGATTTCACTTTATTTGACTTAAATACATTATATAAAAATTTACTATTTTTCTTGTATGTTTTATGATAGTATTAAAATTAATTTTCAATTAAATTTTATGCATTTTTAATGAATTTCAAATAAAAATTATTTGTAAATAAATTAAAATTATTATTTTTAACATAATTTTTAACCATAAAATTTATTTATAAATGAATTGAAATCATACATTTATATTAAAATAAAATTAAATCAAATTTAAAAAACATTAATGTCAAATGAAATAATAGATTTCTCACTCCCCAACCAGAATTATATTCAAGATGAACTAGATTCCTTTAAAATTCAAGATAGCATTTTAAAGAGTAAAGTATTAAATCACCATCTTTAATATTAAAATCAAGATAGCATCTTAGAGGATAAAATATTAAATCATGATCTTTAATATTAAAATCAAGAGATAAGAATTTAATAAATAGTAATAATTTTAAAAAATACATTTTAAATTTGTAATTATTTATTCCCGTAATTTTATCATCAAAGAATATGATTCTTATTTTATTATATAAAATACATATAACATTTCAGATAATCGGGATCCATTTGGAATTTGAACTCTTATCCAAAAGTTCACCGGAAAGTAACATACTTTCTTGAAAAATATAACATAGAAATAATTCAGTATTATACATTTATTTATTTTTTCTGGATAAATAGTATTGCACATTTATTGTTAATTTAAAAAAATTTAGCCAATATAATTTATTATATCAGAAATCCGATACTAAACTCACGTAAATCTTCATTTTCGACAAACTTGAATTTTACGTTTGTTTGGAATAGCAATAGAAAACAGCTTGATAATTCTTCGAAAATAAAAAAAAGCTTGGAAGTCGAGAAATCAGATTTATAAATTTAGTCCGAAAAAGAAAAAAAAGATCATACTACTATATCATTATTTGCAAAATTTAATTAATATTAAATCAGTAAGGAAAAATTTTCTTATATCAATTTTAAAAAAAAATTCCACCTCAAATTAATATAATTTTTTTTACATCGAATTAATACCAAAAAATCTTACAAAAGATTAAATTAGTATTGAAATATTTTATATTAATAATATATTAATATCTTTTAGTATTAATTTAATTTCCATCAAATCTTTCATTTAACCATTTACTAGTTTCCTCTAAGATTTTAAACATTTTGAATAAATTTTGTCCGTAACATTTTCTTATAACAATTTTAATTTGGCATTCAAGGAAGATGATATCGAGCTACAAGACAATCATATTAGTAGCAACAAAAGTATTAAAATAATATATAATTTATTAAGTTAATACTTAATTAAAATATTATGGCGTGATAATACAAGCGTCGCTCTTAAAATTAGTTGCATTTAATTGATTATTTGTTTCTCTTGATTGAGCGCATGCCTAACACACATCTCCTGGAACTAGAGTTGTACATAAGTCGGATCAGACGGGTTTCGAGTCAGGCCAAACAGGTCAAAGTTTAAAAAAATTATGGCCTAGCCTGAGCCAATTAATTTTTTAAAAAAATTGGTCTGGACCGGTCCGAATCTTTAAATAAAAGGTCGGCCGATTCAGTCCGGCCCGATTACCCGAATATATTATTTTTTTATTTTTTAAGTAAGAAATAATATAATATTTAAATATATAAAATAATTAATTATATCAAATTAATTTTTTTAACATTAAAAATATTTAGATATAATTATTTTTTCTAATATATAATTATATTATAAAAATAAATTAATATAATCAGATCAAGCAGGGCCTATCAGGCTTTTTTTTTGCCCGAGCCTGACCCTATTATAATCGAGCTTTTAAAAAAAAAGCCCAACGAACTATTGGGCAAAAAAAAGAAGCCAAAATACCTTATTTTTACGAGTTGGACCTGCCCGGCTTATGTACATCTCTACTTGAAATATATCATAATATAAAGAATATTATTTTTCATCTTGATAGTCGCTTGATTTATATGGAAGGAAGTTAAATTTCTCACTGATATATCATTCAAAGAAAAATCAAATATAATATTATATTATCTTTTATAGTCTCAATATTATCATCCGCTTTCTAACCCTCCATTTAATTATAAATTTACTTTTCTAATTGATAACTGTGTTTATATCATAACCTTTTTTTATATTATTCTCTCATTCATATATATAAAATTTAAATATATGAAATTATATTATAAATTATTATTATTAAAATTAATTAAATCTATGAATCTCATGGATTACAAGCTAATATTTTTTATATTACTTCTTATATATCCTACGATGATATTGGATAAATAACTTTTTGATAAACTTTTAACTTATTTGAGTGCTTTTAATTATTTAACAAAATCAATTGGTTAATTTAAATATTTAATAAATAATTATTTTAGTAAGTTTATTGATTCTTAAATAGCCATTTAAAAAATTAAAATAATAACTTTTTGAGATGATTGATTTATATTTAAAATAGAAAAAATATTATTGCTAATAATTATAATTTTTTACATAAAAAACTAAATTATATTTATTTATTTTCTAGATAAAAATCTAATACATATAAAATTATATAATTATTTATTTTTAAATAAAAACTAAATAAGTATAATAAATTATTTTAAAATATATACATAATAATATAATAATATAAAATTACATGAATATAATAATATTTTTTCAATAAAATTGTATAAAAAAAGAAGATAATATATGTTTTATTTTATAGTAAATAATAAAAAATGTATTGAAAAAATTGCTAATCTTTTGTCAAATAATATTTTGAATTAAAGAACAATATATATTAAGAAAAAAAGAAAAAAAGGGATGATATTATATATGAAAGATACATTTTTATATTTAAAATATTTAATTCATTAATATTTTTAATGATAAACTTATAAATTTTAAATTTGATATTAAAAATAGTTATAAAATAAAATCTAATATATTTAAAAAATATTAAAAGTACTTTTTAACTAAAAAATTATATTTATTTATTTTTTACATAAATCAAATAAGTATAATAAATTTTAATGATATAGTTTTTTAAAATTATTTAATACAATAAATAGTATATTGTAATTAAAAAATATTATTAAAATAAAAAAATTCTCAAATAAATTTTTAAATATACACATATTCTTATATGTCATTTTACATATAAATAGTTAATAATTAATAGTTAATCTTATTAAATATCTTTATATAAATAACTGATGCAATCAGTTTATTAATTTAACTATCAACTAATGTTTAATTTAATCAACTAGCCATTAATATAATTAGCTAATTGTAAAATAAGGTCAATATAAATTTGATAAAATTAAATATTTATTATATTTATTATTTAATTAATATTTATTCTTTATTTAAATTGAATCTTATTTTAATTAGATTAAGATAATTATGATATGTGTAAATAAAAGACATCTAATTTTCTTGACATAAATATGCTTTATTTTTTATAGTAAATTAAAAAATTTTAAATTTAAAAATTATGATTGCAAGAGATTTTAAAAATATGATTTCAAAAAATTATTAAAGATAATTAAAATTTATCAATATTTTATATTTTATGTAATAATTTTAAAAATATATTAGTTATTTTGATAATATTTTCTAAGAAATTTGGAACTGAACTAAACAAAATATCAAAAGTTAATTCTTAGGAAGTACTATTTCTTGTTTGATTCATTTAACAAATTTCTAAATGAAGTTGAATTTTCTAAAAGGTAAAACTTCTCTTGTAAATTTTTTAAGAAGTACTTAAAATTATTTAATTAATATTAAAATTTAATATTTTTTAAAAATTAAATTCTACATTTTATTTAATTTAATTTTAAACTTTGTAGAAAGTATTTTTAAAAGATAAAAAATATTGATAGATTTTAATTAGATATGATCAAATATCTTTTAATCATATTTAATTGATAGACCAAACCCAAAGTTAGTTAGTTAAAAGTGGTTAATATATTATTATTAATTAAAAATAAAAAAATTATAAATTTTGGATTGTTAGTTAATCATGGTGTAAAATTTTTAATTGCAATTAATTGATATTAACTAAAATATATATTAATTTTTTGGTTGAATGTTTAAAGTTTCATTGATCATTTTTATAATTTAATATTTGATCACTTTTTATTATAGTTATATTAATGAAATTATAGTATTAATATGTGTTTATAGATTAATTTTAACCATTAAATCAATTTGTTTGAGTATTTTTAAAAAAAAATCAAAATTTAAACCAACTGAAACCAAATTTAATTGGGAAAAATTAAATTCATTGGTTAAACTTGATTATGACTATACAGTCAGTTACTTTCAGTTAAAAAAATACTTCATGATTAAGAATAGTTAGTTAAAAAAATAGTTTTAAGCATCATTAATCGATTGATGATTACCTATAATTTTAATTGTCTCAATTTTTTAAATTATATTTCTAATTTCTATTATCATTATAATTTTTTTGAAATGATAATTCCTTATTTTACAAGTTACCATAAAAATTAAAATAGATTTATATAAAAAATTAAAATGTCCTATATAGATTAAATTATCTTAATATAATCAAAATAAAATATAATTTAGATCTAGAAAAATATTAATCAAGTAATTAATATAATAAATAATTAACTTTATGAAATTTATGTAAAATAAATAAGTAATGCATAATTTTTTATTTTTATAATTGATTGTTAAAATAATAAATAATAAAGATAAGAAATATAAAATAATGAATAAAATAATATATTTGATATATATAATTATATTTAGAATTAAATTTTACTTTTTACAATAATATTTATGACCACATTTACTTTTTATATTTATAATATAATATTTAATTTTTATTTGATATGATTTTATATAATACCCATTATATTTATTATATAATCAATAAAATATTTATATTTTATAAAATTAATAATTATGTTTAATGAGTTATATTTATACTTTATAATTAAAAATTAATATTTATCATTAATAAATATTTACTCTTACTTTCAAATCTAGATAATAAAAAGTGAAAGTGAACATTTGATAAATTAAGTACGGGTAATTTTATATTTCTACTTTTAGCAAACATAAGAAATTCCTTTTCTTATCAAAAGGGTATGGATAAGTAATTTCTTATTGTTTATGAGAAATAGAATTTCATAAAAAGTTTTATTTTTTTCTTTGACAATTAATGGCTAACTAAACAATTTAAGAATTTTCTACTTTTAGGAAATTGCACTTTTTATGCAATTTATATGAATTAAATGACTTTTTAAGTGGTATTTAGTCTAAAAAATTTTACATTCCTGGGAATTTCAATAATCTTGAGAAGGTAACATTATCATATTTGGTTCATTAAAAAATATTTTTAAAAATATTTAATATTATATTTTAATTAATTTTTATATTTTTAAAAATATTATTAAAAATATCCATATCAATAGTTAAGTGGTCAACATTGATAGTTAATGAAGAGAAGTAATCAACGATAGTCATTAATAATGAGTGATAAATAGTAATGAGTAATAGTTGATAGAAATCATCAACGATAGGTGATAACAATAGTAATTATTAATGATAAATGGTAAGCCAATAAAGGTTATTAACGATAAATAGTGATTACGACAATCATTTGTGATGAGTGGTAGTTTGAGGTAATTATCAGGATGGATGAGATTAGAAGTGACTATTATGATAAATGATAATCAGCGATGGATGACTAATTAAATAATTCAAGAATTTCCTACTTACATGAAATTGTAATTTTTATGCAATTTTTGTTAATTAAACGACTTTTTAGGTGGTATTTAGTTTGTAAAATCTTACATTTCTAAGAATTTCAATAATCTTGAGAATGTAATATTATCATATTTAGTTAATTCAAAAATATTCTTAAAAATATTATAATATTATATTTTAATTAATTTTATATATTTTAAAAATATTATTAAAAATTTCCTTATCAATAATTAAGTGGTTGATGAAGAGAAGTGATAAATGATATTCATTAATGATGAGTAATAAATAGTAATGAGTGGTGGTCGAAAAAAATTATTAACAATGAATGGTAACAATAACAATATTAGTGATTAATAATAGTTAATAAAGGTCATTAATGATGGATAGTGATTACAACAATCATTTGTGATGAGTGATGGGTGATGGTTGAAGATAATTGCCGGATGGATGGTAATTACAGTGATAATCTATACTAGATGGTGATTAGAAGTGATTATCGTGATAGATGATAATTAATAATAATTATGATCATCAATGATAAGTAGTAATTAGTGAGGGTCAATTACAATAGATAATAATGAAATAAAATGTTAATACTACTAAGATTTTAATGAAAATGTGAGCAAAATAATTCATTTATATTACAAAAACACTTCCATATTAGAAAAATATATGATACTCACATCTCCTTATAAAAATATTTTGGAAGAATATTTGATTAAAAATATTTTTTAAAAGTTTAGTCAAATATGAAAATTCTACATTTTTAACAGTATTTCTAAAATTATGAAAAAGGTTTTATGAATTAAATATCATCTTATTGTTAAGTAAATAAATTTAAACACTTCTAAAAAATCATGCAAAAATTCATCTTTTGTACTTAAATATTTATATATGTATATAATATATAACAATTTTTAAAAAAAAATTTGATGTGATCTGCATCAAGACAATTTAATTATTTATTACTCATAAAATTAAATCACAGACAAAGGGAAAAAACGAAAACGGGAAAACAAAAATTAATGGGGGGACAACAAAGTCTTTGTACACAACAAGCGTCAAATGAGAACCAAGGAAATGATGTCACAAAGAATTAATCAAACAAAAAATTGAAAGAATAAATGAATTTTCGATTAGATTTAAAATTATGTGAAACTGGGATGGGAACTGTTGAAAAAGCCATGAATGAAAGTGGACTAAAGGAAGAGAGAGAGAAGAACTAGAGAAGAGAAAAGAAAGAGAGAGAAAGAGAGAGAGAACTGCGGAGGTCGAGTCTTTCTGACATAGCACCATTTCATTCATTCAACGACCGCCATCCCAGCCGCCCTCTTGGCTGCAGCCTCCGCCGCCGCCTCAGCTTCGGCTGGTGGTCCTTCTTATACAACGTTCTATATATCCAGTTTTCATCCTCTCTCTCCTCTTATTGGGTACTGTCAAGTTTTCTGGGTCAGAAACTGATTGCAGGCAAAGATCAGCTATGTAACGTTTCAGGTGGTGCTTGTTGCTGTTTCATGTCCTTGTTAGCACCTAAATCAGAACTGAATTTAATTTTTTTTTAAAAAAATGAAACTGCGTACTTTTTCAGTGCATTATTCCTCTGCTCCATTTTTCTTCATCTGGGTTGGTGAGAGAAAAGACCCAACCTAAGCCGACTCCATTTTTTGCCATAAATTCTTTGATCTATCTCACAGCTTTTTCTCTCACTAAACCCAAATTCTTATTCTTATCTCCACTAAAACTGAAAGTCTCTCTCCTTATCAAGATTAAAGCCGTTACTTTTTGGACTGGATTATCACTCCAATTCTGCAGCACAGCAAGCTATCACCTTTTTCTTTTCTTTTATATATTTTTGGTAATCAGTTTTCACCTTCTAGCTTCCGTACTCCGTAGTCCATAGTTTATGATACAGTATGACTGAATATTTCTAAATATAACTGTGAGGCTGAGATTGTGAAGATCACGGGAAATTTGATACTGGGTTTCTGTAAAAATTAATCCTTCCAGATATTCTATTTCATATATTTGATGAACTATTTTGATAGACCTTGATTCCGCTAATTTTTCTTTTTTTGGATAGGTGGAATAGGTGGAAAAAAAATGCACAAGGTAATGATCGCCGTGGTCTTGTTAGGTGTGGATTCTCAGGGGCACATCACAAGCACGTAGTGGAGTTCAATACATGCACATTTTTTTGTTATAGCACCAACCATTTCTTGTTACAAATATAACCAACTACAGAACCACCCACAAGAAAATCACTCACCGATAAACAAGAGGTATCCGACAGGTAAATATATATGCAACAAGAAGCAGAAAATAGAGCCGGAGTTGGCGGTGGCGGCTGCGGAGGCGGCGGGGATCGGAGAATGAAAATGTTGCAGCAAGATGGGCAACCAGCCCAGCTTCAGCAGCCACCTCAGAAATGTCCCCGCTGTGATTCGCTCAACACCAAATTCTGTTACTACAACAATTACAGTCTAGCACAGCCGAGGTACTTTTGCAAAACATGTAGAAGGTATTGGACTCATGGCGGGACCTTGAGGAACGTGCCGGTCGGCGGCGGTTGTCGCAAGGGTAAGCGCGCCAAAACAGCTTCCTCAGCTACTTCCGGAGCCGAGAGTTCCTGCCGGGAGCTTCCTCCGCAACCGCCCCCGGAGGATGCTATCCAAACTCCACCCAATGTGGCTTCAATCACCTCCGACTCACTTGCAAGGGCTAAAGAGCCTTCACAGTCTTTGGCTCCAATGGGCGCATATTACAGCGGCGTCGGTGGTGGTTACTTATCTTCTCTGGCAGCGATCCAATCTTTGAACCCATCTCAGCCATTCAATCAGCCTATGAATGTTGGGGGTGATGTGGGCTCTAATTCTAATCTGGGTCTACTTGCTGGGTTCAATATCCTAGGCTCACTTCAACAGCAGCAGCAATCTCTCTTTCCTGCAGAACATGGTCTGATTCAAACTAGCATGGCTAATAGTACGGCTGCTTCTGATTGGCCTCAAGGCTTCATCAATAATGCAAGCCATAGGGCTTCTGATGCTTCTTTGTGGAGTACCATCAGCACCACTTCCATTAGTGGCAACTCTCAGAGTACTGCTAATGGTTCTGGATCTTCTTCTCTGATGCCAAATCAATGGCCTCATCTGCCAGGATATGGCTCTCCTCGGTGAGATGCTATTATTCATCTTTGCACCGCTGAAAATTCTGAAGATGGGCAAGTCTATTTGGAGCAGTTTTACTGTCTTCTTTCCAGCTCCATCTGCTTGATTTTCCTTTTCGAATTTCAATCATGGTTTTAAATTATCCGCAGTCTGGATAGTCAATATTGTGATTGTGCTGGCTTCTGAATCCATGATTGCGGTATGTAATGCTGTTAGCCTCTAGCTGCAATCGAAACAGCAATTACAGATTAAATAGGTTGGTGGAAGGGTTTATTGATCTCGTTTTGTGTGAACATTGAAAAGTAGAGAATTTTCTACGTGGTGGGGATTCAATGTAAAAGAGGGGAATTTAGAGGCCATAGCATTTTGTTTCTTTATGTCACAGAGCTGGGGTGGTTTAGGTTGTCTTGGAACTTTTTCATATAATTTTAATGATACGGTCATAAGGTAAAGTTGTGAGCTTTTGTTTGTTGTGATCCTCCTAATTATCATCCTCGTTGAAAACCAAACCATATTTGATTTTATTTAGTTGGTTAGATAAAGTTGAAGTCATAAAACAAAGTCCAAAAGCAAACTCGAATAGAACTGATAATTAACGAGAATTAAGGAGACTGTAGGCAGTACTAAACGCATGCATAAAGAAGTTGATGTCTCTTTGAAAAAGTTGATGGAAAAGATGGTTCCATTTGGTGCGTGTGGGGGTGACTATCGAAGATCAACGAGCTCTTCCACTCTACGGTCCCATTTGGTTTATCTGAAAATTTGAAACAGTTTGGAGCAGTTCTACTCTTGTTTGGCTTAGCACCACCTTGTTTGACTAACCAATAATGGGGCGGACTTTCAGCTATAACAGCATGCGAACTTTGTTATGTTCTTGTGTATACGTTGTCGATGGCAAATAAAATGGCACTTAAAGTAGTCCAAAAGACGGTCCTTTATTCTTGGGAGCTTTACTTTTTGTTTGGTTGACATATTGTACCAAAATTCAAGCAACTATATTCGTATTTATTTATAATGTATAGACTTAAGGAGTTTGTTGGTACATTAACGTCTGCTAGCAGGTAAAGAAGTTGAAATCTAGGATTTTTGGTGTATTATTCACAACTTGGTGATTGCAATCGGTAGTTTCCCATTTAAACTTCAGCAACTTCAGCAGCTGAACTTGTGCTATATGTTGTTAGACTTAATTAGGCGTAAGAAGTGAGCCTTCCAGGAACACTGAATGGGATTTCAACTAAAGGCTATCAACTTTGTATTCCAATACAATTTTGCATAATTACCTAGATTATATATAATATTTCAAACAGTATAAATCTCAGAAATTAAAACAGACTAAAGTTAAAACTGGCTTTGAACTCGAATTCGTTAATTTATTCTCTTGATCCAATTGAAGTATGACTTATGCTATGTATATATAATGTTTTAGAATAACTTGAAAGTCAGTTTCTTTAGTAGATTATAAAATTTACAGCTATGGAATTCTATCGTATTAAAGAGAGCGTGTGATATATCTTTATTCTCAGAGAGTGTTAGAATTTTCTCTCGAAACATTTTGATATTTTAATTGATTTGAAAAAGTCATTAACTCCTTCTCTTACACTCATTCCACTCATAAATCATAATTACACATAAGATGTAATATTTCAAGTGTTCTGATATTATTTGTAATGCTGTAAATTTGACTACCATAAAGTAATGTTAAGCTTGATATGTTGACTTAAAATACTAATTTGACAAGTTTAATATCTTACAAACAATATTTAAAATTTAAATCTAATCAATATCAAACTTCAAGTTAAATAATAAAATAAATGAATTTTTGCTTCAGAGTATTGTTCTTGATGGAGAGTAAATTTAACAAGATCAGTATTGACCAGTGTGAATCTAGACGATGGCTCATGAAGGATGAAAGCAAGAAGAAATAGGTTCCGACGTGTAGTATGCATAATCATCATCATAATATATTCCATTATAAATTACATTTATTGGGAATGGCAATTCATAAGAATTATTGGTGCCTACGATTGGTTTACTCTACTCATTCCCAGGTAAATTGCTGGAGATGTTGCATGACTTTATTTGGCTTCGAGTTAACATACTTAGAAGCTTTTGTTTTTCTTTTCCAAGGTCGTGCTTTCCAATTTTCCTTTAAATAGAATATGAATCGAGCAGCGATAGTGGAGCTCATATTGGTAAGTACCTCCATTGTGATGGTGTGGATGAGTTAGTTTTGTACTTACTAAAAATCAGTAGTTAGATTTTTTTTTTATATGGCCTAGGGCAACATTTAATCTCCATGGAAATTAAAGTCAACCGACTAAAAATTAGTAGTTTTGATTTTTTTTATATGGCCTAGGGCAACATTTAATCTCCATGGAAATTAAAGTCAACCGTCTCATAGTAAATTTTCATTTTTAAAGATTAAATACAAGTATCTTACGTTCTAGCTCGTCTCTTCCTACAAATCTTAAAAGATTGCCATAAAAGACTTGGAATTTTCATCTATTTTGCGGATTTTGTTTTAATAGGAATATTAAAATCACATAGATGTTTAAAAAAAATATGATTTTAATTTTATATGACTTTTATACAAAATTTTGAAAATTATAATAATGTGTTATATCATATCATATGTATGAAAACATTTGCAATTTCATCTTAAAAATTTACAATGCACTGTAGATTAAAATTCCATTTTAATTTTTATAAAATTAAATTTATATCAATTTTCTTCCTTATTAAAAGTTTATACTAGTTTAATTTCTATAACATTAACTATACGTAAAATTTTAGTTATTTTGTACAGTAATTTAGATGTTCTATTTCATATATGGAAGGATTAAAATTTAATGTAAAATTAATTTTAGAAGAATGAAATTGATATAAATTTTTAGTGAGAAACAAGATTAATATAAATTTAATCTTATTAAACCTAAATAGAATTTTAATCTATCAATAAATATTCAAAAACTAAATTAGAAAATTTTTATTGCTCTTATGATACACATTTATTCATTCACTTCACAAAATGATGCTTTCTGATTTATTTGCTCCCAAAATTCACCTTCATCTTTGTGAGCTAGCGATTAGACAAAACTAATTATCCTATTTATTTGTGGACTAATCTATCTTGAATTGACCCTAAATAAACTAAAATGGATCGATCCATTGTATACATGAGTTAATGTACGCGCATAAGTAAATTTATTTGTGTAATATGCAAATTTATGACTTATAATGTGTCTACTCTAAAACTAAATTAGACAAAGCCATATATTTTTTTATCAGTTATCAAGGGCATGATCAAACTTATTCATGTATAATATGCATATATAAAACTTAATTTAGGAAATTATAATATATCATTAATACAGTGATGCACTAGTGTATTATTAAATTTTATTTTATATTAAATTATTTTCTAAAAATTAAATAATTAAATCTAATTATGTATAAATGCACCACTATATTAATAATATATTATAATTACCTTTCCTAATTTATGAGAGGTTGATTTTGAATAGGTTATATTAGATTGACCTACTTTTTTTTTTTTAGATTTCAGAGTAAAATGTATTAAAAATTAAAATATAAATAAATTTTTTAAAATCGTTTTACAGATTTAAATTTTTATTATTAACAACAAATAAATTTTGTTTAGAATTAGCATGCGTTTCCTTGGATCAACTGACCTACTTTACCAACGAGTTCATTATCAGAAACTAAAATATACCTATCCAATATGCACGTTTACGATCGAAAATCTGAGATTCAAATCGAGATAAATAGAAATTAGAAATAATTATAAAACAAGGGAGGAAATGCGGGGGCTCGTGGTCTGGCGTGGGAGGAAGCAAAGCAAATCTTTGGTCTGCCACAGGAAGATATGTGAACAGAGTCAGAGGGAATAAAAGCAGTGAGAGATCCACTCTTGTGCATCGTACGTCACTTAGAATATGGAAACTTTGGCAGCTAATCCTTCATCGCTTGCTCTATGGACTGTGCTCGGCGCAATCATGAATCACTTCATTCCAGGCAGCCAGACGAACTTTACACTCATCCATCTTATAATTGTGGGGCTTGTTAGGAGATTTTAAACTCGGGATAACCTGTGGCAATGTAAATTATTGAATTAAATTATTAAAAATTTTTATAATAAAATGTATCACATCAATTTGAATTTAGAAACTCTCCAAATACCATATAATTTTTCTATAGTGCTTAGCCAAATATTAATCCTATGAAGCTAGATTGCATGTAAGTTCGTGCTCTTTGATCTCTCCCACCTTTTTTTTAATTAAAATTTTATTTAGATCTTTATGATATTTAATTTGTATTAATATCTTTTTATTAAAAATTTATGTTAATTTAATTTCTATAAATTAATTTCATATTAAGTTTTAGTTTTCATATATGAAATATAACAACTAAATTACTATAAAAATTACTAAAGTAAATTTATTATGAAATTAATTTTATATCACCTTAATTAATATAAATTCTTAACGAGGGATTACAATTTATCTTGAAGTTAATTTTATAGGGTTTTAGTAATTTTTTTTTACATTACATTCGAAATTTAAAAATTATATAAAAATTTAGTAAAGATTTCAAAATAAATTTCCCCCTAGATTTATCACACTTGATAAGTTCCAAACCGCGAACGCCCGAAATAGAATTGGCTGCAAGATCAAAATCTAACCGCAGATTCATTCCTTGCATAAACAAAAAAAAGAGAACAGTTATTGTAATAGTAAGTCATTGACATGAAAATGTACTTTCAAACAGTTCCTCACAGGGGTCACAAAACGTGCCCTTAGTTCTCTAAAATATGTATTTGATTAAATGTTTCAAATGTAGAGTTCGAATTGAATTTTTCTTTTTAATATGGATTTTCGCATCTGCTTACTGTTATAATTTTTGTAAAAAAATATTTAGTTTTTTAATTGCACTTTTTCTTAGAAGCTATAGCTTTTATATAAAAATATGCAATTTCGATCGACGAAATTATAAAATTAATTTTATATATTTATTACAGATAAATTTATCATAAAGGTAAATTACTCTTTTTCACATATAATTTTACTTTTTTTATTTAATTTACATATATTTTTAAATATTTAAATTTAATTATATATTTATTTTTAATTATAAATATTCTACTCACTTAAATTAATTTTCATCACGAAAAATGCCCATACCTTGGACAATGGATATGCTTCCTATTTCCCTAAATCTAATTTAATAACTAAAATGTGATGTTGAAAGCTCCCATCACTAGGCACACGTATCAAAATATATCAATTTTGGAGAAAAAAATGTATGAAAATTTTATGTGTGGCTTCCGTTAGATTTTGTAAAAAAGTAATTTAAATAAAAAATATTAATAATTAAAAATATAATTATATAAATTTTAACGATTAAAATTTTAAAAAATTTATAATATATTACTAATATAATAATATATCAATGATACTATAAAATTTAATTATTAATATATTATTATATAAGATATTAAATATGATCCTAAAAAAAATAAATTTAATAATTATGCATAGATATATATTACTGTATAATGTACCAAAGTTTTTTTAGAATTATATGTAAGTTAAATGAACAAGATAAATTTCTTTTGTTTTTAAATCATAATATTTTATTATAAAAATAAGATATTTATGTTAAAATTTTATTAAAATTTGCAAAGTTTATTCGTAGTGCGAAGATTACCCTTTTGGTAAACTTTTTCATTAAAGAATCATTTTGGGCGGAGTTTGGGGAATGAGCCATCAACCATGAAGCTTCCTCTTTGATGATTTCTTGAGGCTAAAGTGGAGGATCGAAAGTTGATTAGTTAGAATCGGAGCCACGTATATATATAATATAATAATAATATAAGAAAGTGGAAGTGGGGAAGCTTGTCCAGGCTGCTGCTGCACACTTTCCACCTTTGCTGATGATCGCATCGCAGCTGATAAGTCTTTATAGAAAGCTGTTAGTGACAGATGCATGGAGGGAACAATCCAGTGTCTAGCTTTACCACCACAATCTAATCCTACATGATTTTGATTTATGCATGTGTAAGTGGCTCTCTTCCCCTCGTAGGGAATATGTATCATTAGCAACTAAGCATGAACAAGTGGTGTGGTCCCACTTCCCCGCATAATTGTTGGCACCAAAAATTCATAAAAAAATTCAAATTTACTGAGGTTCCTTTGTATTCAATTTTTTAGAAATTTACAAATGAATTATTTGGTTTAAAATATATTAAAAAATTGAAAAAAAATTATTAAAAAAATAAAATTTAATAATATTAAAATAAATATAATATTAGTTAAAGGATAAATTTTTTATAAATTTTTATATGAAATAAATTCTTATAAATTTTTTTTATAATAATACAAATGTAATTAAAATAGGAGTCGTGAATAAAATAAAACCTTTCCATTTGAAAATAAAATGAAATTTTATTTTTGTTTATACTAAATAAAGAGTAAGATTTTTTTTTAATTATCAAGTCTGGTAACAATTTTAAAAATTAGGATATTAATGAACTTTTCCTTTCTAAATAAAGATCATTTTTAAAATTCAAATTTAACAAATAAAATTTGTTTAAAGTAAACATATTTTCAAGAAATATCACTTTAATTTTTGATTGGAAATATAATTCTTGTAAACAAGAGCTATATGGATGTTATTAAATATAAAAAAGCAGTAAGCAATTATTTTTACCGAAGGACTAATAAATCACTTAACTCATACATTATCTTAAGTTTAAATCCAAATTCCTAAAACTTGAAAACAACTGTTAGTGCTACTTGCGTAGGAATATTATTCAATATATTATTTTTTTGACTTCATAATTTGATAAAAATATTAATTTTGATAGAAAATCAATTATTTTTTACAAAATAATATATTCAATAATATTTATATAAGTAACACCGAATTTTCAATTATAATATAATACTAATTTTTTTAAAAACTCCAAAGAAATATTGAACGTAAATGCATTGGTAAAAAGATGTAGTAATTTATTTTAGTTACAACGATTTGTGTAAAAGTAACGCTTTTTAATATTTTAATAATTTTATGTTGAGTAACGTTATTCTCATTGCATCCACTCTTTTCTCATTCTTTTCTTATAATTTTGTGTACTTCAATATTCATTAAAAAATAATGAATAATTAGTTATATTTTAAAGAGTGCAATAAGTATTAATTTCTCTTTTATGTTTTCAGTTTTATCATGAAGTAACATTAATACAAGTTCATTAGGTATTTGCTAAAGATTACAATATGACCAAAACAAAATTATCGCAATTATAATTTTTTCGCATTATTTATTATAATTTCGTTAAAAAGAAAACTTCGTATGGGAAGTTAATGTAAGATATATTTATGAGTTTTCTAACTTTAGAGTAGAAATTAATTAGGACCACTCTAAACATCATTATTACCATAATTATAAAAGCATGCAAATTGAATTGGAAATGATAGAGCGATGAGCGCTGCTTGCTTGGACCATCATTGAGTGAGTCAGAGCCTCTTTTCGCAGTTTGAATACTGATTTATGGGGACATTTGGCTTCATTCATCCTAAATTATACTTGTTTTGCCCAATTATTTTTGTTTGCTTCAACCATGGAAGAAAGGTCCATTTTATGGCTCAGGGTCGGTTCAAAGATTCTGACTTGGCGCTTTTTGATTGGACAAAAGGACAATCACACCCTATGTTATTGAAGGACATTATTCAATGTAACCCCACTATGGCACGTGTTTCTGTCATGCTATGTTCCTACCTGTTTTAGGTGAAGACTCGGAAGTTTTTCATTTATTAGAGCTTGGAATTAAACATTTTATTTGGCATAATAAAAATAAGATTCCATTCTATTTTAAATATTTTTTAAAATAATATTTAATTTTAATTAAATTTTTTTATTTATTTATAATCTCTATTTTTATTATATATATATTATTATAGAATTTATCAAATTTAGTAATGATATTATTAAAATTTATGTTATTTAATTTAAAACACATATTATATAAAAGATTTATTCTCTTTTTAATATTATGTTTAATATTATACTATCAATTTTAGAAAAAATACATGACAAACAAATGTTATATATTTTTAAGTTATTTTTCAAAAAAAATTTACTTAGTTAAATAAAAATATGAGCATGTTTAGATAGGTATTTTTATAAATATTTTGAATTTTTTATATGAAAATTTAAAAAATAAAAAGATTTTGGTACATCTTTAAATGATTGTTTTATATTTTTTTAAATTTATTGCATACAAAACCAGAATACATTGATAGGTTTAGGAATGATAAAAAAATGGATTATGATTTTGTCTCGCAAATTTTGTCAAGTGGAGCATAGATTTAATATCAATTTTTGTCCCAGAGTAATTCGTGAGGTAAGGTAATATTGCCCAGTAGTATTCTGAATTAATTAATTAATTTTTATTTTTATATTATATTCAAAAATATATATTATTATAAATATATTGTACTAATTTTATAATTAAAAAATATTTATCTTAATTATTTTTTAAATTTAATATTTATTAAATAATTTATGTATAATTTTAAATTAATATTATTAAATTAAATTAAATATTAAATATTAATTATGTGTATATTTAAATTTTATAAATTTTAATATTTTTTAATTTTTTCAAATTTCTCTACAAATCACTTATACCTGCGGATCATTAAAATGAGGCACCAATTTGTCATGCAATTAGGGACGAGGCAGGAATAGGGCAGAGCTCTACAATTATAGAGTAGGACAATATACTATTGATTTGTCATTATACCGGCCAATTACCATTCCTATATAGGTTTTTGAAAAATTGTAAAATTTTATATAGAAATTATAATTTTTATGAACTTTAGATTAAATTTTAATAAAAAATTTTAAAACATTATCAAGTATTATTTTATGATTTTATTTATATTGGTTGACTAAGCTTTTCCATGCATGTTTTTCTAATGGGTTGGAACCTTTTTTCTTTTTTTGGTTATTTTTTATCATTTCAATAGAAATAAAAAATAATTTTTTTACTCTAAAATTTACTATTTTTTTACTAGAACTTATAATTTCAAATACAAAAGATTATATATCTACTTTTATCCAAAATTTACCTCAATCGGAGGGGATGAAGATGATTTCTTTTCTCTGCCTACAGGCTGAATACAGGTACTAGATATTTAAGATGAAGAAAACATACTCTTTCTAACAGAAAAACATTGACTTAGGTATATCCTGAGAAATTTTTATTTAACTGTAGACGATTAGATTATGTATCCACTATTTATAAAAATTTTAAAAAGTTAATGAGAATTAGTTGAATAATTAACTATTTTATCAATTTTTAATAACAATAAAATGATAATTTTTTTATTAATAATGAGCATATTATTTATGTGTTTACTAAATAAGAAATAAATTTTCATTCATACATGAGAGAATAACAACCGAGAAAATATACAGTGCATGGGAGCGGAAGTGGCCAATCAAGCCACGGGCTTAACGATTTGTTTGTAATCTTTAATATTTACTATTCTTTTTTCTCTCTTTCTCATATCAGTGATGATGGAAGTAAAAGCTAATGATAACAAACAATTTAGTTATAAGAGAAATCTAAAATTTAATTGTAATTTCTTAAATGAAACAAATCCAAATAGTGGTAGACAAAATAATTCTAAAATTTAATAATAATAGTAGCTTCGACGATATCTTATTGGCGTTTTGTTCATTCAACAAGTTAATTACTTTTTAGTTTTATTGTTATAATTCATCCTTGCATATGTCACTATTAATACTTTATTAAAAAGGGCAGCGAAAGAGTGGGTGTTGAAGAGTATAAAAAATATTATTCAATTTATTTTCAGTCTAACTTACGCTGATTAATTTGCAAAATAAAATTGATTTAGACTTAACTTTTGATTTTTTTAATAAAATTGAATAAGCTATGTCAATTAATGGCGGAGAAAATGAAAATTTATTTTTTAATATCAATAAATTTTATTTATAATTAATTATAATAAATATTATAAAATTATATCATTATAAATAAAAATATAATTTTAAATATTATTCATTTATGCATAAATAAAAGGTTTACATGCTCCTATATATTTTGTAAATAATGGCATGATGATAGTCCAGTGATGGAAAAAAATGTGATAAATTTTTTTAACATCCTTCCAATTTTAAATAAATAAAATACATTCATTAATGTTAATTTTTATTTAAAATATAAGTAAAAAATTAATAAATATACAAAATAACTCTCCCAAATAATATGAATTAGTTGGCTCGGTGATCGTTGAAAAATATCTGCAGAAGGATGATTGCTTCACGGGAAAAAAATGTTAAACATTAAGAGGCTTATAATAAACAGTTCTGAAAGTGGAATAAGTCGATATTTAGCTATGCAAAGGACATCAGAGTCAAAAGGAACCAGCTCAATGTCAAGGACGGTCGGCCCATGGGTCCAACATAAGAGCATTTGTCAAATTATATAATAATTTTAACAATTTATAATTTTATAATAAAATTGCTACGGGAATTTCAATGTTGTAAGAGGTTGAATATTTTATTCTTGAATTATCCTTTTTTCAAATGTCAAAATAAGTGAATTAAAATTAAAATATAAATATTAATGTATTAAATATAATTTAATAGTAAAAATAATTAATCTTTTAGGAGGTCAAACTCCCTGTATAAAGATACAGGTAGTTTAATCTCTTAAGAGACTGGATTTTTTACTATTAAATTATTTTTTAATATTAAAATAAATTAATTAAAATTAAATACAAATATTAATGCATTAAGTGTAATTCAACAATAGAAATATTTGTTCTCTTAAGTGGATTTGGTTGGATGAAATGTGAATGGGAGAGAAAATACTCCAAAAGTGTGTTTGGTAAATATTATAATATAGGAATCCTTATTTTTTAGGGAACTATTCTTCTATTAAATGATAGAATATCTATTAAATAATAAAAGTAATAAAAGAACTCATTTCATTATTTCTAAATTGGACTTATAATTATATTATTGTTATTAAATATTTAAAATTTCAAAATTATGTTTTTTAATTTCTAAGCTCTATTTAATCTTTCTATTTTATTATAAGTGTGAAAAAATTTCAAACTTTTTTATCAAATTTATTGATTTGACTTTTTTTTTAACAACATAATGAATATAACATATACTTTAAGTCAATCATATTTTCTTTTAATAAAATAATTTTTTAATAATGTATAATATAAATGAGTACAACATATCCATTAAAATTGTTTTGAATTAAAATCATATATTTCAAATCAAATCAATATAGAAAAAGTGCTATTATGTATACATCTATAATATCTTTTTTAATTGAATGTATTATGATTTTAAATTAAATTTATTTTAATCATTTAACATATTTTAGTTTGTTAATTTAATTTAAATTATTTATATATTAAAATATATAAAAAGTTATAAATAAATAAAAATAACTATGTTATTTTTCATATAAAAATGTACTAATTTCTATATTTTTTTATTTTCAAGAGTATTAGTGTTATTAATAGATTTTTTTCCTTTCATTCCAATAAAATTTTATTGTACTAAATATAATTATAAAATGGAATACTTATTCCATTTCTTACCATACTAAATATAATTATATAATAGTCACTTCATTTCATTTTATTTTTTTTCTTATTTTCATTTCATTTCATTTCATTTTATACAACCAAACATACCGTTAAAAAGTCAAGCTAATGTTATGGGAGTTTAAACTTTTAAGAGGTTGAATATTTTATCATTATATTACTTTTTTAATTTTAAAATAAGTGAATTAAATTAAAATATAAATATTAATGTATTAAATATAATTCAACAATAAAATATTCAATATTTTAAGAAGTCAAAATGAAAGGAGATGGGTAAGAATCTTAACTCATAGACTTTAATATATTCAATTTTATGTATAATAACTTTAAATTAATTTTAAAAATTATAAAAAATTACATTTTACTTATTTGTAATTTCATTGATTTTCAATTAACCCATGTGTATTTTTAAACATTACAATTTACACACCAATGCTTTCAAATATTAACAATTTGTCCATTTATAGTTTTGTTCCATGGAATGTTTGATGAAATATTTAATAATAAGGAAGTCAAATGAACTTAAAAGAAATAAAAAAGGAATAAATTATGAAATTTTTATATTTATATGGATTAATATTTAGAATTATTCATTGGGACTAAATAATATTAGCCATATCTCTTTGATTTAGATTAATAAATTATACATTATTATTATATTCTTTACAAATTAATAGTAATAAAATATTACAATTTTTTTCGCAAACATAAAGAGTTTTAGTTTTTTTTTACTTTTTGCATGGATTATGATAGATTTCTTTTTCTTATTTAAGGCGTGTTATTAAAATAAGAAAACATGATTAATATATTTTAATTTCTATTGAGAATTCTTAACATCAATTTACATAAATATATAATTTACATAAATATAGAAAAATTATACTTTACCTATTAATGGTTTCACCCAATTTCACTCAATTTACAAGTTATGGAGTTTTTTCTGTTAAAAATTGAATGGAAAAAAGTTTCAATGAATAAAGTGTTAAAAATAGAAATTATAAATGGGCAAATTGTAATACTTAAAAATACAGATACATTAAATAAAAATTAACTAAACCACAATTAGGCAAAATGTAATTTTTCTTAAAAAATTATATATATAAAAATAAAATATTACCTCCTTAACTCTCATTTTCAAATGTTACTACTTTATTATCCATTGTAGTATTTAATGCTTTGATATATAAGTTAATGTTGAATAAGGTTATTTCTCAAGAGTATACAAAGATTTTGGAATTAGTCTTTTATTAAATTCCATAAATCTATATTACTCATATTTAATTTAAATGTAAGTTTCTCATACCATATGATAAAAATATGGAATTTAAAGTGAGATCAAATTTTTCCTATTAAAAAATAATAAGAAAAAGAGAATAAAAATATGCATTATAAAAATTTCCTTCTCAATTGGTTTAAGATTCAACATTTTTTTTCCTTATAGATTTAAGTTTCAACTTAAATTGAATTGTAAACATAAAAATTTATCCATCGTTAAACTTCTTACCTTGTATATATTAGAAGGTTGTAAAGTAAACTAAAGATTCTTTATGGATTTTAGCGATTTGAACCATGGAAAATGTAATCCATATTATATATGCTGAATTGGTTTGTGTGGAGCATGGTTTAAATGAACATGTATCATGTAGACACAAACATGTCCATATACCTATATTGGAAAAAAATTGTCTATTAGTTTAGTTTTTTTACCTTCTAAACCTAACTTAACCTAATAATTTTTTTTTCATTTTTACTTTTTTCTTTGAGGCCTATTCAACCTAACCCAGAAGCCTAAGGAAACCTTAAAACAAATTAATCCCAAATCTTCCCTCACAAGTTTAAGTTTTAACTTAAATTAAATTGTAAATACAAAAATCTATTCACCATTAAACTTCCCACCTCATATATATTAGAAAGTTATAAAATGGATTAAAGATTAATCCATTGATTTCAGCAATCTAAACCATGGAAAATATAATTTGTATTAATCATGGATACAATGAACTAATTTGTGTGAACTATGATCTAAATGGTCATGTATCATGCAAACAAAGACATGTCCACAAACCCATATTAAAAAAAAAAAAACTACCAATTAGCTTTTTTTTTTGCCTTCCAACCTTGACTTAACCTAATAAAGCTTTTTTTTTCTCATTTAACTTGTTTCTCTGAGGCTTATCCAACTTAACCAAAAAGTTTCCTAAGGAAACCCTAAAATAAATTAATCCCAAATCTTTCATTAATAATTGCCCATTTGATGACTATAATGCTTCATCTCTTTTCTATCATTCTTTCTCTACTTTGCTAAGGTTTGAAGACTCCCTTTTAGAAACGTTGTAATGCTACTGTACTAACAGTTTGGCATTGTGGTAAGCTTGATGTATGGAGCTCTTTCAAGTCAAGCTTGAGTATTTGAAGGTATGAGTATGTGATTGATTTAATCATAGGTCAAAATAAGCTCTCATTCACTTTTTTCAATGTTTAGTGTATTTTTCAATTTAACATCCAATGCATTCTTGGTGTTATATGAAAATGATAAATTGGAGTCCTATCTAATTACTACTTACATCTATTTTAAGGCAAGCTCACTTTTCCAATTTGAAGCACACTTGAAACTTTTCATCTATTGGTAGAAGTAAGGGCCTTTTAGGACTAAATTATTATGTATACCTCTTTCTTTTCCTCTGAATACATGAATAAAACCTTCAAGTGATGATTGTGCCATTTTATTCATCTAGTTCAATTATTTTCATTGCACAAGGACTTTCTAATGCAAGCTAATTCTTAATAAATAATTTTATTGGATGACAGCCTTTCTCAATGAATGATCACATATCTTGAAGAAATTAATGATTTTCCTCATTATGTAACAAAGTAATTACACAACTTGACTAGATTATATTGTTTTACATCCATGAACCTTAAAAGGTAAAAAAGATCATTAATTTTCAAACAATTATTTTGAGTGAGCATGTGATTAGGCATGTAAAATAGGATGAACGATGCTCGATTATACTTGCATAAGCTTGAACCCATGTAGGCTTGCCCATATAAGCGTGTAAAAAATATGATAAAAAATTGTACAAGCATCCATGGGCAGATTGTCTTATTATTTTTAACATTAGGATTAATTATATTATTAAACACATACATACAAAAATTAGAAATTAAACTTTGGATGTAAAAGAATAAATACACCTTTAATTGATATTGAATTGGATTAAGTTAAAAAATTTATTTTTTTATAAATTATAATTAAATAATTAATTTTTATTTTATATGATAGTTGAGAAAGGATAAAAAAAATTACATGATTCTATTAGACATTAGGTTGGATTAAAAAAATTTCTCAATGCTTATAGGATTATTAAAAATCTTAATTAAAAAAAAAAACTTAAGCCTACTTTTAAGCTTGCACTCATGTGGTCTTACTTAGGTGCAAGCTTACCCATACAATTTTATCACAGATTCCAATTTAAGAAGCTTGGTCTACCTTACACTCATGGGTTACTTGTATTATTGGTGGGCTTTTTACTCATTTTACATGTTTAATTGTGATGCTTAGGAAAAACAAATAGAAAATATATGATATTAAAAGTAATAGAGGAAAACAAATTATCCATTGATTTTTGTTTGTCATTTTAATATCTAGTTTATGTTTACCATCTGTAACTAGTTTTTTATAATTATAATTCATTTCTTTCTTTTTGTTTAGTTTTATTGTTTGCATATTGTGTTTGTTTGTCGTTTTGATAACTAGTTTATGTTTGCTATCAACAGCTATTTTTTATGATTACAATTCCATTGCTTTCTTTTTGCTTAATTTCATTATTTGTATATGGTGTTTATTTGTCATTTTAATAGCCAATCTATGTTTGCTATTTGTAGCTAGTTTTTGTGATTACAATTCCATTCCTTTCTTTTTGTTTATTTTTATTATTTATATATAATGTTTGCTTGGATTTGTTTAGGGGTTAAAAGTGCACAAATTTAATTGCTAATCATAATGGATTACCTTTTGTTGCATAAAATTTGTGTTGAAGTAAAGGAAACTTTTGATGTTAAAGTGTAGTATAAACATGCTTTTACAACTTTATTTTACCTTATACATATTCTAAAAAAGGAAAAATCAATTTATTAATTAAAAATCCCTATGATAATTGAAGATTTTTATTTGGCTTTCTTCTCAATTAATGTATGGCATAAATTCAATTAAAAATGTTTCATGATATAATTCTATTTAGTTGAAAAAAATATAAATGTGATAAGCTACCATTGATAGAAATAAAGCTTGATCAATATTTTTTTCACCTAGTAAAGGTGATTTACTTTGTGAAAAAGGACATTTCTCTAACCAACATAAGATCTAATAAGTAAAAAGATGTGCAAACATGATTGTAAAACACTAGTTTCTTTTGTTTTCTATTTTTCATTTTTCTCTAATCCATAATTTTATTATTTGAATGCTTGTGGTAGCTATACATAGTATGTTGCATTTTGAATGTTTATGTGTTAATAAGTTAGAGAGATTAATTGAACTTTTGATTATGTTTATGTTATATGAATGTTAATTAAATATACATTTGTGTTATATGTTAACCTACAGTTTGTAGTAGTCATAACATGACATCAAAATGTGAAATTTTAAAATATTAGTGAATGTTATGGGAGAAGGAATAATAATAAATTTGAAAATGTTATTGATGGAAGTACTTATATATCTAAACTTTAACTTGAACTTAAATTAAATACAGAGTGTAAAAGAAAGAAAACAAGTTTAGATGTTTGGATTTTTTTATGATAATCTAGGAGTATGTCCTGATGGTAGACCATAGGGTAAATATAAGGATTATGGAGCTTTAATCACGAAAGATGGTAGGTAATATGATACTTCAAGTCTTGGTTGTCATGCTTCAAAATATAAGAAACTTAATAAGTTATAGCATACTAGGTTGCTAGAATTATTATTAAATAATACTAGAAAATCAACAAGTAGAAAAATGAATGAAATCATTTTTAGGAATAAATTAACTTTGACAATCACGAAACAGGATTTGCCTTTTTCTTTTCTTGAATATGATGGGATTAGACATGTTATGAAATATTTAAATGCTAATGCAAAAGTGATTTCAAGAAACATTAGTGCATCCGAGATGTGGAAGCTTTATATAAATGAAAAAGAAGGGTTAAAAGATGAATGGGCAAAAATTTTAGGTAGAATATGTCTTACTTCTAACTTGTGGACTTTTTGCACTCAAGAAGGATCAAATAGTGATTGTATTGAATCTCAATTGAAAAATGAAGTAGTAAAATTTTAACTTTTTATGACATGCCACTTGCACATGTTAGGTATAAATTATTAAGGAAGATAATGAAACTTTTATATGAATAGGGGATATATAAGAAGATTTTCACTCTAACTTTAGATAATACTTCTATAAATGACAACATGCAATTATACTTAAAGGAATAACTTTACATGGAAGAAAACTTATTGTGTGATGGTGAATTCTTTCATATCTAATGTTCTACACATATTCCTAATCTTATAGTTCAAGATGGATTAAAAATGGCTTCAGATGCTATTATTAGAATTAGAGAAAATATTAAATATGTGAAGGCTTTGGATGCAAGAATAAGAAGCTTTGAAATGGTTGTGCAAAATTTATCATTTATTAGGGCATAAAATTATATTTAGATGTGCCAATTAGATGGAATTTTACTATAAAATATAAAAATTACAAGCATTTCCATCTAGTACAAAATGGGCAAAAGGTGAAAAATGCGTGAATTTTTAAAATCTTTCTCTAAGATGCCAATTTGATATCTAGTTCTAACTATCTAACTATAAACTTATATTTCACTTAAGTTTAAAAGATTGAATGCATTCTATTGGATAATTTAAAAAGTAAATATGAAATGATAAAAGACATGACTATTAACATGAAGGTTAAATTTGATAAATATTAAAGTGAATATAATGTTTTGCTTACTACAACGGTTGTTTTTTATCCAAGAATTTAGCTTCATTATTAGGTTTTTGTTGTAACACTATTGATCCTACTACTTCTAAAGAGAAAATAAAAATTGTAAAAAAATAAGCTTTTTCAACTTTTTAAGGTATATCGAAAGCGTTCACTCCTAACCTCCTTAGGGATCTAATATTCCTTTTGAAAGTTTAAGTATAAGCCATAAATCTACCACGATACATCTGAGGGTGACTGACATAGAATTTATTTTCTAGTTTTCATTAATCTACACTAATCTTAATTTAGTATTATCATATAATTACTAATAAACAAACTAATATTATCAACTTTTTCAATATATATATAAACAATATTTGTACTACTATAAGTTAACATCATTACTACAAGGCCTAAAATATTTCTATTTATAAATTATTATTAGTTATGATTGCCTATACAATTATACACTAAGAGATTTTCATTTCTATTGAGTTGGTTGTGAAGCAAAAACTTCAATAAGCATATCTAAAAAAAAACTTAAATAATGAGTTATTGACTCAGTAAGTAAATGATTTACTTAAAAAGATAGGATAAAAATATTTTGTAATTAAATACCATAAGCCTTTTTCTAACATATTATTTAACACTTATACTAACAACTTTATTCACAACATTAATAATTTTATCAATAAGTAAATAAAATAAATACAATGGATAGTATTTAAATAATTTACTTATCTAAACATGTATGCTCTTATAAAAATAGTATCTTAATTAGGAATTTACCATATGCATCCTTAACCATGATGCAATATAATTTATCTAACAATTATCAATCTTTCATAATTATATTAAGATTAAAATATAATCATAAACATCAAGAATAAATACAGGAAATCATTAAATCTCCTTGTACCTCTTAAGTCATCTTTATCCCTTCATAAACCTAATCTTTTCTTTCAAGAGTCTGTCTTATCCTTTTATAAACTGTTCCCTAAATCTACTACTATTTCACATTTTGGTCAATTCATTCCCCCAATCATATTTTCACACAATATCACCATTTATTTAGGATTTCAATATCAATAATACATATTTATTTATTCACAAAAGTTAATGAAGTACCTTTATGATGTATATAAACTTATATCACTATAATATACAAATATGCATATTAATTTTTAAGTATTCAGGTATAGTACTTGAATATAAATCTCTAGCGACAAAACCTAAAGCTTATATTGGGCACTTGTATTCACATATTCTTAAGCCAAGATTATAAATTTATGATATTCAAATATACTAGTTGAGTATGGCTCTTGGAAGTTTATTACTTTGGCCATACTTGAATGCCATACTCAAGTATTTGCATTCAGAAGTGAGAGCACTTTGGAATACTTGATTATAATACTTGAATATGGCTTGTTAAAAATGGATTTTCAAGTTATATTCGAATAAAATTGGATTTTTCCTAGTTTTCACTAAATTTTATTGCACAAATGAGTCATCTTACCTAACATTTCATCAATCACATAATTAAATCTAGAATTTCATCACAAGGCTTTTTCTACACTTATATTTGAGCTAATTCCAACATTTACTTATATCACTAATTCCAACACTTATATTTAAGCTAATTCAAATAACAAGATTCCATACTAATATCATTAAATTTATAAATTTTCATTATTTGTCAACTAGAGTTTATAACAATATAAGAACTAGATGATTTAAGTAGATTATTTGCTTACCTAAATATAGAAAAGACTAAAGGAGAAGCTTAAAGAGTGGTTGGAGTACTTTAAACAACACCAATTTTCGAGGAAAGTTAAAAATTGAAATCCTAAACTTTTTTTCAACAATCTTAAGAAATATTTTACTTTTATGACTTAATAACAAGAAATTTACCTTGGTATAAGATGAATAGAATGAGTGTTCTTGAATTCCCTAGCTCAATTTTACCTTAACTTGATGAATTTTAAAGTAAAGAATTTGAGGAAGAACTTAGGGTGAGGACTTTAGCTAGTTTGTTGGAGAAAAATAGGGATGAATTAGAATTCTTTAGCCTTTTAAAGGCATAAAGGCATTTTGATAAATTTTAGGATTAAGTAAGGGTAAAATGAAAAAAATTGAATCCTAATTCACTTTTGTACATATTTACCTAATTTTAGCTTCATATTAAACTTTACTTAATTAATTTTTTCTAATTTTATTTTAATGTCTTATTTTTATCAAATTAATTATCACTCTATATATATCTTTAATAATTAATTACCACAAGTACATAATTATTAAAAAAATTAAATATAGTATATCTTAATTTTTTGAAAGGCTTAACAACATCAAAAAAACTTTTTACTATAAGTTTTTAGTTTTTAATTATTATCTGGACCCTATAATTTTGATTTTTTATAGAAGTTAATATATCTTAATTATTTTTAACTAATTCCTTGAATTTTTTTCTAAAATTTTAAGGTTTTTAATTTTGAAATTATTAAAAGAACTGCAAAATTTCAATTAGAGATTTATTTAGATAAGCTTAAGCTTGAATTCAATTATAAAGATGTGGATATTTGGATTGAAGGAAGGTAGATCAGAATAAATTTTCAGATATAGTTATTATGGCTTATGTCTTTTTAAATATGCGAATTACTATAGTGGCATTCAATTAACAATTAATATTGAAGGATGTGTGCTAAACAAGTATAGAAATTATCTCTTTCGTAAGAAAGTTTAAACTTCGATTTGCATTCATAATTGGCTTTATGTTTCACTTCTATTGGTAATCATTTTGATGTAATTTGTTCCAATTTTAATTTAGAAAAATTTTCCTTTCTTATTTTAATCATTCAAATTAATTAATAATTAAATTTTCTATTATAGATTTGAAGGATATTAATAAAGGAACAAATGACTTAATTGAAGATTCAAACACACATGCAACAATTAGTGTAAACAAACACTTATATGTTGATAAGGTTACATAAATAAAGGTTACCTATTCATTTTTCATTGAATTAATGTAAACAAAGACTTAAATGTTGATTAGGCTATATAAATATAGGATATCTATCTATTTTTCATTAAATTAGTTGATGCTAGAACTTCATATTAATTTTCTATTTTTTAATAAATTCTAAATACTTTCATTTTCTTTGTGTATTCAACATTTTGTTTTTGCTAGGAAGTCTTTTAAATTTTTCATAAATTGATAGTTTGCTTATGGTTATATTTCTATTACAAGGATATGTTGTTTGGTTAGTTAGGTTACTTTTTTTTTTGGCTTTTTTCTTATTACATTTGATATTTTACAAAATTCTCAACCTTTGGCCTTTTGTTTTTACTATGAGTCCTTTTCTATTATTTTGTTTAGGTTTAATTTTTTAACTTTAAACTTCATTTTACTATGGGATCTTTTTTGTTATTTTGTTTAGGTTTAGTTTTTTAACTTTAAATAGTCCATATATAGATTGAATTTGTATGTTTAGCATTTTAAAATGCCCCCTGTTACTTTGTTGCTTACATTTCTACGTCTAAATAGTGTGAATAGTTTTGCCTCTCTCCTTAGAAGGAAATTGTCAAAGAAAAACCATTTCCTTCTTATTCTATTTTTTTATTTTATTATTATATTATTCTATTGATTTGTCATCTATATATCAAGTAAGAAAACCTAAGAGAGATCATTTTCCTATAAAATTTCATCTTCAATGAAGAAAATGTCAATAAAAGGAACATCATCAATATTGAAATCATGTTTTCCATATTGAAATCCATTAACAAAATCTAGTGTATTTTTATTTATAGAAATGTTTGTGATTTCAATTTTACACTAACACTATCTTTGGAAATTTTTATAAGAAGTTCTTTTGAAATGGTTGAAGTCATTTTATGCTTATTAATTATAATAATTTTGGTTTTAATGCTAAATTGTAATGCACTTTTCTTTTCAATACAGTGAGATATAGGTTATGAATGTGGAACATGAAAGGAGCAACAAGCTTAAGGAGTTGCTAAATAACATTAGATTTAAAGCAATTTGATTGAATATATGTGTAACTTTTATTTTTGTTAGGAATTTGTGTTCCAAATTTTTATGGATAATGGATGTTATAATGATTATCATGTATAGAATTAGAATTATTGTATTAAATATTATAGTATTAGTTGTAAAAGTTAGCTTAAAGCAAGAGTTTCCTTTAATTTTTGACATACTCCATTATTTTGGTTGAAATTTGAATATTATAATTAATTAAGTAGAGAAATTAGTAATGCACAAACTTCTTTTTTAAAAAGTGGATTGGTTTATTGATCGGCTTAGGACTTTCATGAATTGAACCTAAATTGGCTCCAACATATTCATATTTTTACACATGCAAAAAGGATCTATCCATCTATTTAATAGGCCTAATATATATAAACTAGATTTCAATTATGTCTAGCATTATATGATAAATATTAGAAGTACCATGTTAGTCAAATTGTTCCTTAATTTATTATAAGTTTATATATTTGATCATAATATAAGAACTTTTAAATAAATAAAGTAAATTTTTGCTAAAAAAAGAAGTAAAGTAATTAATGTTGATTATTATTTTTTAATATTACCATAAGAGTAATTTTTTTTTCAAATATTTGACTTAATCATAAATATTATCTAAATAATAAACCTTTTTGAACAATTTCAAGTGTTATTTATTTAGAAAAAAATGTTCTCTATCTCTATGTTAGAATATGATTCACATTTTAATAATTGTTAATCTGTAACTATTTTTTATTGCGAATTTTCTTCTTATTCAAATTAGTTTTTTGTTAAACTTTGAGACCTAATTAGATTTGATTATCATCTTTGCTTATTTTATATGATGATGTAGATAGTTCTTCAAGTTTAATTTGAGTAAGAAGATAATGTTATGACTCACTTTATTGGGCCAGTATGGAACTTATTAACCAATTCTAATAGCCTATATAATTGATAAATGTAGAGCTTGTTCTAACAAAAGTACCTTAACTTCTATGGAACCCAGAATGTAACATTAAAGCTAAAGACAAATAAATAAAGTCTCTCCTATTTACAAATGCTTTGTAAGTGACACCTTCCCTAAAAATGCAAATTTGTATATAATAAAATATAAACATGATAATGGATAGTACATTACATATAATGCCCTTCAAATCCTATAATATAACTAATATTCCCCTAACTGTCAAATTCAAATTCTACTTACAAATGCCTTAGACTTTCCATAAAGTAATTTATCATACTAATTTAGTTATACTTGAAATTATTATAAATAAAATAAAGGATGAGTTTTTTAAAACTCAATAAGTATTTATCTACCTACTGTGATAGCTTAGAACTAAATAAATACTATTCAAATAATTTATCAAATTAGTAAAAAGAAAAATTATGTCGGATTCATACCTGGATTCTTTGGCTTAGCATATTAAATGTCAAATTTCTTTGTTTATACATCACTATTCTCATAATTTTCAAATATAATGAAACCCAAAGGGATTCCATAGCCTATCAACCACAGCTCTATCCACAATAGTAAAAAGAAGTAATGTAATTATCATACAAAGATAACATTCCTAAAATAATCTTTTATATAGGGAGCATCAAATAATAAAATTTTCACTTTCATTTCAATTACTCTATTATCTAACATAACATATTTATAGCTCATTTATCACACTTCAACTTACAAATAAAATTATAAATAATGAAAGGAAAGCAATTTAAACCTCCTTATAATTTTTAAATCAACTTTATCCCCTCATAAATTTCATCTTTGTCCTTCCAAGATATCTTTTATCCTTTCATAAACTATTTCCTGAATTTGGTATTATAACGCATTATCATTATATCTTTTCCCCTTAATCATGATCATCAATCATACTTAATATCACAAAAATAATATTATTATTAGCATTATCGTGCCTTTTATGCAAGGCCACAGACTAACTCTTTGTTAACAAGCACTAAGTTTAAATAAGCATTACTATAATAGTCATAAATATATCAACCATAATGCTATGCCTCCATGAACTATCTAACAATATTTTATAGAAAAGAAGACACATTTCAATTATATAAGATACACCATGAAGCATTGCATGAAACTTATAAAAATAGATAATTAATGCACAATTCTCTAAATACAAGCATAATAGGGTCTTACAACAATAACCAAATGACTACTTAGATTCTTGAATTTATGATCCATATATGTATAAGCAATATATTTAGATATTAACAGAGATTATAAAATTAGGTAAAATATTGACTCGGGTAAGAGAAATACTCACCTTAAGCTATTAATTTCTCACTAAAATTTCAAAACTTCATGCTTTGTTTCTTTTTTTTCATCTATTTTAATAGTTTCAAAGAATAAACTGTAAGTATGATAATATTAACTATTTTCTTCCTAAAAATTACTACTTAAGTTCTAATTATGATGTTCTAATAATTTAGATAATCAATTCTTATATTTTCTCCTAAAGCGGACTCTTGAAATCAAATATGATTTCATAATCATTGGTTTCTAAAGCTCACTTATGAAAGTTAAAATTTTAATATTTTATGCTTTGAAAATGTCTACTTCAACTTAAGGAGGTTGTTAGTGACAAAAAGATACCTGATGCTAGGAAAATGAAAGGAAGAAGGATACCTTACTCTCTGCTATATAGCCACGAATCATTGTTCTTCATCACATAATCAAGCAATAGTTGGTTGGAGAAAAGTGCATATAGGAGGAGAAAAGGCAATGACAACCTCCAATGGCAGGAAAAGCTAGGCATTTATGGTGGTTTTTGTAGAGAAAGCAATTAAAGAAAATGAGAGAAAGAGACAGGTAGAATGAAAGAGAAAGAAAAAACTGATAAAAAAATAAAGGAAGCCTTAGGATTTTATCATATATTACTCATATAAGTTAATCATACTACAAATAGATCTCATCCATTGATCAAATAGATCTCATCCATTAATCATGCATAAAAGTCATTAAGATAATTTAAAGGAAAAATATAGTACAACAAAGGTAAGGCACTTAATCTTAAAAAAAAATTAATCTTAGCCCTTCTTTTTCATACTATCTCATTTTTTGTTTAATCTAAGTCAATTGATACTAATTTTCACCATCTCTATTCTTCTTAATAACCTTATGATAGATTAATAATTATAGGAATTTAAAAATAATTTTTTTAAAGTTTTATAGTTTCTAAGAAAATTATTTACTTATCATTTTATGGCTATTATGCTTTAGAAATTATTTAAAGAAATTTTAAAGTAATAACTTAACTAGATAAGTAAAGTTTTAATGTTGCATAAAAGCATATTAAGTTATTAAAATTTATTTTGAAGCATAATAAATGATATTTTAAACAATAATTGTATAACTAGCTAATCTAACTATTTGAAGCTTGGTTCAATAAAAATATTAAATAACATAATTTTTTTGAAATCCAAAATTATAAGAATTTTAAATTAAAATAAAAAACTTAATTATTATTAGTTCAGATATTATGGGTAATTTCAGAAAGAATTGGTGTAATTGGGATTTGACTTTATGGCAAAGTTGAAGTTTAAAATTTTATTTTACCGTTTAACAATGAGAATATTTGAGAAATAAGATATTTATTCTAACAACTGATATTAGAGTATGATTTAATCATGTGTAAAGTTATGATTTTTGATGACCAAACTTCGAGATAGAGTAAGCAATAGGATTGAGGTGGAGCTATTTTATAGGAAGAACAATTTTAGCTTATGGTAAAGTACAATGAAAGATATTTTAGTATAGCAAAGTTAGTTAAAGCATTAAATAAAAAAGCTTGCAAATATGATAGGTGATGATTGAAAATAGATAGAGATGAATGTAATTAGTATTATTTGGCTTTGCTTAGCACCTAAGGCAAAATATAATGTTTTAGATAAAACTTGTGCTATTGATATATGGAAGAAACTAGAAAAAACTTTATATATCAAAATCTATCACAAATTAATTTTATTTAAAGAAAAAATTATATTGATTGAGGATAGATGAAGGCATCAATGTTAGAAATTATTTGAATTATTTTAACAAGTTGCTATCTCATTTGATAAGTGTAAGTGTTATGATCAAGGACGAGGATAAAGCTTTGCTTTTGTTATCATCCCTTTTAGATTCTTATCATAGTTTGGTGATTGCATTGTTGGTTGAAAAAGATATACTTATGATTTAAAGATATAATTCTTATTATATTGAAGAATGAAAAGTAAAAAAAAAACCTACCTTTAGATTTAAGAAGAATTGCTTATGTGATTAGTAATGGTTGTGGTTGAATCACATATTGAGATGGCAGCCCAAATAGAGAGATTTATATATCTAATTCAAGGGAAGTAGTAAGAGATTATAGTGATCAAAAGTGTTTTTACTATCATAAAAAGGGCATTTTAAATAAATGTGTGAAAAGTTAAATAATGATCTAGAGCAATTTAAGAGAATTAAAGAGAAAAAAGAAGTTTAATTTAATACTACTAGTATTATAGTTGTGTAGATGATGGAGATTATGTCATTTTATTGAATAATGAATGTCTGAATGATTTTGATGATTGTTGCCTATTTAATTTTGTTTGCTTTGGTCAATTTGTGTTGATAAAATGTTTGATATGTATAAAGATTGTCAACTTGAAATTATGACAATTAATGGTGATATCGTAAATGTGAAAGTTATTAGTAGTATAAAACTAAGTTGCATAATAGTAGTATAAAGACTTTAAAGGAGATGAAATATGTGCTGACATTAGAAAAAAACCTTTAATTCCTTTGGGAAAATTGGATATTGTAGAATATGGATATTCCAATAAAGATGAAGTCTTAAAAATTACTAAAGATATGTTGATTATTATGAAAGGTAAAAAGATTGATGGAAATTTGTATAAGTTAATGGGGAATAAAATTATGAGAAATATAAATAGTGAAGCATATAATGAAATAAAGAAGGTGGAGCATATGAGAGTTCCTATAAAAAAAGTGAAATTTGCTAAGGTTTTAGCAAGACTAGTTCTTACTAGAATTCTTAAGTGAAGATGTATAATTTGTATCAATGTGGAGATTGTCATGATTTGATCTAAATTCTAATAATTACTTATTTGCAATTATTTCTTACTTTGAATCATTCTCTAATTCAAATTGGAATTATTATCAATTTATAATTGTTTTATATTATGAATTTTCTTCCTATTTAAGTTAGTTTTTTTTGTTAGACATTAAGTTTTAATCAAATTTTTTTTGTTACACATTGATTTTTAATCAAATTTAGTCATTGTTTTTGCTTATAGAGGGTAATCGATAAATGACGTTTTCATAAGCTTTTCATTGACTTGATCTATTCGGACTAATTAACTTGGTCCATCAATTATTTTAAATATTTAGCAAATGATTATTTTGAATACTTGATTGACTTTCAATTAGCCAATTTAGAAATGCTAAATTTCCCAATGTTTCCAATCATTTGTTCTAATAAATGCTTGCAAAAATAGAATTTGACCCTAAATAATATTGTTATTTCCCACCTTTATCCTTTCTAAAAAAATCCTTTCACAATTGATAGTTTAACCTACATAGTATTAAAGTAAAAACTAATTTTCAAACATTTTTCAAAAATAATTCTTATTTTTATTTTTCAATCAAATAAAAAATAAATGGCTTTAATGTCTCCCAATCTCAACCTGCCTTTTTTTTAAAATGAAAATTATTTCTTACATATTATTATTTTTCAAAATTGGCAATTTAACCTACATAATGTTAAAATTACTACAAAATTGCCATATAACATTAGTTAGTTTACCCATTCCATGTTAGTTATACATTGATGTATATATAAATGTTGTTGTATGTTCGGTATATTCAACATTAGTTCTTACATCGATGTTGAATACAAGTAATGATATCAATTTTTTTTACATTAAAATTAATATATTTAGTTCTTGAATATTGTTGAATTATTGAGGTAAGACATTATTATTTTTTGTTTAATAACCAATGTGATTGTTACTATTAAACCTTGATTAGTAGATCACCATTTAAAATTAACTTTCTTTCATATCTTAAATTTCATATAGTACATTAGTTTCTATTGAATAGCTAACATAAAATATCAATATAGGATAACAATTTTCTAGAATAATTAATGTAATTTATTATTTTTAATTTTTTAATCTAGTTGAATTCTTCTAAGTTCCATTATCCTAGAATAGTATTCGAATCTAATTATAAAATTCAGTAAGAACTATATTATTATAAAAGTATTATTATTACAAATAACATCTCAAATAAAATAAACACCCAATGACAATAATATCATATATTTAATTGGGTATAAGTTGTAGAAGACATATAAAAATGTACATGTTATACAAATTGAAAATAATACCTCTAAATGCACAAAAAGAAGTTACATTATCTTTTAATAATATAGTCATTGATAGAAATCTTTGTGAAACCTACAGTAGCAAAATAAAGGTACAAACATGTTAGAATTGATATTATAGGTACAATATTAATACTATATCTTTCTATTGAAAAGAAATTTATTACCTAACTTAGTCATTAGAATTTTGTAGTATCGTGTTGCATAGTACTTTTATCATCTTGGCAATTTGTATAAAAACATCCATTAATTTTATTTTGTAAGCAAAAAGGCCGTTGTCTTTTCTTCATGTCCAAACATGAACCTCATCTGAATTATTTACTGAGATTATTTACAATATTAGTCTCCATAATCTAATCTATCAATGAACAAAATTTTGAAACTTTTCTCCTAGATAACTTTCTTTTTACCTCCAAATAATCTTAGTAAAATGATTAAGAGGGAATTCATGTTTGTACTTTCTATCTACTTCATGGTGAATATATCAATACCCATGCTACCCAAAAAGCCAAAAAATGAAATAAAAAACATAAAATCTAAACAAATCAATACGATATACAATAACTAAAAATTGTTAGTTAATTTTAAAGGAAAAATGAGGCATTCAAATGGATCTTAGCATTAAGAAAAAGGTATTAGTGAGATAGAGATGAACAATTGGTCGAACTCAAGTTGTATTGTAATCTTTCATGTGAATTTCTTCATAAGACACTGAATTTCGTAAGGAAGAAAATTAGTTGAACTCAAGATGTGATATATTGTGCTATTACTTTTGTTAATACAATGATATATATATATATATATATATATATATATATATATATATATATATATATATATATATTCATTTATGGATGATACTTTCACATGTATATTATCTTACTCTTTTTTATTTTCCTATCTCACACAATATAAAGTAACATAATAAATATTATGATATGAAAATTTTATTTGATAACTAATATATTGAATCTAACATATTATTAAATTAAAATAATACTCAAACAAAATAATAAAATATACTCATATCTTCATATATTATTTTTTATATAAATAGTTCAATTATAAATAAATAATTTTATTAAATATATTTTTTAAATAATTAATATTATTAATTAATTAAATTAATTAATATAATTAATTATGAATTAATTAAATCAATTAATTATCAATTTAATCAGTTAGTTATTGAACAAAACCTATATGTAAGAGAATTGAATATAATTAGAGTTAGAATTTGTGAAAAAGTTAATATTTTTCTTTTTTTTAACGATTTAATAGTAAAAATATTCTAGAAGTGAGATATTTTTACCAATGTTGTGTTCATCGCAAATTAAAATTATTTTGTGTCCAAGCCATAACATCAAACTGCATTTGGTCCTCACTAATTTTATTTTTTTTCCAAAGAATTTTCACCTACTAATTATGGCAAGGAATGCACATATCAAATCATCATGATGCTCGTTGTCATTTTCTATAACTATGAAATTGCACAGAGCCCGACTGTCCTTATCAGAGCATTAATCCCCCAACAATTTCGAGCCTTTTCTGAGTTTTGCTTGCGCTGCCTGTAACTTCTAATCATCGCATTCACTTGCCAAATTAGCCCCATATTTCTCCGCTGCTTATGCTATTTTTTTCTTCTTTCTTTCATCCTTTCCATCATGACCTTTCTTTAATGTAACAAACTTCCATGTGTTACTAGATGTAATAAATAAATAAATAAATTCCTTGTGAAAAGAAATAGTTAATGAAATCTGAATGTATTTGCTATGCTAGCGGATTAAACTTAATAACAAAATGTTGATAATGTTAATACATATAATCTTACAATTTTTTTAATAATAAGAATAATAATTTATTTAATAGTTCTTTTTTTAAAATAAATCGAATATATGTTGTTGTATTATTAAAATATCGGATATAGTCTTATCTTTTTGGTTGCACACATGTAATAATATAGAATTTCAAATTGGTTTGTAATAGAACGTAGAGTTAACTGCTTTTCAAAAAAGGTTGTGCACATGTACATGCATATAGTTCAGTGGGAGAGAAATTATCGATTTGTAAGCATTGACTTACTAAAGTGACCTTCTTTCCTGAGTTTCTAAGGTCTGAATTATGAAAAGGAAAATCGGTCTGGGGTGAGGGAACTTATTCGATCCCTTTCTTTAACCTGAAGAATAAGGAAATGCCAGCTGCGAAGTTTCTAGAGAGAGAAACATCAATACCATCATATTATTCCCCACAAATTTGAACCTAGTTTTGACTTGGTTTCCAACGAATGTTTCTGCTTCAAGAAGTGATTCTACATACCTAAAAGAGATCACCTAACTCAGAATACATTTGTTGCCAGCAATTTAGGTCTTTTTTACAGTAATGAAATATAATTGATCATAAGTAACTAGGAGATGGTCCGACAGAGAAAATTTTAATTAGTATATTTACAGAAAGCTTTACATTCAAATCACCCATGGCGTAAATATATGTATTCTAGGATAGGTGGATACTCTTATTGATTTTTTTTAAAATTTTATCTTTACTGAAATATTAAAATATATTTATTCCCATTGATTTTGAAATTTTGATTCCACCACTGCAAATCATAAAATTTTGGAATTACTTCTCTTTTTGATAATAACATATGCAATGTTCTAGAATTGAAGCTGTATCGCTAAAAGTGGTGCCTTGGGAATAACTTTCAATTTGCCCTAAAACTTGATTTTTTAAAAGGTTTCTTGTGTGTGAAGGATTTGCAAGTTCGACGAGATCATAAGTACAAAAAAGAAGCATTTACCTACGTGAGAAATGCTTGTGCTTTGTGACGAAATGTGCCCACTCATAAACAAACAACTGCCCGTGTCTGTTTTGTCATATTTCTATTTGGCTCACATCAAGAATGATTTTGGTGGAGGCTCTCTGGAACTATAATATTGTTAATGAATTTGGTGGGTTTGAGAAAGTTGGTGACTAAGATTTGTTAAGCATGACACTTGGGAACAAAATATTACTATTCTAAGACTTTCGTTTTCATTCCCCAATAGAATAGAATTTATTCCTAGTTTTTGTATTATTATGTTGGATTATGTTGGTTGAAAACAAAGGGAAGAAGCTATTGCTGTCCATGATTAAGTCAAATGGGATATTAATTAAGAATTGTGAATTATAGACCACGCAAAATGTTAATGACCCATTATATCTGTTTTTTTTAAACAAAAGATAAAGTAAGGATTATTAGTATTGGCTATCCTCTTTATACATTATTATAAGAGTGTTATCTTGCTATTAAATGTTTAGTTTGAAATATAACCACTATTTAAGAGGTGAGTCCATTACTACACTCCCACTAAAATGTTAGTAATTTGAAATTTTTTTTATTCTTTTATTGATTATAATTTAATATTTTCTTGTATCAAACTATTCACCTTGGAATGAAGTAATAATTTGGTACTATTAGATCAAAATTATTTTGATGGTCACCCATTAAATGTTTTATTAAGTTGAAAAAACGCCATCTTACTAAAATGCTAATCCATGGTAATATTGATTTTTATCTTATGACTATGCCTATGGCATTGGGTTAAGTGTTTGAATACTGCGAATTTTAATGAATAATCATATTTTGTTTTGAAGTTACAAAATTTTTATCTAAATCCTCCCGGTTGGTTGAAACAATCACGTTTAGCTTTATTCATTTGTTTTTTTAACTTCACATGGGAGGGGAGGGCATGAAAAATCATATTAAAATGAGTAATGTCATTCATATCTTCCTTCACCCATTTTTGGTTCATTCTCACTTCATGGATTATGGAATTCATAATTTTGTAAATTTTGTTATCTACTAAGGAGAAGTGATCAACCATTCTCTTTTTAACAAGTGCAAGAAACATTTCCTGACTTAAATATTGAGCACCGCTTTCCTCAGTTGTACGAGTTTAGTGATATGAGTTGAATTCTTTTCTCTGGCATGCCAGACCATTGTAAGAGATAAATGTAATACATTAGTCTGTCCTTGCGCCTTTACTTGTTTTAGAAGATGGCTTATAAAATTGATTTTAAACATGTTGCTTATAATAAAATTTATCAAAATTCAAAGACTAGATCTTGAAGCATACGTCGTGGAATTAGTTGGATTATTTCTTTGGTAGTATATTATTTTAGGATTTTTTTTTTTTTACCCTGATCTGATCTCATTTTATTTCCGTTGTTTTCGGCTTTTTTTTTTAAGTTTACCAATTTCCGTTGGGTAAGAAGGCAGCCCAAAAATAGCGGTAGGCACCCAGCAGGAAAAGGTACTTAAATCTAAGTTTTTTTTTTTTTTTTTTCGGGAGGGGTCATGACAGCTAAGGAATTTGAAGTGCTCTCAAATGCCAACTAGAAAGCCCATTCTACCGGTGGCTTGGGGCCAATGATATAAAAGCCCAAAACGCGAAAATGTCCTACTTTCGTATTAAATTTTGTCAGGAAGGCCCAAAGAAAATGCTATACAATCTCCAGCTAAGTTAGGACCAACACAAGTTTTAGGCTTTAGGCTCCAATTTAGGCGTGCCGTGGATAATGATTCTAATCTATTTTTAGAAAATAGCTCTCATTCCATGTATCTGTTTTATTTTTATTTTTACATTTTTCAATAGTTTCTTTGACATAATCTTAAGTCAATTACAATAACAATTTTAATCCGTGGTTCTTATATAAAGAATTGAGAGATGATTTGACCCGCGAAAAATTAACAGGAAATGCAATTTTCTGAAAAATAAAAAGTTCATATCTTGTTTGGTTTAGTTGACTATAAATTGATAAATCGAGAAAGTAGGCAGAAGCAGAATCAAGGGGTGCAAGCAACGCCGGCGACCTCTCATAGATCTTGGTATTTTCATTTTTATGTATAGTAGTTTTGGATTAATCCTCTAAAATTTAAAATTTGTATATGTTTCATAAAAAAATTTAATACTTAATCTCTTAAAGGAAAAAAAAAATGATTTCATCATTAGAAATTGGATTTGTGAAATTTTACTTCTTACAATACATACATGAGAAGTATGAAAAGTTATTTACTTATCATTCTTGAATAAAAAAAAATTTATAAAAATTTTTAAATTTTATTATCAATTAAATAACTTTAACTATTTAGCAATAAGTTTGTAAGAAAATTTAAAATTAAAAAATTTCAGCTTTCTCCATAATTACTTTTGATGTGAATCGAAGAACTCATGAGTAGAAATCACCAATTTCCAAATGAAATAGCAAGAGAAAAACCACGAAGCAATGAAAAAAAGTTGTTCATCTATTTGTTAAAAAGTCCAAGCCAAACAGTATAGAAACTGAAATTTGGGTTATCATCTACCCCTTTGGACCCGCTACTCCTCGAGTGGAGCCAAATCTCTTTGATCTATGCAATTCAAAATTGTCAATGAGCCGTCCACAGTTGGATTGGGATTTGTATACCCAATTTCCAAAGTTGACTAGGACCAAATTAATGTCCCAACTCCAAAATTAACTGTATGGGATTGATGTCGGAAGAATATGGTCGTTGTTTAATTTGTAGAAAATTACAACCTGAGAATTAAAAATTATCATCAAAGGATGCTTCCTACCTGGAGACAGGCTCGGCTCTCAGATTTTCTCATCGTTCATACTCTTATTTCTGGTCAATGTTCTTCCTATTAGTGAACAAGGTTAGGTTTAAGCGAGATTTGCTTCTTTGATTATATGCTAAATTCTTTGGTCTTTCTAACTACTTTTTCTAAGCATATGCAAGAAGAACCAATTAACAATGACACATAGAAGCATGCATTGAAAATCATGGCCCTTCGGATGAATTTTGCGATCCAGCTTCCCGATTAATTAAAATCCTGGGAGTGATTTGAAAAATATGCTTAGAAGTGTCATTTTCTATGACAATCTAAAATTGGGTTCTCCCTTTGAAAAAATAGAATACTGTTGCAACATTTTCTATTAAAAATTGTAATTTTTATATAAAGCTTTGTGAATTTTTTATTAAATAATATTGCAACATTTTCACCGAACAAGAAATTTTAAAAAGTTTTTAACCGCAATTTTGAACGGTGATTTAAGTTGGAACTTTTATGCATATACCGCACGAGCAAAGTCCATACACATTTATTATTTTTTATGAAAAAATTATAATATTTTACATGAAAAGTTTTAAATTTTATAATTTTTATGTTAAATTTTCACTAAAACTTATAACTCTTTTTAAAGATGTATTGATAAAAGTTAATCCTCGTACTTAGGGACTCATAAGCTTTAATTTACTTGAATGAGATGCTTATTTAATTTTTTTATGCATTTAGATATATCCACACTTTGTGTGAATGAGACTAATTCCTATATGAGACAAAAGCAATAGACAATAAATTTTTTCAACAATTAATCTTCCAAAGATCAAACTTAGGACTCTTTGGTCCTGGAACGTTTTAGGACTTAGGTTTATACTATTGCGCCAACTAATTGTTGATGAGATGCTTGTTTAATTTGTGTATTATTAGAAAACCTGTCAAATTTTCAAAAATGTTCTCACCAATTATAACTTGCAATTACCAAACTTAAACATGGTGAAAGAGTTGTTAATCAATGCTTCCATATCATTATATACATATAATTTGATAATTAATTGATTCAATTAATTATATTAACTGATTTAATTAATTGATGATATTTCTTCCATTCTCTTTTATCTATCATACTTTAAAGAATTTTTTTTTTCTTTTTGTTTGTTGCTCTAAAATTTCCAAGTAATATTAATTTTTTAAAATTATATCTTTCTTTTTTATTAACAAATACTTCATTATTCTATACTCTTAATCTATTTGTGTTTATTCCATTATATTTTTGTTTCTATTTTCAATTCTTTTGAACTCTGTGTATAAAGGAAATATTCAAAAGCTCACTACAAATAAATAAATTAAATTACGTTTTTAATATTTGTAAATTCAGTCAACTACAATGAATAAAAAAGAATGAAAAAAATATTAATTATTTAAATAAAAATATTTGATAAAAATTAGCTGTTTGTTATTAGTAATTTATATGTGAGATGAGATGCTTATTTAAATTTTTTATGCATTTTGATATATCCGCACTTTGTAGAAATAAGATTAATTCTTGTCCAAAGCAAAAGCAGTAAATAATAAATCTTCTCAATAATTATGCCTTAAAGGATCAAACTTAGGATTTTTTCGGTCCTGGAATATCTTAGGACTTAACTTTTTGCTATTATGCCAACTAATTGTTGATGAGATGCTTGTTTAATTTGTATATTATTGGAAAACTTATCAATTTTTCAAAAATGTTCTCACCAATTAAAACTTGTAACTACCAGACTCAAACATGGTCATGGAAAGAGTCATTAATCAATGCTCTCATATCATTCTATGCGTTTAATTTGATAATTAGCTCAATCAATCAATTATTAATTGATTGTATTAATTAATTTAATTAGTTGATAATACTCATTCTATTCCTTTTTATTTATTGCACTTTTAAAAAAAATTTGTTCCTTTTTATTTATTATTTTAGAATTTCAATAAAGTATTAAATATTTTTGTAATTATATTTTTTTATTAATAAATACTTTATTATTCTACACTCTTAACCTATTTGTATTTATTTCATTATATTTCTCTCTTTATTTTTAATTATCTTAAACTTTATGTATAAAAGGTAATTTTAAAGAGTTTAATAAATTAAAAAATTAAATACTTTCTTAATATTTATAAAATCAATTATCTGTGATAGGTAAAAAGGATTGGAGAGAGTATTAATTATTTAAATAAAAATATTTGATAAAAATTAGCTGTTTGTTGTTAGTTATTTATATGTAAAATGTCATATAAGAATATAAGTATATTTTATGATTTATTTAAATATATATATATATATATATATATATATATATATATATATATGTATTATATTTGTGTATAAATTAATTTTTTAATTTTTACTTTTAATATAAAAAATTTAAATTCATTAAATAATTATATAACAAAATTTTTAGCAAATTATAATAATTATTTTGTTAAAATATTAATTTTATTATTTAAATTTAAATAATAAAAAATTAAAAAATTATTTATTATTTACAAAAAATATTATATATATGTTATATTAGTACAGATATAAGTAAGAGTATATAATAGCATAATAGTTAAGTACAAAGTATTATATATTTATAAGCATGGTTCAACTCTTATCACTAACATTTTTAATAAAATAATGAATAAAAGATATGTATAACAATAAAATACAATGATTTACTTCTTCCATAAAAATGACTTTGGGAAATGTTATTGAAAAATTACACAAAAAATTTTGTGTTCACAGATTTGTCTTCATAACTCGAAGCAAATGTCATATTTTCATTTTAAAAAAATTTAAAATGTAAAAACAATTCGAGAATCAAAGAAATTAACACCTATTTTGAAATGATAAAGAAATTAGAATTTACTTTATTTTAAAATAAATTAATTTTAAAAATTGAACATTAACGTATTTTTAAAATGAATTGATTTTTAACTTCTTTTTATGCTTTCAAATCAGCTGCAAACTTCCTTCATCTCCTACTTCATGAAGAAGTTAGACAAGGAACGAGGGATAAACCCTTTCAAAAGAAATATATATGAATCCAACCAACACTATTTCCACCATCTTATTTCTGGTCCCTCCCTCCTTCACTTTCGCTCTCCTGAAAAATTGGACCTCACCTTAAATTTCACATTTTTATTAGAGAGTGTAAGATATTCGCATTAAAATCTAATAATTTAAATAATTATGACATAATACATTAGTAGAGGATGGATTTCAAATATTAACATATGATAATGTCCATGGATATCGAACATATCAAAATTTAATAAAATCAACTTATTTCTCTCTTTTTTTGGGTAAATTAATTAATTGGTTTCGTTTGTTCCAAGCATATTTGGTTAAGAAACTGACATATGTTTTTCCTAAGATGAAATTGACACAAGTGTTTATTACTGCCGACTCTTGATAATTGCGCAGATTACCCGTTTACCTCATGGGATAAATATAACATATGATGAGTTAAGTCACGAAATTCAGAACCGCACTAAAAATAAAATTTAAAATTTATTTTCAAATAAAAAAATAAGACTATCATTAAATAAAAAATAATAAAGTAAATATGTAAAATTTAATATAATAAAAATAAAAAAATTCAAATTTAATTTCAAATTTAATTTTTGAATTTTGATATTTATAATATTTTCCTTAATATACTTCCAAATTGGAACGGAACCCCTTTTTTTTAATCCATCTTTATACTTAATATCAAAAATGATAATATGATCTCAACTGTTGCATAAATTTGATTGGGTTAATCGGGTTATTGACAACAAACTGATTTAAGGCTACTTATTTATTCTCTTACATCACCTGCTATATAGAATTAATCAATAACTTTCAAATCTTTCTCAATATCACGATTGAGCTTTGCATGTAAAGATGAGAGATTACAATTTATTGAAGGCTACTTATAATGAAAAATAATAGAGAGATCGGAGCCAATATCTCTAAAAATGTAGTGATGTACGATGCTAATTCTGAAGAAAAAAAATATATGAGAGAATATACTATAGGTTTGAAAATGTTTGGAAAAAAACAAAACATCAAGATCTGATTTACAGTAAGTGGAGGGCTAAACATCAGTTGAGAGAAACTTCTGGGAAGTTAGGATATGAAGAAATTCTGGTGTCGGTGTGAGATGGTAGAATAGGCAGACAAATTTATATTTGAAAATTATTACCACCTTATTAATTCCAAATCACTACACATTGAAAATATGCACCAGATATTCTCTATTACAATGGGACAACTCACAATAGTCCAATTTATGCTTGATTTCCTTTTGTGTACAATTAGTAAGTTCTCGGTACACCCCTACTCCATCTTACTGGAACATATGTAACATTTAAGCATGTTCTTATTGTGAATGGTCAAAAATAGACAAACAAAATAGAATCAACAATCTTCTTTGCAGGGACAAATTAAGTTTATCAATGTTACTTACCAAGAGATGGAGATCAGAGGTAAAGAAATATGACCAAAATTAACCATCCACATACATTAATCTCCCTCTCTTCACTATACCAATATTTATACCCAATCCACCATTTTCCATGATTGACCAAAACCCTGAAAAATGAAACATTTTTGTTCCTCTGAATGTCTCATCTTCATTTAGGACAACAAGCATATACCAAGTAAATCCCCACCCCAACCCTCAACTAACTAAAATTAATCACAACACATTAGAAAGTAACAAAGAAAGGCCATGCCATTTGCATATATACATTAATTCTAAAATGAAAGGCTAACACACTCAGCTATGAAATGATTCTTTCTTGATGATATCCATGAAGAACACTCCGCAGACGAAGATGATATGGTGGCCGCGGCGGCAGAAACAGTGTTGGCGGTGACAGCCGCGGATAATATAGAAGAGGATCCGAGGTTCCTCTCAGCGCAATATAAAGTGACTCTCAATCTAAAAGGCTGAAGAGTGATGTTACTTGCTGCTGACATGATCGCTCCGATCCATACTTCTCTAATCTTTTGCTTTCCCAATTTGTTACACTTAATCTTTGTTTTTTTTCAACCTTTTTTCTTTGATGTAAGTAACACCCAACCACTTTTGACTCAAAAGAGAAACAAAAAGTAGCAGTAATAAACAGAAGCCTAAGCTAAAAGAGCCAAAGAAAAAGACCAGAGATGACATAAAAACGAGGGGGAGACAAACTTGAAAACGAATTTTTTTTTCTTTTCTTGCTAGATCAGAGAAGTACCGAAGAACCAATATTATGAGTCTGCTCACTCCAAGTCATTGCTGCATTCCAATAAAGTGATGAATTAGGATCCGACAAACCTAAACGCTGCTCCATCTGATTATCTTGGCAATCACCAGTATTATTAATCCACTCCAACCTGTTTTGTCCTTGTTCTTCAACTTTCACTTCTTTTAATGTACCCATCTCTGCTTCGCTCCTATTATTTCCTGCTATTTGCATATCTTCCAGTGGGGTCATTCCACCATTGACGAATTTTTGTTGCGGAAACGTTGAGCTTAACAGGGCAGCCATAACCGGAGAACTAATGGGTGCAGAATTACTATAACTGGAAAAGAGAGTATCATTCAAACCAAAGCCATTTCTGTAGCCATTATTACCACTAACTTCATTGGATAAAATCCCAGTTGAAAACCCAAATCCAAGAGCATTAAGTTGAGGCTGAAGATCATACGCGGAAATGGATTCCACACCAGAAACTCTCGAATTGAATCTTGAAAATGGAAAATTCATGTCACTTGAGTTACCGGATAACCCGTAAAACATGGGATTTATGTGATTCGAGGTGGAAGCAATAATATTATCGGTGATCTGGGGTTGGGAATTAGTTGGGTTTGAATTGGCACTGGTAGCTGAAGGAGAAGAAGCAGAGTCAATGGCGGAATTAGAAGTTGTCCTTCTTACACGCTTGTTTTTCCGGCAGCCACCGCCGACAGGAACATTCCTTAAGGTTCCTCCTCTCGTCCAATATCGCTTGCAGGATTTGCAGAAGTGCCTTGGCTGAGACAAGCTGTAGTTGTTGTAGTAACAGAACTTCGTGTTTGATGAATCGCAACGAGGGCATTTCAAGGCTTGCTGCTGCTGCTGTTGTTGTTGCTGTATGAGATCTTGGCTTGGTTTTTCCATCATTCTTCCAGAGGAAGCCATTTGATCATCTGTCTGACTCTACAACAAGAAACAAAGAGGATAACAAAATCTTAGAGAAAATAAAAAAGAATGAAGAATTAAGAGTTTAAGGTGCTGTTTCTATCTGTCTAGATTAAAATAACAACACAGTGGGAGATATTCTCTTCCAAATGCAAAGCAACAAAAATTGAGATGGTTTTGTATTTGTCTAATAATGAAGGGAGAGAAATTGAGCGGAACCTGTGGCCATTCGCTCCTTGTTGAAGACATAACTGCCATTTTCTCACAGTTACTCAACATTTTGGTCTATCAAAGGATTTGAAGGGACAAAGAGTAAACAGACACAGTGCAGGTTTTTTTGAGAATTGCAGATGAAGAATGAAAGGCTGAGAGAAATGTGGGGAGTGCCGGCAGCTTAGCATAAGATGAATAAGAACATGATTAATTAATAATTAATTGGGAAGTATATTGAATAGTTCACGTGATTGGTCTGGTCTAAAATCAAAATTTTGGGTGGGTAATTATTATTATAACGGGGATTAGAATAAGGAAAGGAATAACAAGGACATTCAAAATTCAAGGAGAGGACAGATAGGTAAAGCATAGTTGGAGATGAATCTTGAGTGGTTCGAGAAAGAAACTATCAGGCAACTTAATAAATATATATATATATTTGCAGAAAAGAGTATTTTTACTTAAAAAATAAAAGGAGTAAATTCTAATCATCAAATTATATATGATAATCAAAATCAAAATATAATTAAAAATTATAAAATCAATTAAATAAGTCAAATAATTTTATATTTTAATTTTAATATATTAATTAAAAAACTTGATAATTATAATTTATTTTTCTAACTTTCATGTAAAAATAATGCTTTCACTTAAAACACTCTTTATATATGTATTACTAGATTGTAACCCATACGGATACAATTTTTTCTTTAATTAAATATTAACTATTATATATAAAAAAAATTTAAAAATTTATCACTTAAATTGCGTTATCTCCAAATTTTATATTATTCTCACCTGATACCTCATACTTCCAACTCTAATGTCTCCCTAAAAAGAAAATTTAGTTGTACTGTAAATTTCATGTTTTTTATTACAAGGTTTAATGTCTCCGTAATGTTTTCGTGTACCCTTACTTTTTAATGTAAAAATATTATTTTTTCTGTACAGAATTTTTTCTTTTTTGCTAGAAGTTTTTGTATCTTTATCTTAAAGTAAGATTTTTTTTTTATTCATGAAGCAAGAAAAATATATATACAAATATTTTTTAATTTTATAAAACTTACATATTTTTTCTAGTAAATTATATATTTAACTCTCATTTCGTTAATTTGGGAGGAAAAAAAATTCTTGCTGGAGAAATCCTCCCAGGAGTTTGCTTTAGTTACAGTGCCCGCATCGCTAATGACATTCCTCTGTCGAGAGAGAGTCAGATAAAATAGGTACGCAAGGGGAACTCCCAAGTGCCCTATACCCAATGCAGTCAATATAAAAGCAGAGCAAATCCCACTTGCACTTTGCTGCCTAACTCTAACCCACAAGTTACAACCTTCATTTCCAATTTTAAAATACAATAAAAAAAACTATTTATCAGCCTGATTCATCGTGTATTTGAATCAAAAGATATACTAATGTATATGAGTTATTTTTCACCATGAAAATAGGATCACACTATAATATTATTTTAAAAAATATAATAATAATATTTAAAATGACCTATCGAATCATAATCAACTAGTTCAATAACTATTTAAATATAATATATTTTTATAGGACCACAATATACTAAGTGAATTATATTTAATTAGTATAGTCAAAATTGATTTAGAAGTTTATTCATAAAGTTAAGATCATGCTTCAATATTTACAATTAATTTCACAAAGATATCATAATATTTTCATTAAGGCTCCTAATATTATATTATTCCTTGTGCTTAACTACTTGCGACCTATATTATGAAAGATTTATCATCTTAATTATGACTCACATTCAGTGTATAAATAGTCAAAGTATGCTTCTGTAAACTTAATTAATATCTTGTATCATTATCCTATCAAAATAAGTATCAATTTAGGTATTGGAATATATTCGGTAAACTATTCTATTGTGTACTAATTATACCAACAAGCCATTTCGCTGTGTTAACCTAATGACCTGTTGGCAAGATTAGGAATTGTCAGATAGTATATATTCTTGCCATTTTCATTAAAAATTACATTTTTATAATTTTTTAGCTTTTTTTGTAATTTTTCTACTAATTGCTATTCATTAAATTTGTAACTTTTTATGTAGAAGTGTAATAGAGCATGTAGCATTTGGTTGACCCAATTATAATCAAGTGATCCCACAAACCCCTTTTGTTGTTTTGCCGGGATTCGTAAGAAAAGTGCCAAATTGAGATAGTTTAAGATGCTAAGCAACTGAGAAGTGAGTGGTATGAAATTATGTCAGGGACTGAAAATTCCAAGCGAAAGGGACAAAAAAGCACCATATGCACGTCTATATCTCAAGGCTTCAATGGAGGAAGACCACGCACTTATTCAGAGCCTTCTCGCTCGGCAAAAATTCATATTTCAATCAATGAGGGATAAATATAAAAATATGTATAAGTTTTATATAAATAAATAAAATATAGATGATTAAGAATTTCTATGCTTGTTCTTCTTCACTCATCCATATGGGCAAAGAGAATATGGTCTTATTTTTTTCGTTTTCTTTTAAGCAAACAAAGACAACAAACCGTTAATGGGATGTCAGATAAAGAAAGAGATGGAGCCTTGAGTTGCAGAATCATGTGGTGGGCAGCTCAGCTCTTTTGGGGGAGGAAAATATGATTTTTTTCTTATAAAAAAGAAGAAGGATAAAGCAAAGCACAAATGAGGGAACAAAAGGATTTTGTAGTCCCCCAAGGGATCTTCTCATCTTCCCTAATTTCCCATCATTATTCTTCAGCAGTCTTGATCTGTGTTAAATCTTGGTATTTGGTCATTAAAATATTACATCCATTGATTTTAATGAATATATTCAACATTGATTTAAGTACACAAATAGTGTGAAGCGGGTTTGGAATTAGGGTTGTAAATAGATTAGGTCGAATTAGATTTTACCTTAAATAAATTAGACTTGTATTATAAAATATTAACCTAAGTTTGACTTATTAGCCTATATAAATTTTTATTTCAGGTTCGAGCCTGATCTGTTTTAAAAATTTGGCCTGACCTGTTAACCTATTTAAAAATTTATTTTAAATATAAATTTTTAAATAGATTAACAACTTAAGACTTAAAAAATCTATTATAAAAAGGTCTTAAATAAGCTAATAACTTATATAAACTTATATCAATATATTCTTAAAATGCTCCTAATAATATTAAAATTAATACAAAATTTTATATAAGAATTAATTAATAAAGAAATAAATTCATATACTCATAACATAAAATTATTAATTTAAATATTTAATATTTAATTAAAAGTAAAATAATATTAAGTTGTCATAATATGAAAAGTTAACAACAAATACAAATTAGTTCATCATAAATTATATAACAAATATTCAAAATATTTAATTTATATAATGGACTTGAAAAAAAAAAGCCTATATGTTATTGCCTTTATAGTAAATAAATTTAAATAAAAAATATTAAATAAACTGGTCTGATAGGCTTGTAAGTTAGACTTAAAATAAAAAAATCTGACTTATTTAATTAAAAAATCTTTTATACTGGTTTTATCCTGACTCATTTAGTTAAATAAGTTGAGTCGAGCTATGCCTTAATTAGGCCAAGCCATAGACTTTTATATAAGAACTAATTAATAAAGAAATAAATTCATATACTCATAATATAAAATTATTAATTTAAATATTCAATATTTAATTAAAAGTAAAATAACATTAAGTTGTCATAACATAAAAAGTTAACAACAAAGGCAAATTAGTTCACCATAAATTATATAACAAATATTTAAAATATTTAATCTATATAATGGACTTGAAAAAAAAAAAGCTTATATATTATTACCTTTATAGTAAATACATTTAAATAAAAAATATTAAATAGACCAATCCGATAAGCCTGTAAGTTAGACTTAAAATAGAAAAGTCTGCCTTGTTTAATTAAAAAAAAATTTATACTGATTTTAGCCTGATTCATTTAGTTAAATAAGCTACCTAACTCATTTAGTTAGATAGACTGAGTCGAGCTAGGCTTAATTAGGCCAAGTCATAGGCCTCCGATAGGCCGCCCGACCTATTTGCACCCCTATTTGGAACACATTGACCATTATCTGCACTAAGTCAGTCGCTGGGGGTCATGATTTAAGAATAATTTTTATGGGTGAAGCGAAAGCAAATTAAACCCACCTCTTTAATGGTTTATCCACAAAGGAAGAAAGGATAAATATTAGATAATGACACTTAAACACACCTTTCTCTTCCTAAACTCAAACCATGAAATGACCCACCGTTCAAATTATGCATAATACTTTGAGAATTGTATCCCTTAAAACGATAAGTATTTTTACAGTTAAATTACTTTTATAATATTAGAATTTATATTTTTTATCTTAATTTATTTATTTTTAAATTTTATAAAGTAATATAATAATAAAAATATTCAATTTTTTAATAAATAGAACTCACCATAAAATAAACCTTGAATTAATCTATTCTGAGACATCCATTGTGACTTTACTATATCATAGTTCATGAGAAGTTTATGTAAGTTTGATGTAGCCTTCTTGTATTTGTTATTAAAATAAATTATTTATCTTTTTTATACTTATTTAACCATATATGTAATACCATATATAATACTCCTCCTTAATTCTTTGTTAAATATTTAAATAGAATCAATATATAACTTTTACGTAATTTAATTTCCTTCTAATATTAAAAAAAATGATGCCAATTTTAAGTTCTTAGCATTCTTTCTTTTATTTATAATATTGAGAAATAAAAATTATAATTTATAAATTTAATAAATACTTACCAATTCTATTTTCATCGAGTCACTTTTCTCGAATAAAATAAATGTTATCTAAGTTGCTTTATTTGAAACATTTTTAATTCAGAGAGAAACTTTTCCTTATCTAGCCATCACTCTAGAAATTATGTCTTCATGATCATATTGTTGCCCAGTCTTTGTTAGCAACAGAAAGTAACAAAACTAAAAAAATTACTATATCATAGAACATTATGGGAAAGTAATACCTTGACATTTATACATTTAAATTGGTCAACTATATCATATATAGCAATACTATATGTATAAGAAATGGATTTAAAATTGAATTTTGAATGTATTATTATTTAAAATTCACTATTATTAAATATTGAATGCACTATTATTAAGTAGTGCTTTGACGTTTGTACATTTGAATTCATCAACTATATCACATATAATAATGTCATATATATCAAAAATGAAATTAAAATTAAATTTTGAATGCAATATTATTAAACAGGAGATGGTATGATAAATTTATAAAATTTAATTTAATTATAAAATATTTGAAATTTAATTTTAATTTCATTTTTGATATATATGACATTTTATATTGTACATGATTTACATGGATAAATTTCACCATAACAAAGGTTATAACTCATTTTTCTCCATTAGGATAAACAAGATCCACTATATTTTGGTTCAATTTTATGTTTGAAATAAAAGAAATTGGCTTCCATTGCCAATTAGCATTTCTTATAGGTTAAGATAAATTCATGGTGAAAAAAAACTATGTCATTATATTAGGAAAAAGAAGTTAAATTATATCATTTAAGGATGGAAAACTTATAGTGAAATTCCCTCTTGTTAATTTTAAATAAAATAATTAGAATTTAAAAATTTTACTTTAATGAAGAGAAAGTTTCGTAACAGTGAAAAAGGAAAAATATGAAGTGATTTTTTCAAAATTAGCATTAATTTTTTAACTATTGGTAGAAAATTGAATTATATGATAATCATATATTGATTTTGTTAAGATAATAAATAGAAAATCAATAAGGGAGGGTTTTGTGTACCATCAAATAAGTATAGAAGGTAGGGTTTTAAATTGTAATATTACTGTTATTAGCCGTATTGTATTCAAAGAGAATTCTATGGTGCCTTGGAGGTTCCAAAATCCGGGGTGATGTAACACATCCTATGTCATTAGATGAAATTATCAAAATTCTTAATAATCTCATCCGAGGACTTGTGTTGTGCCATGTCATCCCGGATTTGGAATCCCGGGATACCGTAGCAATACCCTGTATTCAAAATTTTTTATAATTTTATGTCGCAACAACTACATTTGCTATTACAGTAAAATTGCAACTGCAATTTAGAATCATGACAGATAAGTAATTTAATATTATGGAGGTAAATCATATATGAAAGAAAGTAAAGGGAAGTTATATGTGATTTACCCCAGATTTATAAAACTGCAATAAATGTAATTTGTGAAAATTAAAACTTTGGATGTTGCAGTGTACATTTTTTTACGCACAATTGCAGAAGTCAATACTTTTGGAGTTAAGTTTGGAAAATTTGACTCTTGCTTTTTTTCCCTTTTAACTTAAATTTAAATGGCATAACATAAATTAGATCGAAAATGATGAATCGATTAAAATGCATGTAAATTTTATATGCTTGTCATGTGAAAAAATGGATTTGTACCATTTATTTTTTTTCCGTTTAATCATGTTTTTGTCTTCATATTAAATAGAGATAGTTACAAAAAAATTTATGAGCCTCATAATATATATAATAAATTTTGTGTGTATATCAAATAAATTATCACTTGTATAATTAAAAAAAAAAGCAATGTTGGCTCCGTTTTGCACAACTAGCTGATAAGTTAGTTAATAACTGATAGTTGATAGCTGATAACTGATAAACTAATTAAAGTATTTCATAAAATTAGCTGAAATTGTAAAATGACATAAAAGAACATATTAATAGAAATATATATATAATTAAAATAATATCTATTTATTTAAAAATAAAATTATATTAATGTAATTAAAAAGTTTAAAATAAAAGTATAGTTTCTAATATTTTGTAAATTTATATATTTATTTACTTATATAATTTTTATTTTATTATTTATTACAAAAATTATTTAAATTTATATTATAAAAGGTATGAGTTGTAAATTAATAAAAAAAATGAGAATAGATTTGAAAAGAATTTAAAAAAAGGATAGCTTATAAGTTATAAGCTACTCTATCTAACTTATTAAGGTTCCGTTTCGCGTAACAAATAAGTTAACTTATAATTTATTGACCTGATCAATACGTTATAAGTTAACCTCTAGAGATGTTTCTCGTATTAACTTATAAGTTACTCTAGGTAGCTTATAAGATTTGATTTAATAAGTTACTTAGGGTTTAGGATTTAGGGTTTAAGCTACTCTAGGTAGTTTATAACTTATAAGTTACTAATTTTTTAAATTCTTTTCAAATCTATTCTTTTTTTTTTAATTTACAACTCATATCTTTTGTAATATAAATTTAAATAATTTTTAAAAAATATATTTAATTATATTTTAATTAATTATAATTTATAATAAATAATAAAATATTAATTATATAAGTAAATAAATATATAAGTTTATAAAATATAATTAATTAAATATTAAAAATTACATTTTTATTTTAAACTTTTTAATTACATTAATATAATTTAATTTTTAGATAAATATAAATTATTTTAATTATATATTTCTATTAATATATCATTTTATGTCATTTTGTAATTTCAACTAATTCAACAGTTAATTTTACAAAACACTTTAGTTAGGTTATCAGTTATCAGGTATAAGCTATCAGTTACCAAGTAACTTATCAATTATTAGCTAACTTATTAGCTATTAACTAATTTATCAGCTAGTTGTGCGAAACGAAACTTAAATCAAAGCTTATAAATTATTTGGAATAACTTATAAACTTATTGACTTGGTGAATAAGTTATAAGTTAGTTTATTTGTTGCGCGAAACGGAGCCATTATCTGCATAAAACATAAGATTGAAAATTAAATTTCAAATATAAATTAAAAATTATTACTAAATATATGATGTGAAACAAATTTATAAAATCAAATCTAATAAATATAAAATTTTTGAAACCTAATTTTTTTTTCTGATTAAATGGAGCCAAAGCTTAAAAGAAAGAAAAAAATTTACAAATAAATTTAATGAGGGATAGAAACCCTAGTAATATCACTCAAAAGCAAAGCACTCAATTCTCTAGGAGATTGATAAAAGATCAGAAGATCAAGATCTTCTTCAATTTGCATAAAAATTTAAAATTTAATTTCAAATATCATTTTTGGCACTTGCAACATTTTGTATAAAAAATGCTTCTTACTGCATATAAAATTTCTATCTTGTTTTTTAATTTTAATAATATATGAATGGGACAAAAAATGAAAAAAAAAAAGAACTTAAGAATAGTACCACCTGAATTGTGAGTAAAAATAATGACAAAATACATCTTTTTTAATGATCTTGCTCAAGGTTATAACAGGTTAGTCAAGGTTATAAAATTTATTTGTTATACGAAACGGAGCCGTTATCTACATAAAACATAAGATTGAAAATTAAATTTCAAATATAAATTAAAAATTATTACTAAATATATGATGTGAGACAAATTTATAAAATCAAATCTAATAAATATAAAATTTTTGAAACCTAATTTTTTTTTCCTGATTAAACGAAGCCAAAGCTTAAAAGAAAGGAAAAAAAAATTACAAATGAATTTAATGAGGGATAGAAATCCTAGTAATATCACTCAAAAGCAAAGCACTCAATCCTCTAGGTGATTGATAAAAGACTGGAAGATCAAAATCTGGTGCTTTCTATATTACCCCTATGGGTTTGGAACCCATGGGTATGTGGCTAAATTGAAGCCATTGGATGAATGAAGCCATTGACTTGGTCAACTCATCCAATGGCTTCAATTTAGCCACATCCCCATGGGTTCCAATGGCTTCAATGTAACATAGAATTCCCCTCAAAATCTTCTTCAAATTGCATAAAAATTTAAAATTTAATTTCAAATATCATTTTCGGCACTTGCAACATTTTGTATAAAAAATGCTTCTTACTGCATGTAAAATTTCTATCTTGTTTTTTAATTTTAATAATATATGAATGGGACAAAAAAAAAAAGAACTTAAGAATAGTACCACTTGAATTGTGAGTAAAAATAATGATAAAATACATCTTTTTTAATAATCGTTATAACAGATTAGTCAATTTACATAAAAATTTAAAATTTAATTTCAAATATCATTTTCGGCATCTGCAACATTTTGTATAAAAATGCTTCTTACTGTATATAAAATTTCTACCTTGTTTTTTTATTTTAATAATATATAAATGGGACAAAAAATTCAAAAAAAAAGGAACTTGAGAATAGTATCACTTGAATTGTGAATAAAAGTAATGGCAAAACACATTTTTTTTAATAATAGGAGTAATTAAACTATTAAATATATATATACAATAATCAGAAGTCAAATCTTAAATAAAAAAATGCAAAATTTGCCAGAAACATTAAATATCAGTTAAATCAATAAAAAATACATTTTAGAATTAATTTTTATTTTAATCCTAAGTGATTTTGATCTTCTAATTTAAAAATCTCAAATTCGATCTTTGTAATATTGAAATCGTTAAATTTTGATATTAACGTATGCAATTCGTTTGAAACTAACGGAGATTATCTATTTGGCAAATTTTTTGCCAACTTGGCTGCCAAAAAGTGAAATTGTCCCCCACTTCAGCCAATAAATAAATAAATAAATAAATATTGCAATCAAAATTCAAAATTTGAAAAAAAAAATTATTATCTCTCTCCGATTCTTCCCTGATTATGCAACCCAGAGAGAACCATCTCCAATAGCTTCAGCATTGCCAAATTTCTTTTAATCCTATCTTGAAAACTATAAAACAAATCTAAAAAATTTATACTCCAATTAAAATAGCTCAATCAAAATGATGAAACTTCGTAGGCTGTCGAGCAAATTTTCTTTTTCAAATTATAAAGCTTTCTCTAAGTCTCACTATATTCAAAATTTCTGGACTAATTGCAGCAAAATGAAAGAGAAGGAAGAACGATTCTTGGTTTGTTGACAGAGTAAATGGACGAGGTTGACCGAGGCGGCACCAGAAGGTGAAAGAGCCTAGAAGAACAGTTGGGATTTATCCTAATCGGATGTCGTGGAACCACCTGGGCTTTCCGACCCGCCAACATAAGTGTGAGGCATGAAGAAGGAAATGGAGAACAACAGCAGCAGCCAGCACGTCCTCGGGAAACGAGTTCGGGTCAAGCTCTGAACTCGTCGGGCCTCGACCGGGCATTACCGTTGTGAAAATTTAGAAATTGTAATAATTTTATTTCTTGCTACAGGAGTAAAAAATTTAAATAAATATATTTAAAATTAAAAAATTTATTTCATAAATTTTTTTATGATGATAAAACATTACTTATGTAATGAATTAAGTTACATAAATATATTTTTCATGACATAGTATTACTCATGTTACAAAAAATTTTACATATGACAAAATATTATTTATACCAAATTAAGTTATAGGAGCACATTTTTTATAATAAAATATTATTTGTTCCATCATATGAATAAAAAAAACTTTACTTATGATGAAGTATTGCTCATACCACAAACTAATTTTATAAAAATATATTATTCCTATAACAAATATACATATAAAAATAACAATTATAATATGTGCGATATGCTATATTGTAGTAGACAATTAAAAAAATATAAATATTTATATGTCATAATATTTAACAAATAGTTGATTTAATGGTGGATGCTACGATGTCTTTGGACAAATCCGGATTTTAGCATTCAGGACACCTGTCATGATATGAATTTGCCATGTGTTAAAGTTATTAGTGAATATTCTTTTAAAATTTACAAATAAACTTAGGAAAAATTATAAAATGAGCCTAGCTTCTTTTTTTTGGCCAAAAGCAAAAACAGAAAAAGATGATAGATAAACAGCAAACAGAACACCTAATAGAAACAAATGCACTAAATAAACAACAAACTAAAAAATGATAAGCCATTCCAATACAAATTTGTATCTTTTTAATTTTTCTAATTATATCTATTTACTATTATATTAATTTTTTAATACAATAATGATTTATAGAAAAAGTTTTTTGTTTCTTTGTCTTCCTTTTTGTGTATGTTTGTTGATTTGGATATTCTCTTAGGGCCTCATCCAAAAATCTGCATTTTCGCTACAATAAGAGTCAACCCCGATAGCTTACCTCTCTTTTAGCTGTTAATCCTCATTATTCTCAAACATTATAGAGCTCACCTCTAACATGTACATCTGCACCTCGTCGATGGTCATACTATGCCATCATAGTCTATACCGCAACCTCTGTCATCACGCCAGCTACTAATCTTGAACACCTTCACTAGTCGCTTGTTATGCTTCAGCGACAAATCTCAAGCAACTCAATAAGCTCACAAAGCCAAAACTAACTTATCCAGATTTTCTCAAATGTCCTGGATTTTTTATTTCTAGTTTTCATTTTTAAAAAATTAAGTAGTTTGTGGGTCTTGTTTATAATTTTTATAACTTTGTAGCTACTTTCATAAATTTTCATTGATAGTAAAAATTAATAATTTATTAGACGCCTATGATTACAAAAAAAATTAGAATGCACTAAATTTCACCACATCATCCTAGGCATTGGTCCCCTTTAAGTTGTTATAGAATTCTCCTAATTTAATAATTAAGTTAGATATTTTTAATTAATTGACCAAGTTAAAATAATTATTTTAAATATTTAGTAAATATATTATTTGATCAACTAAATGGTTCTAAATTAATTAAAATAAAAAATTATGGAACCCAATATTATTAATCAAATAATTCATAAAATATATATAAAAAAATAAAGTTACTTTCAAATTATATAATTATGTATATTTATTATTTTACTTAAAATAATAAAGAGAGAGGAATTAAACCTCAAATCTTAGGATATACCAGAAGTAATTCATTCATTATACTCTTAAATATTTTTGTTTATTTATGCATTAATTCAATATATATTAAAATATAATAAATTTTCATAAATAATAAATAATAATTTAAATTTTTATTAATAAAACTAATGAACATCAACAAAATAAATATCTTAATACATTAAAGATTGTATTATATAATTAATAAATGAATTTATATTTTTTATACATTAAATTAAAAATTAATAAAATTAACCTATGGATACATATAATATATACATGCACAAAATTTTTTCAATTCACCAATTGGTTCAATTTTTAAAATATTACTTAAAAAAATAGATTATTTAAAGTACAAAATATCATAAAAGATATTTATTTTTAATCAAGTCACATTTTTTTAAAAAAAAATGTGATAACAGAGAAGATACACACACATATGAAAATAGTAAACTATTATAATATATATTAGGAGTATGATCCATAGAATGAGTGATAATAAATTTTATTATAAAAATATGTGATAACAAATTTTATATCCGTTACTGTAGTTTTAAAGAAATTTTTATTAAAAAATTAAAAATAATAATTATGTAAAATTATATATAATTTAATTATTAATTATTATATTAAAAATATTTAAATTAATTATATTTAATGAAATGATATATATAAAATTTTATTTTGATTCCTTATTAATTTTAATTGTATTAATTTCATTTCACACAAATTTTTGTATTAATTTTATTTTTTAAAATAATAATTTAAATAATTCAATTCATTCATTTATATTTTTATTGATGAGTTAATGATTTGATAAATAGAATGATAAAAATAAGATATAAATAATATATAAAGAAGAAAATTGATACTAAAGATTTGTAAAACATCGAATAATTTAATTTATGTTTATAAATGATAAAAATAGATATAATAAATAAAAATATAAAATTAAATAAATTTATAATAATTTAAATATTAATTTATAATTAAAATTTAAACATGTATGATAATTAAAATTTATAATTTGTATGCATATTTATTTCATATAATTCAATCTTTACTGAAAAAATTTTAAGCAAATCTTAAAAAATTATTTGAGAAATATAAAAATTTTTCCTTTATCTTATAATAACTTAATTAAAAATATTTAATAAAAAATATTAATAGATGGATAAAACCAAATAATTATTTATTTATGAGTGATAATATTAATATAAAATATTTATAAGAAACAAATTTAATGCAATCGAAATTAATGATGAAATAAATAAACTTTTAATTTTTAAAATAAATTTATAAATCTTTTTATACATGAATATATTTTTATTATATATATTTGTATAATATTTTATTATTATATAATTAAGATTATATGAGTATAATTTTATTTGTGAAATCAATTGGGAAAAATAAAACTAAATTAATAATAATGCTTAGCATTTCTTAGATTAGAAATTCAAGTTTGATTCTTCGTTAATGTAATTTGTAATTTTTAAACAAGTAGAATGTCGATGAATTGCCCTAGCTTAATCTTGTGCCACCATTTTTATCGCAGCACAAGTTATAATTTATTGTATTGGTGAGGGACCAACTCCCGTGAGTTAAGGTATGAATGTAGCTGTAGTGCTGGCTAGGGCGAAGGAATTGTGGGGTCCAATCGAAACAGCCGAGGAGGGGTGTTGCCGGGAATACCATGGAAAGTGTCGTTAATGAGTTTATTTGCTGGAAGAGACGGAGGGGTGTTGCTCGGAACACCATCGGATGTTGGATAACGTCAATGGTGGCTAGAATTAAATTTATTATCGGAGGGAGAATGGTTGGGAAAGCAGACGCTGAAGTGCTAGGAGAAGATGGAGGTGGTCATGATGGGCCAGGCAATGCGCAGAAGGTTGGGTGGAGAAAGATCAGAGAAAGACATAGCCAAGAGGGAAGAATATTCTAGAGAATGTGAACGAAGAAAGATGGAAAACGAAACTAGGGCCAATTTTTTTTCCCCTCTTTTGCTGAAGTGCACTTTTTAGGATTTGTTGTATTTTTTAAAATAGTATCGAAAAATTTTTAAATAAAAATAAATATATTTTTTTAAAATTATAAATTTTAAACTAAAAATTATACTTTTATCTTTTTAAAATTAATAAAATAAAATAAAAAGAATACCAACTCACTTTTTTATTTGGAAGCCACACAAACAAAATTAACCCCAGTTAGGCAATCCGTGTTAAAAGCTTGTGGAAAAACAAACCGTAGAACCAAAATCAAATAGGGAAATAGTAATTGTCCCGAATAGTTTGGGACGAAAAATGGTTCCGAAAATTTTCATCCATTGATTATGCATGTAAGCTGTATTTATTATTTTAATCTTGCCGTTGTTGTGCTTTCGGCAGAATCGGCACCCACTTTCGGCACATTTTCGTCGGGAGCAGTAGCAATGCTCTTTTAAGAAGTTAAAATTACATTTAAATTTATATTTTAATTATTCTCATATGCTATGGTTCTATTACAACTTGCTCTCATGTAATTTAAAATATCAGAAAGAGTTAATATGCTATTTACATCATTAATACCTTATCCAATTGTATTTAATTTCAATTTAGCTCTAAGGAAAATGATCATGTGCACCTCTCGTATTCTTTTACAAACTCTAATTTAACTTAATTTTACTTTAATTAATCCATAATTTAAGATTTGAAATTAAGCAAGAAATAAATAAAAATATGATAAATTAACTTTTTAAAATTTTATTTTAATTTAATAGAGGGAAAGAAAAGTAGGTGAAAAACATGCATCAAATTTTATTACATTTAAATGGTAAAAAATAGACGTTAACAGTGTTAATTCAGATGTTAGCATTTCTCTCATATTTTAAATTTAAATTACAAATAAACAAGTTCCAAACCGATTGAAAATGTGTTTCTTCCAAAAATTAATCTTAAAACATGCTACCCTTGGTTAATTGCCTGAATTTAGGTTGGGAATTTGGAATGACATGACATGTCGAGGAAGCGAGTGATGCGTTTGTTACAATGTGAGGTAACAACAAACAAGCATGGACGTCTAGCTAGGGTTAGGGTATTGAGTGACATATATGGGTCAGACAGAGGTTGATGAGGAGATGGAGATGGAGGTGGCGGTGGGTCCTCCCTACCCACACTCACTCATCACCACGAGACAAACAGATTCCATTTTGGCAAAGCATCAAAGAAGCCCAACGCGCACGTTAAAGCGAAGCTTGCAACTCAGATGAAGAGAGAGAGTGTATGTGTTTGTGAGTTGAAGCCTTATGGGGACCAAAAGCATCAAATCCAACTCAACTGTACGCATCAAAAGCTAATTAAATTGCACCTTAAACTATGCGCAGACAAAGATCTCACTCTCTTATTTTCTCTTTAATTTTTTTTATTATGGCCTCTAATTTGGACACCCACTTTGTTTGCGTCATTTGTCTCTGGAGGAAAGTATACTTCTGCCCTTCCTATCAGCCGTCTTTGATTCTTTGCCTCGCAATCCCGAGGGTATATTTGGCTATTTTTCTCTAATAATAGCAAGTCTTCTGTACAAGGGTGCTTTCATTAGTGTTCTTTATTTCACAATTATCTTTTTGCATATTTTTCAGATATGATTTGCGTAAGAAAGAATATCATGAACAGATTTCTGTGAACCCCATATATTCCGATTTGACGGACATATATCATGTACCTGATCCTGTACTTATGCATAGTGATGGCGGTCTTGCAATCGTGTGAGAAATCACCGATAATAAATATTTAATTTTATTAAATATTTTTATTTAAATAATCAATCAATAACGTCATTAATTAATTATTAAATATTTTTATTCAGATAATCAATCAATAACGTCATTAATTAATTGCCAGACGAAACCGTGATTTGCGTACGAAAGAATAACGCGAGCAGGGATGGGTGTCTTGCAATTGTAAGAGAAGCAAACGGTACAGTTGATGACAATTTCGATGGTAACGATGGATGTTCTGCGGAAAGCCTCTCTCAGCCATGATTTGAAAATTCATTGACAAACTTGGTAGGCCTAAATGAAGAGAAAGTTTCATGAATCGCATGATTGCTTTGCATACCTTGAAAGCCTAAAACATGCAAAATGGTTGCCGTAAGATTATTATATGACTTCTGAGTTCCCTCAAGAAGACTTCCTAATGTATGCCATGCACATAATCACGCTAATTGGGTTATCCAGAGCCAATTTCAGTGAACCATATTTAGAGAGAAACCATGGCTTATCCAATATATATGCAATCATATTGGTCGATATTATTCACAGTCCAATTACCGTAGATATCAACAATAATTAATTAAGACATGTGAAAACCGGTACCTAAAAATGAAAAAATAAATGTTGAAAATCTGCCGCCACCAGTTGCACCCATTATTTGCCCCTTGTTTAATCCTTGTGACATGAATCTGGGTAGATAACCTTCAGATCATCATCATAACATGACAGGGATAGTAATCTAATCTTGCAACAGTACGATTTTGCTCATCGCGAAATTATTCTATTGGCCTATAATTTAATATTGTTTATATATATAATAATGTATACGTGAGAATATAAAAAAGGACCACTTGATCAAAGTGGAAAGCAATTAGCAGTAAGAGTCACCCCTGGGAAAAGGACCACGAGCAGAAGGCAGCAAGAGTAGAAAATTCCAGGAAGGAACTGGTCATAGGTGGTCTTTTTAATGCAGAATCTATCACCAAAACCAAGTCACTTGTGGTTTTGGACTGTTGTTTGCGGAAGTTTCAGGTATCTTCAATCCTGTGGGGTCCTGGGAATGTTTGGGAGGGATAATTATACTGTTTTTAATTCAGCTGCACAGAATATTTGGCATATAAAATGATGTTGTAGCTAGTTTTAATACTTTTTTATGTCGAAATGTCAATATTCTCGAGCTAGCCATATCGAGTGTGGATTGTAAAATGGATTGCTCTATATAAATCCATTTAAAAAATAATTAAATTTTGAGTAATCTATTTTAATTTGTATCTGATTTGATTTACAAATCTGTAAATTAATCTAATCGAAAGCAGTCACGCATCAATTTATATAAATTTATGATTAAAATAAAATAAAATTTAAATAATTTCATTTGTTTAAATTTATTCATTTCAATCCCTTTGACAGACTTATATGAATGTCTAGGAGTGTAAAACGGATGGATCGGACCGGATACGAACCAATCTGTTTAGGTCCGGTCCGTATTATCCGTTAAAAAAATAGACTAAATGCTAAGAAGTTGATATCTGATCCGTATCTGCAGACTTTAACTGTAAGTCCGTGGACCGATTTGCATCCGCCTGGTCCGTGCCAATTTTAATCCGCTCGAACTGATCCGTATTACTCATAAAAAAAATTAATTAAATTTTAGATGATCCAAATCTATAAAAATCTATAAAATTCATGGACCGCTCCACGAACTTCAGTCTATTTTATATCCCTATGAATGAATTGAAATGTAACCCTAAAAAAAGAAAAGATTAGGAGGGAAATTATGACTAATGGTGGCAACACTCTTTCCCAACCTGTCAACAGGTCATATTGCAAATATGAATGAGTATTATAATATGGTTAAGGACTATAAATCTAAATGATAATGCTTTCATAATTATGCTAATCTTATATTGATGAGTTCACTCACATTCCCTTAATTTATAGTTTTCTTCTTGTCCATTATTCACAGTATCTACAGTGCATGATATGTGGCCTATTGCATGATACGTGGCCACTGGGCAATTTTGAGAGATTATAATAAATTCTAATTATAATTTTGTTCCTTCTGCTGTCTATGGGCCCTGATTAGGATTTCCAAGTCGAGCGGATCAAGGTAGGTCCACAAACCTTAAGCCACAGGACCTAGAAAGTCCAGTAGTCATGATTTATATAGGGTGTGATATACAGCTATATCTAATTAACTAGTTAATTGGAAACAATCAATCAGAATTTGGGATTTCACATTCTCCCTTTCTCTAATTGAAAGTTGGATGGAACGTTTTCGATAGTTAGTTGAGCTTACGACCCTTCTATTGAATCATCTTTACACCGGTAAAAATTCCTTTGAAAGACAAAAAGTTTAGGAATAATTATATTTTACCTACGTATAATTTCACTAATTTTCACTTAATTCTACATCTATTTTCAAACATTAAAATTGACTTATTTATATACTTTTTACTGTTAACATTTTACTCACCTATTTTTTTAAATAGAATATTTTATAATAGGTGGATTAAATGAAATTACAAATAAGTAAAATGTAATTTTTTTATAAATATGTGAATTAATGTCAAGAATTTTTAATAAAGACTATATATATATAGCTCTGTCTTCCTCTTTTAAATTTATAAATTATTTATTGTTATATTCTTTACAAAATTGTTAGAAGTGGAGTATATGAATCTTATTATTTATAAATATAAAGAGTTTTAGGCTCTATTTGTTTTATTAAAAAAATATTTTTAATAAAAATATTATTTAGATATATGTATTGCTAAGAGAATGATATATCACTTAAATATGTAGTTAAAAAAATAATTCCTAAAGTTATAATAATAAAGGAAAGTAAAATTCCTTTTAAAATAGAAGAGATTACTGCATATTCAATATTAAAAAATATTTTTATTCATTGTAACATTTTATAATTTTATTTTACAAAAAATATTTCCTGTCTAAAGAAATAGAGTCTTAGTAGATTTTTTTGTTTTTACCTATACCTTGTGGGACAATAATCTTTGTCCTTGTTTAAGATAAATGTGCATGGATGAAGGAGGTAATTAAAAGAAGGAAACAAGACTAATTAATATTTTTAGTTCCGTTGCGAATTCTTGACATCAATTCTCATAAATATAAAAAAAAAGTTACCCACTTATGTTTCACTTGATTTTATTCAAATCACATGTTGTGGATTTTTTTTTAAAAAAATTAGGTAAATAAAATATTAATGATAAAAAATATATGTAGACAAATTTTAATATTTTAAAATAGGTGGATCAAATAAAAATTGATGAAACCACGTGCAATACAGGTAAAATGTAATTTTTAAAAAAATTTAAGGTGTAGATGAGTTGTTTTACCGTTAAGGTAAGGTTCAATGCAATTGGATGATTGTTGACCAATAAAAAAAACACAAAATTTGGAATCAAAGCCTTTTTTCTTTTCTATGATACACTTTAATCTTACCAATTTATAAATCAATTTTTGTTGGCTAATGCAAATAGAGGTAATATAAATAGATAATCATCAAATCATGAAAGGAAAGTAATGAAACTAACTCTCAGCATTGCTTAAATACAATTTTGATTATTATAACATATAAATAGTGCAGTTTTTGTATCCTTAAATTAAAATAATCTTTTTTATTGGCCAAATATTAATTGATACAATTTTAATTTTCTTTATTTTGTCAACTTCTTGATCTTTCATTTTCACCTGCACGTCTTCTATATTAATTTGAAACGACTTTTATATATATATATATATATGAAAAGAGATTTTTATTTTAATTGGTTACTGAAAATTTTGAACAAAGTTAAAAATTTATATATGAAAATTTAAATATTTTTATGGATTCTTTGTCTTTCAAATTAAAAAAAATGTGATTTATCTAAGAAATAATGTAACCAGTGCTTGAAGATCAAATGAGATTTAACAGAAGTTGATGAAAATTGATAGAAATCAAACAAAAAGATAAAAATTGCACCAACTAAATATTTAGTAGGACAAAATAAATTATTTTAAACAAGTGGATCAAAAAAATTATACAATTCATATTTTAGAAGATCAAAATTTTATTAATCTTATCTAAGATCGAAATACCAAAAACATACTGATTTAGTAGGCAGCATATTAGTTCAGAGAAAACTGTGTTACATGAGTTTAAATTTTAAAGGTAACCTCTGTTAGAAAAGGAAGAAAAAAAATTTAGTACTCTAATTTCTAAACTAGTTGAGCCCCGACAACCATTTTGCTAAAAAATGAAAAATGTAAGCCAAATGATGGACGTGGAATGTTTAATTTGGTCCACTCTCGTAAATTTTGGCACTGGTGGAAGAACAGCAAGAAGCTAGCATACATGGAAGATCGCAAGTATGTGCTAAGGAAAATTATTAGCAGCATAAGCCAAATTAATGGTGCCATCAAGTAATTAAAATACAAGGAGGGCAATATAAAATCCTAGATGACATTCATATATATTTGTAATCCGAATCCAATATTATAAATCTGATTTATAATAGTTACTTGTTATTAAAATATTATGGTTATAAAAAAAAGTTACAACTTGCAGCAATGTAGCCCTGGTGAATACAAGCTGCAAAACACATGAGGCGCATAATAATAATATCTTCTTAACAAGGATTAATCCCCGAGACCCTAACTTCATTTTTAACTGCCTTGGAACCATGCAGAGGCAGCAGCAGTAATTGGTTTCAAACAAAGATGTGCTCTCTATTATTCAAATTCGGGTGATGCAAAAAGCACATATTATATTGTAAGCTCCATTGTCTCCATAATGATCATATATATTCTCATTTGTCGATTTTCCAATCAGTTTTCAATCGGAGGAGAAGTGCGTTGGACTAGTGAGATTGCAATGAAGAATCATAGAGCACAAGCTTGATGGGTGATAGGCACTGCACCAGCTACCTGTTGTGGTATGTATCTTTAAACTTGTGTATTTATGCGTATTTTATCTTTCTACAGTCAAACGGTATTTACTGATCTGATGTTGATATTAAAAATTTTCAACTGGGCTTACTTTAATTATGCGCTGAACTTGCACAATGAACGATATCAATATTAATTATCTTAAGATTTTTCTTTCTTTGTAGTTTCGTAGCTTTGAGCTCAGAACTTTTTTCTCTCTTTGTAATATTGTAGCTTTGGATTTAGAATTTTATGTGTATGCTGAACCGTACTAATGTCCCGTTACTTCCACCACCGTTAGCAAGGCTGAGCAGGGCGGAAAATAATTTCCCCCTCCTCTTCCCCTATCCACGGGCTGAGGAGAACCGTACTACGTCGGCTCAATCCCATCGTCATTTCGAAGTGTCCCCTCCACACTTTGTCCTTGAATTTGTTACATTCTTTTGCCTCCCCTTGTTGTTTCAGTCTGTTGATTTGAGATTTGAGAAAAAGCCGTAGTTGAGGAGTAGTGATTTTTTCCTGATTTTGATCTCGTTTACAGCTCCACAGATTTTTTTTGACGTTTTATTTGGATAAAAAAAGAAAATAATTTTTTTTGAAAGTTTAGAAAAAAATTTAAAAATTAAATTATATAATTATAATTGTTTAATTATTTCAAAATTTTAAAAAAAAATCTCTTATTTTCTTTTTAATTCAAATTAAAAACTTTTTTCTTCTATTTTTTCCCCCCGATCAAATAAAGGATAAGATTAGAAAGATAAATATAAAATCTCGCCAAAGTGCGCTGCATGTACGAACTTGATTCTGATTCATTACCCTTCTTAAAATGCAAAACCATAGTATTTCATAAAATAGTAGCAGCTTCATGCACCAACATTGTGACAAACAAATCTGTTGAAATATATGACCATTCGGAGGCTGAGTGGTCCCTTTAACTCAACACGTTGTTCCTTCCTTCCTAATTGACAAGATATGTCTAGCTGCCTACCTCAACAATATGAGAAAAATATGTCTCTTACGCATCAATTTTATAAAAATATACGTTTCCAATTTTCTCCTTTTCCCTAGATGTTTAGTTTATGTTCTTCCACCAAGTACATCAAATACAGAATTAGTTTGAATTCGATTATCCAAATGGGTGAGACTTTGGTCCAATTATTAGACTAATCCACTGTATACGTTATTAATTTATTTGTTTTGGGAAATTATTGTTGCAACTTGTTGAGAATATTTTCCATTGTCACATACGTGTGTGACGCGTAATTCAAGATCTAAACAAATAGAAAAATAAGCAAAGCATAAAAATTTAATGTGATTGGATTTTTAATCTATTCCACAAACGAAAATGTTAAACAAAATTTATGAAGAGGAATCAGGTAGAGAGAGATTACAACCACTCACCCATACCTCAAATATTTATATGTCAAAAAATTAAACAATTAATTTAAATAGGAGAATGATTTAAAATAAAAATAATTATCAATTGATCATTATTGAAATTTGAATCAAATCCTAATAAAATTGTTATTTTTAAAATACATTAATTTGAGATTTAAAAAATAAAATTATATATACATATAAAGACTATTTCTAAAATACTTATAATATATGACCATAGTTCATTTAAGCAAATTATAATTAAATAAATTATTTCTAAAATACTTATGCATATATATATATATATATATATATATATATATATATATATATATATATATATATATATAAATTAGAGTAAAACATACCTAAAATCCTTAGAGTATGATTTAGTATCCCATAACTCACTTAAAATTTTAAAATTTACAAATAATCATCTGAAGTTTTCAAAAAAAAAGTGAAAATATTGCAATTTAGTTTAAAAAATAGAAAAATATAAATCACTCATAATTATTTTTAACAAAAATTCAGCTTGTTTTTAAAGAGATTTCTTCTAAAATAAATTATTAACAATAAAATTAATTTTATAATATATTTATGATATAATTGAAGACAAGTGTTTTGAGTAAATTACTATTAGAACTCGATTGTACTGCATTTGGGGAGTTTAGATAAATGTTTCATTTATTTTTTATATTACTTATTTGTCTTTACTATACCAAAAGAATAGCTAAAAAAATTATAAATGCTTCATCTCTATCTTTTCTTATTTTCTTTAGTTGAAATTTTAATATATTTCTAATTTTTTAAAAATTTCAAGAAGTTATTTATAAGATTTAAAATTCCAAGGGTATTATGTGATGATAAGTCTTACTTTAAAGCGACTATTTGTATTCTGGCCAAAAGATTATTATAAAAAATCATCTCAACATAGAATCTTAATTGAAAATTTAAATTATATTTATTATTTGAAAAATAATTTCATAAAAAAATCTAAAAAGATGATCAAGATGCAATGGAAGGAAGTATATATAAAATGAAATATTTTTTAAAGTTGTTTTATATGATGATGAAAAGTTTGAATATAATTGATTATAAGTAATTGATTTTAAAAAATAATTATAAATTAAAATTTTATATTTAATAATGTAAAAATATTAACATAAATTTTTTTTTAATTTTTTTTAATTTCAAGTCTATTTTAGATGTAAAATCAATTTTGAAAAGTCAATTTTTATACAATCAAATACGTTAAAAAAATAATACTAAGAAATTCCTATACTGTTAAGGATTTTGGAAGGAAAGATACTAAGGGATGGTTTTTTGCACAACATGTATAATTTAGATATTTAATTAGACCTTTTAAAATAATAGAACATTTTTTTAATATGATGTATATTACATAGGATTATGTATATTTTAGCCCCCCAAAAAAAATTATAACATGTTATCGTTTTCCTTATTCATAATATGGCAACTAATCTGTAATTCAATTATTTGTAGTAAGTATGACAATTTTGGAGGATTTGAATCCATGATATAAAAGTAGAAAAAGAATTTTTTTTTTATCATCTCTAATATCTTATTGATCATCATACTACGCCCATGTAGCTGTGCATGTTTTGAAATCATCTGCCCTTATTTTGCATCAATAATTTTAATTTGATATGGACAAAAGGAGTCAAATATACCCCTATTCCATGATAGTTACGACGACATAATTGCTGGTTTCTGGTGCTGATATTATATAGCAATAGAGATTGACTTGTCGATTATCCACCAACTTCTGTATTTAATAACCAAATTATTTGTCATATCATGATAACGATAGTGAAAATTGGTGATGTTGCCATTCTATCGAGGGAATGTATATTTGCTCAAAAAAATTTCCCACTTGACAGCAGGCAGCCTCCCACAATTTTTATATATGGAGCAAACATCAAAGTGACATTTGAGAACCATATATAATAAAGCAATTTTGGATGAGGTTGGCAAAACCTAGGCAACATTTTGTTTTTCTGCTTAATTAGCTAATAAGAAATAATAGAATATATGTCGAACCAATTATAGTCATGTGCGGAAAAGCTATATGATTATGTGCGGTTGATTAGGGTCAACATAAAAAATTGGAAAATCATAAATTAATGTAGAGAAAGCCATTAATCAAGCCGTGTTAAGCTACTTAGGGGACCATAATACTATATTAGTCAAGAATGGGGTCCTCTAATTCAGCAAACCATTGATCAAACAAGGCCTACCGGCAAATTAAAACTTCGGTTCTTAACTTTTTTTACTTTTTGTTCATGGGGTTAACTAGGACTAAAAATGTGGGAAATGCTCAACCCTTTCGTTCTACACCCTCTAATAAAAGCTAAGATTCAGAGTAGGATTCAATTTTATCATAAAAAGTGTGGGTGGATAGGGAAAAATTTTTCCTGCTATATTAATGTTAAAAATTTAATATTATTTTCATACAAATATTATCAAATGTATTATGTTTCAATTCAATAATTTGATCTAATAAAAAACTATTTTTTGGCAAAAAATCAACTGGTTATGAGAAACATTAAATTACTAAATTAAAAAAATAATAAAATTTATAATATTTATATAAAAATAATACTAAATTTTTAGTGTTAAAGCACCTGCAATATTTTCGGATGAGCAGTGAAAATACGATAGAGAGAATGGAGGGAATGCAGATAATAGGGCCTCAATAGACCACTACTATTCTTTGGGCTGGATCGTAGGTTTTTGAATGTAATGGGCTTGGATTTGTGCTTGTCAGAGACATGGGGAAGGTTTTCATCTGTGACTTGTGCTCCATGTTGAAAGCCCACTTATTTAATTGGGCTACCTGATATAGAGAAGATTAGGCCAATTTGCACCTATGGAGTTTCATATTATATAGTAGAGAGGATGGAGGGGATGCCGATATTAGGGTCTCAATAAACCATTACTATTATTTGGGCTGGATCGTAGGTTTTTGAATGCAATGGGCTTGGATATGTGCTTGTTAGACACAGGGGAAGGTTTTTGTCTGTGACTTGTGCTACATGTTGAAAGCCAACTTATTTAATTGGGCTACAAGATATGGAGAAGATTAGGCCATCTATAATGTTTTATATTATATGGGCCAAAACCCATTTCGAGAAAAGTGGGCCAGTTTCACCAAACGATTGTTTAATGGCAAAAAATTGATTGTTTATAACTAAAAAGAGGAGTCGATGACTCAAACTCCACGAAGAAAAAGAATAAAAGCCATAAACGATGCTTGAAGTATTGTCTTGGGCTTTCAATCTATCATTGCTATATTCTCTACATAAATAACGTTTTATGATGACGTAAATTATATTCGAATGATGATTCTTCAAATAAAGTATCCAATGTTCAGCCACTGGGATCTACCTTTGAAGACTTCACAAAAATAATATTGAAGACAAAGTCTGCACGTGCAAATCCTATGAAAGAAAAAAGACATGAAGCAAATTGTGCAAATTGATATGATATTCCACCAAAAAGAAGTGTAAGCGCCCATTTGTGACTAAAGATAAGGCTAGATTCCCACAATTTATCATTGTAACCATTGTTATTATATATATATATATATATATATATATATATATATATATATATATATATATATATATATATATATATATATATATATATATGAAAGATTTATAAAAAGTTATGAATGTTAGCAATTGCAATATTACAGTAGCCGATCATTTTTTAAATTTCTAATATATATATATATATATATATGTATTAGCAGCAATATAATTGTTTGTTTCAAGAGGATGGAATCCAAAATTAATTATGATGAAGGCAAAGCATTAGTTGAAGTGATATAATTATTTATTTAAAAAATTGGCACAGCTTTGAGTTGCCGACAGATTTAGTGGTAAACTGAGCTTTTGAATGTAATATGGTGGAATAAAGATATTTATGTATAGCAACTGAAAGGAAAGGAAACTAAAAAAGGAACCAGATAGAGGGAATCTTTGTATTTTTCAAATGTTATAAGCATATATCCCACCAATTTCAATCCAAGTTTTATTTGGTGAGCAATAAATTCCGCGTCAATTCTATCACAAGATACAGATCCCTCTTCACGTTTTCCCGTTGTCGTTTATGTATGAAACCGAACAAGGGCAAGCCTCTGTCGTCACACATGACCGTAATCTGCTATGTCAGCTTCTCGATGATGCTTTATATGCAACTTGCTGCAGTTTCTGCATCTATTCTTTCTTTCTTGGACTAGTCTCCATCGACATATATCTTAACAAGCGGAAGATCTATCCTAATATTTTTTAACCTTAACCTAATCTTTAACCTTTGTTGATCCATTCTTGTAAATCTTCCAAGCCACTTAGAAAGTTTGCCCAGTTAATTAGTTGCTCTTCTTGATCCATTTCATTTTTACCAACCACTCATGTATTAGTTAAATATATGGTTTGCCCCAGAGGACTTATTATAGGAGCTAGGCCTATGCACCATTTACTTCTTGTAACAAGTATTGCTGCATTAGCTAATAGGATGGGTCCTATTGATATGATTGTTAATTGGTACGTATGAGGCTATTGCTTATTAATTGAAAAGTACCAGGACAGGATTTAAATTCTTTCTTTTGTAATTTTCTTTTGTCATTTCTTCAATTAAGTGCTTCTTATTGATGATAGATAATAGTAAACGTTTCAATAAAAAGAACTTTGAAATGAAAATAACTAGAATATTCAAATTAAAAAAAATATTACTGTATCAACTTTTTAATTTTTAATTCTAGAACCCACATTAATTGTATTAATTTGTTCAAAGAATTTATATATAGACCCTAGCCAAGACGCTTCAGGCAACACAATTTTAGCAAGTTCTGCATGGATAAAAATGGCTAGAACTCTTCTTCATCTATTTTATCAGAAAAGGAAACCATCTGAATCAATATGCATTTGAAGCAACAGCTGTTTTTGATATGGTGTTGGGAACTCTCCAGCATGGTAAAAGACTTTGAGACCTTCTATTGCCTTCTTTAATTCGTTGCTTTATGTTCAATATGCACAAGTCCGGTCAGAACATTACAAGACTTTAGATGTGGAAAATTACACTTTAACTCTCAACTTACATCAAATAACAATATTAGAACATCACAAGTAACATAATTCAATAATATTATATGTATTAAAGTTATGATCCAAAATTGAATAACAAACATAAATTAAGAATTATCAATCAACAGAGAATGATTAAGTAAATTTACAAACTTCAATTTAATAAATAAAAAAGATTTAAAATTTAATTTCGAATCTTATTTTTAATACATATATTATTTTTTAATGCAATTAGTACATTATTTTTGTAAAAAAAATTGCAATTTATCCTTTTAACTAAATAATATTAATTAATATTGATGCATTAACCTTATGAAGCTATATATATTTTTCTTTATTTTGTACATACATGCAGTATATATGAATGTATCCTCCCCAAATTTGTTGGTCCGCGTAAGATATCATTATTGTTGTGACGTCCTCACAAAGGCATTTTACCCAGTTCAATCACCCCTAATTTGTAAAATATTTCATAGTGTCATGTTCTGATTTTTTCTTTTTTGATTAATTTATTATAGTAGCCTTTGTTTATATGGTACAACACATGTGATATCTTCCGCACAGATCATCAAAATTTGGGGCGAGAAATTACTACAGTAATATGAGATAACTCTATAATCTTCTTTAAAAATTGATGTACCAATAAGTTTGTTGTATAAATTGCAACCTCTTAAAGTTGACATATTAATTACTTGATGTAAGATTAGAGGTATTAAGTTTTATTTTTTCCGACTATTAATTTATGTTTGGATTTTTCTGGAAGTTAAAATTTTAATAGTTGGCAGATTGTTTCACTCTAGGGTCAAATTATGTTATCAATCTCTTGAAGGGATTTACAAAATTAACTAATTCTTTAAAGAGTTTAAATTTGATTTATTATGAATATAAAATATTTTATACTATTAAAAAATAATAATAAGAAGATGCATTATTAAATAAAAAATTTTAATAAATTTCTATTAACATAACAATTTATAAATAAATGATAATATAAAATTGAATATTATATGAATTAAATTTAAATGCTTCTATAAAATAGTTAAAAGTGAAATTAGGCTCTATTTATTTTTTGAAAGATGTGACCAGTAAAAAGTTATTTTTTAAAAAGAGAAAAGAGATTCATACTAGAGATATAATAATAGAAAGAAATAATTTCATTTTTTAAAATAGGAAGTTGTATTTCACTAAATTTCTTATATTCAATATTAAATATTTAAGCTATTTTTTTATCTTAATATTTTTATAATTATATTTGATATTTTCTGTTAAAATAAATAGAACTTTAAACAAAAACATATTGGGTCGAAGATAATAACATTAACACATCTCAAATCACTCACCTTCACGAAAGGATTCAAAAGCAAACATTTGGGTGGGAGGATTCTGTAAAAAATACTTCTTGCAGCCATCTAACTGTAAAAAGTAGCTTTACAATCAACGACAATCTAACACACAATAGCATGCATTTAACTACACCTTTCATGGTCGCATCTGAATTAGCTATCCCAACAACTTGGATATTAATCATAATACACTTTGAAAATTCAGATGCCTGAGCACCCAGTTGCAATGGGTATTCGATACATAAAACAAACAAGCTACTCACTTTCACGCACGCAGTTTCCCTCGTACAAATTGAATGGGGACCAAATAGAAAACGATAATGAATAAAGAGTGGTCCTGCCAGACAGATAATGGGAGTAATAAGAAAGGGAAGCCCAGGTGCACAGCTAGCTGGCCATTTACTCGCACAGCAGTTGGCTGCAGCAGAGCTTAATGTGAGAACAAAGTGAGTAAAGGGGGCCAAAAACTATAAGATCCCAATAGCATGCAATACCAGACATTCGTACGCTAACGCGTGGAGAAGTAATGGGCCAGAGCTTGTTAAATCAGCTTCAAATCGTATATTCACCTTTCAATAATGCAAAACTATGGATGAAGAAAAGAATCGTCCCCCACACCCTCCTCTCTCTCTCTCGGCTTCCTTTCAACGAAAAGGACTGTCATCAACTGATTGGAGGAGAAAGACAAAGAGAAGCATTAGAGAGACTCCACTTTGTTTCTTTTGAGGACAAAAATTTACAGATTTCTGATTTCTTTTTCTTCTAATAATTACCATGCTTTTGAAGCTATATGACAGAAATTTCTTGTCCACAAACACTGCACTTAATCAATTGGTAATAGTATTGTTGATTTGTTTCTTTTAATATAGTTTTATGTCTTGAACATGAATAGATGTGGGCAACCCGGTTTTCATTTATATATCTTTTTTTTTCCCCAAAAATTGTTCGTAGAAACCACCTTGAATAGGGGTAGATTCTATTTCTACCTTCAACTTTTTCGTGCTTTAGTGAGAACTGGTCCCCTGTATCTTTCAAAATAGGAATGGGTTTTATATATATTTGTTGATGGATTTTATGGGTTGGATCTAAGTCTAGGTTTCATCCCTTCCCATACCTCGCACACATTCTCTCTCCCTATATATATTATGTTGATGATTGACGTTGATACATTACATGACTTTTAATCATTTACATAAATAAAATTAATAATCTTATTCATGAAATAATAAAATATTAATAAAATAATTTTTAAATTATATAAAATTATAATTTTATCTTTACCTATTAATTTATATTATAATTTTATCCATTCATACAAATAATTTTATTCTTGAATTATTACATAAAAAGATGAAATTATATATATAGAATATTATTTATGTACTAAATTACAAATAATTCAAAAATAATTTTATCACTTTATAATTGCATGGATGAAATTATTATTATTTTTCTTGTTTGGAAATTTTTGGTGTTCAACACTCACATTGAGTTGCAATTATTATAGAATCGAGTCAAGTTTAATTCATTTCGGAAGATAAAATTTTTTCAATACTTATTTTTTTTATTTACAAAATTTGAACTTAAAATTTTATCAGAAGAGATTGAACTCTCAACTATTCTTAGAGACGTAGGTGGAAATTATTAATTTTACCCATATAGCAGTAAAACTCAGTTTGAGATGAGTACATATAATTAATTTGCGGAAAGGAGTACAAGTTACTGTTATGAGTACATATTGGGTTTGGATCTGAATTTTAAGATCTTTTGATGTTTGGACTTCCACTTGTATATTAAAGTAAGTCGTTTCATATCTGAGTGCTATACTTTTCCTTCCTTCTCATCTCTAATTATGAAGGATGAAAATAGTTATCCATATTTAAAGATTTAAAATCGAATTTGAAATGTAAAGAAAAGGTCAAATCCTAAAAAAAAAAAGAAAATTAACATATATGCTCCCTGAGCTTCTGAAGTACAGATAATATGTTATCGAATATTGAGTTTGACGTCTCCAGGATGGCTGAATCAGAGAAGATCAAGTTTCCTGTATTCATCGGAATGTTACGTTCATTTTGAACTTTCACTGGTGTTATGATATTACATATGAGGAAACCGCACAAGTGATGAGTTAATTAAGAGTTAACGTAGTATTTAATTTTTTTTATAAAAATAATGATTATTATATTATTTAATTTTATAATTAGTATTAGTAATTTTTTATTTTTATTATAATTATTCATATCTTAATTCACTTATGGTATTAAAATAAATGTAAAATATTAAAATTGATTGTTAAATAGTATTTTAATAATATCAAATATATACTTTTTTATTATATTTTTATTTTTATTATTTATTTTAGTATTATTAGTGAAAGGAGTAATCAATCATTTTAATAAAAATAAAAGTAAAAAATTAATAATATTAATTATGAAATTTGAGGATGTAATAGATACTAGTTTTATAAATGATGAATTAATTATTTTGTTTAATACTTTATATAAAATTCTCTTTCAATTTTAGATATGTCATATTTTGGATTTATTTAAAACATTAAATAGATAAAAAAATTTAATTCAGATACTATGAAAAATAATATGCAATAATTTGTACAAATAGTATTATTTACAGACAAAAAGCTGTTTGGCTACTTTATTATCCAAATATTGATATTGATTGTGAGAGCCGCCATGAAAGGGAACTAAAATACTGTTTAATGTGTGGTGGTTGAGGGCCACTTATAAGTAGGGTAAAAATTTTTTACCCAAAGGAAGTCTCGAGCTACTATCACCCACTATCTTTACAAAATTCGCCTGTCAGAAAAGTCCAAGCATGAGTTAACGGGTTTAAAAGTTTGTGGTCTTCTCTGGGTCGTCTTGTCAGCCATTTGCTTCACTAAGTCAATTTAGCTACAAACGCACTCAAATTTCAATTTTTCCTCGTGATACTATAATTTTGAAGATTTTTTTAAAAGAAGTGTATAATATACTTCCAATATTAAAAAATGCATCAATTTTTTTTATTTTAAAATTAGGCATGTGGAATGGCAGAATTAAAAGTTAAGACCCGGTTATTGCTGGAAATAAATGTAATTTAATATTTTAATGGGAGTGTAATCGTCTGACTGAGAATAAGTTTCACGACTTTAATAAAATGAACAAAATTAGTTTGATTTTATTCAAAAAAATTTGACAACAAAAGCGAGAGAATTGGTAAAACTGAATTTATTTTAATACCCTCACAACATATATACTATTTACATTTTAAAATAATAATAATTTTTCACCCACGTTTATTTTTATTTTGTATGTAGCATTTTCACATTCTTTTGATGGGTGCAATGGATCTTAATTATTATAAATATTCATAATTAATAAAAATTAACATGAGTTAATGGTGATTGGCAAGACGTGAAACTACCGCTGCTCCTTTTTTTTTTTTTAACCCTCCACTGTTGTTACCCTCCTGTTGAGAACCAAGAAAATGGAGACCTGTGGTCCTCACCGATTCCTCTCCGATCCTATATATTTACCCTTCTTTCTCTTTCTCTAATTATACCAACTTATCACACTCTTCTTCTCCTTGACTTCTCTCCATATCCTTCTTCCTGATTTCTTTCTCTTTTAGCTTATTATTTTCTTGCACATAATGGAAAACAGCAGAGCTGAGGGAAAGAGGACCTTCAGCTACAAGGACGAGGATGAGGACCTCGACGAAGAAGAGGAGGAAGAAGACGAAGATGAGGCCGAAGGTTACGGAGACGACGGCAGGAAGAAGAGATCAGCAGTGATGAGAAGCAAGAGAGGTAGCAAAAGCAGCAGCTCAATGCCGCCTTATTGTCAGGTGGAAAGTTGTATGAACAGAGATCTAAGTGATGCCAAGCAGTACCACCGGCGGCACAAGGTGTGCGAGTATCATGCCAAGGCTTCGGCCGTACTCATGGCTGGAATGCAGCAGCGGTTTTGCCAGCAATGTAGCAGGTACAGAAACCCTAATCTTCTTGGAATATAGAAATTTGTGGATCTGATTATTTTTCTTATTTATTTTCTATGCTAGTTGTCTGTTTATTCAATTCAGTGTGTGGAGGGGTTTGATTTAAAATTATATTTTTGCTTTACTCGTTTTGATGCACCCTTTTTCGGAAAGGAGATTGGTCAATTTGACTAGCATTTGTGGTAATAGTATATTTAATTAATAATTCTTGTTCTGAACTGATTATTATAAGGATTGCTTGTTGCCAAAAATGGCAAAACGTAAGTTTTGGTTGCCCATGTGGAGGATCTTTACTTGATACCCTGGTTTTCTGTGTATTCCGCTGCTTAATTAATTGTGGAATGCTAATTGACAAACAATTTTCGAGTGATTAGTGGCTTAAATTGAATCGTGTAACCTAGAGGAAAGTATAATGAGAAAATAATTAGCTTCAAATTCTTTTACAACATTTGTAAAAAATAATCTTCCATTCTTTTCATTTCTCTTTCATTTGCATAGTTACTCTTAAGATATGAGCCATAAATAAATAAACAACCAGTTGTGGTAAGACGACCCAGTTTCTGTCAAGATCATGGCATAGTGAGATGTCCTGAGTGGCTTTACATTATGAGGCCAATTATATATGGATCTTATTTCCACAACTTGACCTCATAGATTTGGAGCCCTAACATGATCTAGCTAGCTAGATGATAAGGCACTGATATTAGAAATATTCTTAATTCTTAATTTGACGGTCCACTGTCGATATGGCAATTCGGGATATGATTTTATATCATCCAATTATCAACAACTTTGATGCACGATTTTGGGTAATACAGTTTCGTCAACACAAAACTAGTCCCTTTTCACTAGTGCAAATTACAATATACATTCCCCTTTTCCAAAAACTTTCCTCTTAGATGAAAACAGGAAATAAATTCTGACAGTTTGTGCGGGGGAGAGGAAAGAAATAAAACATCAAGTCATCTTTCATTTTTTTTGTTTCCTTACTTTCAATAATCCTCTCTTTTCACTCTATTATACCTGTGTGAAACACAAGAAAGCTTAGTAGGTGATTCAATAAGCATCTTTGCACTTAAAATAAATAGCTTTATAAATTAAGTCAAGATTCATAATAGTTAACTCAATAATATTAAATCATTATTTCATCCTATAATTATATTTGATACAAAGAGATGCCAATCCAATAAAGGAATACAGAATTTTTAGAATTGTTAGTGCTTTAATAAAGTTGTGGTGATAAATTTAAAATGGTGTTATAGATAAGTTTAATATTCTATAATAATGAAGTGCTTTTATGATTCCTATGATATCATCATAAAGAATAGCAAACAGTAGTTGTCTTTGCAATCCTTTCAAGGTTTTACAAGCAGAATTAAAGGACTACCTTACAGTCAAACATATATTTTTATTGTAAACTAATTCAACCGGACAATCAATAAATGATGCATTTTCCAAACAAAAAAACATATATATTTCAGTTTCCAAGCCATAGTCACATCCTTGATCCTAATTCATGTTCAAAAATGCAATTTTGCAGGTTTCATGAGCTATCTGAGTTTGATGACTCCAAAAGGAGTTGCAGAAGACGATTGGCTGGACATAATGAGAGGCGTCGGAAAGCTGCATCTGATTATCCTGGAGAAGGATAATTCAATAAGAACAATGGACATTAAGGCAAGCTCATTATAATAGAATAAACACTCTGATGTAGCCTTCTTCATGTTCAAACTTCAAAAATGTTTCTATCTTTTAAAGATGCTCTCTCTCTTCTGTCAACCATTTATGCTGGTACCGATGCTCCTACTTAAATGTATGAGAAGTTTCTAATCCATAATCACTTAATCGTGGTTCATTGCACGATACTAGCACTATATTTAGGTTCTGTGTGTTTATTAAGTATGCAGACATATTATGATGATTTATTTGACATGAAGAGAAGATGGAAGTTCTGAGAAATTCCTGGATGTTATTTGCACTTCTGTTCATTCAGAGCTTGCTCGCATGCATAATTGAAGTTAGACTGACTTCACTTAAATGGAGAAGGTAAATTGACCTAGATTGTGCTAATGTATTTTTGTGAGTGAATTGAACCCCTTCTCTAAAATCTCAAGAAAAAAGATCATAATATAATTCATTTAAAATTGATCTCGTAAAAAATTTTATACATAAATTCAATCTCAAATAAATTGAATTCTCATTCTTTTTCACATTACAAATGAGAGGAAATTATAGCTATCCCGTTGTACCATATATATTTTGAGTAAGCTTTCAATAAAGTTTGGCTTCCATTTTTCCTGGCAGCCTTCCGTTTCTTTTATTTTTGGAAAATCATTAATCAATTGACCTTTTATAGAAAATGATTATAGTGTACTATTAATATAACAGTGCACTAATAGGTCATCAAATTTGATTATTAATTTATTTTTATATAATATATTAAATTTAATTTATAAAAATAAATTTAATATATAATAAGATCTAATAGTATATTATAATTACTTCTCCCCTCTTATATATAATATCTTGAAGGGCTATTTTCGGATTTATAAACTTTGTATTGCACTCCCAACTTGTGTCAACGGCTTGGGTTTGAGTTTTTAATCGTCATTGTTGAGATAACTAGTGTTTCTATTTTAAATATCTATGACAAGTACTTTGCATACGAAGGAAGCTACTTGATAGTTTTTCTTTTCTCTTTTCTTTTCTTTTTGTTTTTGAAGCTACTTGATAGTTATCTCTTAGGATTGGCGCAAATGATTGCTAATGGTACCATGAATGATATGAAAATGACTATACGCCGGAAAATTGTATGTTAAAGGATTCAAAATTTAAAATAATACAATAATTTTAAAATTTATTTAATTATATTTATTAAAAATAAATAATTTTTATTTAACAATTTCAATATTTACTGTATAATTTTAAATTTTGACACCTTTGGCAGCATTGTAAGCAACCTATATGCTATATATCATATACTGGCAGTTCTATGGACTGGCACAAAGAGAGTTAAGTACTGCCTTTGAATTTTGCTTTGTTTCCAAAGCACACTAGAGGGCTCTGTACGCGGAGAAAGATATCCCTTCACAAGCAGAAGCATAAGACGATTAAAATAATATAATAATATATAAATAATTTAACATAAAAAATATCATATTTTAGAAGAAAAATTACAAACAAAACGAAATTTATTATCATAATAAAATTATAAGGTAATGCCTGTAGCAACTCTTGACCCTAATCTTACCCCTTTTCAAATATTATCTTACATGTTTCTAAACTTTAAAAAAAAAATTACTCATAATATTGTTTCTTTCATGCTTTAAAGTTTATACTTAATACAAATATTTATATATATATATTTAAATTTTATTTAACTAAACAAATAAGTCACTGTAAAAATTTAATAAAATATTCTTGCAAATTGAAATTTCAGTGAAAATGTTCTGACACTAGGTACAAATTCTTTCTGCAAAACTCTGAAACAAAAAGATCAATTCATCCCCTCTCGCGCATTTTAGGTAACAAGTTAAAATCTGCTCTAAAAAGGGTTAGATTGTGATGGGGGACGCAGTCATCTACCACAAGGATGGTTTTGAGAGACTGTCAGTGACAGATTTCACTGTACAGCCATGAAGATAAGGATGAAACAAAATATCCAATAAAATTGTCGGCCAACAGATTTAACTCACTGCAAATGGAGCATTAGACACTAGCAGATTTTGGTGGGCCTAGAAACGGAACAAAGTTTTGTGGCCTTTCACATTCTCCTCCCCAACTTCACCTAAATTGTGCGACTCGTCGAACATTTAAATTACTGTCACTTATCACAATTATAATAAGGTGAATTCTAAGGTGACCTTAGGAGTTTGGTACCCGAGGTAATGTGGCAAAATATAAGTCATTAGATGAGATTACTAAGTCAATGTTAAGAATTTTGTAATCTCATCCAGTGGCTTGTATTTTGCCACACCACCCCAAGTACCAAACCCCTAAAGGCACCATAGCAAGTACCTTATAATAATGTAATATGACAATTCACCATTCAATTTTTTACTAAAGTTAATTATCAATTGTTTATTCCTACTCTATCCGTTCAGTTTATGAGGATTATTTGATTGAATTTGAGTCACTTATACATGTAGCAAGTTTAGATGCGCAAAATAAAGAGTGTCAACTAAGTATGCTCTAATACTTGAGTTAATATATATTTTAATAAAATAACGGTAGTGGAAATTGTTTGGAGAAGGGGAATTCATACCTTGCTTTATATAGACTTTTGTGAAGTTTAAACATCGTATTTAGTGTGATTTAATGAGTTAATAATGAGTGTACACATAGACTTAGCAATTTGAAAGAATCTTAATTTAAAGCTTATTGTTCGGAAGTATGAGCTTTCACCTTTTAAGTCTGACTTTAGCATAAAAAATATGGAAAATAGGATATTTTGTTTTGATTAAGCTTGTTTGAGGTTGAATTGATTTGAGTTAAATCATGGATAGGCCTAATAATTTCACATTTGCTAGGCTAGAGTTGCTAGGTTAGGTTGTTTGACCAATTTAATTACTATCATGTGGCTTTCTTTTATTTGCTTGATGGGCATATGCTGAGCAACTTTTAAGTTTTATTGTAGATTTATTCTTTATTTTGCTTGATGGGCATATGCTAAGCCAACTTATTTAATCCTAATAGACAAAAGAATCCCTACCAAACTATTAACTTTTACAAAACAAGGCTTTTAAGAAAAAACTCGAGAGATATATCTATCTACAATAAAATATCCAATTACTACCTATATGCTTACTAAAGAGAATCTCAAAGGACCTATCTTCATTGTAGTGGTGGTAGACGCAACTCAATTTGAGAATTTAGGTTTTAGTAATTAAATATTCCAGACAAATTAAGTATAAAATAATTAAAACCTTATCAATTAAATTTACCTTTCTTTACTCATAACTTATCTTTTACACATTTCCATAGCAAAATCATTAATGAAAATAGCATTCTCGTTTGCATAATAATGGAAAATTTTCACAACTCATTTAATTCAAAAATAACAATTCAATATTATCTCAAGAGCATTTACAATGGAAAGTAAGCAAATCTCCTAATAATTCTTATTCATTGTTATTTCTCACAAGCCTATTATTGTCCTTCCAAGTCATCCTATTCTTTCATATGCATATACAAAATCCAATGTTCAAGTTATAAGTACCATTAATTCTCTTCCATCTTAATTCTTATATGCAATAACACAATTCCAACTCAATTATTATAAGGGTCAAACCATAACATATTTTCACATATTTTAATATTACCATGCCTTTGTGTATAGCCTCAAATTTCTTATTTAACATTATTTAATGGATTATAACTCATATCATTATCATGAAATGAATTACATGCTTGGAAACTCTTGTGATACATATTATCCAAAATTAAAAAAGATATAATCAATTAAGCAGTACTAAAAATCAACTCTATAAGAACATAATCAATTATTGCCATAACCCATTTTCTAGACTATCATGATTAACATGAAAATATCCTACAAACACCCTTACTAGCCTTTTTCTTTTCTTTTTCAAAAACTCTTATTATTTTTATGAAGTAGAGAATTCTTAGATAACTTTTGACTAGAATTTTTTTTATGGTAATACTTTTGAAAACTTTAATAAATGATTAGATTGAAATATGGAGGTATCTTATTGAAATTTTTAAAAAAATAGTTGAAAACCATATAGACAACTATACTTTTAGAAAAAATTCTACAAGACATTATAGTAAATGAAAACTTTACAAGGGTACTGCTTTATAGAAAACTCATGAGATTTTATTTTTCTAAAAAAGATTGATTTGACACAAAAAAATATTTATGAAGTTAAAGGTGAAATTTTTTTTCTTGAAGAGTGTGATAATAAGAACAAATGATAGAACTTTATTTTTAAAATGAAAGAAAACCAATATTGTGAAGTTTTTGCTACTTCCTTAAGAAAAATAGTGAGCTTGGATCATCTAAAGGAAGATATTATTGATTTTTAAAATCTTGAAAATAAATAGTTTTGATTAAATAAATTTATAATAAAAGTCAAGAGGAAGAGAGATTATTGCCTTCCTTGAAAATTTACCATACTGTAAACCAAATCTAATAGAATACGATTAGGTTAGTAAAAATAGGAAATTTAATGATAATTATTTTAAATCACATTATTATTTTAAAAAAGGAATCATGATTTATAGGAAATGACTCCACCAAAACTTTCTTTTGAAAGACACTACCACAAAAATTTGCCATCTTCAAAAATGGATTTTATAATAACAATTTAAGGAAGTTCTCTAAAACTTTGACATATTTATATAAAATTCTTTCCTTACTTCCCATGGTACATATAAAAACATATTTTTATTATTCATGGAAAAAATTAGAGTATCATAATTTTAAAATATGATTTTATGTGAAATAGCCAATAGGAGAAATTATATAAGGATAACACTATAAATGTGATAGAAATGAAATATAAAAATATTACAGATAGAGTGCATGCATTGTATGGCCTTATGGCCTATTACAACCTAGGTTTATAAAGTATTAAGCTTGATTATTAGCCCTTAGTAATTATACATAGCTAACTAAGTGAAAAGTGGTCTCTACCAATAATTAATAAAAACAATAAAAGCATCCATTAGACTAGTAACGTATCTGAAAAATATCAACCAATGGATAGTGAGTATAAATACTCGGTGAATGATTATTTAACCTCTATTTTGATAGGTTTGAGCTAGAAAAACATTATACAAAAATACATAGTAAGAATAACGGAAGGAGGTGTGCATGTTTCCACCTTATTACTCCTGCCATTCTTATCCTTCTTATCACCATCTTTGTCTCCCTCAATTAACATTATCCCTCTCATCAGTATAAAAAAGGCATCAAGCCATAACTTCTAAAGTCATATTTCAAGATCATATATGCCTCTTAGGGTAATAACATTAAAGAAAATCTCTTAAGCTTCTAACATTATTTAGTTTTGATAAGCCATTACAAGACTTCATTTTATGGTAAGGTCAAAATATGATTTTTTTCATAGCAATCATTTAAATACTCCAAAATAAAATTCAAAGTCATGCAGGCTTCAATTTTCAATTTCATATTGACAATAATAAGTTCAAAGCCAATCATAATATTGTTCAAAACAATATCTAAACTATCTAAATTAGGCTAACAATATTATATATTTAAAGATAAATACTAAACATTATCTTTTACATTGTGAAACCACATGACTTCTAAGAAGTTAAAGTAATGTAAAAAAGCATGAGTGATACTCATAAGTTTTGTTACTCCCATGAATTCTTCCTACAAATTCTCTTTGCTTCTAATAATTTAAGGGGATCTACAATCAATTTTTTAGAGTAAAAATATTTTTTTCAAAATTAAAAAGTTGCTATTCTTGCATAAATAAATATAAAATAATATTTTTCTTCTGAGCTTAATGTACCCAAAGCACTCAAGCTTCTTTCTTACTTTTTATTTCTAACTTTTTTTAATTATCATATTTATTAAATTAAATTTAAATATATATAATATTTTTTTTAAAAAAAAAAGGTCATAGGATAGCTTATAAACTATGAGCCACCCATCCTATCCTTAGTTTTCATATAAAAACTAACTAAGGTCTAGAGGTGAATTTTCATATAGAACTAAGTAAGGTCTGGAGGTGTGGTTCATGCCACCTCTAACCATTATATATATATATATCTTCATTTTCTTAAAAATTTATGAATATATATTTATATAATTATTATTGCAATTTCATTTTTGAAAAAATGTAGTAATATATATATCTAATAAACATATTTTTCAAACAAAAACTAAAAAAAAAAAGGAAGTTTTCACTCACTAAATTTTTAGAGAGATCTTTAAGAAGTACCTAAAAATATCAAGAATCATATTATTTTTATTTAAATGAGTAATACATATTTTCTATAAAATAATTTAATATAAATAAGAAATTTTTTTTACTAAGTCAAGATAATAAAAGATTGGAACGCAACAAAGTGGGCTTGTGATATTGACTTTGTCTTAAACGAAAAAGATAGAAAGAATTTGAAAAACGAAAAAATGAGGTTACAAAAGGTTAAAAATGGGGTGGGAATGTGGAGATGAGGCAGATAGGCTTTATAGGCAAATAAAAAGGACATGTAATTAAAACTTTGTGGAAAAATTGAAAAAAAAGAAAGGATTAGCATGTTAGTGAATAGTAATTAAAATGTTAAATAAATATTTTTTCTACCATGTTTTAGTAATATAAGGATATAATATTGTACTAATGTATAAATAAAAATAATATTTTTCATATAAAATTTTTATATAGATAGAACATGCAAAATTTGGTGATCCTAAAATTATTTTTAATCTTATAATATTCACTCATTCTACTCATATCTTTGTATCATATTTTTAAATATTCTATATAAAATGAAGTCAAAAAAAGATGATTTTAGTATCATAAATTTTGCTCTTAAACTCTACTTTTCAAAAGATATTTTTTCTCAAAATTTTCATTACTTCTTTGATTTTAGAAAAATTAAAGAATTTTAAATGTAGTATAAATCTTAATTCTCTACCATTCATAGTAACTATTTTTTTTTCATTGTAAAAGTAGTTTGACCATAAATGGCCAAACTTATGTTTTTCTTAAAAGTTTAGTGGTTAATTTAAATTTTTTTCTTTTGCAAAACTTACAAAAATTTTTAATGAGCTCAAGTGAGCTTTTACTCTTTTTTTTTAACAAACTTTTAATGGACCTCTTTTTCTTCCCTTTCTTTTCTAATGAGTTTTTCTTTGATTTATTTACTAGCATACTTCTAATTACTTTAAGTAATTTTAATTAAATGAGTTTCTTAGAAGATTTTACAAATTCTTCTCCCTTAAAAAAATTCATTCTTGAATTTTTAATTCAAAAGATAGAAATGCATAGAATTGTTAACAAATTATGTTTAACCATATGGAATTAAAGTCAAGTCTTACTAAATAATTTGGGATATTTCTTTTGCATTACTATTTCTAATTCTTAAGTTGCTTTTTACTCCTTATATTTTTCTTAAATAACTTTTACTATAACTACTTGCTTAATTTTTTATTTTTCTAACTTGTTTATTTATTATCTTTGTTAATTGCTCTTAGTAAGTCAACTTTCATTTTAATTGTACTAATTCTTCCCTCAATATATGTGATTCATTAGGAACATAATTTCATAAGATGGATACATGAAAAACAAGATGTATTGCTTTTATGTAAAATTTTTATATAAATAGAACAAGCAAAATTTACTAATCTTAAAGTTATTTCTAATTTTGTGAAATTTGCTCATTTTACATATAACTCTCTATATATTTTTAAATACTGCATATAAAATGAAGTAAAAAAATTATGATTTTAATATCAAAATTTTTCTCTTGAACTCTACTTTCTAAAATATATTTTTCTCAAAATTCCAATGCGTTTATGATTTTAGAAAAATTGAAGTATATTAAATGCACTATAAATCCTAATTCTTAACCACTCATTATAACTTTTTTTTCTTTGCTTGTAAAAGCAGTTTAGCCATAAATAACCCAACTTACCACCTAAGCCCACATTTTCCTCGTGAGTCTAGTGCTTAATTTAAAATTATTTTATTCTATTTTTTTGGAAAAAAACTCTACAAAAATTTCTAATGGGCTTAAGTGGCTGTTACCTTTTTTTTACAAACTTCTAATTAAGTTTCTTTTTTTATATTATGACATGAACCCGATTATAACTAGCATAGATCTTGTTAACTAATTTTCACTAGCCTCAATACTATTTATTTTATTTCTTCCTAACAGAAACCTCTTTAGTTCTGTGGTGAATCAATTTCATTATAATTTTTTTACAAAAAAATATATAGAGTTTCTCTTATTTTTAAACTCTTTCCAAGGGTTATATACCATAAATCATAAAACTTGTAATTTTATAGATACGATAATAACATGGAATACACACATAAATACATAACCTTAACATATGTATTTATTTATATAGACTTTAATAAGTTTAATCCTAGTCCTGATTCAATTATCAAAATCCTTTAACAAGACAGTCTTTGATTCTCTATAAATACAATGAAACTAAAAAATATTCATTTTAACCTAAAAATATTGAAAATAAAAGGAATGAGTTACAAGATCTCTATTAGTATATACCTACCACAATTGTGCTTTAAATCAATTATATAAAATAGTCATATGCTAATTAAGTGTTAAAATTAGAAAACAAATACAAACCAATTTCATGGATCTTTGTTACCTATAAGGCCAATCTCTGGTTAATGTTTTTACCTACTTACCATTTAAATTTCCTAATTCACATCATAAACCATAATAAGCTCAACCATTCATTTTACACAATATTAATACCATCACACACATGCGCACATAACTTATTCCAGATACTCATCATATTACAAATAGCCAATAGAATTCAATCACATCAAGTCTTTATAATCATACTAAATAGTAGTATTAATCACAAGTAGATTTCAATGTCATATCACTATAAATAATAATTTATAATAAATATATATATGCACCCGTCTTTTGAGTCCGAGGTCAACCTTATACCCTCTATAAGTTTTCCATCTTTGTCCCTATAGAATTTGTTTTATACCCTTTTTACCTTTTTATCAAGAATTTATTATCTGATATTCACACTATCACTCCTATTACAATTCACAATCTCACTACCACTCATGATATAATTCATAATATAATATATATACTAGAGCTTATGCTTTACATATCATAATTTCAATATAACTTCAATACAAAATAACTATTTCATCATCATAGGCAATATTATCGCATATAACAATATATATAGTAGCACTACCATGCCTTTTTGCATAGTTATAATAATCATTTATATTTTAATATAGTTTGTACTACTTGTCCAACATACAAGCAATAATACATACTCAATTTAAATTAATCAACAATCAGTAACAACACTATTATGCTTTCTAAGTATGGTCAATTCACATTCATTCAGTTCACCTATACTTTCACAATCCATACTTCCATCAAGTATTATTAAATAATAATAGTACCTTACTTTTATTTTAAGGTCTCAAGATGGAATATAATCACATCTTATGAAGTAACCATAGGATTATATGTGCATTATCGTATCAATTATTTTAGTAACATATTGGTTAAGTAAACTATTACAATTGTTAGAGATTAAGCTTTCTAATTGCAATTGGACTTAATTCCATATGTAAACATATTTGCAATCTATATAGTGCATAAAGAAATTATAATATGTAACAACCAACCATTGTAAGTAACATATAAGTTCTAGGGTAAAATGTATACTCACTTGATATTGCCCTTACTTTGCAAGAAGTCCCAGAATATCCAGGTTTATCCTTCCTTTATCTTCCTACCCATAAATTTGAAAAAGATAAATTATAAATACATGGGTAATACTTACTTCTTCCAAAAAATTATGATTCCAAGTTCAAATCATGATATGATAATACTTTAGACCATTGAATTTTTAGTTTTTTCAATATTAGCTTTTAAAATTAAATATGCCATAATTTAGGGATTTTCAAATTAAAACCATACAAATAGAATTATTAAAACTTAACGCTCTTCACTTAATTATCCAAGATCATCACTTTCTTTATTTTCAAATTTATCTTTAAAAATTAAAGGTTCTCATAAATGAAAGATTTTTTTAATTAAAGTATAAAATAATTGGAATATTAAAACCTTTACTCCAAGAATAATTTGTTCACATCCTTTTATAAAATCATATATTAAATTTATAATCTTTACAACTTTATTTCAAAGAAATCAAATTTAATATTTTCGGAACTCTTTCTTGGATCAATGCCATTTAAGTATAAATATTAAAACTTCATAATCTATACATGTTCTAAACATGTTATTCTAATTATCTTATATCATTAATCTCTTACCTTTTCAAATTGTCATCCCTTATTCCTCATATGCATAAGAATAGGTTTTCTTGGATTAAGTTCAATTCGTTCATAAAATTAAGATATAATACTCTAGAAAGGTTTCAATCATATGATTCTAGCATTTTACAACATAAAAAATTATATTTTTCATATGCATCATTTTACATTCCAAAACATGCATAAATAAGTTTTAAGGAACATGTCCTTATAGCTAGAATATTAAAATGTTAAGCTACAATATAAAGGTTGTTGGCGTCTTGCTAGCACCAGAAAATAGGAGAACTCACTAGAGTTTGAAAAAGACAAAAGGATCCTCATCTGCTAAAGCATAGTTACAATTTATGACTCTATTTGCTATTAGTAGCTATGACTATCAGACTATAGTGTCACATAAGCAAAGAAAGAGCTAACAATAGCTGAAGGGTGAGCAAAGAAGAAGGAAGCCAATGGAAATCATGAAGGTTCTAATATACCTTTGCTATCATGATCTACCCCAATTCATGACTCCTTTAGTAATGACAACAAGTAGCAGTCCAACAAGAAAGCATGCATAATGGAGGTGACTTACGACAACAACACCATGGTTATAAGAAAGATGGGAAATAGTAATAAGGGAAGAAGATAAGAGAGAAAGAGAGCCAAGGGTAAAGAAAGGAGAAAGAGAAATCCAAGTTAAAAGGAGTTATAGTTTATTATCTGACACTTCTCAGATAAGGTAAGCCCATTTCCTTTAAATCTTATCCTTCCGTTTCTAACTAATTCCATGTTAGCCATCTGTTTTCACTTTAAAAATTTATATATTATAAACCTCCTCCTTTAGAATAAATTTAAAATCTCAACTTAAATACTCCAATACTATATAAATGTTAAGAGAATAATTTATTAAGTCATGATCACACACACACACGCATATATATATATATATATATATATATATATATATATATATATATATATATATATATATATATATATATATATATATATATATATACATAATTCATCACATCTTAAATTTTTAAATTGTAAATTTATAAATTTATGAATAAAAATCATCTACCAAAACTAACATTTTTATCTAATAATTTTTGTACTTTTAACTTTCAAGTAACACAATAATTATTAATTATATAAAAATACAATCAATTAATATTTTTCACAAATAAAATCATAAATAATATTTATTCAGTAAAAATCCAAAACTTCCATATTTTATATTGGCATAAATAAATACAATATAACTATTCTTACTACTTAAAATGAATATTCTAAGTATTTAAAATTGAAAAAAAAACTTAAATATTACCTCAAGGTATTACATTTTTTTAACTTTTCTAATGAATTTTTCTTTTACTCACTTGCTACTAATAAGTAATTTTAATTAAGTGAGTTTTTCAGTGGATGTTACAATTGTAGGGGTCTATAAAGTAAGATTTAGGCATGTAATCAATTATATCATTCTAAAAAGTAAGACTTTTAAGCATAATCAATTATAAGCCTCCAAAGAGTAAAACTTAGGGGACAAAATTAATTATATCAATCTAGATGATAGAATTTTTAGGATATAATCAATCATTTAATTGATTATAACTTGATTTTGGGCAGAATTTCCTACAAAACACTATTAATTTAAGAATTTCAAATCATATATTGCAATCATAACATCGCATAAGTTAGAATCATCAAGAATTTCAAATCAAAACACATAAATCATCATATTTCTTCTAGATTTAGGAAAAAATGTAGCAAACATAACACCATTCAATTTAAATCCTTTAAAAATATCCAAATTTATATAGAATAATTACTCATCTTGTACAAAAGAGGTGCTAGATGGAAGGAATTACGGCTTGCTTGCTCTTAATCATTTAAAAATTTAGAATTTTAGGGTTAAGGTATCAAAATCTACTTTTTGAATCAAATCTTTTAAAGAAAAATTTTATAAGGATTGAAGTTTAGAGGTTTTACCTTGTTTAAATAAAAAAGTGTAAGGGATTAATGAAGATTGGTGCTTTTTTAGCCTACTATAAAGAAAAAAGATGAAGATGAAGATGAAGATGAAGAGATAGCTTATGTATGTTGATGCAAAAAATGAAAAAGGTTGGTTGAAAAAGGAAGAAATAAGAAGAATAGGATCAAGGGCAAAATGAAGTAACTATCCTAAGTCTCCTTCATACTTAAATATTCACATTTTATCATAATTAGTTTTTAAATATTTCATAATACTTTTTCCTCGATTATTTCACACAAAAAAAAATTCCCACATTGTTATAATGATTTACTATTCTTACATAAAAACATTTTAAATTTTAAAAGGTGTAACATTAGGGCTTTTCTTTTTTTTTTTCTCCAAGTAACTTACGCATGCCTTACTCCTTGCTATTTTTGCAATATGTTTTTTTGTATGTGTTTTCTTTTTTTTTTTCATAGTATGGTGCAACTGTTTGTAGAATTTTTTTATTTTGTCATGGTAGATTTGTTTTATTGATATTTTTGGCTTTTTATGTGTATTTGAAGTTTCGATTTTATTCTTCTAATTCTTCCTCCTTTTATCTATTTAGATCTGTAGCTTCATTTTTTGTTTGGATTCCTTATTATTTTATTTGATCTTGTATTTCTATTTTTTCCTTTTTTAAAGATATTTTGATGACTATTTGCTTGTCTCTATTTTTTGTGTTCCCTTTAAATTCTAGTTCATCTAATTCTTCTAGCTCATTTAATTTTTCAAGTTCCTCCTCTTTGACTCTTTTTGAACAAGAATGAATCTTTAAGGCCATTTTTGCTATTCTTAAAATAATAATTATGGCTAACTAATCTCGCATTGCTTTTGAAATAGATTTAGCTTCTTGCCATAAAGGTGGTCCATTTTATCTTAATCAGATTAGTTTGGATGTTTAAAATGTGGTGCTTTTACCTTAAAAAATGAAGCCGAAAGTCATACAATTTCTTTAGAGGAATTGTCTTCTCAATACTAAAGAAGATAATGTCGAATTTGTTTCTACCACCTTGGAAAAGCAAATTTCTAGTTAGGATATTGATTCATTTTATATGTTTCATAGAGATACGGTGTAGCAAGTGATAATTGTTCTTTTTTTTATGAATTTTTAACAAGAACTAATATGGTGGTTGAATATTTGTCCTACATAGCTAACCTAGAAAGCTTAGTATTTTTTAACGTGCTTTAAAGAGTTAAGTAACAAGTTGAAAAGAAATTCAATAAATGCTTAAGTGTTTTCTTATTTCTTCATATTTACTCAACAAAGACCTAAGGGTTGGACTCGTTTATCTTAGTGATTAAGGATATTCTATTTAATAATACATACAGTAGCATAAAAGGTTAGAAGGATAATTTCTTTAAGGTTTGTGTTGTGAAGATTCATAAGCCTTGTTAAATGGCAGGTGAGTTCTAATTTTACCTTATGAAATAGGTAAAGAGTATAGATTTTCTTACTATCCTTGTTATGGCTCATTTAAATAAGAATGATCAAGACATAATTGTTCATTTGTTATCTATTGTTATTGATCATCCTATAGACATTCATAAAGTTCATAATATGTTTCTTTACTTTTCTTTGGATTTTCTCTTTTATACTAATTTATTAACTTGTGCTTTTCTTTTTTACAAAGCTTTAAACAAAAGAGAAGGATTTTCCTAATGATTCATTCATTATGTACCTTGTATGCTTTCGTGTTATTACCTTATCTAAGGAGAATGGTGAAATGGGTGGCTTTCGTTTACTTGATCTACTAACTAATTTTTATTTTGAAATATTTTTTATCCTTATTTTTTTAAGCATTAATCTTAATGATAACATCTAGTATTGAAACATGGATTAATTTCTTTCTCTAGAAGCTATACTCTTATCTTCTACAACTAGAGGAAGAATAGTGATTATATTATTGAGCATAATACTAGTCAAATTCTTCATTTTACTTCTATTTTACTTAGGAAAGTTTTGGTAATATTTTATCCAACATCCTAGAAGTTGAAAGGGCTGACAGTAATTCTTTTCATGCAACTTTAGAGTAAGTAAAGAAAGAATTAATTAATAATGCTGAAGTTAAGCATAACCTCCAATTCTAAATGGAGGTTATGAAGAAATAACTAAAGGCTCAATATTTAGAGCTTATAGATAGAACAAAGGTGAAGCTAAATTTTCAAAAGAAGCTAAAGTTAAAGGATGAACAATGCACTCATTTGGAAGCTAAAGAAAGGGAAAATAAGGTTAAGTCATTTGTTAAAACATTAAAATAAAAGAAAAAACAATAGGAAAAAGAGCTTAATGAAAGGCTTTTGAATGCCTAAGCAAATATTTTCCTTATATATAGATATGGGTTTAAAAAGGTAACTTGGTAAATTAAGTATTTTAATCCTTGTGTTGAGCTTGACTTATATAAGAATAATAAAGTGAAAACTTTGGATGAATTACTTCAGAAATAGTAGTCTGTATGAGTTATTGGTTACTTTTTAACTTAGGATGATTAAATGAATAGTGCAATCATTTAGAAGCCAAAAGGGAAAAAATAAATCTGAATCTTTTGTTGAAACATTAAAGCAAAAAAGAGAGGGGGGGAAAAGAGCTTAAAATGGAAGAGATGATTTAATCCTTTGACTTTCAAGTAAAAGGACTTGATGAAAAGCTTTTAAATATATGAGCAGATACTTTACCTAAGTATAAATTTTCATTTAAAAAGGTAACCTAGAAAATGAAGCATTTTAATCTTAGTATGAAGGTTAACCTATCTAAGAAAGTCAAGGAGAAAACTCTAGATGAAATGCTTTAAAAATAATGACTTGTATGATCGATTGGTTGCTTTTGAATTAGGATGATTGGATTATTTAAGGTTTTGTATGAAGACTTTGTATTAGCTATATAATATTATAATTTTTACTCTTGAATGATGTAATGATTTCTTTTATTTTGAAAGTAATCTCTAGATTTCCAAATAAATTTATAGTATCTTCCAATAAGCTTAATCTTTTTAACTCATTGAGCGACTTCATATGGTTTCCAATAAGCCACATATTTAAATTATTGAATGACTTTAATACAACTTCTAATGAGCACTAGATTTTGCATTGTCAAATGACTTTAAGATGACTTCTAATAAGCCTTAGGCTTTGCACTACCAAATGACTTTTAAATGGCTTTTAATAAGGCTCAAATTTTGAACTGCTAAATGACTTTAAAATAGCTTCTAATAAGCCTTAATTAGGTTTTACATTTTTCAACAGCTTTGAGATAGCTTCTAATAAGCCTTGGATTTTGAATTGTTAAATAACTTTAATTTGGCTTCCAATAAGCCTTAGATTTTCATATTTTAATCATGCCAAAGGTTACTTAGGCCTTAAAAGTGCCCAAAATTGCTCAAGCTTTGATAATATTATAGGTTACTCGAGCTTTGATAGTATTTTTAAATTGAAATAAGACTTTTATTAATCAAACTTTATTTATAAATGATATTTCCTTAGGTAGGTGATATTCTAGTTATGAAGGATTAAACATTTGTCTAATATTTCTAGTTTATAAGCTCTATTCATTAGATTTTCTTTTACTTTATAAGATCTTTCCTAATTTAATGTTATCTTTCTTGCTTTTGTTTACTTTGGGGGTCATCTGCTTTTATTAGCACAAGTTTGCTAAATAGGAATTCTATTTTTTATACTCTATTATTAAAATATATTGATAATTTTCCTTTATAATGCTTGATATTGAGCTAAGCAATTCTTTGAGTCTCAAAGAATATATCTAGCTCTTCCATTTGTCATTGCTCATTTTCTTCTTCCTTATACTTATCACAACAGTCACTTAACAACATTGCTTCATAATTATAATTCAACATGAATAGTGTTTCTTTGGCTGTTAAATACATTTTCATTTAGTAGGCCTATAAAATATTCAATAGTTTTATACTTACTTACTTTTAGCTTCATCCAACCTTTTCTTTAATCCTCTTAACATAACTTTATTTGTCAATTCTACTTGCTTATTATCCTATAGGTGTTTGACCAAAGCAAATTTTTGTCAAATACCTAACTTTTTATATCGGCCGAGTTGGGTAATGTCAGCCTATAACCTAAGTGGGGGCTATTTTCTCCCTCTAAGTTATGTTAAGCCTTCAACAGTTAATATAAAACTTTATTAAAACTCTAAACATGGACCTAGCCTTTTATATAAAGTAATATTGATAAATATATGTTATAGATATGAATACAAATGTTTATTTTATAAATTTCTACATTTGGAAAAATTCCATTATATAACTATAGGTGAAATAGGTTTTATTATTTGAGATGATCTCTTCGAGTAAACCAAATCTACAAATAAGAATGTTAGTTTTGAAATAGAAAGTTATGCAAAGTAAAATATATCGATTTTTATTCTCTATCTTAATGCAAGTAAAATAATTAGTTATGTTGTATGTTGAACCTTTCTAGTAAATTGTACTTCAAGTAATTTTTGGACTTTCTCTTTAATGGCTTATCTTTTTTCAACACCTATGCTCCTCTTCTTTTGTTAAACCAGTTGAACTAATGGATTGATCAATAACTTATTATAAGCCATTATTAGGTCAATCCTTAACATATTAGCTAGCAACCATGTGAAGACAATGTTATTTTATCTTAGAATCTAGATAAAGGCTTATTTATCATCCTTTAGGAGATTAGCTCTAATCTTAACTATTCTTTCATCATCATCTTTGAAAAGTTTTATCTCCTATAGCTTATATCCAAGCTCAAGTTATTTGTTGCCTTTTATTTGCACTTCTAGAAAAGTCTAGTCAACATGATATTCCTTTAAAGATTGATGGCGACTAGCTAAATACTACTCATGCTAAGTATAGAGTTTTTCAGGCTTGTCATGTAACAATTGCATGTTATTTATTGATTACCTCTTACCTATTTGATTTTATTCAGAGTATTAAACTTCATTAACAAATGAGTTGTTGAAACTATTACCCTTGTTGCATTTGGTAACATTCAATTGAATATAGCATTACAAGTTATCTTATGGGCTACTGTAATTAAGAAATCAAATCGATGGTCTTTGTGCTTAGTTTACTTTTAAGTGTCACCCCTTAAAGTAATGGTTCTTTCTACTTAAACCTAGCTACCTACAAAATCAATTAGTATGCTATAATAAAGTTTGTGTAAGATTTTTATGACATTTATTTAGTCAATTATATAGGAATAGAATATGTCCATTGAGCTTCCCTGATCTATAAGGAATATTTTCACTAGATAGTTATAGATTAGAGCATTAATAACCATGGGATTATCATGGTTTCATTCGATGTCTCAAAGTCTTTTTTTATGAAATAGATTAGTTTGCAATCTCTTTTTATCCCTTTTGCTTGCACTTTTTGAACCTTTATCAAGTGTTTTTTTTCTAAGTATTGTTTAATGATCTGCCACCAATGAAACCTTCTAGTTGAAGGTCTTTTGATTGAAAATCTGTCCCTCATTCAATCTTTAGTTTGTTTGTCCCTATGGCCCTTTTCATACCTCATGTATTTGGAAAGATATCCGTTATCGAATAAGCTATTTGATTTTGTCCTTTAAAGTCATACAATCATCGATGTTATGGTCATAGTCACAATGGAACTTACAAAATTTTATTTGATCAAATGAAAGAAATCTTTTAGGTTTTAGTATTGAAAACCTCATTAGTTTAATAGCTATAACATCATAAATTATTACATTAGAGAGGTTTAATGGTTCATAGTTTTTATACTTTTCTCTCTCTTGAGAGGTTTTTCTTAGGGTTTTTATTTTTGCAATTGAAGGTTAATGTTAACTTGATTGGATTCACATCTAACACACTTTAATTCCTCTATATTAAGGAATTTTTGTGCTTTATAAAAATAGATCAATGAAATTCTTTACTAGTTTCTAAACAAGGGATAGTAACAAATAACCATATTGAATCTAGAAGTTATTTGATAAACAACAATATTTTCATTTAAATCCTTGATTTCTAAGGATTAGGGTTTTAAAATGCGAACTGCATCTCCGAATGCGGTTGCAATTTTACGGATACAGAAGCAGCCGTTACCGCATTTCAAGCGTATTTGCGATGTGATTGTTAATCACTGTTGTTGCGGCCTGTTGCGGATGCATTGCAACGCTAATGCGGTTATCACACCTGGTTGCGGACCGTTTTCCCCGCATTCTTGCCGCAATCACAATCAGCCATGAATTAAGGCAGAAGAGCACAAATGAGAAAAAAATGCTGAGTTTACATTTATGAGAGAGCATTAGTTTTAAAAAAGAACACAATGAATAAGGAAGGGGACAAAATAATTAAGAGAAGACGAAATCATGTGAAAGTGAAAGGCAGAGAAACTATGAGCAGTAAAATGCAGAGAAGCTGTGAGCATACGCGGTAAGAAGAAAGGTTTGAAAGAGAAACAAGATTGAATAAGATTTAGAAAAAAATAACTTGATAAGAATCCTATATGTACTTTGTAAGCAGAGTAGCTGTCTAGCTGAAGAAAAGCTAAAATTTGTGAAGATCAAGGATAATCACAGCCCTTGGATTGTGGAAAAATAATGGGTAGATGTAGCTAGCAGATCCTATTGGGATTTGTATATTACGGTTCATGGAGCCAAAAAAAATATTAAATATTCATTGAATGTTGAGAAGATTTTCAACTTTGCTTCTTTAATTTATATTTATATTAATATTAATTAATTAAAATTAATTAGTTAAGTTGTTTGAAGTATTCAACATAATTTTTTCATAACATTGTATCACAGTTAGAAAAAATTATTTTTAAATTGGTTTAAATACATTAGATTATATAAAAATAATGTTAATTAAAATTTTTGAAAATTTAAAATTATTGAACTTTTTTAATATTAAAATGTGAAAAGATTTAAAAAATTCACAACCACGATGACCGCAATCCGCATTATAATATTCGCAACCGTGAAAAACGCAATGTGACCGCATCCGCGATCGCAACTGCAATTTAAATCCATGCTAAGGATATTACATTGAAACAAGTGAAATATTTTTTCAATGTTTCTTTGCATCTTTGCTAAAAATTCATAAGGGTTAAGGAAATCTATTTAAGTGTAATTATTAGGAAAGTGAGTAAAAAATGCATTTACCAATTATTTGAAGTTTGTATTAAAGTTGGTCGACAAGAACATGAACTATTATAGACTAACTTTATGGAGCATAATGGAAAAAGCATAACACATTTTAGCATCTAGGGCACCTAATATTGTAGGTCATATGTGTTGTTGTATGGTTCGACATAAGAAAGTTTAAAGTGAATCAGGAAAAGGACAACCATGATAAGGAAACAAATGGAAAATAAATTAGATTTAATTTTTATATAAATTGGAACTTAGGCTTATTAGTTTTTATTATTATTATCCAACTTATTTTAGGTTCAAAAATAGATGACTTATGATTATCAAACCTTTCAAATGTTTTATGGATTTTAGGCTATCATACTTTTATATTTGGAAAAGTCCAATTAATTTCTTAAAATTATATTTTCCTATGTGACAAAAAATGCTTTATAATTTCTTATTTATTTCTATTTTGAAAATGTCAAACTTGCTTTCCAAGTTATAATTTCATTGGCTATAATATAATATTTATTTTTCAAAGGAAAGATGAGAAAATTCAATGATCAATATTTAGTAGTTATTTTGAACCTTGATTGGTTTAGATGGAAAAATCAAAATGAGAGCAAATTTTAAATTTTAAATTACCTAATATGTGTTAAAATTAATATTAAATTATATAAGCTGTCATAACACCCCTCTTATAATTGGATGAATAGTTTTAGGCGATACAAATATAATACAAGCTAGTTGGATTAAATTTATAAAAAAAAAATATAGTTCCAATGAAATAGCAACATCATTGCTATCTTAGGCAAAAAATAAGAAAAAGTAAAAAAGGGGTTGAAAATCTTATATACATAGTACACATATGATATTTTTAAATTATGTGATATTTTAGGAAACTTCTAAAGCAAGCCCATACTTTATGGAATCATTTTTTTAATTTCAAATTCTTAAAAGGTAAAGGAAGTTTAGAGATAAAAGTTCAAATTTTAAATTTGGAACCTAAATTTAAACTTGGAGCCAAAAAAATAACTTGGAACCTGAGTTGGTTTTCTTTATAAATAGGCTACATGCATTTGAAGATACAAGATAAAAGTAATAAAAGCATTAAACTACAACTTATAAATTCTTTCTAGTTTTCATTTTACAAAAACTTTAGCTCTCATCTTCTTCTTACTCTAAAGTCAAAACTTACATATCTATTTTAAGAGTGTTAGTGAGTGAAAGTTTGTATAATCTTTTTAAAAAATTATGAGAAAAATCCTTCTTATATCTTGAAATCTTAGTGGAGATTATGATAATCTTGTCAAGTTAGGTAGTGATTGAAATCCTAGTAGACATTAGAGGATCTTGTAAAATTGGCGGTGATTGAAATCCTACTAGAGATTAGTGAATCTTGTAAAGTTAAGTAGTTGTGGATATCTTAATATATATCGAGGGAATTTTGTAAAGATAGGTATTATAACTTGATGAAAAGTTAATAGATATCTCAAATGATACTTAGTAACTTAAGAAGAGAAATAAACCCAAAAGGCATTTTTTTAACAACTAAACTTCTATAAAAATTCTTTGTGTTTTCTTTCTACTTCTTTACTTATATCTTGTTTTAAAAATTACTTTGCATCATAGAAAAAGAAGGTCCATGATTTTTCATCACATTAAATAAAGAAATGTTTTTGAATTATTTTTAAGAAAATATTTTCAATCATTATTGAAATATTTCATATTTTTGAAACTACATATTCATTAAGTTTCAAAAACCTATTTGTTCTACTTCATGGTTTTCATTAAATTAATATCATAAATTTTATTTGAAAATTTTTTGTTAAAGGCTAATTCACCCCCTTCTTAGCCTATAAACTCTATCATATGATGCCAAAGGTAAATGGATAACTATTTATGTGGGAGGTTACTAATGCTTAAGGGTGGTATTGGAAATGTAGGTATAGAATTCTAGGGAATCATACTATTCATAATGGTAGTCTAATAAAACTTATTACTGAGAGTAAGTACTAATGATTTAAGCATTGGTGGATGAATTATTGGTAACTAGCGGGATATTGTCAGTGGTAATGATGATGAATGAAGTGCAATGCGGAATTTTTTAGTGGTGGCAGGGTGGTTGATGGAAGGTAGCGAGATGGTGATTTAGGAGTGAGAAATCTTTGGCAAGAAAGGTAGTGGAAGGAATACTATAATTGAATATGGATACTTATCTAAGAAAGTGAAAGACAATGTAGGTGACAAAAGTAAGAAATTCCTACATTGTTATGTTTGCTTCAAGGCTTCGATCTCAATTTTAAGATGGCATATATATTCTACCAGGATATTCCACTCTCTCCTTATCATTTCATACCAATGTCTTTTCATTTCTAGAGTAGATTGGAACATCACCAACAACTCATCGTCATAAGAATTTGAAAGGCAAGCCTCAAGACAAGATGAAGCAAAATGTGCATAGTGAGATACAATGTAGTTTGCCACAAACAATGCCAATGAATGTTCTTACTTTTTGCTCCATTTATAAGGATTGGTTGATCAAGCTAAAATCACCTACAGAGGAAACAAGTGTCAAATGTACATGGCAGAAGAATTTTTATCGAGTACACTCCAATGCTTAAGTCAATATATGTTTTAGCATAATAATAATAGTGGAAATTGCTTCGGGAAGAGGGATTCATACCTTGGCTTTATATAGGCCTTTATGGGGAAAATTTTCTAGTCTTATCATAGCACTTAAGGTTTCATTACTACTTCCTATTGTATTAAGACAAATCAACAATTATGACATTATGAATAAGTAATTTCTAAAATTAAGGGAGTAATTTTAGGAATTAATTAAAAAATTTAAAATTATGGCAGGTTTAAAAAAAATTCCCTTTTATAGGGTCTAAGCATGCCATTTGGTATGATTTGGAGAGTTAATGAAAAGTGTATATATAAGCTTGACAATTTGAAGGAATCTTAGTGGTGAACTTATTGTTAAAAAATGTGAGCTTCATCTTTTTAGTGTGATTTCAACGTGAGAAGTGTGCATAAGGAGATATCTTGTGTTGACCAACCTTATCCTGAAGGTTGGGTTGTGGCAGTCCTAATAATTTTACATTAACCAAACTAGAATTACTAAATTGGGTAATTTAGCTAACTTAAATAATATCACATATATATATATATATATATATATATATATATATATATATATATATATATATATATATATATATATATAAAAGTGATCGATTGTAATATTTGTTGATTATAATTGCTATTACTTTCAATTTTTTCCAATATTCTATAAAGTTAATTTTATGATTATGTTATTCCTTTACTTCATAATATATATGTATTGTGTGCGATCGTATGCTTTGGTTTATTTATTTATATTATACATTAAATTTTATTATTTATACAAGGGCAATAAATTTTTAATATTTTAGTATTGATTAAAGTGTGAATAGGGAAATTGATATATTAATAGGTTGATTAAGAATGAGAAATATACATCAACAAATTTCAAATAGAAGTTAACTACTCATGAAAGTAGTGAGATTCATAATTTTGTGTTGAACTAATTGATAGGTATATCAATTTTTTAAATAATATTAACATAATTAAGAGAAGTTCATTTCAATAATTGGTGAATACAAGCTCGGCCTAATTTCTCTTAGAATCACATATTTATATGCAAAATTATTATACTTGTATTATTAAAAATGTAAAATTATAACCCTTATCATATATTAAGGTGGATTCAACCATGCATTGGCAGAAACCCATGCACAGGTGCAATAGCTAACTTGTCTTAAGGAGGGAAGTAGGATATTTATTCGGAATATATGAACCACTGACTTGTGATTCAGTGAAGGCTTTGAAGTGAGAATGGGGAAATTGGAGCAAGTGGGTCTTATTTTTAAAATATAGCAATCTAGCTCCCCTTGAAATTTGTCTAATTATCACGAATTGCCACGTCGTAAGGGCTAATTAGCTCAATAAAAGAAACATGGAAGCACAATGAAGCTGTAATCCATCAAGTGTTTTCCATGATATTACTTACCTATATCATAATATCATGCAGCGACAGATCTCCTGTAGAATCCTTTCATTAAGAGGAGGGTACGCAGGATAATGAAAGATGAGATTGGGAACCTTGTTTGGGGTCTCAATTGGTGGTGCCATATCTACATGTTGCAATTTGAGAATTTTCATTTTCATTAGACTCTACACTAATTAGTAAATACTATCACTATATTTAAACAAAAATTACCCAATCTTATACGAACATGAAACAAATATCATACTCAAACACCATCATTAAAGTCAATCGCACCTTTTACAATGTCAAACTCAAATGCTACACACTAGATATCTTTTCTATCATACAGGAGCACCACCACAGACATAGATGGATGCAATTACAACTCACAATTTCAACGTCCATCACAATTTTAGTCATCACAGTTGGCACCCAAGTCTTTCAGACAGTAAAGACGAAACATGAGCTCCAAAGAGCATCATTGATTCTACTTATAACACGAATATATGTGCTACCAAAAAAATCAGTTCATTTCACATTTTTCTGATTTCTATAATGTTTCAACCTAGGTCTCATACATTTCAAACGCATTAGCAGAGCATCAATCATACCCCCACCCGCCCTCTCCTAACAAAGAGAAAAAAAAAAAAAAAAGAGCTGTAGGTAAATCTAAATAAAATGTTCAGACCTGAACCATTCGAATTTAAAAATTTAGAGTACAAATCATCAACAAAAACAGAGGTTCTGTCAACCGCCGAAGAACAGTAAAACAAATGCTACTGTAGAATATCTTACTAATCCCTTGTTCTCGTGTTTATCTCTGCAAAAATTCTGAAAATCACTATTTATGTATTAAAACATAATATTAAGCGTATCAGTCAGTGAATTTTTATTTTTCGGCACCATCAAAGACATGGAAACATAGCCCAATTAGCAAGAGATCACGAGAGAAAAAATGAAGATGAATGAAAAGTGAGAAATGTAATATAATTATATACAAGCAAGAAAGCAAATGAAATTGGAAACTCAGCAGAAGTTGAGAAGGCTCTGTTTCAAAAGCAACTGAAGGAAGGAAACTTCTTTGAAAGGAACTACATATCCGTAGAGCACACAAAATGGTGAGACCGGTGAAATTAGTGAATGAATCACAATGAGATAGGGTCCGAGGTACAACCTCAATCTAGAAGAGGCTTAGTTTATTCAATGATACAAATGCCCAGCTAGATTAAAACAACTCATTGTTCGGCAGTTCAGATAATTCGACTTGGATGTCCTGTATGGCACTTGGGACAACTTTGCAAATTCACTATTAATCACGGGTCATAACTGAATATTACGTGGCTCGCACATATTGCAAACGTGGCACAGTATGCTCATGACTTGTGCTTCATGCTTTGATGCACTACCTTTTTCCAACTGTACCGTAGACACCACCTTATATAAATTATTAATATTGCTATGCTTCAGTGAGCGTGGCAAATGCAGGTGGGTACGGTAACGATGCTATCTTAGGTTGTTGGGGATAGAGATGGAAGAGACTATGGCTTTTGTCAAATAGCTGATAGCTGTAACTGTTAGCTGATAGCTGATTGTATTAGCTGATTTGACTGACTGTTTGAATAAGAGTGTTTGGTAAAAATAGCTGTTTATAATTAACTGTTTAGATGTAAAATGACATATAAAGATATAAATATATTTTATCAATTATTTGAATATCTTTTATTTTAATAATTTTAATTTTATATATTATCTAATAGATTATTTCTATAAATAATATATTATTATAAATTATTATATATTAAATATTTTTTAAAATTAAATTAATATAATTTTAATAATTAATAAATTTATTAATAATAAATCAATAATTATAAATGAAATACTTTGAAGACACCCGTAAAAGAAAGGTTTGTTGAAAAAAAAATACAGAAAAAATCATTGCATGACGTGATAAATTATTTTGGCATGTTCACGAAGACCAGAGCCGCGGGAATCCACAAATGCACAGACAAGAAGAAGGGCAAACCGGAAAATATGAAAGTTCACCAGGGATAGCTTAGTCTTTTAATAAATCAATTCTCCAACAGTTAAAGCAAAATGCTGAGACTCCCAGCGTTTGTAAAAAGAGCTTATTGCCCCTAATCAGCTGTTTAAAACAGTCATTTACCAAACAGGAAAAATGACTGTTTTAAAAAGTCAACCAGCTATTTTGGTCCAACCAGCCAAAAGCTATCTAATAAGCTGTTTGCCAAACATCTCCTGTAACCTTCAATAACTTGAAACAGACATCAACATAAGGTAATTAAGAGGGGCTTTCGACATGTCCTTAAAATTCGGACGTTCTCTGTTAATATTGGCCATATTAATTTAAGGATTTAAATTTAATCAATTGTGAGAATAATTTAATTCTAAAACTATAAAAATATTTTTATTATTAGTAAGAATTATAAATTTTCTAATGACTTGTCATCGTGTTGTTTATTGATAATATAAGAAATTTTATATTAATAATAGATTAAATTTAAACTATTAATTTCATTACATTGAATTGACATAATTTTGAGTCTCAATACAATTTTACAGGATAAAAAATTAGGAAATGCAACAATTTACTGGGAAAAAATTTGTATGAAAAATTAAATCTATACTCATGAGCAATTTATGGAAAAATGAAAAAGGAATTAGCCATGTGACTTTTGATTATAATAAATTTAAAGTCCACCTATTTTGTTAGAAAATATTTTTATATTAAAAATATTTTATTCACTCGTATGTAAATAAACCTATTAAAAATATTTTTATAATGAATTTTTCATACTACATATAGATTTTGTGAATACAAAATAATAGATAGTAATATAATAATGAAAGAAAACTTCTTTGAAGTATAATTTAAAACATCGGACCAGTGAATTCGCCAACAAACCAATCCAATTAAAATATTTGAACCAAAAATGTAAATAAACCTATAAAAACTAATTAGAATCAACGCAAACCGGTCTAAATCAATGGGTTCCATTTTTTTATAATTTTACAATAATTAAAGAATAACATATTTTCAATTTCATATTGATTAAATTTAAATTATATTTTAATTATTTATAACATAAATTATCATTGTATTACTTCTATTATATTATTTTAAATATATATTACTAGTATGTGTATATATTAAAATTAAGAATAATTCAATCAATAAATCAATGATTTAATCAAAGAATCAATACTCTATCCAATTTGATGACTAGTCCACTATTAAATAGAACATTTTCTTTGTGATTTTAATTTTTTTATTTATAAAAACAAATAAATGAAATTATTTATACAGAAGATATTTTTTAATAAAACCTTATAAATCAATCTTCAAATATAAAGCGGAGGTGATAAAGGACTTGATATTAGAAGCATTGATATTAAATTATATTCTATTGATAAGAATATTCAACTCCATATTGAGAATAATAAATGAATTGAAGGCCAGACCCAATGCTAGATCCCCCCCCCCCAAAAAAAAAAAACAAAAAACAAAAAAGAGACCAAGTTCACTAAACTGAACGCTGCAGGCATTTAAAACATTGATGAACTCTGCCCTGCTTAGGAATAAAAATGTCAAAAAATAGGAGTCATTCCACGGAAGAATTCCAATATTTCAAAAATAGAATTCTCCTAAATTAGCCTCTGCATGCAATAATATAATGTCGGCTTCATCAAAGTATTGTTGAGTTCGGATTCTGTATAAGCCCCCTCCAGGAATGGCCCGTACAAACATACCGGACAGCAATCAGCACTTGCTATGACCAAGGATGCAACAAAACCCCCCCAAAAATGCTAACTTGCACAATCTTCACATGCCTAATGCCTAACATTTTCATTGCTAGTAATCGGCAGAAACCAACCTTAATCATGCCTAATGCCTAACATTTTCATTGCTAGCTCCCAGGAGACGATCGCTGCTGCATTTGCAGGAAATGCTCGAACCACTGTAGGACCCAGACCTGTATAGCACCCCTTCAATCCAGCCCTCCTGTAAATCTACAATAAAAGAAAAAAACCACTTTTGGCCTCTGCCACATATATTTATCTTAGATTTTAGTAATTCAAGAAGGCAGACAATGAAAAATTTAACTTGATGTACCGAGCTCAAGACTAGGAAAGGGTTTCTTGGACAATTTTTAACAGGGCTAGTCTGAATTATAGTTTTTGCCACGTCCAGGGGTAAAACAGCCAACCAAAACTGGCATAACAATACAGAAAAGTCACAATTTGAAAAGGGTCAACGAGAGTCAATAGCATGCTTAGTTGTCAAGATGCTTACAGCAACACCACCAAGGCCACCAGTAATGATCCCGATTCCCATGTCAATCAAGTTGCTGTAATTGGACGAGGCCGCTTTAACATGTGAATGCATTTGATAACGCACATATTCATAAACACTAAAAAAAGCAGCATTGCCTATTGATTCTCTAAGCAAAGTTGTAAAACCTCCACGAAAAATTCCTGTCACCTGAAAGGTTCTCTATCAGCTAAGAAGCACATTAATAAAATCATAATGTTGCAGAAGTACAGTGAAATTTCCTCTCACCCCTTCAGATTTTACTGTTTTAATGGCACAATCAAAGGGGCTACTATATCTACTGGACTTTGGAACCGATGAATCAGTCCCTTGGATCTGCATCCTACACTGGAAAAGTTGAGTTTTTATTTGGTATCGCAACTGAAACAGATAAAATCAACATTGCAATATGCAAACCCTGGGTCCACTTTACCTTCATCAATTCTGATGGGCACAATACAAAACTGATTATGGCACCGCCAAAAACTGCTGATGGTATTATTACTTGAGGCTGTGGCTGACTTCTTTGCACACTACCCTGGATTAATGGATAAAAAACAAAAGCAGAAGGCGTGAACAGAAGATACCAAACAACAGATACATCCAAAAAGTGAATGTAATTCTATGTCAGATCAACTTATGCTGATGGGATTGACATCAACTCAAAATAAAATTCTCACGAGTCACTTTCATGCAAACCTGAATTGCCAGTTTTGTCTGGGAATAAATTCCAAAAAGAAGTGAGCTCTCAAAAGCCACCCCAATGAAAGATGATGTTGCTCCTCTGTAAAGTCCTTTGATCTGAAACAGCATATCACCGAATTAAGAGAAAGTTCTCAAATCAATCCTCTCAATTTCAAATTAAAAAAGGGAAGGCAGCATTTTATGAATTGGCAATGTCTGAATTATCGATTTTTGTTCATTTGAAGGGCAATTTTACATCAAATGACTAAAGATGCAGTAAGTAAACTACAGCTCAGCTATGGCAGTTTAGATCTTTGCCTCCCAAGTAAACTGACTTTGACATGTTAGTTGAGGAACACCTACCTTAACTCATTTATTTATACAATTTTGGAGGGAGAACTCATAGTACAACAATAGAAGTGCAACTTTAGGATCACTGTCTTTCTTTTGAGTTAATCAAAAGAAAAGAAGCATGTGAGAGAAAGGTAAACCAATTTCACTCAAGAACCATAACAGAAAATTAGAAGTGTCCAAAAAATTTGGCGTTATTTGAGCCAATTTTAAAGTAATGAAAAATGTCAACATTGTAAATTATTGATAGGACTTGAAATTGTTGGAATGAATGGCTTGAGAAAATTATCTCAACCTTGGTTCTTTATATAGTAAAATTACAATCAATACATTTTAATGTTAGAGAATAAAATCCCTAGAATTATGCCTAAACATTTCCTCATTTATTCTGATTACTAAGTAATTACAGCATAGTCAACTAATACATATCAATCACATTTATTACTATTTACTATTTAACAATAGGTAATAAATTGATGAGAAATTCATGGCTTTTCACTCCACGAAGAAATATGGAAAGGACACATTTTCCTTATTCCTTCACATGATAACTTATGTTAAAAAGACTGAGACATGTGCAGATTACACGTATGGCTAACAAAAGGTGTCAGAATCAGTAGCTGCTATAGATATAATGTCCAGTTCACATGGGAGATTCTTTGCTCTCCAAGGAATTTTTCCAAAAACAACATTTACCATTCATTTACAGCCTGCATTTGGCAAATAAAACCTATGTACCAAACGACCACATGACTCTATTAGTACTCCTCATTTCTCAACCAATGGTTACCTCATTAATACTGTTCCTACTGCAATAATAGATAAAACAACATCAATAAGGTAATAGTGCCATTTTATTCCTATATTAATCTTGGTTTCAACTGGTTGGGTTTCCTGCACAATGCAAAAGAAAGCCTATTCACCAACAACAATACAATTCAACAGTTATTTATCACTTCATTATTCAGAAATATGCACAGAAGAAAAATTTTTAATTCATAATATATAGGTCAAGAAATATACCCCTTCAGTCTTCAGTATCCTAGCGGTGCAATGCAAACCATTCTTATACTGAATCATACGTGCATCCGTATTGTGTTTTTGCATCTTCACCTGATAAATAAATAAAAAATTACAGAATAGTTAAAAATAAATTACATATGTAATCAGGTCTATGATATCAAACATACAAATTTCATGATGAAAAAAATTAAAATACTGTTATATCTGATATCTTAGATTTCGAGCCCATAATCATATCTACAATATTAAACAAACTAAATTTCATACCAAAAAAAAAAAGAGGAAGGTAAAATTCTACCATATCCGATATATTGATTTAGGGCCCATAAAATACTGATGTGCATATAAAGGAAAACTTCTAACAAGATATATGAAACTAAGTAGGATTCAGAATATAGTAGCCATGTTATAACAAAAGAAACTGATAGCCATGTTCAGAAGCAATGCAAGTTTTTGTCTTAATAACAGTTAAAAAGGAAAAAGGATTGATATTACAAAAAATAGGATTAATGAATAGACAGTAGTTGGACATTACAGCATCTAGTGATAACACACTGCAACTAGCTAATGTGATCTAGGAGAAGACACTTGTGCCAAAATATGGCAACTGTGTTCCAGTGCACAAATTTGTAATTTCCAAAGTTCTCTTATTTTAGGTTAGTCCGATATCACATTCTAATTAATCATGTATGGGACTGGCAGGTATCAAAATTTTAAGAAAATTTAATCTTCTGCTGGGAAAATCAGGTTATGTTGGTGAAGTTATAACTCAATATTATGATACTACAGATCTAACTATCATTGAGTCTGACAATCATCTGCATTATATATGAGATAGCCCATGCTATGCTCACTTATAAGCCATATCAAGTCCTGTACATATGCGCCACATCAAAAATTCATGGTAACTTGTAATTTAGTGACTTCAAATTCCAACTTCTGTCTGCTAAGTGTGTCTATATATATATAAAGAGGATGGTTTTGCATTTACTGCAACTATACAGGCTTGGTTCTTCTTTCGAAGGCTTCTTAAAACTTTTTCAACGGTTTGGAAGGATGGTGTTATTAATTAGAAGTGCAAGTCTGCCTCTATTTGGTAAACCTCCATCACTTATAGCAATTAACCAGTGTTTGGCTGAGGAAAGCAGCCCAAGAGGATATAGAAAGGAATTTAAAGAGAGAAAGGATTCAACACAAACCACCATTTTTTCTTCCCTTAAGGAGTTGATAGCTTATTCATATCATCATATTCTTGGATTTGGCATTATAAAACCACTGGCATATTCTCCAACTACTGGAAAGTCTAATTATAAAGTGACAACACTATAAAAGCAAACAAGCAATATCACTAAACAGCACTCTATCATCCCTGTATGGCCGTAATCCATGTCATGAATCTTACTAATTGAGGCCTAAAATCTCCCACCAATTTCAACATAAGGCTTACATACTCAAGAGAATCGGCAGAATACTTCATCAGTCAATCGTATCCAAACCTTAATAAAACAATACTGCATTACTCGAAATTAAATTTTGTGAAGTTCAGGGAGGGGGGATTGACACACACCAAAAACATTTTACAGAAATCTTGGTAATAATATCTTAAAACCACAAAAAATAAACTAAACCCAACAGGCAATTTTAATCATTAGAGTAAGTAGAGTTCTAAAAGACATAAAAACATTAAAATGGATAGATAAAAATGGAACCTTTACTGTGTCAAATGGGTGGCCAGTAGCTACAGTAGCAACGCCAGCAAGCAAACCAGCCACATATTCCTTGTAACCCGAACTCTGCTCCATCTCTATCTACTTTCTCTAACTTCGCTGCTACTTCGTCTTGGTATCTATCTCGGTGTCGCCGTCCCCACCGACTTTCTCCATATTCCACTCGCTGATCGCCACTACATGTAAGCGATAAAGCGAAGGTCGGCGCAAGGACGGATGTTCCTCCGCAAAGTTGGGCGCCGACGGCTTGGTTCACTTATGAGGAGGGGATGCCTCCGGAATCCGAACTCACTTCCCAAAAAGATTATTTTCAGTGAATTAATAATTTAGTCCTAAAAAATATGGGAAATTACATTTCAGTCCTTCGGAGATTTTTTAATTCAAGCGCCAAATTTTTTTCCCCATTTATTACTCAAAATTGGGGATGACAATTGACAAAGTAGAGGAATATTCATGATTCCATCCAACACATTCTGCTTTTTGGTTAATTCAAATCCATCCGTTATGTTTAGTAGGTTAAATTAATGAGTAAGTATTTATCGTTGATAAAAAAAAGTCATTATTTATGATTCATCCATAAATATTTACGGATTTTTGTTATTCCTACACTTCATCTTTTTTATTCTATAATTAAAATAAATATTTAACAAAATAATAATTAAAAATTTACACATACTTTGTATTATAATATAAATATATTATTAATTCATTTTTTATTTTTTTATTATAGAATTGAGAGTTTATGTATTTAATTATAAAATAATATTAATTAATTTATTTTTAGATAATAAAATAAGTTATGAAACATTAAATATAAAATATTACTTAAAAATATATTTCTTCTAAATAAGGTGGAAGGAGGCCACGTGAAACTATTGACTTAACCTATTTTTAACTTATTTGTAAAATAGAATAAATTTGAGTCTAACTTTTAATTCATTTCACAAAATAGAATAAGTTATATTAATTAAAGTCTAATCAACCTATTAATCTATGAGATTTATATAGTTTATAGATCTAATAGGTTAATCGGTTATGGTTCATTCAAGCCAATAGGTAAATTTCATATGGTAGGTCCAAAAGCTCTAGCGATCTCCAAGGCTCACTTAGAGGCAAATTAGGTCTATATGGGTTTTAATAGTCTTATAAGTTAGATGAAGCTAAAATATTTTTATAGAAGTTTATTTATTTTAAACATAATTTAACTTGACTTAATTTACATCTATTTTTAATTTCAAAAAATAAAAAAGTTTATTTATATTAACAAGTGGTAAAAATACATGAAAAATTTTAATTATGAGTAAATATATAAACTTAAAATTTTTATTAATTAAAATTATTTTTTAATACTAATAGTAAAAAGATAATAATAATAATAAATATTATAATGAAAAAATAGTAATGATAAAAATGATACAAGATAATAATAGTTAAATGAACAAATAGATGGATCATGTCTCGCTCTTTATGTATAAATCATAAGTCAATTCATTATTCATATACAATTTTAATTGAATCATAAATGAATAAATAAATTGATAATGATCCATCTATTACAACTTAATTTGAATCCATCCAATCCATCCATTTACCATCTTTATTCAAAATAAACCATGTCTTTATTGACTAATTTATTGCAAGAAATTTGTATGATAAGAAAGATAATGTACTACCTTTTGAAAGATTAAGAATTTTATTATTAGATTTCCTTTTACAAGTGGAACTCTCAATAACATTACCCTAATAGATTGGGTCTATTGCACAAATATAGTTTGGAATAGATTGCTTGATGTGTGCATAATACAAAAGAATGAAGGGCTAATCATATTTATTTTCATTGTAATTTGTCCTAATTATACTTGGTGCACTCTATTTTTTAAAAATATAAACATTTATTTTTTAAAAATTTCTACTATTTCAAAATACAATAACATTAAAATTCTAAATTATAATTCCTTTTTAATGTTGTTTCTTGAAACCAAAAAATTATTTTTTATATTTTTATATATAAACATCTCTCTTTTTTTAAGAATAAAAATATTCTTTATTTATTATATACAATTATATTATAATATTTATACATAAAAATATAAAAAATAGTATTTTAATCAAACAAATGAAGAAAATTCTATGATATCCTGAGGGTTTTCAAACCCGAGGTGATGTGGTACATTTTGCGCCATTAAATGAGATTACCAAAATTCTTGATAATATCATCCAATGGCTTGTATTGCGCCATGTCACCCCGGATTTGAAATCCCTCGAGGCACTGTAGCAAGCCCCAACAAATGATATGAGAAGAGAAGTTGTAAAAAAAAACTTAATATTATTATATTTTATAATGATAAAAATATTAAAAAATAAAAGCATATAATTTAAAAAAATCAAGAGTACTAAATTTAATTAAATTAAACCCGATAGCATAATTTTCCCAAAGATATGAAATGAGTTTAAAATTGTACATTTAGCCTATGCTTCACAGTAAAGGAAGGAAAGAAATTGGAAATTTTTTAATTTTATATTATTTATTTGCTTGGTTTTATCAATAAAATAAAAAAATAATATCTATTATTTTTATACATCATAATTTTAAAAACTTTTAATTTTCTATTTTAATTAATTTTTATAGTTTTATTTCCTTTCTTCTAATTTTTCTTCTAACCAATCATATGGTTATCCCATTCTGCCCATGGAATTTGTGGGATCAGATCTAAGCCCAAGTTTGACGGGCTTTCCCTCTGTATTACCCAAGGATTCGAAGTTCAACTCGTTCGTGATTGTTGCCTTGGGACGTCAGCTGTACTAATATATATTTAGGTCCGTGTTTTGATGTGTGTTTATTTTTATTTTTTTAAATTATTTTTACAACATTTTATTTAAAGGTCGCAACTTCTACATAAAAATAAAAATTAAAAGAATCTTATGCAATTTTAAAAAATTAAATTATAATTATTTATTTATTGCATGTAAAATTCATGTACATTCACAACTTTTTATTAAAAAAAAATTACAATTTTTGAGTATGCATTAAAATATTATCCATGAATTTATCATTAAAAAACGTATTATTTGTCAAAAAAAATTATGAGCTAATACCCTTGAGTGATTTTTTAGCAATTTTCCTTTGTTTTTGTGGCTATGCAGGACATAAAAACTTTGTTTTGAGAACTCCCATTCATAATATGTAAAGTTTTTCTTTTAATCCTTCGGTTCTTATAAAAATTTATATCATGCACATAAAAAGCAAAGGGAAATTGTTAAGGTTCTATTTCGCGCATTAAATAAATTAATTTATAATTTATTAACTTAATTAATAAATTATAAGTTAATTTTTAAAGGTATTCTATATATTAATTTATTAAAAAAATAATTTCTTATTTAATAAATTATTTTAAGTAACTTATAAATTATTATTTTTTATATTCTTCACGATATAAACCTAAATATTAAATATTATTTTTTCATTTTAAGCTTCTTAATTGAGTTAATATACTTTAATATTTAAACAAACATAAATTATTTTAATTATATATTTATTTCTATTAGTATATTTTTTTACATTATTTTATAATTTCAATTAATTCAATATCTAATTTTATGAAATATTTCTTATACAATTAGCTAATTTATTAGTGATAAGTCATCAATTATTATTTAACTTATCAATTATTAACTAATTTATTAGTTACTGCGAAATAGGGCCTAAATCTCACTCAAGAATATTGCTGCATAATTGTTATTGTAAATAATATATTCATTTAATCATAATTTTTGTTATAAATAATATATTTAGCAGTATGTTGCAGTGCTTCAAAATAACTGCACTGCAGGCTGAAGAAGTTGAATTGTGCTTCAAGAAAAAGCATCGATTAAGCCAATTACCGTGGTATTTTGATAATCTCTTTCAAAATTAAAACGAGTTATCTGTCGGCCTTGCTCCTTATTAATCGTTTCCCTCTCTGTCTCCTCTTCCTGTTTTATTGCCATTTTATCATCATTATCGTTTTTTAACACTATCTACGAGTCTATATCAAGTAAATATACCAACTTGATTGATCCGGTGGAAAACATATCTCGACTCAAATAGACTTAACTTTTTAATCAATAGAGATTTGAATTTGTTAATGTTCAAATATTTAAAATGATTGTTCCATTTAATCAATAGACTTAACTTTTTAATCAATAGAGAAATTTCTAAGCACTATTATAATAATACATCAATAAATTCAAAATTTTAAATTTATTGTTCTGCATAATACTATGCAGAATAAATAAAATTTAATAATTTTTAAAATAATGGTGTATAATAAAATGATGTATTATACTCTACACCATATTTGAGAGGTTGAATGCCTTCCTTATCCTGTAAAAGAATTATATTTGAGTCACTCACATTTAAATTACCACCGTCAAAGTTTTAAAAAAATTTACTTTTAAGTATTTCACATTTTTGTATAACAAAGAATTAAGTCATAAGTCAACAATCTCACTCAATATATGGGCTAAAGAAATTAAATAGCACGTGCTTGCTTATATATATGAATTTATTTTTTATGAATCAATTTCATTCGATGAATAACACCATTCTTTGACATTTGGTTATATATTCATAACTTCAATTATTAGAACTTATCTATAACAGAAATTTGCAATGCAAACCATAAATAAATATATATTTATTGGAGTTACCACAACAGGCAAACTTCACAAAATTAAAAACAAAACACTCTTACCTATCTTGGTAAGAGATCAAACAAGGCCAAAGTTGGCAGCACAAAATATAACAAAACAAAGAAATGAACGCAAAACTAAACACGCTCACTTTATTAAGCAACAGAACCTTAGATCCTAACATGTTGCACATACTCCACAACAAAATGACACTATCTTTTACATTCAACCTTCCCTCAAGAACTTCAGCGATGCTTGCTTCTCGTTTCGCCACTGTAAAGCCTGCAATCACATATAACCCACATCATGTGTCAGCTCATGCTTACGCAGATCCAAAGCCTATTAGCACACAAAGAATTTTCTTTCCTCACAAACTATAGAATCTACAGTACTGTGAATCCTATTTTTCCGTTCGAGGGAGTGCTTACAGAATGCAACAAGTATTTCCCAAACATAAAACATCATTCGTTGACCCAAGACAAGATTTTCATCAGATTAAGGGGTCCATAACAAAAGGAAATACCAGTCATAGACGGTGGGGGAAATTGGAAGCGGTTTGTCAAACATCTCAGCACCAATGGTCCTGGTGGCCGAGTTACTCCCTGGCTGGAACACACTCCTCCAAACGTTGTCAGTTTTACGCGCCGATAATGGTGTCGTCGGCGACCCCGGTGTGTTGGGTGTCGCCGGCATCGACCTCGTCCTCTGCAACTGGCTCCCTTCGCCATCTAAACACATGCAATGAAATCTTATAATTATTCACGTTTCATGAAACATGAGCTAAGTTAGAAATATATATGAAGTACCTGCTACGTTAACGGGTTGGACAGTGAGGTTCCTCAGCCTGCCAAGGCCGCTCTCAGGTTGAGGACCAGCCACAACATCATCCCAAAGTTTGTCCAGCATCTTCTTCAATATCAATTTCTTGGCTTCTGTTTTCCTTAATGAGAGTGAAATGCGCTTGCATCCACCTTATATACAGAGAGGGAGGTGCTAAAAATATCTCTCGGCTACAGGTTTTCGGTCTTCTAATTAATATCATCGACAATTTTCTTCCTTCCAAGTGTTACTTATTTTTGGTTGAGAGTGTATATTAGGACGATAAAGAGCGGACGTGAGACAGGGAACTTTGGATAAGGATAAAGACTCGGTAAATGCGGGGTTCTTAAAATATAATATCTAAATTATTTCTTTCTGTACAACATTAAAAAAAATTTAAATTATATATAATTTAATTTGCACATAGAAATAATAAAAGAGCTCCACTTCTTATAACATTAAGTGTTTTTACCAATAAATTATTTTTAATATATGAAAATTCATATTCCTTCTTTTGACTTATTTACCTTAAAATTTAAAGAAATATAATTTAATAGTGACAACATCTTGATTTCTTAAGATGTAAATCTCCTTGTAGATGATAAAAATAAATCATGAATGCACAAATTTGATGTTTGTAATCTTTTTTTTAAAGAATCATATCTTTTTTTTCATTAAATAAAAAAGATGTGTATAATAAATTTTTAATAGCTCAAGCAAGGAAAGAGACTTAGATTGTTAATAAGTTAGTTAATAATTAATAAATTATCTAATAATTAATAAATTAACTTATTGTATTAGAAATATTTGGTAAGATTAACTATTAAAGTAACTAAAAAATATAAAATGATACAAAAAATATATTTGTATAAATAGATATACGAAGTAAATCAATTCATTTTTAGTTGGAAGCTAAGTTATATTAGTACAATTAAGATATTTAAAATAAAATATAATTATTTAAAATTTAATCAATTATATTTTATAGCATCACATATTTATTTATTTATTTTACTTAATCAATGTATCTCCATAAAATTGGTGTAACCAAATAACTAGTCAAAAAATTAAAAAAAAAACATTAATTGCATAACTTTGATGCAAAAATAGTATTTATTTTATTTTCAAGAGTGCACAAAGGGATTGTTGAAGGAGGTGGATGTTGTCCCAAAAGAAAATTTGAAGAATATATATTTATAAGATTAAGATATAAATGTCATTTAATTAAGGTTAAGATATAAATGTCATTTAATTAAAAATAAAGGGACAAATTTAAAAAAAAATGAATAGCTATAAATTATTTTAAGTAACTTATGAGATCAAAGCCTATAAGTTAATGTCAATTAGTATGGCAAACACTTATATAAATTAATTAATAATTTATCAACTAAGTTAATAAATTATGAATTAATTTATTTATTATACCAAATAAACTTACCGAAGGTAACACTGCTTACGGTGTTAGCGGTGGAGTGGATGGGAAAGCACGTAGGTTAATAATTTTTTTGAAAGAAATTTCATTTGGTAGTATGTCAGTAATAAAGTTATATATATACAAACACTTGTGATTAAAAAAATTAAGAAATAGTACGTGTATTGGTATCATAATAATGAGAGAAATAATTTAAAATATATATATATATAGTCCAATTCTTTTCACAGAGTAGATTTTTGTTATTTATTTTCACATATTCCCTTGTCCTATTCTCCAATGATTTATCAGTGTTGGTATGACTTCTGATATTTTGATCGGCCCACTGGAAACTTTGTATGCCCGGTTAATACCAATTTAAAACCCATTTATTTTCTCTATTAATTGCTTCTATTATTATTATGGTCCATATCATTTGGGCGATCTAGTTACGGATTTTTGTAGACATTGACCAGTTAGCCAGCCGTTTATTTACCCATCTAATCTAATTCCATTTTATTCTTCGTCCTAATATTGCTAATATTTGATGTCTCAGCCGTATCTTAATTTGTGTGTTGATTTATTTAATACTATTCAATACCTTTGATTTCCGTATTATTGTGAATATCTTTGATTTAGTACTATTTAACCTTCTATTATACCCATCCAATATCTATGATTTCCGTCCTTTTGTGGATTGATTTGTTATTTGTTAATAATTGTTATTAAAACCTTTTCACACATTGTGTTTCTTTTTTCTCAAATGCTAACGGTTGTGGCCGGGAGATGATTAAGTAATAATTAATAATATTTAATTAATTACATTTAATGCTAACAATAAAATTTTATGTTATATTGTATTCATATTTTTAATAAAATCATGTTATGATCCGGTGCAATAATTAGGCTTACGATTAGAATGTTTCATCTACTTAACCATCAAATGCGGGGAACCCCTTCATATTTTTATGGGATAGATCTTGATTCAAGTTAATTATATTATTTTTAACTTTCTTTTAATTATTGATATTTCATTTTTCTCTCGTTTTATTTAATATTGTACTAATGTAAATGAATATGAGATTTTTGTTAATAAATTCTGAAATAATACAAAAAAGAGTGATTAAACTCTAGCAAACATCTCTTATCCGTCGCCCCAGGAGCAATCATCTGCGGGACCCCTTTTTATTGAGTTTACTAGTTGCTTATATTTTCTAAACTTATTTTAATTTAGCAATTTTTATTAGATTTAGTTTATTTAATTAAAGTTAAATCATATTTATCAATTTAATTAACAAGGTTTTCAATTTTATCCTACGTATTCTATTACCAATTTAATTAATAATTTTTAAAAATAACAAAATTTAAATTTAAATTACATTTAACACATAATAAGCTTGCCTTCTCTTATGTTAGGGGAAAATATTTTCAAAAAATATAAAAAAAAATTATATAAATAAATAAATAGATAGTATATGTTTTTATATCTTGAAATTAAAAGTAGTGTTTGCAAAATCGAACTAAACCAACCGATTCAATTGTTAACTAATTGATAATTTCAACCGATTATTAATTAATCGATATTCTGATCCGGTTCATACGTAAAAATGAAGCTAACGGTTAATCATTTAGAACTGGTCAAGAGAAGATCAAACCACGGTGAACCGAGAATCAAACTTGTTTTCACAGAATTTTTCAATAATACCTCTTGGAAGATTCAAACACGAGATTTTTTGTTTAAAGAGGGGCCTTGCACCATCATGACCACACCCAATTTTTGTATTTAGATACAGTCTTTTATAAATATTATTATAACACGCTTTAACAAAATGCATTTTACACTAAAATTTACTCCAAGTTCACTTTTAAAAACACACAAAATTCATATTATGATATATTATATATATTTTTTGGTTATAAGATTTTAGTAATTAAAAATGTTGTATACTTCATTTTTCTTATTAATATATCACCTAATATAACTATCAATTCAATCCATTCAACCAATTGAACTATGACTCATTAATCTTTCTAATTTATCTTTCAGTTCCATTTTAAAAACATTGATTATGAATGATAATTTATATTCATGTATCAGATTCGTGTGGAGTTAAAAGTAGGTAACAATATGATTAAGCTCAATTTGAACCTAATGTAAACAATATTTATATCACGTTAAGTTGTCAACTCTTTTATTAAATGTATTGAAACAAATCAACCTATCTAACCATTTAATAATTTTAAATAATAGAATTTTATTTTCTAAAGATATTTTCCAAATATAAGTACTTATTATTGTTCTACTAGAAGTATATTTACTCATTAATTAAATAGTTTATTTAGATTTTATTATTATTTTATTACAATAATTTAAATTTTATCTTCTTATTATATTTGTGTATGAGTATTTATAATTTAGTTATTAATTATTTTTAAATAATATTTTTAAAATTTGAACAAAAATTCTTATATTAATTAACGTATCAACCCATTCAATTTTATATCAACTATAATTTGATCCATTTATTATTCTTATCAAACTTATTGATCCATTTATAATTTAAACTTGTATAAGATGTTTTATGTTTATATCAAGTAAAAAATTATTATCCCTACTTATAATATCTTATATTTAATATTAAAAATATAAATTATTTTTTTACTATTTTAAAGTTTTATAACTATTTTTCAAATAAATCAAATTTTGGTAAAACTTTACCTTTTATCTGCCATAACTAGCAAAGGGCAAGGATGTCTAAAAAATCCTTAACATAGAATGGCCCCTCAATGTAATTGTGGATCCGACATCAAAGTAATATTTTGTGCCTTTAACGGAAAGGATGTGAATGAAATTTTTATGAAATAATTAAGGGAGGTTGATTGAATTTCTTAAAATTAATGGGGTTTGAGTGTAATTAAATCTATCTTCAAAGAAAGTTAGTGTAATTTGTCTTAAAGGATAATATCTAACTACATTTTGATTAAGTGAGCCTAGAATTGTAAATCAATTAAGTTATTCATAAATAGCCGAAAACCATTATTCTTATTCAAGTTAAATAAATTCAAGCATAAATGAATCAAACTCATATAATTGATGAGCTAATCTTAAATATTAAAATATAAAATTTATAATGTTCACAAGTTTAAATGAGTTTAAACAAATTTCAACTTATATATATATATATATATATATATATATATATATATATATATATATATATATTATTTTCTATGTTTTTAATGCTCTTATTTAATTACTTCCTATTTTGATATTAACAAAAAATTTAGTTATATTCATTTTACAAAAGTAAAAAGAAAGCATACCTTAAATATCTTAAATTCAAATAGTTTGTTAAAGAAATATTTAATGAGAAATTTTTTTACTTATGTTATTGCTTTTGTAGTTATTAGACAATGTTAAAAATCATGATTTAACTATTTTATATGCATATTTATTAAATTAGAATGAAACTTGTATTTGTAATGTCATTTATTTACATTAAGAAATTAACTTGCATCTTTTTTATTATTATTTACTAAAAAAATTATATAATATGTTAAAATTTGCTTAAGCTCATTTAGTCTTAATTAAGCTTATTTAACACTTGAACTCAAGTTTGAAGAGTTCAAATTTTGAAAGTTTGATGAATTTGAGTCCAAACTTATTAATTTTATCAAGTTCAAACTTAAATAAACAAATGTTTGATTCAACTTATTTAACGATCTAAGCGAGCCTCTTGCAAGTTGCTTTATAAGTGTACATATGATTTTTTTTTTTGGCATTGTATACATGACAACACTAACATTGCATTTGAATGTAAGGAAAATTGGAGAAAGAGAAATGAGGGAGATGAAATTGAGATTTCAATCATTTAGATGACTAAAGAAAATAGGAGAGAGAAATAATTGAGTAAAAATTTGAAGTGGATCCCATAAGTTTTTTATTCTTTTTTTGTATGAGGATAAATTAGGAGAAAATAATCAAAACCCAATATCATTTTTCTCATGTACTTCACTCCTCCCACTCACTCAAACAAACCCAAGCAACAATTTCAACTTCATTCATTCTCCTTCCTCTAAATATGGGTCTCTTTCCTCAAGATTTGGGGTTTTTGTTCCACCTGTCGATGATTGCATTGCTTAATCAAGGTCAAATCATTATTTCTCACTTCATTCATCATCTCCTTCAAATTTAGGGTTTTCGTCAAAGAGATTTTGTGCCTTTTAGTTCTTCAAATATTATTCTATTTTCTCTTCTTTATCTTTTTTTTTGGAAGAATTTGAGGATATAAGATTGCACTATGTTTAGTTTTTTCTACAAAAAGAAACTAAGGATATGACATTGCACTTTCTTTTAGTTTTTTCTACAAAAAAAAAAAATCAACCCAATTTTTCTCTCCATTTCTTATATTATCTTTTTTAGTCAAATTTGATTAATTTTTCTCCTATTTTCTATTGCATCCCTAAAAGTATAGAATTTATTTTAACTAATAACTTCACATATTTATCAATAATTAGGAAAGTTGTGAAAGCATTTAAAATGTATAACTAATTATAAAAAATGGTATTTTAGTAAGGGAATGGGTAGAAATAATTTGAATAAAAGGTTTATGAAATTATAATTAAAATAGGATGTTTTGAGAAGATTCAAAAAGTGTATTTCCTAAAATGTCCCTAGATAATAAAATGATGACCAAAATAGCCCTTTTCTTATAACACCACCGACTCTGTTCTGTTCATCCTTCAACTTCTTCTTTTTAGATTTTTGTAAGCTTTAAGTTAAAATCACAAGAAAGCATCATCTAATGTTTCCTAATCGAGGAATGGATCCCTAGATTTCAAGATTTAAAATTAGATGAAGTAAATTTAATGATAAGAAAAAATAAAGTTTTAGATCTCAAGCTTTGATTTATTATTTGAAATATGATAAACAACTTATCTTCTTAGTTCTTTTCAATCCATTTCCTCCATCAATCTTCTTAGGTTTGAAATAAGTAGATAATTTACTTAAATTTTCTATTTTTTAAGTTAAGATTTTAGTTAATAAATGGATAAAGTTAAGGATTTAGATTATTTAATATGTGTGGATGTTGATGGATAGGAAATGTGAGTTCTTTGAGTTAGAATGAAAGTATATGAATATTGTTTGGATGAATTTTTTATTGTGAATATGGTATGATGTTTAATGGGAGAGTGAATGGGAAATATTTTGTGAAATTTAGAGAAAAATTAGAAACCTAGCCATATTTGAGTACAGTACTTAAGTGTAAGCCTTCAAGAACTTCCAAGGCACTAATACTTAACTATAGTAGTTAAGTATAATGTTAGAATTGCTTTTTAGACTTAAATATTCAAGTACAATGCTCGAGGACACTAGGACAATATTGTTTAGTCAATTTCCAAAGGTCATAATTCACTCATTTTACATCCATTTTGAGTGAACCATGTATAATTGGTAAGCTAATTAAGTCTATTTTTGAATAAAATTAGTTTCATTCAAAAGCTTATGTATATTTTAAGATATCATCAAATTAATGAACAAAGATCAAGAATGTTAAATAATAAAAAGCTATATTTTTGAAATCCACTTGCACAAATTATAATTAATTCACAGTTTACACATTCCTTAATAAATAATCATTCCATGTAAAGTTATTCGAGTCTAGTTTTACATAGGATAAATTACATAACCAATATAATCATAACCTTTTAATTAATCATAAAATACTATTCAAGATCAAGGTAAGTTAATGTGTGATAAATAAAGGTTAGTTATATGGGCTCTAATAATGAAATGAGATATCAAAGTATTGGAACAATATTAAATTGTAATTGTATGGACACTTACTTAATTACATCAAACTATAGTAGTTATAATTGATTTAATACTAGATTGTATTGGTTTTTATAATCCATTATGGTTTTAGATTATATCAATTTATGGTATTAGGTTATTATAGTCTATATTATTATAATATTAGAGTATAATAGCTTATGTTTCATTATAAAAGTGAGGTATTAACACCTTATTCTTTATTATAGGATTGAATTATATTACCTTACATTCTATTAAATTTTTGAATTATATTATCTTATACTCTATAATAATTTTGAATTGTACCATCTTGTATTCTATTATAATGTCAAATCATACTATCTTGTATTTTACTATAATATGAAATTATATTCTATTATAATTTATTGTACTATCAAATTATATTAAGTTATAATGTACTATAGCATCAATTCATATTATCTTATATTTTAGTTTAGTATTAAATCATCTTAGGAATATACCTTATAATAGTATTTGATTATAACAACATATATTTTATTATTATAATATACTTCTGTATCATACAATGGTTATTATAAAAAAGATTTTATAGGTAGGTATATTTAATTATTACACTAGATTATATAATTTTATATTTGAGTACAGTAATAGCTTATATATTTATGTAAGTGTTTGAGTATTATGGAAGATTATATATATATATACACCATAAGTAAAGAATAATGAAATCCACATTCTTTGAGTAGTAATAACTGATTATCATAATTAAACATGAGTTTTAGGAATTTGCCTTTGAAACTTCATACTTAGCTAAATGTAATTGAGTATTTTTGTTTAATTTAAGTTACACATTATAGTATGTTATATGTTTACAAGATTAATATTATATTTGAATGTGATTGATAGCTTAGCTAATAGTATTGCTTGATTAAATAGCTAAACTTAAAAGTAATTGAATGGCTTAGTATTATTTCATATAATGATTTATTATGATGATGTGAATTGCTTTGATGTGTGATGATATTTTTAAGATCTTAGAAGTGATTATGTGTGTGTGCATTGATGTTGATGTTTTGGATGGAGTTTGAAGGAATGTGAGAATGAGAAATTATGAAAGGATTATGAAAATGAAATTAATTATGAAAAGGGAAGATAAGATAGACTTATCATGGCATCGATTTAGGCATGTGTAGTACCAAAACTTAGGTTTTCCTTATATAGATGTAAAAAATCAAGCTTTGAGAACTCTTATGTTTGAACAATGTCGAAACATGATTCTCTACTGAAGGGCCCTATCTTGTAAGAGATGGAATAGTTTTAGTAGGTATCAAAGGTTGTCACCTTGTATCTTATAATCAAGTGCTCTTTCATATTCGGCTCAAAAAGTAAGCAGGAAGAATGGTAAGTAGGTTAGCTAAGTAAGCAGGATAAGAGTAACTTCTAATACTAAAATTGTTTGATTTTACCTTTATTATTTATGCATGCATTTTATAAATGAAATTTATACTTGTTTATTATTAATGAGAATAGTCTACTGGGATGCAATATAATTGTATGTGATAGATATACTAGTAAAAATTGTATAAGATAGCTCATGCATGTGACATTATGTATCTCTTACTTGATCATTGCTTGTTATTATTAATGGATGATAGTTTCGTAAAATATATAATTTAGAATAGTAGATATGATTGTGATTGTCATAATTGTATGAATAAGAAATGTAAATAAATATGGATATGATTGATTATATTTAACAAGTTATCTGCTTATTGAATCTATGATTCACTTTCTTTTACTTAAATTATTTTACAGATCTATCAATAACAACTTCTAGACCATCATAGTTAGCTCCAAAGTAAATGCCTCCTAGATTACTTTGAGAGTAACCGTAACATTATTAAAAAATATATTAGATTTATGTAAATAATTTAGTATCAATCCTAATATAAATTTTGTTTATAAATATTTGTCTTATGGATATAAAAATGAAAACAACTAATGTTTTTGTTGGTCATAGTAATTGTGTGGTGATGTTATGTTGGATTAGATAAGATTATGGAACCAGAAATACAGGTCCCATGTTGATTATGTTATGCAAATTGTGACATTTTCATTTTCCAATCTTTGATAAGAATGGCACGACTATACTACTTTTTGTAGTCTCTTTTTCCATTTTCATATTCTCTATTCTAAGTAAATTTGTTTCTACTAACAAGGGAGGGAAATTTATTTATTGATTGTTAGTAATGATTTTTTTTAAGATATTACTCATCAATTCAATTTTTAAACAATTAACTTTTGAGCTAACTTATTGGCTTTCGAATTTACTTTAAACTTGAGATTTTATGTTTTTTTTTTCAACTTTCAAGCAACTGCCTAATTCTATTTTATTAACAAATCTTGATTTTCTTCTCTTAAATTCAAATGATCATTTATATTTTTGTTAACATTTTATTCGAATATTTATTTTAAATAATTTTTTCATTTATATATTTAAATATTATTACTTGATTGGATCTAAGATGGATAATCTTAGTTAAACGTGCTTTGTCTTATGCCTCAATGTTTTGGATAATATATAATTATTTCATTTGTTATCTTTGCTTAATACTTTTCTGAATGGCTTAATGTTATTTGGCATATATTTGTTAATTTTAATTGTGATAATAATATTCTATAAGTAATAATTTATTAAAATAAAAAATCTTTATAATTAATATTAAAATCGCATTGAGTAATAGATTTGTATTGAATTTACTTGAAGGATATTATTATCATTTTAACCTATTAATTTTTTTTTACTTTTTAATTCAATCAAACCAAAAAATTATTTCTCTTGTATTTTCCTTCTCTTCAAATTTTTTAATAAAAAATATTTTCTCTTTACTTTTCTTTTTTTTTTTGTCCTTATTTCTCCATCACCCAAAAAATGGTTAGATGGCATTTAATTTGTAGAATCTTATATTTCCATAAAAAGTACACATTCTTGGAAAAGTGATTCCTAAAAATTTAATTAATAAAATATAATATTTTATATTTGGTTCACTATAAATTTTTTTAAAAATATTTTATTATATTCCTAAATATATTATATTCTTATGTTTGGTTCATATTTAATATGCTTAAAAATCTTGATATTGTTTCAAAAATATCTTTATCAAGTTTTTTATTATAAAATGTAATGTAATAAATCATATTTTTAATTAAAGCTATATAAATAATTAAAAAAATTTTACACTTAATAAATTAAATTTTAATATTTAATCTCTAAAAATTAATTGATATATATATAAAAATATTGTATATTTTATTATATTTTAATATTTAATATATTATATTTTAACATTTAACTTAATAATTTAATAAATAGAATTATAAAAATATAATAAAATCAATATATTATATTTTAAAAATTAATATATTCTTTATTTAGAATAGAATTTAATTACTACTGAAACTATAACTGTACTTAAAATTAAGCCTTATACAAACCTGTTGTTTGTTTGTTTTTATGTGCTTTTTGCCTTTACGGGATATATTCATCATTAATCATATTATTATTATTATTATTATTATTATTATTATTATTATTATTATTATTAGATTAATGTTCAAAATAAAGTAAATGTAATTTATTTAAGTTATTATAGCAATATTAAATATATTTGATATCTCTTTTTTTATAAATTATAAATTTTCACTATTAAATAATTTTCACAATTATATTTCATATTAATATTAATTTTTAAATTATAATTTCTTCTCCAACATAAAATATTATTATTTTATGTTTTTATGTATAAGTATTCTTTTTTTAAAAGAGAAATTTCAAGCCTATTGTATTATTCTTTAATAAAAGAAATTATATGTATATATAAATATATTAAAATAATATTTAAAACATTAGTAACAACATTAGAAAATAATTTATAGTTAAAAAATTAGTGTCATTGCATTTTATAACAGTAAAAATATTTTAAAAGATGAAAGCATATAATTTTAAAAAATTAAAAGTTTTAGATGTACTTTAATAAATAAGCAAAAAAATTGCTAATGCAAGTGAAGTTTATTATTATTATTATTATTATTATTATTATTATTATTATTATTATTAACTAGTTGATTAATGTTGGATATACCTTATAAATGGAAGAAATGTACAAAAACTTACAAATAGCTAACTTATATGTAAAAATATAAAAAAGGAAAAAATAAAAATAAAGTAATAATTATTTCTTGATCTAAATTAAAAATTATTTGATAAAATGATAAATAAGAGAAATAATTAAATATAAAAATAATTTTATCCTTTTATTTTAGTGTAAACATTTCTATCCTACAAGAATTTGAGATACCTACTTTATAAAAAATATTTTGGGGGAAAATTAGACTAAAGATATTTTTAAGAATGTAACATTTCTAGACATTATTTTTTAAAACTTGGAACCAAATATAAAAATGTTGTATATTCGATGAAATATTTCTAAAAATATTCCACCAAAAAAATGCTCTTTTAGTGTATCATTACTACCTTTGTCCTATTCTTTTGACAAATGTAGGGCATATGACAAAAGAGGGGGTTTGAGATGGCATAGGGATCATTTGATTCTAATTTCACCAACCTTGACATTCCCAAGTTATTATTATTTTTTTTGTAATTAATCTTATAAATGGTACAAAGAAATTATTTCAATAATTTTTTTCTTAAGTTAATAGAATAAAAATAAAAAAAATTATGTTAAAAATTTTAATGTAAACCTCACATAATTTAATAAATAGTCATAAATTATATTATACAGGTGAAATTAGGCCTTATATAATATTATAACCTAAATATGGATTAGTTAGGTATAGATCATGTAATGGATAAGATCCATGACCTAATCTAGATTATCTAAGAGGTTCTCTACTTCTAGTAACCAACCAATTCATATTGTCCTATTAGTATTTAGACATTGATATTCTCTTCTTTGAGTAAAAAGTTCAATGGTTATGATAGAAGGAGAACTAATCTCGTAACAATATTGATTAAGTAGTTTTGTAGGAATTCAGAGAATCAGATAATTAAATAGCAAATAAAATGTTATATTTTAGGCATTTGATTACCCAATTCCCTATGATAACATATTTAAGTTCTTTGCTTTCATCCATCTCATACTATAATTGAAAGTCAAGGTTTGGGAAATTAGTGTACATTAAAATTAATTCTAGCAATTGATATCAAAATCAGGTTAAAGTTTTGAATTATAGCTAAGTGTTTTGGAATTTTGATGAATGTTTTGTGAATTGTGTGAAAATAGCTATGACTAGTATGCTTATTGCTATGATTCTTGGTTTCTTATTTGGTTATGGAAATGATGAATATATATATATATATATATATATATATATATATATATATATATATATATATAATTTTCTATTGCATCTGTGATGCATTAATGATACATTGATATATATTTTTATAGCCAACCATAAGTTAGGAACTTATAGTTTAGTTTTGGTTACAACTAAATGAAAGACATAGCTTTGATGTTGCATGCTTAAAATTAATACTTTAAGAGAAACCATACAAGACTAAATAGGTTGATACATGGTATGCTTGCACATATAACATACATATTTGTATTTTGGTTCTAGGCAAGATGAAATGCCTTATTTTATTGTTTAATTAATAAGGAATGATCATGGAAATGCATTTATAAAGGCATCAATAGTGTAAGTTTGATAGGGTCAGAAATAGGAAATGGAAGGCTGTGTTTTGTATGTCATATAGACTAAAACTTACACTATGTTGTATATATAATAATATGGTGGTGTATTGCTTTTATCTTACTCATGAACATCCTATCATATTATTATTCATGGAAAAGACCAAGCAGTTTCCTAAAAATGAAGTTCCCATAAGTGGCATGTTGAGTTTTTAGGATCTCTCATTTGAATGTATTTTTTTTTCATGATTGTTAATTAAAAAAAATTTAGTTAGTTAAAAGAGGAAATTTAGAAGATGTGCAAAACCTTTAGAATGTGCTATCAAATTTTTAGTTTTTTTTAGAAAAAAAAGGCTAAAATTTGTGGAATGTGCACCAGTCTGGTGCACCATTTTTTCTTGAAGATTTGAAAATTTTGAAATCTAACCTTTTATGCATTTTTTGGTAAAATGGCAAGTGGGTCAATTGAGAATCACATTTAAGAATGATTCTGGATAAAAAAAATGAAGCAAAATAATGTCAAAATCATGCATAGAAAGCTGGATTTTAAAATCGAGTTACAAATTGGATCACAAGACCTAATAATAGACCCACTAGAGGAAGAAGAAAATGAACAAGTAGTGGGTGCGTAGCCTATGCACAGTAATGGTGCATGTGGTGTATGCACCACCTTAAGAGCATTTTTAAATGATGGTGATTACACTATTGTATTCCACTCTTTGAACATATAATTTTAGGTATTTTTTCAAAAAAATTTAAAATAATTTTTTATGTAATTTTTACCTAAATTTTTGAATAATTATTTGAAATTAATTTTAGCTAAAATTTTTCCTAGGTGATTCTATGCTATAAACTATCTATTATAATTTTTATAACAATTACAGATACTATTTGCATAATATAATAATTTTTGGAGAACTATTATATTAATTAAAAATTATTGTATGCTCATATTATGCTACAAAATTTTATATAATTGTGTATTTGTCTTCATAGGAGACCAGCTGCATGAAATTTTGTACAAAATTTTGAAAGAAAAATTTTATTTTACATTGTACAAGGGAGAGACTATATTGATAATATTACATACCCTTCGATATTATCTTATTGATATGGTAAGTTAGTTACAATATTAGTGTAGAGTTAAATGTTGTATTTATAAGATTTTAAACACCCTTTGATGTTAGGTTTTACAAGTACAATGTTTAACTCTTATATTATGTTGTAAAGACATAAATATCCTTTAATATTAGTCTTTATAATGTAGTAGTGATTGATATCATATAGTATATTTTTGTGAGGAAAATTTTGCATGATTAAGATTTTAATATGCATTGAATGATTTTAATATTTTCTAAATTTAATGTCTATGCAATAAATTTTTGAAATGCTAAATGGGACAAGTTGCATTTGATAAGGCCTAATTCTAGCTAATGTATCTAGTGTTTTTAAGTATAGACCATACTGTAAGTTTAAATTCAAGTTTAAAGGGAAATTAGAATATAATAATTTATTTATACATGAATTGAGTTAGTTTGATGTTCATTTTGGATTGAACCATCAAATGGAGCATCCTTTAATTAATAAATGTTTGACCCATTTATTTTGGATAATGGAATATCCGTAAAATTTAATTGAGTGGGAAAGGATCATTAATTAAAAGAGCAATAGGTAATAAAACTAAAGGGCTGTAGAGGCCTATCATGGACTGCATTTATTATTTTAGTTTAAACTGATGAAAATATAAAATGTTAGTTTTTCTAACTTAGTATATGGTAAATGTTTTCTACAAGATTTTATTGACTTCTTGACAAAGTTTTTAAAACTAGAAATGAGGTTATATTTGTGCTTTATGTTGCACCAAAAAATACAATATTTTATAAAATTTTAATAGTAAAAATTTATTTTGACCAATTATCAGGTTTTAAGCAATAAAACATAATTTTGAGGATTTTTTTTCAAGTATATACTTTGATAAAGTTGTTTGGGGATTTTATAAGATCCAAATTTAAAGTTTGACCTTAAAAATCATCTTTAGGGCTTAATAGGACTAATTCATTTAAGGATGTCCTTGGATAGTGAAAGACTTTTAAATTTTGTTAAAAGTGAGAGTTAGAAAAACAAATGTGATTTTAAATTTAGTAGGATGCTCATATAAAAGTGTGGGTTTAAAATCAAGTCAGTTAGTAGTTAATAATTATTCTTAGAAGAAAAATGTAGTTTATCAAAATCTCTTTTCTCTTGATATTTTAAAACTTGCTTATGGCCTAAAGTAACTCGTTTTAATAGAAGTTATATTAGTTAGAGAAGAGAGTAGTATTTCTAATTAATGATGTAATAGCCAGATAAGTCTTCAATAGTAGGAATAAGAAATGTTTACCTACATAGTTATATCTTATTTTAATAAGATTGTAATTTCTCTTGAATATTAAGAGAGTAATACAGATTAATGTATGATGAATTCGGGCATTTTGATAATTTTGAATTTACATGATGATGATGTTCTTCTAAATTGGTCATTGTATGGACATGTTAGTTAAGATAAAGCAATTAAATCAAACCTACTTAGAAGCTTAAAAGTAAAGTATGATAAGCCTAAAATCATTTGTGTGACATCTTTATAATACATAGGTTTGAGGAATATTTAGCTTGTCTTATTTTAATACTAAAAAAGTCTAACATGTTAGTGTGCTCTTATTTATGTTGATTGAAAATGATTAAATTTATTAAGCTCAAGTGTATTTTAAGTGATAAGAGTTATCCTATATGCATCGATCGTAGGCATCTTATTGTTAATCTAGGTTAAGTGTTTTTTAGACTATAAATAATGTTGTATCTAGATGGTACACTGACCTAAAAAAGATTAAGAGATATCGTCTATACAGGTTACTCAGACTTGTTCTATCAATTGTCTAAGTGAACATAAAATTATGTCTCAACATGTGCTAAAAAGCATTATATTGTGGAATTATTGTGCAGTTAATTGTAATAATCTCTATTAAAGGGCGAGCATGTCATGTGTTAATTGAGGGTTTTAAGGCCCCAATTAGATATATATCATGATAATACTACTGTTATAGAATTCTCTCTCAGTAATTATGAATTTACTTGTGTAAAAGACTTCAAATTAAAATAATTATCTATGAAAGAAGAAATATGTGAGTGCATTAATTAATTTTACAAATCATATACTTACAAATCTACTAACCAAAGGCTTAATGTTAGGTATAGAAGCATGATTATATGAATAATATGAATTTGCCTAAACTTTTTCTAATATTCTGGGTTAATAGAAGTTTTATTAATATAAGCTTATTGATATCTTATAATATGTTTAAATGAAATACTCATAATAAGATATTCATATCTTCATTATATATTGTATACATTTTGATTATAGCATATGTATAAAGACATTTATACCTTATCTCATTACTATAAATAGAGACATTTAGACCTTACCTTATTAATGCATTAAGAATATTAATTCTTATTAGGTATCTTAGGCAGATGCACAGACCACAATATGGTGAATTTACATTTAGTCACAACAAGATAATGTAAATTCTGTTATGTACATTGTATTTAATCATTTAGTTGGCAAGGTGTGGACATTTAACATGTTTAATGTTGATATCCTCTTGATATAATATTTAGTATTGTTAGATACTTATGATCTCAATTAGACCTATGGGTGAAATATTACTATTTTAACATTAATTCTTTTCAAATGGTTATCATTTACAAATTAATATGGTCCAAGTGAGAAATTGTTAGAAATTTTAATATAGGCTTCATATTAATTTAATAAATGATCAATTAATGTTAAATTATATTATGTGGGCTTAAAATAAAGTGATAATTAAAATTGAGTCCTGTATGATATTATGATCCAAATGTGAGTTAATAGGGCATAAATCCTATGACGGGTAGAATCCATAACCAAACCTGGATTATTTAAGAGATCCCCTACCTCTAGTAACCAACCAAGTTTGTGTTGTCCCATTGATATTCAAACATTATTGTTCTCTTCTCAAAGTAAGAAGGTGGGTGGTTATAATAAAAAGAGAACCAATCTTGTAACAATGTTGATCAAGTGGTTACACAAGAATCTGGAAAATAAAAGAATCGAATAGCAAATAGAATCTTATAAGACTCATATTCCAAGTGTTTGATTATCCAATTTCTTATGATAATATATTTAAATTCTTTGATTTCATCCATCTCATATTGTAATTGAAAGTTAAGATTTGAAAAATTATTGTACATTAAAACTAATTCTAGTAAATTATAGATATAGATGCCACTATACTTTTTTTCAATCAAGAAAAGAAAATTACAGATGCCATTGTACTTGAATCTCATTTTATATAGAAGTAGCCTTACTTAAAATTTATGAAAAAATCATCATACATATTCATAATTTTTTTTTGTATGAATCATTCGATATCTGATAGGCTACATTAGATCTCCAACTAATCCAAATTTGAATTAAGAAGATCCAATATAGGGGTAAAGCTCTCCCAGTGATAATTTTCTCTATTTATAAAACTCAAATTTGAAACATTACTTAAGAAAATTGAGCTTCTAACTATTTGGACTAACTATTGTTAATATAAATATTCATAATTATTCTACTTGCTTTTTATAAGATAAGGAAGATTTAGCTTAGGAAATAGATTCTCTTATTTTCCTTTAGGTAGCGTTTGGTTCACGAAATCTTACATTCTCAAGAAAATATATATTACTGGGACGCATTCCTGGGAATTTGATTGACAAAAATGTAACATTTCTATATTTGGTTCATTATAAATTTTCTTAAGAATATTTTAATATCACATTCCTATTACATAGGAATCCAAGATACCTACCTCCCTCCATGAGAATATTTTAGAAGAATGTTGGACCAAAAGGATTCTCAGGAATGTGACATTCTCAGGTATTTTTTTTTCAAATCTTGAACCAAATATGGGAATGTGATATTCCCTTAAAACATTCAACGAACCAAACGACACCTTAAGGAAAAAATGATAAATTTTGGAAAAAAATAAACATAATTTTTTAATTGAAAATTATGATATCTAATGAAAAAATAAAAAGACAATGAGTGTCAAAATAAAAATTACATTTTTATGTTTTTGAAAATAATAAAAAAATAATAGAAGAAAAAGGAGGTAATCTGGATCCTTGAGTTCATAAGTAGAGATTTGAACCAATTTTTTTTTTAATGCTTTAATTATAATATTTTATCTTGATGTCATTTTATAAGCAATTAAAAGTTAATAATCAGTTTTTTATAATTTTTAATTTTTAATTTCATGAAAATTAAAAATTAAAGTTTTCAATACAAGAAAATCTCACAAAAATTAGAAATAAATAATAAAATTAACAATTATTTTTTATTTATAAGAGCAGACGAACATAATGTCGACTTCATGAATAGAAATCTGTAACTAAGAATTCAGTATTATCTTAATTACTAAACTAACAAAAGGAAATCAGTATCATCTTGAATAATTGTCATATTTTTCTTGCTTTGAGTTTCTAAATTCTACATCCGGAAGGAGTTGATTGGACCGAGCTTTAAATGAACAGAGCCATGTATACAGGCTCTAGTGGTCTGGCCCATTCTTACTGTCAACCCGTCTCTGCTTTTGCAAAGAGAGATCAACCCAACAGGGCAGACCGAAGCCTATTTTAGCAGCTCAAGAGCCTAGTGACCTCTTTTGAGTCTTCAGGTTTTTCGAAGTCTCTCCAGATCTGATCAGGACCTACTTACTAAAAACTCAGAACTTCAAATTGGGCCAGATCCAAATCTATTAAGAATCTAGGAAGACTTGAGTTTGTTTTGAATATCTAGGATTTTTTTATGATAAAAATATAACATTGTTTTTTCGGTAAGTAATTGTAAAATATTATTTAAAAAATTAATAGAATACTTAAAAAGAATCTGAAATCTATTAAATATTTAATGTTTAGGCTCAATTTAAACTGTTAAGCCTAATTTATTAACAATGTATTAGTTTAGTGGAAAGTATACTATTAAACAGATTTTATCTGTTAATAGACATGAATTCAAACCTTAAAAATGACCTCCATTGCAATAAAAAAATTCGATAATATTTTAATTCCTAAAATGATTCTCTAACTTTTTTTTATTATTATATCTCAAGATACTATAATTTTTAGTTATAAATTATAAGCATGCGACATTTCCTTATTTATATATATAAAAAAATCTAGCTAAGGAAAACATTTTCGAAAATAAACAGCCATTTTCCTCTCCCTAAATCCATTCTCTTTTATTTCCGCACTTACTGTAATAAATGATATGTCATTTCCTTCCGGGCCTTTCTGGAAAGAGACAATCTCAATATCCCACCTTAGGGCTTTGTTTGCCTCCTTCGACCACAACCGTCATGAGATACCAAGTTTTTAAAAATTACTGGCGTAAGTAGAAGACGCGGCAGAAGAGGACGAAAGAGAGGAATATTAATTTAATCATGATTCACATTGAAAGACAAAAAGAACTAATTACTGACTTATCTTCCTCGTATGATCAGCCAACTAAGCAAATTGCAAGCACTAGGAGCCACACAATTTATCAGCTCATTAGAAAAAAATTGCTAATTAAATTTGGCATTGTACACAATTTATCATTTCATTCATTCAATGACGAATTTAAAAATCTAAGGCTAAAATAAGATTATTTTTTCTAATTTCACAATGAAATTTTATTAAGATATCAAATTATAGGGATAGAGACAATCTAATCTAAGTTTGTCATGACTTTGTGCATGTATATCTATGCATAATATATAAACACCCACATATGAATGACAGTTTGTACATTAAAAATATATAATAATACTCTTAACTCATATTATCAAAGTTAATTAAAATTTGAGAATGACATTAATGAAGGGTTTGATATTTTAAATTGTCTTTGTAATATCCACCATTACGCACATTAGCATATGAAATTATGGCCAGATGACAGATATAAAAAACCCTAGATGCAGGCTTAATTTGCAACAAAATGATTTGAAGAATAGAAAAAGGATAAAAAAAGAATAATTAAAAAAATAAATTACTGGAGAGGTCGGCAAAACTCACAATGCGATTAGATCAAAATTATGTGCATTCAGAGTGGCACCAAGTTTCTCTTTATATATGAACTTCCAAGTTCAAGCCTGCAATAACCACAAAGATCATAAATCAATTATGGGTTCTCTTTCCGGAAACAAAACTTCCTATGATAAGTGCGCAGAGGACTCACTCTCCTTTTCCGGCCTTCTCTCTGTTCAAGATCTGCAACCCAATTCTTCTTCAAATTCAAATGTTAAATGCTCGAAGCCAAGTAGCAACAAGAAGCGGAGCCCAGAATTTGAATTTGTTAGCACAAAAACAAATTCAAATGGTAAACAATATACAGCCAAGAGCACGCCTGCTGACTTACTAATATCAAATGGTCAGCTTCAGCTGCCGGCATTCCTCGACCAAAAAAACCAATCTTTGATGAAAAATCCTCCCAATTCCATGGCCTCATTGCTAGCAACGGACCGCAGCAGCAGCAGGAGCAAGAGATCTTCAAATGAACAAATAGACAGCATAAGAAAGAAATATGAGGAAAGATTTCACGGAGAAACCAGCAAGAAGAGCACCGCCACGAACGCCGGCCGTGGCCGGAATGTGTTTACTTGTTGCAGGGAATGCAATGCCATTAAGCCGGAGGCAGTTAAAGAACAGACTCGTACCAGAAAAAACGGCAAACGACATTGACAGAGGGATTATTTGGCTGAAGAATAGTTTGAAGTATAGTAAAATAAAATGATAGGCTTTCAGTTTAGAATTATAAGTAACGAAGGTGTGCAGTCCCAGTGGCCAATAGTTCGATTTGGTTAAGTATGTTTTTGGATCCAAGAGATTTATGAATGAAGAAAATAAATATCAAGAGAGCTTTATTCTTATATTGAATTTAATAGGTTGAACTCAAGCCGACTCTGAATTACTTGAAATTCCATGTAATAGCAGGATACTAGGGTCCTACAGAGAGGGGGGGAAAAAGTTTAGATATTGATATTATTCTTCTCTACATTTAATTTGCTGATAATATGGTAGTTTATGTCTTCAACAAAAAGGGTAGTTATACAATGCTTCTGCAAATCCATAGGCCTAAGCAGGTTCTTATAATATCTATGCGATGTCTTTTTATAATGTCGACATCAACAATAATTTATTTGTATTCTGTGAAATCGCTTGACAATTTTGAAATCACCTTTTTTATAATTTTGTTCAGCAGCAAGTTTGTCTAACCACTTTTTAATCCACTAAATTTTCTTACTTTTCAATTTACATTTCCAATCTACTCCTTCCCACAAAAGTAATAAGAATTCATTGCATGGCTCCATTTTTTTCCTTTTTTTTTTTTTTTGGTAAAATGATGTAGTTATAAAGTGAAACTTAGATGTCGAAATATCAGAACTCGTAAAAGAGCTACAGCTCTCTCAAACTGATCTCTGCAATTTGCTCCTTTCTCTAAACACGTTCAATTGGTTTCTTGGGTCAGAGTCGATGGGCTCATTATTGGACCATACTTTTTTGGTGATTTTTTGTTTGATCAATGAAAGCGTCATGTCGTTTTTTAATAGGCCAAACCAAAAATGGCATATGGTTTGTCGAGATGAAACGCCCGGACCGTTTCAGAAAGGCCGTTTGAATCATTGGAGCACCCCACTTAAATTGAATGTTCTATATCTATAAAAACCGTCAGAATACTGTAGGTCCATTTGACTTAGGGGAAAATAAAATTTTTAGAAAATACTTTTCTAAGAAAATATATTTTTAAAAAATGAATTGATTTTCTGTTATTTGGTGAATAAAAAAAAATATTTTCTGATATTTGATATACAAAGAAAAATTAATTCTATTTAAAGTAAATCAAAATTATTTACTTCAAAATTATTATAATTTTACTTACCTTTTAAAAAGAAACTTTTTAATAAAAATTTTTATTGTTTTTGGTGCCCAATAGTCTAATAATGATTGATTTTTAATAATAAAATATATATTAAAAGTATTACAAAATCTTATATATAGATTCACATAATTAATTTAATTAATCGTTATGAAATATTATATAATAGAGTATCTGTCATGAAAAAAAAGAAGAAGAATATTTTAGTAAATATTGTATAAAAATGTGCACCTAAACTTTAATAAATAGAAATAGATTTTATAAAAATAAAAATTGAGCATCCATCATAAAATATTTAATAAATAAAAATAAATTTTATTTATGATCGTAATTGCGTAATAATGTGAAAAGGTAAAAAGTTTGGGATTGGGTATGGATGTACTGAGTAATAAGAAAAATAAATTTCATTTTTTAAAATGGGAAGTTATTTTTCTTAAAAATAATATAACTTTATGGTTGACCAAAATTTATTTTCCTATTGATCAAAATTTTTGAATGTTCAAATAAAGGAAAGTTGAAAAATGAATTCTAAAAATTCATTTTCCCTCCAACTAAAAGGACCCTGTATCATCCCTTCTATTTGGAAACCTTGCCAAAAATTGTACGACCTCCCATTAGTTAGACTAAAGAATAGTATAAAAAGCATCAAGCTTAATTATTTAGACCAGTGTTTTAGATTCGAGCATCAAATTTAACAATTGTTGTGAATTAATTAGGTATAGAATATGATAAATAGTATCAAAGTATCACTAATTAAGGGTGAAAATAGGTCATTCAACCGATAAGTTCTTAACAATCAAACATATTTATAAAATACAATAGACTTGAGATATACTATTAATCCATTTTACACAATATGTTAGGTTATATCATTTAAAGCCTAACTAATTAACCCATGGAGTTGACTTATATTTTTTATATTAAATTATGCAATATATATAAATATTTATAATATAGAAAAAATATTTATATATATTTTAAAAAGTGTATAAAAAATTCTAACACATTCACATTCCCTTAATTTTAACATATAATACAATTATATAAATGATTGATTTATAATTAGTAATGTGATATTTATATATATTTTTTAAGATTGAATTGAGCTGAAATTTGAACATTACATTTTTTTGTCAAAACAAGTTCAAATTAAGATATTATCATTAATTTGAGTTTGAACAACTTAGTATTTAAGTTAAACTATATATATATTTTTTGGGTGAATTAATAGCGTTAAAGCCTAAAAAAAAATTTAAGTTACATGAATAGCTTGGATTGATAAGATCTCTAAGCCATCAGCAAGAACAATAGTTGCCATAACTTGTGGAGGCTTGTAAAAAACATGTAATCGTAGTGGTAGATCAACACCATAATTAGCCATCCAGTCAGCACATTGATCTCTTTCTCTATAGATGTGCATGACTCCTATTTCCCAATCATTACATAGTTGTTTTTGGATAACTTTGATTAAATTATGTTTGAACTCCCTTTACTTCTCTAAACAGTTAATTAAGGCCATTAAATAACTTTCCATTTGAATTTTTCTAAAATTTTTGCTCCGGGCTTCTTAAAGACCACATATAAGGCCCTAGTATTCTGTTTCAAAAGCACTGTAGTCTCTAAATGGCTAAGCAAATCCATAGAGCTAACTGCCAAGAGCGTTTTTCATAACTCCTTTACGTCCTGCTCTTCAAAGTTCATGTTTACGGGCTCTATTAGTGTTGAGTTTAACCTATCCATCCAATCGAGGCATCCAACATATAGTAATATCTGGTGAAAATTTGCCTGCAAATCCCATTTTAGTCAAACTATTACCTATGTCATCCACATACTACAAGACACAATAGATAGTGTTATGGGGTCTAGTGAATTATGCATTCTGTTTTTCCTTATTTCTCTAAGTCCATATAAACCATATGGTAATTACCCATACTTCTGCCCAGCTTAAGCTTGCTTTATACTATAGTTTCTGGTTTAGATTACAGGTTACCCATTCATTCTAGCCAAAGCTCATGAATTTAGTGATATGTTGGCTAGGAATAATCCTCTTCTAGATGTTTACCGCTAGTTGACAATCACAAATAGCATGTAAAATTGTTTCTTCTTGTTAAGGATAGTGACTATAACATTTGGTGTCATGTCCCTATTTCCTTATTTTTGCATTTGTCATTAAGTTATTGTGATTTATTTGCCAAATAAGAAGCCTAATCCTTTAGGGTATATTTAAATGCCAAATAGTAAGCCAGATACTTGATTTCTCTACCCAGGTGTGTTATGCAAGTGGTCTATAAAAACTAGTCATTGAGAGTTATTTGTCCAAGCTAGTTGGTCATGCTTGGTATCACTTCTTAGAAGAAATATAGGCAATAGTTTACTAATGATATGAGTAAGGATCGTACATTTTAGTGTAGTCCAATCCAAGTTATTATTATTAATCACCAAATCACTTACCTTCAATTCCATTTGATTTGCATCAAGTGAGATTGAGGCTAATTAATATAGTAGAGCTCCCAAGTTGAGCTAGTTTTCTTTCTAAAAATATACTGAGGTCTCGTCTCTCATTGTCCATTTCAATTGCACTTTTGTGGGATTCCATATTTTGGTGATATCTCACCAAAATAGGGTATCACATTTTTTGCTTTGGACAATTAATGGCCAAGAAGTTCTATCCCCATATTTGCTTTTTAGAATTTTAACCCAGAAATAATCAAGAATAATGCAAACTTTATAGCTTAATTTCATAAGACATGCAGAATTCATAGTTTCCATTCATTGAATGCCTAAACCTCCTGTTCTTTTAGTTAGCAAATAGAGCTCTATCTTACCATGTGAGCTTCCCTTGTGTTTTCTTCATGACCATAAATGAAATCTTTTTAAAATTTCTCTAATATAGCACATATACCTTTTGGCAATCTCTATACATGTATATGATAGAGAAGCATAGATGAAAGGACTGAATTAGCTGGTGTTATTCTCCCAGCATTGATAAGCTTTTGGTTTATTACCCTGCTAGCTTTTGTTGAATTTTATCCACTAAGCTAGTATATTGTCTTCTACTATTGCCAGAGGACAATAGGTTAATGCTAAGATATTTGCCTAGTTCTAAGGTGGGAGAAATACTATAGCAGTTGGATATGCTTTTAGTGAGGCTCGCATTTGTATTTCTAAAGAACATAATTTTTTATTTTAGGACATTCACTTTTTAGTTTGATGTTAGACAAAACTTGTTAAGATATGCTTAATACAATAAATTTGTTCTATCAAAGCTTCTGTAAAAAGAATTAAATCATCAACAAATATAAGATGTGATATATTAGGGCCATTTTGTCCTGCCTTGATTAGTTTCCAATGATCAGCATTCATTGCTTCCATAATTATGTAAGATAACTTGTCCATGTACATCATAAATAGATATGGAGACATTAAGTCTCCATGTTGTATTCCTTTTGATGGTTTAAAGTATTTAAATTTAGCTCTATTCTAGAGAATATTCATTAATGAGGTAGAAATGAATTGCATAATAATTTTTTTAAAGTTGTTTAGGATAGCAATCTCATTGAGGATCTCTAAAATGAAATCCCATTTCAACCTATCATATGCTTTCTCAAGATTAATTTTTATAGCCATGTAGCTAGTTTTTCCTTTCTTCATTTCCATAAAATGAATCATCTCACTTGTGATAATTATATTATCTTGGATGCTCCTCCTAAGAATAAAGCTTTAATTAAATGGAGAGATTAACTGAGGTAAGAGGGGTCTTAATTTGTTTACACTCATTTTGGTAACGCACTTAACTAATGTTACAAAATAGATCTAAATTAGTTAACAAATACTTAATGGTCTATCTTCATAATGAGAGTGATTAATTTCTGATTAATTTATGCAATATTAAAGGTTCCATTGAAAATCCCTCGAACTAATCCCACAAGACTTTTTCCTCCAGGTTCCAGTTAGATTGGTAGAAAATAATGAGGTAACAATCACTTCTAGGAACCTTAATTACCCCTATTTGAAAGATCACGTTTCTAACTTTTCTAGCTGATATTGGATGTTGAAGTGAAATTTTTTCTATCTCTTGTAGTTGTTTAAATTTTAGACTTGTATAAATGGTTTTATAAACTTCGTCTTCATTTTGGGAAACATTTTTGAAAAAGTTAACCACCATGCTAATAATATCTTCCTTGTTTTCTAGCCAGTTTCCATTCTAATCTCTGAGTATTATAACTTTGTTCTTCCATCTTTGTGTAATGGTTTTTGAGTGATAAAATTTTATGTTTCTATCTCCATTCTATATGTATTGGGTGCGAGTCTTCTAATGCTAAAAAACTTCTTTTTGTAATAACAACTTTTTTAATTCATTTTGTAGTGTTTTATCTAGTCAAGAAAGGGATTCCAGTTTCGTTCCATTACTTTTTAAGCACCTTTAATTCTTGCTAATGTGTGATTCTTCCTCCTTTTAATGTTTCCAAAGATCTGATAATTCTATTGCTTTAATGCCTTTATTAATTTAGCTAGATTAACATTAACTAGCTTAGAGTTATATTAGTAAGATTTAACAAACTCCTAAAAGTTATAATGTCGTGGCCATGTAGCTTCAGAGCGGAATAGTCTATTTCTATTCTTTAATTTTCCTCTTCCTAAATCTAAGAGTAGTGGATGGTGATCTGAATAGGTTTGAGATAGCACTTTAATAATTGCCTCACTATATTTTAATCTCCATGCCATATTAAACATTCTTTAATCCAGTTTTTTGAAAACTCTAGTATACCCATTTCATAATGGCCTTTGCTAAGTAAATTTCAATCTTTCCTAACCTAAATCAAGAAAATTACAATCATCAATCCAATCAACAAACTTTTAGCAATTCAATTGGTTAACTGGAGCACCCTTTTTTTTTCATCAGGATTAGCAATATCATTGAAGTCTCTTGTAATTAACCAAGCACTAGCAATTCTTTGTGATAATTCATGAATCTAATTTTTGCATTCTAGTTTAAGTTCTTGACGTGGATTCATATAAACTATTGTAAAGAATCATTCATTTATGTTCTCACTTAATACTTTCAAATGCATAAACTAGAAATTATTAATTAAGATGGATAGTTTGAGCTTTTCATCCTTCCAAGCCACTTATATTCCACTTGATCTGCATCTATTGGGACTAATAAAGAACTAATCAAACTTTAAGGTTTTGAAGATCCTCGCCGCACTGGGAGTATCTACTTTAGTTTCTATTAATGCTAACACCTTAAGATGGTAAGTTGTCACTACCACTTTCATTTAAGCTATAAATTCTTGGTTACAAATCCTTCTACAATTCCAAATTATTTATTTGTTGATCATAAGAAAGTAGTTAAGCCATAATCATATGGTCAATGTTTTCCACTTCTTCATCTTGTAAAGAAACATTAGGTTGGTCTGCAAATTAAGCAATTTTTAACTATTTAATAGTAAGAGTGTCTTCCACCATAGAGATAGTAACTCTAATATTAGGGGGTATTTTTTTTGCAGAGTGGTAGAGGGATTTGGAAACTAAGCATTATATTATAATGTAGTTTTATTTTCATTTTATGGATGACTAGTTGATTTAGTTAGCTCATCTCTGTTTGTTATCTCAAGTAGAACATCATGGTTGCCTTGTATAATAGCATAAGAATCTGTCTCCTTGGTAAGTAGTATACCATAGTGTTGTTTTTGTTGATTCTCCTTAATATTCAAATTTTGCATTGCCGACTCCTAGCTAGCCTTGCTATTATCTTTGTGGGTTATACCTTGTAGATTGTTAGTTTCATGATGTTTAAAGGTAGCAAAATCTTGTTGGATTATAGCTTTGCCTTTTACAAAAGTTTTTTCAAATAATTGGTCTTTATGTATAGTCTCCTAGTTATTAATGGTAGTATCTTCATAAGCTGCTAATTCAACATTGTTATTAGAAGCAAAAATTGGATTAGCTAATTAATCAAACATGGATCTAGTCATCATATTTGAAATTTGCTCCCTATTTGAACCACTTTTTTCTCCAACAGTCACATTAGTTTTAGCTTTTCTTGTTCTTCTAGGCTTCTGTACTACCATCTAATTGCCAGACTCTATTCTTAGTTTATAAGCCTTGGCATGTGTGCCATTTATTTGTCAGTGTTATGATTGTTTACATGCATCACTTCCTCACTTTTTATTTGATGCTCTTTGGATGTATATTTTGTAAGTTCTATTTTTGCATAACCCTCAGAATAATGTCCATATGTATTACAATTAAAACAGATGAAATGCATACCTTCACATTCGACCTTCATTTCAACATTTCCCACTTTAAATTAAGGAATGAGAAATTTATTAAAATTCACATTAACATAAACCTGAGCATATTTTTCTTTAGTTTTTTCCTTTGTGGTTATGTTTATTTTAATAGTTTTGCCAATTCTATTTCCTAATGCCATTAAACATTTTAGATCATAGTATTCCATAGCAAGTTCTGGGAATCTCACCCACGTAGCAATAATATCAATAAGAGTAGAAGTTAGGTTATAATTAGACATCCATTCCCTCACTATCAGATAATGATCCAATATCATTCATGGGCCCCTTGTGAGAACATAGTCCTTATCAGTCATGTTAGTGAATTTCACAAGATAATAATTATAGTCTAAGTCTACTAAATTAAAGATACCAACTCCTCCCCATAATAAAATAAGCTTTCTCTCTAAAAAGTGGAATCCTACTTTATACCCTAACAATTTGATAATCAGAGAAGACTTTTAGGATTTTCTTATTTGAAATTCCTCCTTTTTGGAGAGTTTTAAAACTGGAATGGTGGTATCATCATAAAGCAATTCATCAATTACATGGATTCTCTCCTGCCTGTTATCATCAAAGGACTTAGAATTATCTAGCATGAGATCATCAGTGTTTAAATTATCACTAATGTAATCTTCCTCCTCTAATTCATTTTCCTGTCAATATCTACTTGTATGACCTAGGAAGCTATTCTACATTTTTTGATAATGGTTTAAGAATTAGGTCCACATAACTTCTCAATCCAGTAGTGCTCCTTTCAAAATTCGCCTTACCTTATTTGACTTTTTTATTACTCCTATGCAGTTAATCCGCTTCTTCTTCAGAGTCCTTCCGATTGATATCGTCGTCACTAGCCATTTGTGCTGTAAAGGAATCACTTTCAAAAGTTTCTCTCCATGTCATGATTTTGAATAAAAGTGAACATATCTTTTGTTAAACTATATTTAATAAAATCAAAACACAACATAACCCAACTCAACTTAATTTTACTTTTAATAATATTTTTTTAAGAATACTTACAAATTATTAGTAGACTTATATAAGTTAATAAATTAGGTCAAGCTATGAAAAATTTATATAAGAATTACGTTAGGCTTTAAAAATTTTATATATAAATTAGTAGAATGGCCAAAAGTCTGCCAAATTTTATAGATTGGATTAGTTTAATTAGCAAACTTCAGTGGACTAAACTACTTAAAATTTAATTTTTTATGGGTTTACATCGATCAACCAGTGTAAACTGAGTCCACACAAACTAAGCACATATAAATTGATTTGCAAACTTACAGTTAAAGTTTGTAAACTCAAATTGAACTAAAGCACCTAGAATTTGGTTTATTATTTTCACAAATTTATACAGACCAATTCATATATACTTATTCTGCCCATTTTATAGTCTTATAAATTAGGTCAATCAAATTTTAAGATTACTATAGGATTACAGGCTAGACATATCTTTCTTTTTTAAAATAAACCTGACTTATTTTAGGCAAAGCCTAACTTGACCTAGCCTACTTTCACCTTTACCACCAACCATATACTTCAACTAGGATAAATTTAAGCTATGATTTAATAGGTCTAATGAAAAATTTAAGTTATTTAAGTAGGGAAGATTGTAAAACCCTTTATCAATTAGACTTATGAGTTAAATATGGTATATAAGACATTAAACTCAATTATTTATGCAACTTAAAATAATCTTTTAAGGTGGTTGATCAAGCTTAAAAATTATCTCAGGTTAATCAACTTTACAATGTGACAAATAATATCATATCACTACTAATCATATATTTTAGTTGGTGTAATCTTAAGTCATAATTTGATGAGGTTAATAATGATATTAAATTATTTAAATTGGAGAGATTGTGACAAAAACACAACAAAAGTTGTTATTATCAGAACACATGAATTTTCAACTATAATAATAGATACAATAAATTTAGTTTATTATTAAACAAAGTATGATAATTTATGAGAAAAAATAGATAATATATTAGCTTGTAATCTGTGTGATGCATGAATTTAATTAATTTTAATTCATAACAATTTATAATATAAATTATGGTTTTAAATTTAAAATTATAAGGTATTCAAATAATTTATGTAAAATATATTGTTATATTTATATTAATTAAATAAATATAAAATTAATATGAATATATTCAAGTAGGAAGATGCATCATATTTTTTTAACTCATTACTGATTGATAAAGTTATTATAATATTTTAATATTATATTAATAATGATCATTACCATAATTAGAAGGATACATATACATTTAAAAATTAAAACAAATTAAATTTATAAGACTAACATAAAATTATATATAAAAAATAATATTTATTTATATGAAATGGAACGTGTATATATATATCCATCCTTAATTCTATATAAATATAAACTGTAATAGATAAAAAAATAAATATTATCTAATTTACTAAATAATTTTTTTAAATATTTTTCAAATAAAGAATATTTATTTGATTAAATACATTAGTCTCTCCAAAAGTTACATATTATAATGCAAATGTATATATATTAAATATAGCCAAAAATTGAAATTCAACCTACGATAAAAAAATAAATGTAAACTAGCTTTGGATAGAAATTCCGAAGTATATATACTTTAATTTTTTATAGAAAATTTGTATTACATACCTTCTCAATGCAGAACATGTAAAATTCTTTCATCTTATCAATTGATAATGAAAAGACAAATGTACATCAGGTTTATAGCACATCTAGAATTATAGAAACAAATAATTTACTTTATGCAATAAAACAAGATATATATTAATAAATTTACTTTACATAAAAATTTTGATACAAACTACAAAACTTATAAAAAGAGGAGACTTATAGGTTTAAAAATATTGTTTGCTAAAACAAAATTTTCTTTTATTTGCTTCTTCAATTTAAGAATATCATTATTTAAATTCATTACCTAAATCCATTATCACTTGTATAGCTATTCTAAATAAAACATCATGAGTGTGAAATTTTTAAACAAAATTATGTCTAATTTTATAATAGTATTGAAATTTTAAAGTTATTGTACATTGTATTTTTGACATAGTTAAGAGAATGAGTGTTAAGAATTAGAAAATAATTTTTTTTATATTATTGAAAAAATTCTTCAACACAACCATACCATATAAAATTGTAAAGGAATAAATTAAAAAAATGATATTAATAAAAGAAAATAAAAATAAAAAATTATTTCCAAAGAAATCATTCGTCACTAATTAATAACCATGGTAAAGTGACTGCATGAAGGAATCATTAAAAGCAGTGGTCATTACCTGCTAAGGGCACTACAATAATTTAATGGATTGAATTGTGATTTAGAAATATGAAGAAAAAGAAAGAGAGGGAGAGCGGTAAAATAAAAAAAGACTGGCCAATTGAAAAAAAATGAAGCAAATAGATTGTTAATGTTCATCTGAAAAGAAAATTAATGATGACATACATAAACAATAAGGATTTGAATATTTTTTGATGATATAAATGGAGACATATAAATAGAAATAGAAATCAATTAGAAATGAAAGCATGATTTTTGTCAAAATATTTGAAATAATTACTAAGAGTCAATTAGTGTTGTATAAAGGAAAGAAATTAAGAAGACTATTGTGAAAAGGAAGATGATGCACAAAAATTTAAAAACTCAATAAATCTTTAAAAAATAAAGAAATTATGAAATTATAAAATGCAATAAATGATGAAAATAAATTAGAGAATTTTTTTAATTCAATATAAACTGCTATATATAAATGAGAGATTTAGTTGAGAAAATGTAATAAATTAGTGAAAAAGATCAGAAAGATTATGAGAACGTAATAAATAAGTGAAAGAAATTAAGAAAATTATATTGGAGGAAAAATATATGAAAATTAGAAAACTTAGTAAATAAAAAAATAAGAGAGATTATAAAAATATAATAAATAATAAAAAGGAATCAAAAAAATTTTTTTCAATTTAATATAAATTATTATATATAAATGAGAGATTCAATCCTTACACTAATTAATTGAATGTATCTCACCACAACATAGTATTTATTGAGAGAGAATGACAAATTGATATATAGCTAATTATAAAAATAACACTTCATATAAAAAATAAAAAAATATAATTATTAATATATAATATAGAGATAGAGATTATTTCAAATTTTATTTGGTTGCATTGAATCCTCCTTATTTTTACTGTAACTGAAAACGAAATTATTAGACTTCTATACATAAAAATTCAAAATCAAATCTAAATCTAAATTATAATACACCACAAAATCTTTAAAGAACTAAAAAGTTATCCGTGGTTTGCACGGAAAAACGTTTAATTTAATACTATGTAATATTATAAGTATATGTTAATTATTTAAAAAGAGACACAATTATAATAATATAATTGTCAATTAATTAATATTAACAAAATATAAGAAAATATTATAAATGGCTAAAAATGGTTAGTTTTAGCAATAAGTTATGAAATAAGATATGCAATAAGATTACTCATGTTATTATTTAATAAGCTTTTATGTTATAGATGATGCATTTATAACAATACTTTATATATATTATATTGATACTTTTCTATTATTCTCATGTAAATAATTGTATATCTATCTAAAAATGATAAAAAAATAAAAAAAATTCAAATCTCACTTTTTTTAGATTTATAATAAAAAATTTAAATGATAATATATTATTATTTAATAGAAGGATTAGTGCATTGTTGATATTTATTTATTTATAAAAAATATAAAATATATAATTAATCTTATAATTAGAAGATAAAATGTAAATGAATTTTTTTTAATTAATTTCTGATGTATGAATTCAACTCTTCTAAAGTGCAAGATACACTTTAAAAGTTATAATAGATAATCTCAATTATTGATAAAAAAAATTAAGAAACGAGATAATTATAAATTAAAAAATTACTTTTTATGACTTGTTATTTATTAAATTTTTAACCTTTAATTTTTATTAGTAATTGTAATTATCTATTTTACTCTCTAATTAATTTTTGAGTTACTATTAAGAATGAAATAATTAAGTATACATATTAAATGATTAATTAACCCAATAGGTGAAAATTTTTATTTAAATATTTGTGTGTTATACTTTAATTATAAATATTACAAAAAAATTTGATAATAAATTTAAATTAATATTTCTAACTTTTTGTTATTGCTTTAAATAGGCTAAATAGGTATTTTACTTGTTATAATTCAATATTATTTTTTAAATCTTCTAATGCAAGGAAGCATACTAAAAATATAAAAAGGATACAATATGATTAATAATTATTAATTTAATTTTTAAGGAGATATAGTTTTCATGTAACAATCATTATAATGTAATTTTGTATAAATTATTATTACTTTAAGTTCTATACATATTGGATTGTAACTTTCAAAAAATATATATTTATTTATTTATATAAGGATCAAGTACAATCCCTAAATACCATAAAAAAACTATAGTTCCTAAAACAATGTTAACGAATTCAAAAATTGTTAACCCTTTTACAAGGTAGATATTATAATAAAATTATATACACACTTCTGAGTATTTTAATTATTAAATTGTTATAATGCTCTTTAGTGAAAATAAAAAATAATAAAATAACAATATAAGTTATGAGAAAATGTATGATAAATACTTTAAATACAGTTTTAATTATAATCTAAATGATAAAAATTGTAATGATCATTTATAATTATGATTCTTACTAGCCATTTTTTAATTCTTAACAATCATCTCAAGACTTTTTAATCATCTTGAAATAAGAATACTAATTAATTTATCTAAAATTGTTCAAAATATCAACTTATATTTAAACAAAATGCTCAAAGTTTGAGCAACATTATTCTAATATTTAATCTCTCAAATTCTTAGTAAATAAAATATATTTTTAGTAAAAAAATAAAATACTAAAGGATAATGAAAAAAAATGTAATTTACTTACTATTAGGAAAAGATCATCATTAGTATGCATCTGTAAATTATTATCATAAAAAGATCATCACCAGCATGCCTCTGTAAATTTGCAAAAATTGAATTTTTTTAAATTAATAATTTTACAAAAATCACACATTTCAATTGTAGATTCAATATGACTAAGTGAAGTTAAGCAAACATCTTATATAATTACTTCTTAAAAGAAGATGTCCTAGATAAAAGGACAACCCAAAGAAAAAATAAAGATATGATTTTTGAAAAAAATCATACTAAATTTATATGAGAATTAATTTATATAAAAACTAATTAACATTGTAAATTTGATTCTACATAACTTAAAATACTCCATTGCAACAAAGTCTCTTAACTTTTATCATCAACAATCATATAGAAATTTCTCAAATGAAAGAAATAGGGTGAGAAAGGCATTTAAAAAATTAACTTTAAATGTTATAAGGCCAAAATTTTTTTTTCCTAAACAAAAAAAATCAACTATCAATTATGAAAAATAAAAATATTAAAAAAACTAAAATCAAATGCTCACTTATGCATGATTTTAGAGACAAAGATATAAGACAAAAAAAATCCATTCAACCTTCTATAGCAAAGCCCTATAAGAAACCTTGAAGTAAAACTTCAAAAGAAGAAAAGAAAAATAAATTAAAACTCTATGAAAAAAATTTGTTAAAGAAAAGAAAAGGAAAAATATGAGATGATACTTAAAAGAAAAAATCTTAAAACTAAATGCTTACTTGTGTATGATTCTAGAGATGAAGATATGAGATAAAAAAAATCCATTCAACCTTCCAAGCAAAGTAGTAAGAAATTTTGAAGCAAACCCAAAAAAGAAGAAGAAAAAGATAAATTGAAAATATTTGGACAAATTTTGTGAAAGAAGAAAAAAGGAAAGATATGAGATGATGTTTCATAAAGAAAAGAAAAGATGAAAACAATAAAAAAATTTTTGAAGTGACTCAGCAGTAAAAAATAAAATTTATGGAATGTGATATCATAAAAAGAAATTTAAGAAAAAAAATAAATCGCTATTCTATTAATCTAGATTAGTAATTGATTTTAAATTTAAATTGAAAGATAACTTTCATAATTTTATTAGATAGCTTTTTTTAATATTAGTAATTAATTTTGAATTTAAATATTGACTTTGAATGCATCTTTTTTCATGATAATCCATTAATTCAAAATTAAATTATTTTAATGTAAGAGGATACTAAGAATTTAAAATTAATTTTTTATTAGAAATATAAATAAAATTACCTTTTAGTTGGAGAAAAAATAATAAGTCAATTTTTATTAAAAATAATAAATTAATATATAATAAATTATAAAAATAATATTTATTATAATAAGAGATAAAAATTATCATAATTAATTATAATATACAAATTATTAGTGTTGAGTATCACATGAGACAACAACTTTCAGCCAATTCCGCCTTAATTAGTTACGGGGATACATTCAAGTAACATTGAGATCCTCTAAAGTGTATTTAGAGGGTAAAGTACTAAAATTCACAATTGATTTTGATTCATAATTTTATAAATAAAAATAAATAAAAAATTAATAGTAGATTTTGATACTTTGTCCTCTAAAGTATTTTTTGCACTTTAGAAAATCCCAATTCTATTCAAGTAATACTTTGCGGAGATTCTCTCAACAAATCTTGAGTATTATGATAAATCATTTAGCATTTTAGGTGGGTCCATGGTTTTCTCTTGCATTGAAGTTGTAGTGTAATTATAGATTAATCAGCTTTATAATGATGGGTTATGTTTCAACACAAGTAACAAAAAATTTTATAAAATATTTGTAAACGTAAATTTAAAAAAAAATGTTCATGTAACTTTCTATTGATCATGGACTCCCACATGCCCCCGTTCCAACTATATTTTTCTTCAATTTCCAAAAGGGTGTACAGTCAAACACGTCAAACAGAGCAGATAAGCGCAGCAGGCCCGTTTTCAGTCCCATCTTTCTCTGCTTAAAGCCCAAACTCAAACCTGTTCCCTGCCGCTCAGACACCTCTCTCTTCTCTGTACCGTCCACGTGGGGCTCTCTGCCCAAACTCTGATTTCTCATTCCTCCAATCACTACTCGACACGCCATCCTATGCCCTCCTTCCACCATCATCGTTATTATTTCTCCCCAATTTCCCAAACATACATTAGTCTTTTTTTATTAAAATTTCCAAAATAATATGTCAGTCTCACCGTACGTTTTCGGTAGGGCTTACGTCATACTCCTTGCCCTGCTTTCCTTCCACTACACCATACTCACATGATTCTTTCTCTTGAGCTAATACATAAGTCTAATCAAGCGGCGGCTCTGCTATCCTTCTCTGGGTCCCACTTACCGTTCCCGGCCCTCTGATCAAACATGCATTGAACTTAATTACAATCAAACGGCTACGGCGAACCGGTTCAATTTTATCCAAATTTTATTGGTCGCTATGTGGGTCCAGCCGACGATTACGGGTGGCTGCGTGGGTCCCTCAATTCTTTATAACCCTCACTCAATTGCACCTCGTTTGGTTGAGAGTAAGCTGCTTCTCCTTCTCCGTTTTGAGAAAACAGGAACAGCCAAGCAAAAGAACCTTCAAAGCTTCATTTTCATGGCGTCTTCAGCTTCTCCTCGTGAAAGCCACTACAGAGGAGTAAGAAAGAGGCCGTGGGGTAGATACGCTGCTGAGATACGCGATCCCTGGAAGAAAACTAGGGTTTGGTTAGGTACATTCGACACGCCGGAAGAAGCTGCACTCGCGTACGATGGAGCCGCTCGTTCACTCCGCGGACCAAAAGCTAAAACCAACTTCCCTCTGCCGCCTCTGCCTCCCGGAGGGTTCTGTCCTGACCTCAACGCTCCGACTTCTGACCATCACCGCTGGGCTTCGCTTCCTTCGGGGCGTCTTTTACTCGGCGACTTTCTTCACGCTGGCATTCTTCATGATATCAACGGTGTTGTTCCCCAGACTTCAGCGGCGGCGAACGTGGTGGCTGTTCGCGACAGAGGAGACGGTCCTAACTACGGCTCTGTTAATGACGGCTCTATCGTGCCGGAGAGTTCTGCAACGGCGTCGTTCCTTGGGCTCGTTCGGCGCGGGCTTCCCATCGACTTGAACGAGCCACCACCAGTATGGCTATGAATAATGTTGGGATTGTGAGATCCTGTAGTGTAGGGTTCAATGGCACCGTTTTACACTCCCTCATCGACTGTTCTTCCTTGTTGATTTTCATCTTTTTGCCCTTATGGTTCTGTGTTGCTAGAGTTCTAATCTGATCTCCATGTTCATAGAGGGAGCAAGAGGATAAGTAATATTTAACATAAAAAATTATGGAAAGGCTCATGTATATAAGCAAGTATTTGCTGTATTTTTTGTATCTGATCTTAAGTCACATTTTCTTTATATTTTTCGATATTTATTAATAATTAGATTAGATTAGATTGTTAAATATATTTATTTCTTGTATTATGGTATGCGGTTTTGTGAAGTTCGGAGTTTGCAGCAAACAGCCGGCGGGGAAATGGTAACCGTTGATACGGTTGGCCCACTGATTCTGGTGTGCTTTCTGCTGCACTGCTGCGAGCATTGATGACGCGCGCTGGTTGAAGGAAGGTGGAAAAAGATTCTGAAAAGCAAGCGTGTGGGTATTGGTCATCCTATCATATTATATCATTATTTTTAAAACGAAAATGGCAGAATTTTTTCAAATTTTGAAGTACAGAAAAATCATTAAAATTGGTCGAGTGGAGTATGGACACTTGTAATTGTGATTAAACTATACAACTTAATATTTAATTTAATGAAAAAAAAATTAAAGCTCGAAATAGAATTTGTTAAATAATAAAATGATTCTTATTACAAGTTAATAAAATTTTCTAATAATTTTTCTAAAAGCAGCATTTTGATACTATAGAACTTTTAAATCCTTTTCTATACTTATTTTGTAGAAAATTATTCTTAATTTTTAAAGTATTTCTTCAACATCTTTTCTTTCCACCTCAATTTTAATATCAACGAATACATAGGATTTTCCAAATCGTTTTATTTAAAAATTTTTTATTTTAACTCTTTTCCATATATTTATGCATGTTTGGTTGATAGAAAATTATGTAAAAAAAATATAAATTCTCATAAAATAGAAAATAATTATATTATTTAGTTGGTTATTAATTGATAATATAAAAAAGTGAATTTTTTTGAAAAATCTTTCTTTCCTTAAAATAGAAAAAATTGCTTACTTATGTTCTAGAGACCAAAAAAAAAAAAATCAGTAAAACTTACTTTCTATAACAACTTAGTATATCTGAGGTAGTTTAACCAAATCATTCCAAATTTTTTTCCTCCTGTAAACTTGATCCAATGGATGTTCAACGCGCATGAAGATATGTATGGATTGATCGAATGGACATTTGGAGATAAGAATTAATCAATATCAAAGTATTTTATAAAAATATAATTATAAAATATTGAAATAATAAAATATTATAATTTATTTAATATTAAATATAAAAATAATATTTCTAAGGGAGTAGTTATTTTTTCTCAATACAATAATACTACACATTTTTTTAAGCATCAGATATATAAGTGTTATATTATTTCTTTATTTATATAAAAATAGAAAAATTTATGAATAATATATTTCAACATAGCAAGCAAATTAAATGGAACTTAAATTTGAATTTAGTTTTAGAATACATCCAAATTAAATGTGCATGGAAATAAAATGTTTGATTATAATACAGAGTAGAAATGACAATATTTTACTGTTATACTTGGATACATGTTTAAAAAAAGTAAAATTGTTGTTTTATTTTACAATTTTTTTATTATAATCGTTATTTTATATAAACTAAAAAATTTAATTTTTTTTCACAATTTTAAATGGTAGAATTATAATTTTAATATATTCATTGCACATATAAGATACACATTTATAATTTTATATGAAAATACTCCAAAATTTTATATAAAAATTATAATTTTTATTTTACAATTTTCTTAGCATACATTTGTAAAATTGTATATTTTACATGGTTGAATTATGATCGATTATTTAATTCATAGACATCATTATGTGCATGGAATAATAATTCGTTTATTCGGTGAACGAAATTGAAGTAATTTACTTCCAATCTGGAAGGAGAGAAGGTAACGGGGATGGGAGAGTAAAAAGGAAAGAAAAAAATAAAAAATCTTTAATTTCGATTTTTTTTTTCTCTCCCATCGGTGAATGTTTAACAATGGACTGAAGTAACAAGTGCGTTTTTCATTTCTGAGGAATCCCGGCGCGTTGCTCACGTGCTGACTTAGCAAAAGTCGTTTTCTCTGGAAGCCCGCGGCTCAATTCTCGTGTTTTTAATACGCCCGACATTTTTATGCCTTTTTTTTTTAAATGTCTAAAAAATAAAAATCAAATTGAAGATAATTCATCTTTTTAAAAGGAAAAGACAACCCGGTATTTGTGGTTAGTTCCCCTCGGTTTTTGAGTTGATGGAAGAGAAATCTTGTCCATGTTTTTTAATAATTCAAGTTTTATCTTCGTAAATTGTCGTTTATGAAAACCACCAGAATAATAATATGTATAAATGTGTTGCATCGCATGGGATTTTGTGGGAGATAATTTAAATTAAACCTTAATTACTAATTCGGTGAGATAATTATCCACATATATATCCCCAATTTGGCTAACGTAGAATTACAATTTTTGCCACATGATGAACATTCTTATCAATAATTTGCTAGCCATAAATTTTAAATTTAACATATTATGTTACATATTTAAACACAATAATAATAAAACATTTTCTATTATAAATTATAAACAATCAACGCAACGATTTCTGGGGCCCTTTTGAAAAGCAAGACTAATATTTGCCCTCTTTTGAAACGGTATTACGACCCCTGATGGAAAAAATGGATTGCGCAAAAAATTATCTACGGGCTAACATGGTCAAACCATCTATATGCATTGCATCGGATAGCCATTTGATTGCTACACACAAGGGAACGGAAAATCTCACTCTCAACCATTTTTATTGTAGTTTAAGTTAAAATACTGATGTTTATTTTAAAACAAGGAAAATTAATTTAATTTCTATCATAATTTTTTTTTCTAAAAAAGAGAGAGCAGAGCGACTAGTATTAAAACTTCTTTGGTATAATAAATTGATTATTAATAATAAATTTAAGCATTAAAAATAATTGATTATTAATAAATTTAAGTATATATTATGATTTTATATTTAGTGCAATTCTTAATAATAATTAATTTATTAAGAGTGAACTGATTTTAAATATTTTTATTGAAAAAATATGATTAAAAATAAATTATTTTTATAACTTATTTTTTAATCATAATTTTTTCTACATTAAGAATCTTTACATTAATTATCTTTCTACTGAATTTCTTTTCTCTTCAATGTATCTACCAGAAAGAAAGAGAGAGAAAAGCAAGGTTCCCAGGGAGACTACAGCACTCAAGTTAGTAGTATATAATAAAAGAAAATGATATAAGTAGTAATAAATATAGTATATATTTTATATAGGAGTTTCTTGAATAGAATGATTGAAAAGTGATTACCATGTAATCAAGCTATTATTAGATAACTATCTTTATGATTCTTAAAATATAAATATTTATTATTTTTAAGAAAAGTAATCATTATTAAATATTATATCATTAGTATAAAAAAATTATGATTATTGTACATTATAATCAATTAATAATAAATTATTTTCATTCATGTTGCTATACTAAACAAGTTGTTAATTACCTTCTTTAAAAGTTATCATAAAAGTATTCAAATTTGTTACCCTTAAGATGAAGTAATAATTCAATATTATTCAAAAATCCACCTTGATCGTTATTTTTATCATAATTAAAACACATACTAAAGGTATAACGTATAATAATGGTTCAACAAAAAAAAAAAATACAACAAAATTATTAGATAGGACATATCCAAGATAAATAAATAAATACAATGCCCGCTGATTAAGAACAAAAAATGTTGGATTAGAAACGATGGTTGACTAAAGTGAGAACAGCACTTTATTTGGATTAAAAGAAAAAAAAAAACTATTAGTAGCCATCGTGCTTTCCTAAATTTTTAATGTAACGATACTTCACTATTGATGTCAATAAATTCATATTCTTCCTTTATGTTTTGTTTGGGATCGTAGGATACCGAAGACAAAGGGAAAAAAAAAATACATATTAGTTATAAAAGAGAATAAAAAAAATTAAATTTCAATGTATAAAAATAATATAAATTTATTTTTCATCCTCTTTTTTTCTTTAAAATCAACTAAAAAATTTTATACTTTAACTTTTTTATTCATTTTTTTCCTTTCTCTTCAACTAAGCATGAAACTAATGTAATGGTGCGCTGGTACAATGATGCGACATAAAATTTTGAAAAAACTGCAAACAACCTCCCCATGGAGTGTTTAAATTTTGCTTATTTGAATTATCAAAACTTAAAACTGAATAAAATTTAAATTTTATTTCCATTATTATTAAATTAATAATTATAATATTTAACGATTATTTTTTAACACTTAGCAGCTGTTAAAATTATTGTTAATTATTTAACAATGATTTATAACTGCTAATGAATGAAGAAAATTTTAAATATAAGATAATTTAATGATAATTTTTAATCGTTAATAAATAAAATATAATAACAGTAATTTTTTTAATAAATTATGTTAATTTAGTAATAATAAGATAAAATTTAAATTTTATATAAATTTACAAAATAAAATTTAATTTATTCATAATTTAAATAATTATATCAACTTAGCCCTAAAATTTTTCTCAAAATTACAGTGCTTAGGATACGAGAGCTGACTAAAGCTGTCAGAGTTCGCATACCAAATGCATTGTAACACATGTAAAATTACAAAATTAATTAGCAAGGGAATAGACCGCTGAGGATTGGTTGTTTTGTGAAGTCAAAAGGCAACGGGAAGGGGGAAGATGAACGAGGGATGCTGACTGCTGCTTACGTATTTTTCTTACATTGGATGCACTCATCTCATCACTGCCAGATTTTGACCCATTCCTCTGTCTCACCGCCAACCATCTCTCCCTTTTCAATTCACCAAACCCAGTCTATTAATTGCAAACCACGATATTGCATTATTGCTTGGGATATTTGAATTTTTTTAATAAACATAAAAAACGGCACGACAACCTGAGACACGATCGAATTTGCAAATTAGAAGCGGAAAAGAGGGGATGAATTTTGGAATTCTTGGTGCATAAAGTTGACAGTAATGGGGTGGGCCGTTGGTGTTTCGAAACGGTGTGTTTTTCGCTCTTTATTCAAAAAGAACGGTTTTTCTTCCGAAAGTAGGTTCAGAATGAGCTTAAAATATTCATTTTAGAAAGTAAATTATTGTTATGGGTAATTAATCTTAAACGTCATGGTTCATTAATAAACTAGTTTTTTATTAGCAGGATGATGTTAAATCGCTATAGAAATTAAGATTTTATTTGATAATTAATTTAATTAGTTTATAGTTGATTATTCATTATATTAATTGATTTGATTAGTTATTCAAATAAAAATATTTAATAAAATTAATTATTTATTATTAGTAATTTGCATATAAAATAATATATAAAAATATAAGTATATTTTATAAATTATTTAAATATATGTTAATATCTAAATAAATTTTCTTATTTTTTAATATTAATGTTAAAAGGATTTTAATTCATTAAATAATTGCATAACAAGTACTACAACAATCATTTTGCTAAAATATTAACTTTATTATTTAAATTTAAATAATTATTTATTATTTATGAAGAACTACTTTATTTTGATATATATTATATCAGTATATACATGACTGAGAGTATACAATAATATAAGCTTTGTTTAATTAAACTACTTTATTTTGATATATATTATATCAGTATATACATGACTGAGAGTATACAATAATATAAGCTTTGTTTAATAATTAATTAATTATATTAGTGATTAGTTAATTGAATTAGTGATTAACTAATAACTAATTATCTTATTAATTGATTTAACTTGGTAAAAATATTAATTATTTATATAAAGATATTTAATAAAATTAGTTATTTATTATCAATTATTTATATGTAAAATAATATATAAAAATATGATTATGTTTTATATACTTTATTTGAGTATTTCTTTGCTTGAATAATATTTCATATTTTAAAATATTATTTATTACATTAATTTTTTAAAAAATAAGTCAATTATATTTGAAACACAAATAGTAAGTAATATTGAAATAATATTTCTTAACTTTTTTTATTTGTATATTATTGGTAAGTTACATATAACATTATTTTATAATTCAATAATTTTAATTAGTTGTATTAAAAATGAAAATTATATTTTTTTATACATTTATTTACATATAAAAATAAATCTTATAATTAAAAATGATATAAAATATGAAAATTATTATAATGCATATATGAAAGAAGATTTAAATAAAAAAAATTTATTAATAAATTTTTTTATGTTTACATAGGTGTAATTTTGCAATATATATTACACTTTTAGTGTGATTATCTCATCTTTGCAAGAAAGGAACATTTCATGGATAAATCATATGACTAGTGCAACTCATTATATGTGTGAAGCTAAAAATTTTATTGATTTTTATTATCACCATTATCATTATTGTTATACCAATAATATTATTATTTAATATTAAAGAGATGAACAAGTGTTGTTATAGAAAATAAATAAACAGTAAATGATAAGGAAGTGCATAAGGAAAATATTTTATTAATACATGGATAAAAGTGTCTTTTTATACATAAAATGAAATTTAATTATTTTAAAATGTTAGATTTTTTTAGCAATTTTAAATTTATGAATCTAAAGTCAATCCATTAATTCAAAGACTGTTTATCAAATATTAAAATCAGCTAATTAACCTTATCAATTAGTTAAAATTAATTCAGTTTGTTAAAAGATAATCAAATTATTATTTGTCAAAGAATGGTTAAATACATAAATTATGAAATTATATCATAATGAACATGACTTCAATTCTTCTCATTAGCACTTTTTTACAAAATAAATAGGAAAAATAATTATTATTATATAATTTAATGGCATATTTTACTTTTTATAAACATTTAATGAATTAGATGTTTGAAAACATCAAGATTACTAACTTTATCAAATTAGTTAATTAAAGATCAATAAATTAATTGAATTAATTATTTATCAAAAACCTATAATAACTTATTGGTTAAATTGATTTGACATTTAATTAACTTTTTTCAAACACCTATAACAAAAATCAATTATTTTAAAACATTAGGAAATCAATGGATTGAAGACCAATTCATTAATTTAAAAAGCTAGTTATCAAATACTAAAAATCAAGAGATTAATATGATTAATCAGCTAAAACCACTTCAATCGCTAAAAAGTTAATTAAATTGCTATTTGCAAAACATCCTTTGATGGTTGAACACTTGGTATTATATAATTATACAATAATAAATATGAGTTCAATTCTTTTCATTAGCACTTTTAATAAAATAATAAACAAAAATTATTATTATTAATATATAATTTAAATGTACTTTTATTTTTTATAAATATTTAATGAATCAACTGTTTAAAATTATTGAAATCATCCACTTTTTGAAATTAACTAATCAAAGATCAATTAATTGAGTAAGGCTTCATTTTGGATAATAAATAAATTAATTTATAATTTATTAACTAATCAATAAATTATAAGTCTTTAAAGGTATCTTACATATTAACTTATAAAAAATAAATAAATTTTAATTTAATAAATTATTTTGATTAGTGTATAGCTTATAACTTATAACTATAAATTATTATCTTTTAAATTTTTTAAAATTTATGCTTATTTTTTATTAATTTAAATTTTATATTATTTATTAATATGAGTTATTTTAATTTATATATTTATCTTTATTAATATTTTTATATTATTTTATAATTTTAACTAATTTAATAATTAATTTTATGAAATATATTTTATATAATTAATTAATTATTAATTATTAATTTTTTTATATAAAATAAAGCATAAATTAATTATTTGTCATTAAAAATAATTATCAGAGGCGGCCAATGCCATTAATATATTCATCTTATATATCGCAAAAATGCAAGGGGGAGGGAACTGAACGTAATTGTCAGAAAAGTGAGCGGACAAAGATGGATGCCAATCTGCAATACCACACTCACACACGCAACCCATATAAAAATGGCAAAACTTTAATAATTAAGTAAAAGAAATATAAATAAAGACATCTGCAGTACGAGTACCTGCCATTCCGTCACATTCTCCATCGCCACGCCCAAGTCCCAACCACCCCGTCATCTCGTCTCTGCGCGTTATTTCTTCTTTTCTAAGCTTTTGTTTGGAATCTTTGGATGCAGAAAAAGTAAAATATGGAAGAATATGTGAGGAAAAAATGACGTAAGAAAGAAAATAGAAAAAAATTATTGTGTTGATTGAGACGAAAATAAAAAGAAAGAAAATAAAAGAAAAAGAATTGAACAGAAAAATAAGAAAAGAAAAAAACCTGTTTAAATAATAATAATAACCTTCAATCATTTCTAATGAAAACTTTTCCACAAATATTGATCCATTTCCCATTGTTTAGATATTATGACAACTTTCTTTACGAAAAAGAAAAATGAATTTGTCTATAGATATAAATAATAATATTTTAAAATCAATAAATAATAAATTAATGAAATAAGTGATATTTGTTATTAAAAATAATAAATATTAATGAAATAAATAACACAAATTATGTAAAATAATAACATTAATAACTTAAAAAACTACTATAGATATTAAAAAATAATTATTAAATGTCAATAAAATTAATAAAATAAGTTACAATTATTATTAAAGTTAATAATATAAGTGATAATAGTTATTATAAAAATTACTGAATTGTTATGAAATTTTTTATTTTTTTCATGAGGAAGGTAATGATAATAGAAGAGGAAGAAATAGGAATTACTTATGAAATCAATCAATCTATGTTGAAATTTCAACAATGAGGGTAAAATTGAAAAAAAACCAAATTTTTAATTTTTTTATTATCTTTTCTTTCTCATCTTCTCCATAATTTAAGAGAATAAAAATCATGTGAAATTTATGGTGTAAATATCTGCCCTAGTCACTGTATCTTCTAATTTATTCAATCATCCAAATAACGTCACAACATTGTTACATTCATATAGTCACCCTATTTTTATTTTCACATTCTCTTTAAAAAGAATTTAATCATTACATTAAATTTCATAAACTTATATCTCCCAATAAATAGTGTAATATTTTTTTTATTTACTTTTAGATATAAGAATAGATTTATTTTGTTTTTTATTTTAAAGATTTCAATTTTAATACCAGAATTTAATCTCAACATATTTAGAAATTAATTTGAAAAGACATTTTTCATTATTTTAGTTAGAGTTTTTTATGTGTTTTGTGCAAAAAAAAATTTAATTATATTTAGAGCAGAACTAAATGGGTCTTAATTTTTTACAAGAAATATTTGTAAAATTGAATAAGACTGTTTTATGTTAAAATTAAGAGAACTGAGATCAAAGTTCATTGTATCTTATCTAAGATTTAATAAAATAATTTTACCATCTTTTACATCATATATCTTATGTCTATTTCATTTATTTTAGAAAAAATTATATTCTATTGTCATCTTCTCACATCCTATTAAAAATACTAGATAGAGGCTCTTGAATTATATATAAAATAAATAAAATTTTAATTTCATATATAAAAATATATGTGTAATTTAGTATAAATTTAAATATTTTTATAATTATTTAATTAAAAAAATTATCATGATATTTTTATATAGTATATATACAATGATAATGATACCCAATCTTTTTAAAAGTAAAGCAAAATATAGCCCTTTGTAATAATCGTTCCTTAACATTACATAGGAGCTGACTTTTAAAGTACATTTTATAAATATTTGTACAAATATTAGAGAGTAAAATAATTATTATTTATTTCTTCTTTTTTGTGGAAGAAATAATATGTATAATTTTTCTTTCAAATTTTAAACGGAACAATAATCTATTCAAATAAATATATTTTCAATTTCATATTTTATACTAATTTATATGATAATTTTATTTTTTCATTCCATAATATCACGAAATAAATAAAATTTTGATTTAAATATAGTCTTTTTAATTCTAAATGTAAAAGATAACATTTTTGTGTTATTGTTAATAATATGTATATATTTTAATTATTTTTAAATTTATTTTTTAATATTTAGTAATTTAATTTTTTTCAACTTTTTAAAAAATTATTTCTAATATAAATATACAAAATCAAATAGAGGATGATAAAGAAAAATATCATCAATAGCATTGATAAAGGATATTGAAAGTAAAATACAAATAAAATATGCATTGCTGTGTATATATAATTAAATTCAATGTGCATTATTTTTTAATAAAACAAAATTCAAAATTATAATTATGTTCATGTATCAAAATATGAATATACATATATAATTGAGAATAATTAAAATATACCTATTGATTAAAATTATTTTTAATTGTATATATCTATGTGGTTACATTAAGCTTTTTATCCTTCTCACCTACTCCAATTTATAATTTTGTCCTTATTCTTTATTTTTTTAATTAGGGTATACATCATAATGTTGTTTATAATTAAATAAATAAACTAATCAATTTAAATTTTTTTTCTTGTAATTATTGAATATGATAACATTTATCATTTTTTTACAAATAAAATGTGATATAAATCAATAAAAGAAATACTAAACGAATAAAGGTACATAATTTCAAAATCATGCATATTTCCACTTTTAATGGATTTATTTTATAGTTTTATTGCATATTTATTTTTAATTGTATCTATTTGTCATCCTAATAAACGATTATTTGTTGTCATGTTATATGCAATCAAGTCCTTCCATTAATTTAACACTTAATCACTTGATAAAAGATTGACATGGTACCATTTACTTAAGCTAACCTAATTGGGTATTTATTTTATGGCCATCATAAAGTATATTGCATTCTCCAAAACGTTACATTTATAGTGCTTATTTTCCAAATTTCATCTTTGTTTTTTTCACTCTAATCCACTGAACTTCATCACTCTCCGCAATCCTTATTCAATTAAAATTAAAAATTAATTAAGAATAAAATTTAATTCTTTTAACTATAATTTTTAAAATTAGATTGATCATTAACCTAATCAATACATTGTTTTGTTGGTTAAATCAACTTTCGATTAAATTATTGAATATGATAACATATACATATGCGTACATAAATATATATGTACCAATATTATATATTTATAAAAACTTGTTTCATGATAAAAATATAAAAATAATATAATATAAATTAATAATATAAATAGATAAATAATAAAATATAAGGGATATAATAATAATTTATATAAAAAGAATCTAAAAGACACATCTAATTTATTTAAAATATAGATATATTACCATTTAACTATTGTGAAATCATAAAAATTTTATTTTTCTAAAAAATTAATTTATTTGAAATGAATTGGACCACTAATCCAATTCATTGGTTCAAACCTATTCCAATTAATTCATATGTATTTTCGATTTAATATCATTAATTGAATCGATTTATTCACCGATTTTCTAATTTACTAACTCATGGATTTGTTCCGATTTTTAAAATGATGTCTTTAATAGCACAATGTGTAAACTATGCCTTTAATAGCGCAATGCATTTTGCCAAATACAAATTGTTGTTATAGGAAAAGGAAAAATTAAATCTTCTTCAAAGACGAATAGGGAGAGCAACGTGCCCTTGCTGTGATTTTTATGTACCCTTTTTTCCTTGTAATTACGAACCTTTGACTCTGTTCCGAGGACCTATTTAAAAGAAACTTGCTGCATTACAAGAGAGTTCGGTGGGAATCGGAAGCCATTTCAAAAAAATTCATTCTCAGACTCGCCCACCATTGAAGTTTAGTTTCTGATCCGTCTCAAATCTCTGCAATAATGAAATTAGTGTTTGATAAGAGTGAAAATAAATTAGATTGAGATAGTTTTTGTCTTAAATAGATTCAATCTAGTTTTTAAATTATTGATTTGTGTTTAGTTTGTTAAATTATATAAAGTTAAAATCCAGACTCAATTTTACTTGTTAAAAAAAGTCCAACCTAATTTATTAGTCTATTTAAAAATTTACTAATATAAATAAGTTTTTAAATTTGCTGATATGATAAAAAAAATTTAAAATTTAAAATTATCTAATAATATAATTAAACTTATATATATAAATACATGCATTAAAATATTTATATTATTTATAATTTATAAATATATTATCAATAATTAAATATGTTAATGTGATAAATCTATGAATTAAACCTAAAGAAAATAAATCTGACTTATTTATATAAATGGGATTATTTGTTAATTTTAATCTAATTTATTTAGTTAATAAAGCTGATTATATTAAATCATAAATAAGGTAAGTCATGAGAGCTTAATAAGCAAACGGACCTACTTGCATTCCTAATGTTTGGTAACTTTTGGAATTCATTCACTAATACACTATCAAAGCTTTTACCCTTTATTGATCGGAAGGAGAGAGAAAAGAAGAAAAGAAATTAAAATAGTAAATTTTGTGATTATTACTATACCTACCATATCGACATTTTGAATTTTTTTCCTTCTTTTTATTTCCTTATGTAACTAAATGTTCAATTTTTCTTTCCTTTCAATCAATTTTCTTTCTTGGCAAGCATGAGTTAAACCTATCCAATCTCAATCATTTTACTGTAGCAAGCCTAGACTAGCATTGATTGGTTCTTCATTGTGGAACGGTGTCATTTCTGAAGGCTGAGATTTGTATGGTTGTATCAGACGGCCAAATAATCAAATATTCTCCGAAATCAGTTTTTGAGCGTGATGCCAATATTGCCATTAAATGGTTAACTTGAGTTAACGTGGCGATTTTATTAGATAACAAATTGAGGATAGAAGGATGAAATAGATATTATAATTCTTTTAGGACCAAATTAATATAATAGAGATGAAAATAAATGTTTAGTGTTATATTATAAATATTAACTATATGTCATAATTGCAAATAAAATATTTAAATTAGTGATGATGGAGAGTTAGGGCGTGTTTGAAAAACACACTCAAAGCTGAAATGGAATTATTCAGTGCTGAAATTGTTTTCACTTTCTTTCATAAATTTCTTCTAAAACTTGAATCCCGCGGAGTAGCGCTCAGCGAAATCAGCGGATAGGGACTTGCTGAATTCATTCAGTGGTTTGTTGAAGACATTTATAATGAGTTTTTCACATTTTGTACGCGTGCAATGGCATAGAATTTTTTATGTATTATTATAATATAGTGATGAAAACATTGTAATTAATATGTATATTGATGGATGTTATCGCACATAAATTGAATTGTCAAATTACAAATTTCAATGTTCTTTTATTTATGTAATAAAACAAGAATTAACATTTGCATTAAATATTTTTAATATAATTTATTATTTTATATATCATGTGCACACTTTTTTATTTTATTAACTGGCTGTTGTAGCTTTTATGCCAATTCCAATTTCGTATATAAAAAATTTGTTATTAAAATTATATATTAATATAAAAAATTCATTAAAGTATTCTTGGAATTGTCTCCAAAATTAATATTGTAATGTGAATCATTTTAATAATTTAAATTTATTTTTTAAATATTTAAATTAGGTTAAGTGCTTAAAATAACAATATGTTCAAATGCTCGAAATTCAATATTTAATTTATTCAGCACTAAATATTCAGTGCTAGAATTTTAAGCATTATCAAATACAACCTTAATTACAAACGATGATAAATTTTAGAGTCCATTTATAAAGAAAAAATTATAAAATCAGAATTATAAATTGGAAAGGATAAGAGTTTAATTTAACTTATATTTATTATTTATAAGTTTAATTGTTAAAAATATTTTTACAACACTATTTATCAGTGTGCCTAATTTGTATTGTATCAAATACATTCATGAACAAAAAAAATACGTGCATCTTTCTTCTTTTTTTAATAACAATAATAATAATAGATAGATAGATAGATAAATAGATAGTTATGGCATTTGATTTTGGGAAAAGATGTGAAAAATTTTCATTCGGATGCTTGAATTTACTTTAAAAATTTGAAATAAGAATCTTGAATTTTATAAAAATTTAAAATTAAAACTTGCCATTCATTTATTTTTTTATTAAATTATATAATTTTTCTCCCTCCGTCAATATGTTCAAAATTAAAACTTATCATTCATTTATTTTTTTAATTGAAAGAAGAGCTTTAAAAAATATTTCATAAATAAAAATATAATGTTATACTTATAAAGGTTCACATTCAAAGTTTTATAAAAAAATATATAATAAAAGATTATAAAATTTACAAAAATATAATTTAATAAAGTTGATATGTATTTATACTTTTTATATATTTATAAATAGTTTTTATAAAATTTAGAATAATAAAATTAAAAAATATGCCAAGCGGTAATTCTAATATAATTATATTATGTGTTTGTATATAAATTTCAGTGCACATAATATATTTTTAAAAATAAAATTAGAATTAATTTATAAATTTTTATTTCAATTAAAAAATAAAATTAGAATTAATTTATAAATTTTTATTTCAATTAAATATTTATTTATATGAAGTGTTTTAAGATATAATATAATAAATATATTCATACATAAATTAATATATAAATTTTATAAAAAATTATAATTTTACATTTTATATTTTTACCTCAGAGAGAATGGGAGAGGATTTTTTGCCATATTCCCGTAAATGAACCAGGGCTTATGGCCCAAAAAAAAAAAAAAACCAGGGCTTATGGTTTACAGAATCATCATGATGACAATGATAGCATATATTATATGGTTTACAGAATGCCGATGGCAGGCTGATATATAGCGGGTTTGGTCTAGGGGACACGTGGCGTGTTAAATGGATGGCCCCCTAGGGAATCGAATCTGTCGGCGGCAGAGACGTCATGCTGCTCCTATTGGCTGCATTATATGTGAAATTGATTTATATGTATAAAAAATTAATATTTGAAATTAAATTTCAAATTAAAATTAAAAATGTTATAACATATTATTTATTTTAAAATTTATATCTAAAATAAATAATATTTTTTGAAATTAATATATTAATATTTTGACGCACCATTCGCTGAAGGGGTAATATATATTATCGTATAATATATTACAATAAATTATTATTTTAATATGTAATTAAACTTGATGTTGTACTTTAGCAATGCATCATGTATTTCTTAACATTATAATAGTACTCCCTACACGCAATAAAAAACATTTTATCTACGGTTGCAGAAGGACTGACGATGAAGCGAACAAAAACAGAAAAAGGCAATGCCTTGTTGAGTGGCCTTCGTCTTCGTGCGCTGTCGTTGTAGTCCCTGTCTTGTCGTATGCGTGGGTCTCCGTGAGCTGTCCATCATGAACTCAACTCGATGGCTGCGGCGGCGCCCACCCACCATGTCGTTTTAATCATCACTTCATTGGCTACGGAAACAAGTGTGAAGTTAATGACGCCGTTAATTTAGAATTTAGATTCCTACTTTTCCACATCAATCAAGTAATTTTTCAATTACTCAATGCGGCCTATAATGATTTTAATTTGCTTCCTGAGGCACTTTATGTCGCTATTATTTAAATGATGCTCATATACAATGCATCATGGGTTTCGTCATCATCGTAATGAATGCATGCATGTCATGGGATGAGACATAATGGAGGTGATAATGGAGTTTGACTCTAGCTTGACCTTTTTTATTTGGTGCAAGGGATCGCGTCGATATCAAGATGCGTGGGTCTCCCACTACTGTTTGATTCCTTTCACTTTTTAAATTAGGATAACTTCACCCTAAAGATATTGTAAGTTTTTAAATAATATTTTAATAAGATAATAAATTTAATTTATTATTAATATAAATTAATTTCATATTATAATCTATTCATTAAATTAATAAAAATTATTAAAAATATTTTATAAGTATTAAAAATTATTACTTACAATTATGTTTTAAAATAATTACATTTCACTCACCAATAATTTTATTAATTTTTACTTAATTCATCTATATTTTTAAATATTATAATTTGTCTATATATACTTTTAAATATTAATACCTTGTTCACTTAATTTTTTTAATCAAACTTTTAATGAAATATTTATAGCAAATGAATTAAGTAAATTTTAAGAAAATCACAAGGGAATAATTTATAATTTTCTCATATTTATGTGAATTAAGATTTAAAAATCTCAATTGAAGTTAAAAAATTGTATTAGCCTTATTTACTTAATTTAGATCTATAAATTATATATTATTGTCATATGTTTTAGAAAATTTTAGAAATAGAATATAGAAATTTTGTTATTTATAAACATCAAGAGTTAAAGTTGAATTTTTTTTTACACATGTTACATATTGTAATAGATTTTTTATGACATATTTTATTAAAATAAAGAGATAATGTTAATATATTTTGACTGAGAGTTCTTAATATTAATTCTCACAAATATAAAAAAATTATACTTTATTTGCATCTAATTTCATTTGATTTCACTTAACTCATTTATTATAATTTTTTTTGTTAAAAATTGGATTAAAAAAAGTTTAAGTAGCCAAAGTATTAACAATAGAAAACACAAAAGAACATATTTTAATGTTTGAAAACACAAGTGAGTTAAATGAAAATAAATAAAACAATAAGTGGATAAAATATAATTTTTTCTTACTTTTTAATGTGTCTTTTTTTTCATTAATGGCAAAAAATATCTTACACTATCAGTAAATCAAATTTAAACTCTAAAATAATTATTTTGTATATAGATTTCAATTTTTTATTTTTATATAAAATTTATATGTCATAATTACATAAAAATTGTAATTTCATTCATTAAAGTTGTATTTCCAATTTTTTATATAAATATTAATAACAAAATTGCAAAAAGAAAAAAAAGTTAAGTTGAAAAAAAACATACATACCAAATCATAACGTATGCGTATTTTATATCTAATCTTATCTAAATTGTAATAAAATAAAGAATATGAAGGCAATCATCATCTATAGGGACATGATTAATTAAGATGAAATTCGTCCGGGCACTTATATCTATCATGGAATCAATGAGAAAAATAAATAAATAAATTTGTAGAATCCATTAGTAGTCTTAGTACAAATAGACTTGTATATTTTAATATGTTTATCTTTTTTTATACTCCGAGCAAGCACATAAAATCCATGCAACAATTCTTCAAAATTCCATGCGTTATACACATTCAAGTTTTTCATGAGGATGTTGTGTCACGACTCTTGAACGCCTCTTTAGTAGCACTTTCCTCGCGGTTGAAGTAGGGTGCTTCGCAGAGGATGGCAAAAAATAATGATAATATTATATAAATTGAAAATAGAATTTAAGATCAGATTTTAAATATAAATTAAGATTTATTATTAAATACAAGATGATATTATAAATTTTTTATTTTTACATCAGCTAAACCTTAAAAAGATAAATATTATATTAAATTTAACTAAAAATTATAATTAACTCATATAAATTAAACTTTTGAGAAAAATATAGCATATTTTTTATCTCCCAAGTACCAATCCGTTTTGATGTTTACTCTAAAATAAACGACTCTCCATATTTAGGCTACGTTTGGATATGGAGTGAAAATAAGGAGTAATGGAAATTGGGTGGAATGACAGGTGGGAGGAATAAAATACGAAGGATAATATTTTTATTCTTCATGTTCGGATGAATAGAAAAATGAGAGGGGTAAAATACGAGGGAAGTAACATTTCTTTATTTTGTTTGACAAAAAAGTGAGAAGAATGAAGATGCTATAGTTACAATTTTATCTTTATATACACACATATAATTCATAAATATATAGTTTACTTTCTTTTAGAAACTATATATCTTGTAATTACATATTTTATTTAGAATAATATTACATTCTTTTTTTATAAATAATCACCAAATGTATATTTATTAAAATTCTTAAATGCATTTTTTATTGTTTAAAATTACTTATGTTATTTATCTGTATATTTTTATTCATAAATTTGGAATTATTTGCGCTTTTATGTCAATAATTTATATAGAGCCATTCTTCCACCGGAATGCATAAAAATTGACAATAGTTTACATGGAGGCATTCTATTTGGTACGGTTCACAACAGTAAAGGGTCAAAGAAGGAAAGGTCCGCATAAGTAATATAAGATGTATAACTTTTTAGAAAATAAAAAAAAATTAAGTTATCTAATTAGTTATTATCAGTAAAAATGGAGAAATTAGAATTGTTCAGAAAGTTCTACTTTTTAAAAATTATGAGAAAATTTTCTAATTTCACTCTTTATTGATAAGAAGAACTTTTCATTTAATTAATAAGTATTTTAATTTTTTATCCCCATTATTTATAAATTATAACAAATATAACTTATTAATTATGAAATATAAATATAAATATAAATATTAATTTTATAAAATATAATAAGTAGAATGAGTATTATATAAAATAAATCTTAAATATTGCATCATAAATATAATTATAATAGAAGCTTAATTCTAAATGGAAATATATTTATTATATATATTATATTATTTTATATTTATTATTTGTTATTTTAATACTAAATTATAAAAATAAAAAGTTATATATTTCTTATTTGCTTTGTATAAATTTGATAAAATTAAATATTGAATGTATTAATTATTTAAATAATATATTTTTCATTTAAATTATATTTAATTTTAATTATATTAAGATAATTTAGGATATATACAAGATACCTAAATTTTTTATGTAAATATAGTTTATTTTTATAGTGAATTGAAAAAATAAAAATTATCAATTTAGAAAAATTATGATGGAAAGAAAGATTAAAAATATAATTTAAAATAATTAGGTATAATAAAAATTTATTAATATCACTTATTTTTTATTATAATTTTGAATAATATATATAGTCATTTTGATAATATTTTATGAAAAATTTAAAGTTAAATTAAATAAAATATAAAAAAATTAATTTTTGAGAGGTATCAATTCCTTGATGTTCACCAAATAATTTTAAATATTTTTTAAAATATTAATAAAAATTTTATTTCTCAAAAGAATATAATTTCTAATATAATATTTTTTCCGTGAATTAAACGATTCTTGAATTTGTGCGGTGAGAATCGTCTTCCTAGAAGTACCAGGATAATTTTGTTAGCTGAGTATCGTATACCCAAGAGCATCCTGTTTACATCTTCAAAATGGAATGCAATATTTCTTGTGGGACTCCGCATGTTTTTATTTATCTTTTACTTCTTTTGCCTTTTCAATGCATGAACCAAACAAATGAAAATGGTTTCATTGCAGAGTTTTCATCCTTTCCAATTCAATCCTTCTTATCAGCCGAACCAAACATACCCTAAGTCTATATTCATGCTGCTTTGTCGAGTCTATATTCCTTGTTATCTTGTAAACGCAAGTTCTAGTAATTGGTGAATGCGAAGCTTAAAGTTGAAACTGTGATGCACTTGATCTGTTCTGTTAAAAACATCAGTATGGGGCTGGGGGAGGAGGGCTTGTCTTTTAAGCAGTATTTATGCATCAAACCACCCAAACAATATTCTGGAGTGCTTTTTTCGCCAAAAAAAAAAAAAAGATCCTCACTCGCATTTTTTACAAACTGAAGAATTCAGAATTTCACCAGTTTATGGGAGAAGGACAATGGATTGTGGATATAAAATGACAAAGAATTATTCTACAAAGTTGTCAAATAATTATGAACTGCTCTTCTGTTGTCATAAACAACAAAGTGAAAGACATGTTTCATGCGATCAACTCATCAACCATTGGAATCCCACAACTGTTATTAGTTACTATAAAAATACAAAACAAAAGCAAAGTGGAAACCATTCATGCATTCCCAATAATCCTTTGAACTACAACTTTGAGCATTTATTAGAAAATTTATAAAAAAATATATATTTTTTAAAAATTTATCTTCATAAGAACTTATTTCGTATGATAACTAAACAACTTTAAAATTTGTGCGGTGAGAATTATCTTCCTAAAAATAAGAGAGTAATTTTTTAAATGAGTTTCATATTCCCAAAAGCATCCCATTTTCATACTCAAAATGGAATGCAACATTTCTTGTGGGACCCAGATATGTTTTGATTTATGTTTTACTTCATTTTTGTTTTCAATGCATGAACCAATCAAATGAAAATGGTTTCATTGCCTACTTTTCGATCCTTCTTATCAGCCGAGCCAAACATACACCAGGTCTGATGCCATTCAAAAAATAACGGTGGAGTCCAAATCTTGGTTAACAAAAATATATATACTCGCTGCTTAGTTGAGTCTATATTCATTGTTCTCTCATAAATGCAATCTGATCTGTTCTGTTAAAACGATCGACGTAGGGCTGGAGGAGTGAGGGCTTGTCTTTAAGCAGAAGGTATACCTCAAATCAAACACTCCGGAGAACTTTTAAAGATAACCTCACCAGAGAAATGCCGATATTGATTATTTCTACATTTTTTTTAAGCAAAAAGAACACTCACTCGAATTTATTACAAGCTGAAAATTCAGAATTTTTCCAGTTTATGAGAGGATGACGATGGATCGTGGATATCAAATTGCAAAGAATTATTCTACAAAGTTGTCAAATGATTAAGAACGGCTCTATTGATGTTATAAACAACAAAATGAAAGACGTGTTTCATGTGAGCAACTAATCAACCATTGGTATTCCACAACTGTTGTTAGTTACTATAAAAATACAAAAAGAAAGCGAAGTGGGATCCATTCATGTGTTCCCAATACTCCTATGGACCATAGCACTAAATTCAGAAGTTGTTTTGTATGGCAGTCCACTTGCAGATCTTTTCGTCTCATCATTCATGAACATGCTATACATGCCTGCACCGGATGTCTAGTGTCGTAATTTCCCGGACTGAACGATTGAACCTTGCTTCATTCTGTCAATTTTGCCATTATTTTGGATGATTTAAAACGATTTTGTATGGCAAAGTGCTTGTACCATTCATGATATGATATTCAAAATGTCAAAGATTGGCGCTTGATTGCATTAAAAACATGTTATAAAAAGGGGAGTGAGAGAGGTTCAGTTCATTGAATTTTTTGAGTGATACAAGTTAGGCTAAATGTAGATATCATGCACCGTCCTAACACCGAGAAAGACTATGATCAATACGGCAATGACTCTCGACGACAATGAAATCATCGCAATATGAGTCATGAACTACGTGCATAGATTAAAACTTATAAAGGAAATAATGAAAAGAAATGGATGCCAGTCACCTATTGACCAGATCATAAATGATTCAGTCGTGTTTTGGCAGGAAAGATCATTAACAAATTCAAGTTCAGCCTTATTGCAATGATGGTCCGGAGGAGGACTCAAGAAGAGACATATGAAGGCAGAATGCGCTTTAGACTACCTTGGCTTGGGATGCATTCAATTGGACAACACCAAATCTTGCAAACAGATGGACGAGATTCAAATGGGGTGGGGGAAACATACTAGATCCAAATTGCGGGGATCAAACAATCCAAGTACTGGTTCCAATCCATCCTAATTCATAGCACATTAGCCCAAGGTTGGAAATTGCGATGGCAATTACAGCTACGATGTATTTTTTTTATAGTTGCGGATGTCACGAAAGTAAAAATATAAATTATGAATATTACGATTGCGAAATTTCATGTTGTTCACACAATATATAATAAAAATTACATATGTATCTATTAATTTATATTATTTAATATTAATTCTTTTAATTTAATATAATATCATATTAAATCAAATAAAATTTCCTTCCTACCATTTTACAATGGTGCTGCCGGCGGCTCAAAACAACGCATTGGCTTACCATACCAATTAAGTCTACGTAGCTAACGCACTCGCTTACCAATTGAATTTTTATTGAACATTACGTTAAGGGGAATGCATGATCATAGAGGTTATTTAGCAAATTAATGCTGGATGACCTGGATCCAAATTCCTCGACACCACCCTCTCTTCTAACTTTCTAAGACTGAGATCAAGTTGAAGACTGTCATCCTCTTGAAACGACAAAGTTTAGCGAATTGATAGATGGCCAATTTTAGAGCTAGTTCCTTATACGACACAAGTTTCAGACGACACACACTACGTTCAATCTCACGCAACCAATTCTACGTACGTCTCCATACGGACACGAAAAAGATCCAAACTTTATGGGCGAAGGGAGGCGTCAGCGAATTTGCCAAGCCTGCCTTCCAAATCAAGGATAAAATACTATATTAACGTTTTTTTGGAAACTTATTTCCGTTTTATCGTTGTTCGAAAACATATTACCAAAATATGCACGTACGGGAGAGGCGCCAAACAAGATGGCGTCCACGGGGGAAGGCGCTATCTTGGATGGCGCCCTTGGGCTGTCTTGAGGACGCCTTTCAAAGTGGCGCCCTCGCCCTCAATTTTTCCTTAAAATTTTTTTTAAAAATAAGTAATATGTAATTATAACTAAAAATAAATTTTTAAAAATGAATTACTTATTTTATAATTATATTTGATGTCATAAAAAGATATATTAACTTGACTTTGATATTTAATACATAAATTTATTATAGGAATTAAATAAGAAAGTAGTTTATGTAATAATATATTTAGTAAAAGTAATTTATATTAATTAAATATAAAAATAATTAAATATTATTTAAATAAAATATAAGATCAATAAAGAATAATTACGTAATTTATATTAATATCTCTCAAAATTTGATCCAATGACACTTAATATTTATCATTTTTCGGAGTTATAAA